>OY292520.1:10562562-11278422 GCA_958496365.1 Subacronicta megacephala | reverse complement strand
ACTTGCGTTGCGTAGTTATCAACTTTACTCATTACAAAGTTGACAGAGCGACGCAGCGGTGGCGGTGTCGGTGCGGCGTGTATTCTCGCCACGTAGCGCGGAGGCCGAGCCCCGCCCGGCCCCGCCGCATGCCGCAGCCAACGACCCGTCTAATTGCGGCCGCGAAATGAAGATAAACGAGCGTCGCGATTGGGCGGGACGGGTGCCGCCACTCGCCGCGACTTGATCGAGCCGCAATAAATGAGCGGCTACTGGAGGCCAGGACACCGTGCACCGCCGAGGAGCACAATCGATGTTGTTGTTTAGCCGACCCACCACGCTGGAGGAGTGGCGCTAGTGCGAGCGGTGATAAGTCGCCGTGAGCGCAGATAACGCGCGCGCTGATGTATGGCGCGCGTCCGTCACGCGGGGATCGATCGCTGCGACGACACCTCCGCGATAAATTGCGCAATCCACGTAGCGACTGCAATAAATATTGTGCCGCCGGTGGTATTTGTCTCACTCACTGTGGCGGGTTCACCCAGCCGAAACGGTAAATAATACCCTCTTTCCTCGGTTAAGTGAACATAAACGGTCGTTTCCACCCCATATACAATCGTTTATTTTTCGAAACATAAATTTCACAAATTCGCATGAGCGCATGTTTCGTACACAGACTGACGCAGGTAAACCGCGCTTTACTATCTAAATTCACACGCACATTACAAAAAAAATTTCTATTTATATTTTAAATTCCAAATACAGATTATATTAATGGCGATCGAAATAACCAATGTCGGTACTTCCATTACCAAAACAAAAAGCTTTACACATCCGCTATTTCCCATTCGAACCGCGAACAAACGGGTGAAAATAACTCCACAGAAACATCGGGGGTGTTCAATAATGACGTTGGAATGATATTTATTTAGGTGCACATATGTGAAAATAATTTCCATTATTTGAATAGCGGCGGACAACGAGCGGCGCGCGGCGGGGCGCTCGGGCCCCGAGGAGGGTCGCGATATTGCGACGCGGGGCTAATCCTTTAAATATATTATTGCAGAATGGTGACCGTCCCGCGCCCTCACTCACCCGGCAAGGAGACACCCTGACACTTTTTAATGCTTCCGAAATCGATACTAATACGTGTTTCCTTTAATGTATTCCAAGTGCCATTTGTTAGTAGCATTTCAAGGGTTAAACACGAGATTGTAACTAATTATTTAGACTATTAGCGGCTAAATGCATATTTTCAAAAGTATTGAACTTTGAGCAAGAGTCACCTAAACACCCTTGACACTATCGATTCACCATGCATAATATAGTAAGTAAATTGTATGTTATTGCTTATAATTAACCAATACAATATTATAGCTTGTTAAAGCCTTTAGGATCGGATTTGACACAAAAATGGATAATGCGATTCTAATAAGCGAAAGTAATATTATTTTATACGGCTAATGAGTTCGTACTGTATTCGAGCAATTTAAACTTTATTTATTTTTACATAGAATTGTAGTCACTGTAGAATTTAAATATTGCATCTGCATTATGTTTACTCTATTTTAATTTGTTATCAGATGATACTTCTCAAGTTGTGATCAAGCACTTAATGTAGCTCCTCAAAGACCCTTATTAAGGGGATTTCCCTTACAGGACATCAAAAAACACGTAATCAGCAGAGAGCAACTTATACTACATTTTTTTATTATATTTTAGCATTAAATAATGCGAGACGCAGAGACGCTTAACCAAAGAGACGCCGGCCGGTTCAAACCCTGCCTGATATCGAATTTTTCTTTCACTTGAAAATTTTCTTTCATTAGATAATTCATATCTTTGTGAGCATAGAGCAAGTCAAAATCCGTAAGGGCACTCCCATGCTATCGAAACTAGGCCCCAATGAGAAGCCGTCAGCCATCCGAGCTGACGTAGATGTCCGGGTTATCAAGTCATCATGCGGGAGGCGGCCTTTACAGCAAGATTAATGTGAGCCGCGCCGCACGCCCGACCACCTACTGACATATGCCTTCAACGACCGTCGCATATTATGTGCACAAAATTACTAAATAATATTAGGTATTCGTAGTACTTGCTACGGGCTACGAAGCTACGTAGAGCTTGAAATCTTGACAACTTTAACTGTTATGTAAGATTAACAGTGCCCTAATAAATAAAAAAACGTACCATTACGCCTGTATTCCCCGAAGGGTTAGGCAGAGCTGTACAGTCGCCAGCCCATTCTGTTATACAAAACTGACAAATTTCTCCAAATGATTTTAAACCTTAAAATATTGATGATTAAGTTCAAAATCAAATCTGAGAAAATTTGACTTTTGTGGTAACTTGATGGCCATCGTACCTGCTTAATGTATACCCACAGTTCGGTATAATTCGGTCCCATATATTAGGGGGCGAGCCAATTGCCATTCATTATACATCACATATCCAAACTCCGAGCTGCTACTAAGAATTTTATAGAAACACCCAATATCACGTTGCACGACCCGGGAATCCAAACCAGGACCTCTAGCGTAGCAGTCGCGGACCATTAGACTAATCAGTCTATTAAAATAAGAAGCTAAAATATAAGCTAAACTTTTCATATTAGCACGTGCAATTCATTATGATCGTTCTAAATTCATTACGCTAGCAGTGATGAACGATGGAACACCCCACCAGAAGTAATGAAGTTATTTACGGTCAGCAGAACCACAGGGTCGCTAAATTGCCTTAAATTTAAATTAAACTGGAATCACAGTTTTATTAGTGTCATCAATCAAACTACGGTTTATCCGACAGGATGGCCATAGTTCACGGACATTGGATTATAGTTCTTATGTCGTAAGTAAGTGGAACTACTATTGCTAGTGTGATTTGGTCCGAGACTATTCCAAAGTCAAATAAACACGCGCTCGCATAAATTGATACAGCATAATAAAGTCGGGATTGACTCGTATTTGAGTCAGGGCTGCCAATCTTTGAAAGTTCTATTTTCAGATAGTATTCCAGAATAATAATTGATAAGTAATAAAAAAGGCTCAAAGTACCTATCTTAAAATTAATACTTCTTTGTAGTAAGTATTTGGCTCTGTACATATATCATCAGTATTTTATATATAAATTCTTAATTATCAACTACTTGAAATACTGATCAAATATCTATCCTATTCTATCCTATCCTATTCCCAATAAGTAGGCGTACCAAAATGTGCACAATCGTCGTACCTACATAGTTAATTCATACTTTAACAGTAGGTAATATCGGACAGAATAGTGGATAGCCTCTGTTAATCTGTCGTGACCAGTTGCTGACACCCCTAACTAACGCTGAGTAGATTATTAAATGCACCCTGCCGAGTGAAGCAGTAGTAACAACCATATTACGAACAATACCCTGAACCACAGCACGTCTCAAAATATTTCTACAACATCATGTTCTAATTGTTATATAATGCTGAGAGAAAGTTTTGTAGCAGTTGTCACTAAGGCTGAGTTTTTTAAGTATTTATTAAACCACAAATTAAAAATAAATAAGACAATTATTGTAAGTTTTTTTTTTAATTTTCAGTAAACAGAGATTACTGAAGTTGATTTGGCGCAAAATCGACACTTATACAACCGCAATGTCTGACAGCAAGGTGATTTTAGCTTCCATTCATTGATATAAATTCCATGCTAACGCTGCGCAAAGTCCGCGGGATCACAACACTATACCGTAAGCCTATCAAAACATAATCGGGATAACTCATTGGACAACTAGTATGTTGGGGCTCAACCTCGACTTAACTTCAGATTTGCAATAATAAACTCTAAAATCATAAACACAAAGTAAGCTTTCCCAAAATACGAATACTTGGCAAGAAAACGAGGAGTAAAATATATTTTGTAATTGAAATGCGTTAATACAGTATCTCTTGTTTACTGAAACAAATTCTTCGTGTAAGATTATTGTAGACTACCGGTTTAGACTGAACCACGGCTGGTTTGGAAATGACAATTCTATAGATAGGTATATTCAATTATAGCAATGCTTGTTTTTTATTATAAACTACATTACTCGACATAGAAGCTGTCCTGTCTTAGCTATGGATATTCGAATCCAACTGGAATAAATAATAAAAGAATGCATGAAGTTAAGATAGTCGTTAAGTTTTCTGACATGTTCCAATTTTCTGAGGAACTTTCTTTATTTTTTGTAGAAGGTTCTTTTCTTCGTGAACCTTCTACAAAGTATAAGAAAACCAAAAAAAAAGATATGAAATCGTTAAATTCTCCCAAGTTAAGGCATGACCAAGGGAAATATGGATTATTTTTTAAATATAGTTACAGATATAGATGTCAATATTTTAGAGAGAGAGTAGTCTTAGCTAGACAGTCTGTTGCACAAATTATTGTTTTGCAATGCAATGTTTTATTTGCTGACCAAAGTTATAAGTAGTAGCGCCTAGCGGCTTTTGCTTCGCGCTGTCCATCTAGCAGCTTTAGAATTTAGCTTTAGAATTGTCAAGGCGACTAATATGGTTAGGTTAATCTATAATACTTACCTATTGATAGAATTATTTTGCTTGTAAATTGACTCATATGGAGCGATTTTATACAAATAGAGTATTAAATAAAATTAACGGGTAGCTAAATAAAATTGCCTCTTTATTACCAAGAGTCATATACGAAATGTTATTACATGAATTTTGTCTATTTGATCATATTTTAGTGTAGTTAAAGTTACAATATAAGCGGTTTATTTGAGTAGAGAGAGATATTAGAGAAGCTACATGTAAAAAACATTGCGCCACCTTAGCCGCGCCGATAACATCGCTATACTCGAGTGTAGTTAGTTCTTGCACGCGTGGTCAGTGTGTAAAAACAAGGTAAATCTCGCTAAACTGTTTGCATACATCGAGACAGGCGACAGGGACGTGCACTAAAAGCATCGCAAAAACACACCGAGAGCCGGTGCGGCGAGCCGTTTTCACGTAAAATAAATAATGTTCCGTGCTGCCTGCCCCGTCGACGGACGCGTTTGATATACGCCGTTTTTACACATGCACACTTAAATGTTTTTATATCTTACATTTAGTACGTATGTATAGATAGATACCTAGATATCTGAATGTCGATCTTACGTTTTTGTTAAGGCTAATCGTTCAGCCTTGGGAGGATTAGAATTAAATAGAGTATTATGTCAAAAGTAGAAAGAAAGAAAAGTAGATTAAAATGATAATCTACACTACTTACTGCTAAGAAAACGACTTTCAAGCATAAGTTTTAGTACGCAATTTTTGCTGCCATAAACGTAGAATGTAAGTATTATAGACCAATAAATTTGCATGAAATGAAATGAATTTGGCGCCCAACGCTAATTTTATTCTTTCTATTGAATGTCGACTTCTAATTGGATAGTTGTATTAGCAATATAGTATAAAAAGGTATTCACAAATATCCGAATAATGGAATCGCTATTTTCCATTCTCGCTTCTCTGTGAATTAACTGTCAGAAAGATGTTCAAAGTTTATTCAAGAAATAATATCTAAGTAATAAATACTCACTGGAAATCAAAACATGTTATTCTGTTTACAATAATATTGAGCCACGGTATTGCATCTAATGCGTCAAAAATATCTATTTGTGTGTAAGAACTAAGATGGATGTTCTAATTCACCGTCACGCAATAGGATTGGCGGGGCGCGGGCGGTGTCGATTGCGTCAAATGAAATGTGTCAAGAGCTGTTTCACGGACGATTGCCGGTGACGTGCGACGATGCGACCCGGGTCGCTTGGTTTCTCAGAAAGGAAAACTACCCGAGGGTGGTTTTACGATTACAAATTGCTATGCAGCAAAAACTGAACCCAAATTAGTGGTGTAGGAACAAGAAGAATATAACTTCTAAAAGAATACTTATATATTATTATAGGTTAGGTGATTAGCGTAGGGTTCAGACTAATGAAACTGAAAGATCTTGTGTAGCATAAATATTTACCAATATATCATTTTTATGTGTCCTTACAAGTGGGCTGAAAAACTCTCACTATATTTTTTTCGTAGCCACCAGATACTTCCTCGTACTTTTCACGAAGTCGCCATTAAATTAAGAGCATACTCAAAACAAGAAAGAATCGAAACTACCTACTATTATTTGGACAGCAATATATTATAAAGAAATCATGAAAATATCATCTATATTATACCCATTACTTAATTTTTGGCATTTGGCAACACACTTTGCATGGAAATACAGGAAAGCAAACACAAAGTTCAACACATCATATTTTACGAATGCTAATTGAGTCAATAAGCAGGCAATGACCCTAATGAGTTGGTAACAAAAATAATGCTCAACGATTTATCGGTGCGCGCGCGCACAGATTTATTGGACGGCGCGCGGCGCGGCGGCGCTGCGCGGACGAACGAACGATAATCCCATGTTCAGGGTTGTCTGAACTACAGACAGGAATCAGGAATATTAAACTATTCTAATTATTGTGATATATTTAAAGACATTGGTATTTTTTTTTGTTATTTGCGTACACTGTTTGCGGAAAACTAATCCACTAAGCTACTTGAGGTACAAAGACATTTGAATAGTCAATAGGACTTGTTTTTTGGGTAAGTTGAGCCAAACTCAATTATATTTTAGTTTTTCGCAAATTGTACGTTTATCACACATTAAAAACTGAGTACCTACTAAAACTTTTAACGCACTACTATCTGCTACAAGAACGTTTTGAAGCTAAAGTTTTAGAACGTACTCGGTTGTATGACCCTAAAATGTGGTTTAGACGTACAATTTCCAAAAAAAAACAAAACAATAATAATTTATATGGCGCCCAAGCAGGGATCCGCCTTAAGTCAACATTTTTTTTATGTAAAAAACATTAACTAGTTAGGAATCCTATTACGAAATATAAGTATATTTAGATGTCCAAACCTATGAATGATATACATTTAACTTTCAAATAAGTCACGTAGAATTACGGCGTATACAATTTTATTTAGTTCTAGCCTTTTATATAAGCACTGCCTAGCAAGAATTGTGAACCCAACGGAAACGATAGCAACCACTCAATAAAGTACTTCAACTTCAATTATGATAAAATCTTGAGACGTGCCGCACAGCCCTAGCGCATACAAATGGGAATGTTTTGAAGAACACACGCGTATGATCCAGTGCAGTCGAGTACCTACACTGAATCGAATACCTAACACTTGAACCAAAGCGTTCAACTCATAAAGTATCGATTTACACGTATCTCCATGTGATAACCGAGTAATTAATTGCCCACGCTGTATTTGTGGCGGGATCACTCTCCGCAATGCTACGATTTGCTGAAAATTATTTTACTGTTATTTTTTAAACACAATATAGGTAGTGAATTTGACCTTATCAGATGTAAGTGTTTTCGGTAATGTTATAAAAACTACTCAAATTGTCACTTAATAAAGATGAGGAACTGTGGAATAATGTATCAACTGTGTCCACTACTTCGTTACTGGAGTCAGCGCCCGAATATAATTGATGATTAACGACACTTGCCAAATTCTTGGAGATTTTCTCTGACGGCTGTTTGGAGATGAAAAAGATGTTAATGATTTATCACGACTGTTGCATTTAAAATTCTATTTATCATGTCGCGAAGAAATATACAATAGAATAAAAAAATCTTAAGTAAGTACAACCTGACACTGAGCTCGATGAAATTGCTTTTTCATTTAATTGTTACTTTATTAAAATGCATGACAAATAAATCCAAAGAATTTGCCTGATACACATGTACAAAAGATTAACCAAACCAACCGCTCCGCATGCCAAAGAAACCGTAAACTATTCTATGAATTCAGTACAAGCTAAACACTACAAACTCGTTGCAACCGCAGAATCTCTAACAGGGGCCTTCCAAAACTATTGACAGTGAGTGTGGATGCGATCAGACTTAAGCTGGGGATTATGAAGAGACCGAAATAGACGCATCGATAAATCCTCGTGGATTAAGGGATTCCGTGTTCCGTCGGCCGGCACGGCACAAAAATACCGAAGACGCGCCGGATGCGACGATTAGCCTAAACATCTAGCTCGTTAATATTGTAATGCACTCGCGCTCCTGTCACGTTGCATACGAACACGTAAAAAAAGTTAGGAGGGACCTACGTATAATTCGGCGCTGTGAACACGATTTTCGCCATCCAATATTTTGAAAGCAGATGCAATTTGTATACTTAGTTTCATATATTTTTTATATGCATACCGCTATCACATCTATTTCTGCAAACTTTGGCTGGCTTGTAATACCGGTATCCAAATTATTAACAAAGGTTATTCTGTGACTGCGTTGTTAGTCTAGTAGTCCTTGGTGGCTCAAATCAAATCAAATGTTTTTATTTCAAATAAGCTTTTACAATCGTTTATCAAACGTTGCACGGTTCGAAAAAGTTGATCCTATGGAGAAGAATCCGGCAAGAAACTCCATGGACACTCTTTTAAAACTCCCCTACTACATGGGACCTAAACATACCGGCGAAATGTGGGTGTACATTAGTAAACCTCTGCCTAACCCTTCGAGGAATACAGGCGCGATGGTATGTCATGTTATTTTGTCTTATTTTAAAAGTGTGTTCTTACCCTGACTCTCGCTTCCGTGAGGTTGGTCCACATGGCGATCTCCTCGCGCGTAGACATGTCAGGGTAGCGGTTCCTTGCAAACGTGGCCTCTAGTTCTTGAAGCTGCTGGCTGGTGAAGTGTGTCCGCTGGCGACGCTGTCTCTTGTTCTTCTTGTCACCCTTGTCGTCCAGCGACGGCTCGTCAGGTCCGACTCCCGGAGTCGTTGACTCCGTCTTTATCGTCGGCTCAGACGTAAGCGGACGATTACCTGAACAGATAGAGAAACTTAGTTTGATAGTTTCAGGGTAAGTTTTGTTTACGTTAGTAGTATAAGTTGGTGTCTCGAGTTTCTTGTTTATTGCCCAAAATGAACTAGTTCTATTATAACATCGAATTTAATAGATAATCAAGAAAATATTGTAATGGGGTTTTATGTTAAAGTCTTTGTTTTTTTATACTTCAATAGTCATAGAGGTAAACATTTACACATCCCAAAAGGGCTATTTACTATTTAGTTTTTGTGCCAATATTTAGCCCATATCCTCCCTAGCATGTCATAAATTTCCTTGCCGAAATAAAAATCCGTTCAGCGGTTAAGGGTATTACATCGCTCAAATCCCAAAAACACCCTAGGTTTAAAGAAGTTTCTTGATGAATCCTTATGTGCCTTTGCCATATAAAAAATATATGTTATACTTAAGGTCATCACAAATAAATTGTATTGTTTATTTTTTTCATAAAATTGCCCCATTTTTTTAAAATAAATCCAAGAAAATAGTCCTTTTCCAAACTAAATTGCATTTTGTCTCTTTAACCGCTTAATAGTTTGTCATAAATGTTATACCAAAAAATTTGTAATGACACACTTAACAACTTGTATTGTTTAATTTTTCCTATTTCTTTGAATATTTTTAAATAATAAAGAAAAACCCGAAACTTCACTAGCGCCCCCCGTGAAGCACCCCCGCAATGCCCGTGATGAATACTCAGGACGCGAATATCAGTGTCTCGACGACTCTTGCGACGGGTGGGCTGTACGTGCGTTATTGTTTGCAAATAAATTACAAAAGTGATGATTTTTGAATGATTTTTGAATTAAGCAAGATCGTAAATAGTACAAATATAAATATTACGTAGAAATTAAGTTTGTAAATATATTTAAAGTAGTTTATAATTTTGTTTTTGTTCTTGATCATTATCATAGACTAACCATAGTGTAATGAAATCTACGGGCGCACTCCTTTGTCTGGCTCTAAATGCCGACAATCTTTTTTAATCATTTTAATTCAATTATACATAATAATCATGTTATCCAAAGTTTGAACGAACCTCGGAGTACCTAAGTAGGTACCGACTGAGATACTAGTTTATCTGACCTCGTAAGTAAGCTGACCTTTTATTGTATGAAAGTCTATATAATGCGAGCTCAGCTTATACATATGTATAACAAGCTATACCTATATCACCAGTACAAACTGACCGCTTATTGTACGGACAGTCTATACAATGCGAGGTCAGCTTATACTGGATACCTAGGTTTAACAAGCTATACATAATCACCAGTACAAGCTGACCCTTTATTGTACGGAAAGTCTTTACAATGCGAGATCAGGTCAATAGGAGTTGCGTATTTTCATGTCACCAAAAGTCGTTATTCCCCTCTTTATCGAGACGTATTTCAAAATCCAAGATGGCGCACATCATTTAAATAAATTGATATGGGTGTCAATTTCGAGGTATCTTGGGGTACTGATGATGAAAATGGCATTGATTTTGTAATCCAAGATGGCGGACATTAATTTTCTTTATAAATTGATATGGGTGTCAATTTCAAGGTTTATCGGGATGCTTATTACGAAAATGACATTAATTTTGAAATCCAAGATGGCGGACATTATTTTTCTTTATAAATTGATATGGGTGTCAATTCCAAGGTTTATCGGGATTCTCATTACGAAAATGACATTAATTTTGAAATCCGAGATGGCGGACATTATTTTTCTTTATAAATTGATATGGGTAATGCTAATTACGAAAATGATATTAATTTTAGATATATTTCAAGGCGGACATTATCTTAATTAGCATCCTGATAAACCTTGAAATTAACACCCATATCAATTTATTTAGAAAAATAATGTCCGCTATCTTGGATTTCAAAATTAATGTCATTTTCGTAATTAACATCCCGATAAACATTGAAATTGACACCCAATGATAACCCTTGATTATTCTATTCCATGTAGTAGCACCCACACTCAATTTGATGAATGTTGAAAGCCAGCTCATCCTAGCTATCTCCGTTTCTGAGAATCTAGAAGAACTTACCTGATCATCATCAGACCCTCAGAATGTATCATGTAGTAGCACCCACACTCAATTAGATGAATGTTGAAAGCCAGCTCATCCTAGCTATTTCCGTTTCTGAGAACCTATAAGCACTTACTTGATCATCATCAGACCCTCAGAATGTATCATGTAGTAGCACCCACACTCAATTAGATGAATGTTGAAAGCCAGCTCATCCTAGCTATCTCCGTTTCCGAGAACCTATAAGCACTTACCTGATCATCATCAGACCCTCAGAATATATCATAATTATAGTGGCATCCGTATTCAATTATATGTAAATATAAATAAATGTTTTAAGCTAGGTCACCCTAGTTATTTTCATTAGGTACTAAAGTAATATGTAGAAAGGTGTAGGTATCCCTTATTTCAAAATTATCAAGAATTACCTATAATAATTATAGATGTAGGTAACTCGTACAAGACTTTTATCTAGAGGAACAAAATGTCTTAAATCTTTCAGAGAACGAATAAAATAGGTAAATACGATGACGACACTGCGACATATCTGTATTCTTGCTTAATCTTCAGTTCCTTTCATTGAGTACGATCAAATGTCGATAGATGGCGCTGAAGTAACAAATACTAGCACAAAAACCCGAATCCT
Organism: Subacronicta megacephala; assembly: GCA_958496365.1. Taxonomy (NCBI): domain Eukaryota; kingdom Metazoa; phylum Arthropoda; class Insecta; order Lepidoptera; family Noctuidae; genus Subacronicta; species Subacronicta megacephala. The sequence goes on along the minus strand of OY292520.1, from coordinate 11,266,885 downwards.
CAAGGTCATTCGGCAATGTAATACCCTTAAAGGCGTGAAACGATGACAGACAAACAAACAAACAAACGAATTCCTAATAGTAAGACTATGGATATGGGTTTATTACGTTATTGCTGTATTGATTACCTAAGTATATTTTTTTTATAATACAAGAAATTTCATATAAATAATAATGGTGAACTACAGAACATTGTAACCATCAAATAATATTTAGATAAAAATATAGAATCAGGGCCACGGTCGACAAGTACCGGTAGCAAGCCCATAATGCGGCGGCGGATTAGGCGCAAGCGCACCTAATACTTTTACGACACTGCCGTAAATTCGTTGATCTCGATGAACAACGTCACACTTCACGTAATTTATATCACTTACATGCAATAAAATCTATTTTCAGTGAATATTTTTGATGGGGAAATAAAGAATATTACATAAAGGCAATACTGTTGGAACATTTTTAAAGACAGTGAAACATTTTAAAATATTTAATAAGTGATGTGTTAAATTGTACGTTATTAAAATACCTAGGTGTTATTAATGTAAAAACTATATCATGCAGATTCCTGTTCAGTTATTTATAATTCTGATATAACGATATAAAATAATGTAAAACATTGACTTGTAAAAAACATGACATGAAATAAATATAATTTATCATTTAATACAATAATTACAATAATTATTTCATTTTGGGAGCAGTAGTGGCCCAGTGGTAAAGGCCGTAACTTATGAGTTGTAGGTTGCAGGTCGTAGGTTCGAACCCAGACTACACTACTACTTCCAAAACGGTGAAGAAAAAACATCGTGAGGAAACCGGCATGTTCTAGAACCAACGTCTAGACATCTACCAACCCGCACTAGGCCCGCGTGGTGGATTACGGCCTACACTGAGAGGAGGCCTGTATCCTACCAGTGGGAACATTATAGGCTGATTATGCACTTAAACGTCAAAATTACTTTATGAAAATGCGAGTACCGTCAAAAAATTACATTCTATCAAAAATATATTCTTCCACTCGAAATATCTACTCATTTTTACAACAGCTAAAATACAATGTAAGTACTACTATATTCGACAGCACTTTGTGATTGTACAATGTTAAAATTCCCTCGAAAACGGTATCACCGGCGAGGGGACAAGTGATACGGTGTTGTTATTACATCAATTCGTTACTGATAACGCGTCGATGGCAATCAAGCCGCGTATATTGGCTTTGCTCGAAATCCCTGTGTCAACGTACCTATTGTCTCTACTGTAATAGAGGTCGCTACTGAATGAACATCGGTGTCAAAAACTAGCGATCGGTTTAAATGGACCGCAACGATTTAGGCTAGAAACACATCTGATAATACGTTTTAGTTTTAGAACATCCAAAATTTTAGATCAATATATTAAGACAGTATACTTAAATAACCTGATTGTATTACAAAAATCTTCATATAATATAATTATTAATTGTCATTTTTGTATTACATAGAACAAACCAATAACACTTTGCTCAACTTGGGAGTCAAACCCAAGACCTCAATCTAGTGATCCTAACCGCGACAACTACGACATTCCAAGGTCGAGCAAAGTATTATTAGGGTTTTCTATGAAATTCTCAGTAGCAGCTTGCAGTTTAGATTTGTGCCCGATGAATGGAAATAGGCTAATTGGCACCCCCTTATATGGGACCTAAACATACCAGCGAGGCGAGTGTGTACATAAAGTGCACCTCTAGCTAACCTTTTGAAAGGCTGTTGAATGTTATGTTTTAAAAGAATTATAATATTACGTGTTTAATTAGTTAAATTGTTTAACACATATTTTGTTCCAAACACGTCGATCGGATTACCGTTAACACTATTATTGTGGGCGCTTATCTTGATTGAAAATTGTTATATAATCATCGATGTCCGAATTAAAACCGATGGACCATTTACAATCATTTTTATATATCAATATGTTTTAGTATGCACAGCCGCAGATAAAAATTAAACACTAAATCAAAAATATGACCTTGTATTGTGACCATAAAGTATATCATTAAAACTTTAACATTTAAAATCTACGAAACATATAAAAATTGAGGTTAATCATCATCATCAACCCCTATACTTTATCTAAATCGTGGGCAAGGTTCATCTTTAATAGGGATTAGGCCATTAGTCCACCATGCTAGCCTACTGCGCGTTGGCAGACTTCATACGCTGTTGAGAAAACTTCTCAGGTGTGTAGGTTTCCTCACGATGTTTTACTTCACCGTTATAAGCGACTGATAATTCATTATTAATACGCACGTGATTCCAAAAGGTCAGAAATGCATGCCTTTGATTCGAATCCGAGACCTATGACTTAGCAGTCCAACGGCCATATCTCTGGGCTATCGCTGCTTCTTTATTTTTATATAAATACAAAAAAATAATTAAAAGTAGCTTTTAACAACACCCTCCCTACCCATAGTAGGTATACCTACCTAGTACCGACACATCACGTTAATTCGACCATTTATATGAAAACTGGCACATATAAATCAGTAGAGCTCGTCAACCTCATTGGTGTATAATGAACAAGGCGGGATTATGGTCTCAAAGGTTACGCACCCGGCTACCGATGTGATGCCATCCTCACCACGATTATTGGCCACCGATACTGCTAGGGCTGTCCCCAAAGTTTGTTAATAACACTTTAATTTTGGCTCAACGACGACAAAACGCGTCTAAACCCCTTCAGACGTAGGTGAATCACCGTACGTATAAGTTCAATTCCTTACGTAACGTGTATACTTTTCCTTAAGCTAGAGGATTACCTATAAATAGCTAGCAAATAAGAGACAAGGTCACGGACCATGTAAAATTAATATAAATTAATTGTCTATCGTCTATATCGTGCGGTTGCGACAACCCTAGATAAGTCCGATACGCGTCGATAACGTGTCGATAGCGTTTATCAGCGATAGGTACGCTTTGAGCGTTCGCCGACCCATCCATCATTTCGAACTAACCTTTGCGTTAGTAGGTAACATATTTAATCTATGCCTTTGCGTTTGGCCGACATGACAAGAGCGGGTTGGTAAACAGCGTAGTTACATGTGTTACCGATATCAGAACATGTTGCCACTTCAAAACCCGACACTCGATTTTGATAAAACATCGCAACGTTTCCTTTAATGTGTTTACTTTCAAATAGTTTACGAGTGTACCTTCTTACTACAATAATGCTTATCAAAGGATTCAAAATTGTAGGAGAGCGTAGTATTTGTAGACAGACGTCACTACCAATGACGATTTTTATTACGATCAACTCCGAAATCCAGTTTGAATTTATAAATTCAAATTTATAGAACACACCATTTTTCACAAAGAAAAAATTCAATTTTTCGTAAAGATTTGAGAAATTCTGCTACGGAGAAAAATCAGTGGACTACAATGAACTTTGTGCCCTTTACTCCTTTCTTTGTTTATATATAGGTAGGTAGTTATTATTTAATCAAATTAAGAATTACCATTATAATGTATTTGCATCTCACATGATTGTGATGACCAAAATTAGCATGACAAACAGGCAATTGAGCAAATGTGCGAACATTGTCTAAATCACATGTCACTAATTTGCTGTTAATTGTCATATTTGAATATAACTACCGACTTGATAGCCAATATTAATGATGATTATTATCATAACTTAACTATAATGATAGTTCGTAATTCCTATCAGTTATATCGGCTGAACGCACTATAGCAAAACGTATTTTCTGAATAAAATAACCAAACTGTGACAAAATGATAAAAACATTTAAACATACATCATTCATTTATTTAAGTTATTAATACACGTGACATCAGTTTCAATAAGCAACGCCACACGCGATTTTATTTTATTTTAATCCGACTTCAAAAAAGAAGGCGGTTTACTATCTACGGTATGTAATTTTCACACAAAACGACGTACAAATCAGCCAGTGTAAATTAAAGAACAATTAGCGTCGCGGACGTATACCTACGTAGTGCACAAAGTTAGGGCTGCGCCTCATACGCGCGCTTAGGTAACCTCGCGTCGTGCTCGCGCGGCTATTTGTGAAAGCATTAGAATAACGCGCGGCCGTATTTGCCATAGATTTCCGGACGCTTTACTGGGTTTACTTTCAGTTTTAAGCTTGTCACTTTGTGTGGTCCAGAAATTAAATTGCCTTTTTCTCACTCCATAATATGTACCTAGTGTTTTTTCTTTTATTGATAAAGATACGAAAATATACTAAGTATTAAATAAAACCAGTTACAATTACATCAAAATTGTTTGTTATCTAAGTATGTGGTGATAATGAAGCGCCATGGCAGTAGGTACCTACAAGTATAATATTATTATCAGTGGTTATAGTTTGTAACGATAAAAGATATCAAAATTAAACAGGGCCTGCTGCTGCTCACACCGGAAAAATGTTTACCTAAAACCAGTTGCCTTTGTTGTCGTTGTTCTTCATACGAACCGTAAATAATACAGCATAACAGACAATAATACTCCCTCTATAATGTTCCCACTATTGGGACACCAGCCTCCTCTCGGTGAGAGGAAGTGGGCCATAATCCAACACGCGGGCCCAGTGCGGGTTGGTAGATGTCACAAATGTCTTCGAATTTTTGGTTCTAGGACCTGCAGGTTTCCTCACGATGTTTTCCTTGCTCGTTTTTAGGAGCAACGGTGATGAAATAATTTACACAAAGTAAAGCGCCTGTCTGGGTTTGAACCTACGACCTACAATTCGTAGGTAAGTCGCGGCCGTTACCAATAGGCCGCCATCGCTCCCGAACTATACGAACCATGCTTTTTATTACTGACACATTTTTTAACTTAAGTATATTTTAGTGAAGGAAAAATACGACCGCGGGCAGGATTCGAACCTGCGTCTTCTGGTTAAGTACACCAGACGCTATGACCGCTAAGCCACCGCGACTCCCACCCGCCATGTCGATGTGTCCATGTCCTGCCCGCGGTCGTATTTTTCCTTCACTAAAATAACTTAATAATCTTTGCATGGAAAATGCCTAAAAAATACAAAAAGATAACTTAAGTATATTTCATCATTGGAAAATATTGGCGAATAATAACTAACTAAGATTACTTAATAGCGGAGGTTAACTTACAAAAATACTCACTGTCGTCAGTGGGTTTACGGTCGCGTCTTGGTCGTGGGGGCGCGTACAGTGATGATTGCTCCACTCCTGAACCGACTGACGCCAATGATGAGTGCCCGCTGTCTCTAAACTCGCCGGTCTCCGCCCATACTGCACAAACAACAACATATTATAAATGATACTTAACTAGTCATGACCTAAACAAAAATCTATGCTTATCAATTGGCCTGCAACAAGCTTCGCCTTTGACAAATAAACTCCTTCAAAAATTTTCATATAATGGTGAAAGTTACCCTACCAAAAGTCATCTACTTCTACATTTGAGAAAATTTTATGCAGGGCTGTACAAAGTTAAAGGAAGATAAGTATATGAAGTCGACTAACAGACACCTACTAAACTGGAGTAGTAGATCATTACGTTATCAATATCTACCTAGATATAGAAAACTTAAATGAATGAAACGAATATTAAAGTAGGTAGATGTTTGTTTGCCGTAATCCTCTACTATCACATATTTTCGGTTCTGGTTCATACAAAGTCTTTTAAAGTATATTATCACCGGGTGTCCTTTCTTTTCTATCGCAAAAACATCTTAAAACATCCAAAAACAGCTTTACTTGAAAGAAAATACGAATATATTGAAGAGTTGGTAAATTCAACAATGTAATTAACTATGCACTGAAAATATAACGATACAATCGTTATACTCGTAATCAGTAAATCAATTAGATATATTTAGTCATTACAGTTTGCATAATTAGTTAGCATTTAAACTTATTTAACAATAGGTATTCTAATTAGTTTAATAAAAGCTTATCAAGAGGCAATAGCGGAAGCAAAACATGAAACGTGCATACATTTCATAAATTCAATTAAGGTTACTAATAGCGGCATTATTTAACAAGGATATCTTGACAAAGTAATGTATTCGTTGAACGACGATGACGCCCCGCTGCTTGCAGCGTAATTAAGTGTCCCCAAACACTTGTTAACAAATTAGTCACTGGAGACGCGGCCGTGTGAGTGCGCCCTTATTTATAGCGCCCGCCATATGAGACCAACATGCATGCTTTTTTAATAATAAATTTTGTGAATGTGTAAAAACATAATAAAAGTGTTATATCTAACGGTTATAATTCAGAAAGATTTTATTTTAGACTATATGTTCTGGTTATTGCGTGCAATAATTTAAACGATTAACAAAAACATCACTGTTATAAATTTTATTACTTTTATAAGCATATTTATCTCAATACATTTTAGGTGATAAATACACAAAATATTTTTTCTTCTACATTTCTAGAATCCGTGTAGGTAAATGTTTTAATATTTTCATTACAAACGTAGTGAAACTCACGTTATTTTCTATTGTTATAACTGATTTTTATAAATGTTTATTTAAAGTCGTCTTCAATGTAACGTCCACTGATCCCATTGTTTTGGGAAAAGTCACGAACTGTTACAATTGATAGCTGAGAATGCCGTCAGTACAATTAAAATTTGACCGCAATATAATTCTTTTTTTATTTTAATTGCTTGTTTATTTTTAATTTTAAGACAAAGAAACCGTTGCGAAACACGTTATGAAATGTTGAAATGCTCAACATTTCCGTCTATGTTCATCATCGTAAATAAAAGTGATCTTAGACTATAAATAAAGATCATCACATTAATGATATCTTTATTTAAGTCCAGGATCACTGATATTGATAATATTGACAAACCATCACGTCCTGTATTTCGTGAAGGTTACGCAGAGGTGTACTAATGTAGGTACCTACACCCACAATTCGTCGGTCAGTCTCATGTAATAGGGGTAGCGCGAACCTATTGTCATTAACCAAAACTCTGAGGTGATACCGAGAATAACATAGAAGAACTGGACCTAGGGAATTGAACCAAGGACGTGTAGCGTAGCGTAGCTCCTGCTACGCAGGTACTCCTTAGCACAAGGATCTTAGGGCCACTAGACTAAGACCTAAGGCAGTTAGGAACTGATGATGATAATGAAATCAATGATTATCAAGAAAATATGAATTGATGAGACTTATGGCTAGCAAGGCCGCCAAATTACTAAACCAAAAACATCAAACCTGAAACTTCACCTATTTGTGGTGATGGTAATCAGAAGCGGCGGTAGCCTAATAGCTAGGGCGACGGACTAGCGATCGTTTAGTTGCCAGTTCGAAACTAACTCATTGCACTATCGACGTGAACTCACTCGTAACACAAGAATTTAGCTTAGCACGAGGGGTAAACAACAATACATAGTAATGTAACCCACATTGCTAGTAAGTATGCTTCCTTAAAGAAGCCTACCTATCATATTGACCGACGTTCTACCTTTTAGCACTTTTACATTTGACCTTAGATATTTTATTATTATAGTGTCTTTTGTGTATGTGTCATATGTGTGTGACTGCTGACTGTAAGATGTAAGACTGTAAGTATATTATACCTGAACAGAGCAGAGAGCAGGCAATTGTATTGAACACGCAAACTTCCTCAATTACTCAGATTAGAATTAGTTATCATGTCTAACTGTATTGCTAATTATGTCTCATTTGTCCTACCCCAAAGTCTCAAATCAAAGCAATGGAAAATAGCAAAGCTTTGGGCTCAAAGAATTAAAAAAAAATCGTACCACCGACACGAAGAAATAGATATTATTTATCTCAGATCACAACCTAGGAATCCCACATAATTAGAATAGGAAGATGTAAGTACCTACGCCAGAGTTAGTGTCGCATCTTTAGCATCTTTACGTGATTTGGGCGCTCCTAGTTTTGTAAAGTATTTGTTATGTAATATGCGATTAACTTTTTGATGTAATAAAATTTAACTTAACTTCAGCCTATATGTAGATGCCAGGGACACCAATCCTTGTTTATCTGCATTTGTCTAGTAGTTTCACTGGCTACATTACCCTTCAAAACAGACTTCAATAATGTTAGCACAGTTAGCAGAATATTTATTATTAGTAAGTCTTGTTAGTAGATAATTCTAAATGAATACAATTAGTGTACGTTATCACGTGTCAGGTATAGAACAAACGTCGGTCCGCACAAACGTATTTACGAGTACATTAACAAGGAACGCGTTCAAATAAATTTTATGTTTGCTGCGTTTGATAACGCGTGATAAGAGCGCGTTTATTGTTTTATTGGGGGCTCTAAACCGTCTCCTCTACACTCTCGTTAAATGTGATCAACTGTGGACGCAATCGCACATAAAAGTGTTTTATATTCCACACGCGACATCATCTATACAGAGGTGTATGATATTTGTGTATTTACTAATTTTAAGAACAATGATTATTGTTTTGCATTGAGATTTAACGAATTTTAATTTACACAGTGACTTAGTTATTGGGATATATTATTGGGAAACAAGATAGCCCTTCAACGTTTCTTAAAAATCGTTACAATATCACCCCAATATTTAATGATAGGTGCTTGTAAAAAAGAAAGCAAGAGACACATTAATGTAGGTACTCATGTCACAAACGTAAAATACTTTCGAATTAAAGTAGGTAATACATTCATGTGTATAGTTATTTAGAGTAACCTTCGGCTTCGCCCGCTGAAACCTACGCAGGATTGACTTTTTATTAAAAAAAGTCTATGTTATCCATGTTTCTAATGGTGAAAGAATTATTAAAATCGGTTCAGAAGCTTCAAAGTTTATCGTTTACTAACAAACAGACCTCTGCAACCCAATTTCTGGGGCACACTGATTTTTGAATTATAAACTGGTTGTCAAGCTTTTTGGGGTACTGACTATCAGTAAAGATTTGTCAAAGGTGCTCGTATGACAACCGGGAATGACGGCTTTACGTGCTCTCGGAGACTCGGAGGGGTCTCGATGTGTTACAAATGGTTGCCCATCCACATACTGACCGCGGCAGGCGCAACTTAACCTTGCAGATTCCTTGATCTGCGCAGTTATAATTTATCCGCGAGCCCCTCTATCTATTTTCCTATATCTTTCTATATCTATCGATATCTGCTTGATTTGAGATTGACTGCCTCATTGGTCTAGTGGTCCTGGGCGCGAATGCTACGCTAGAGGTCCTGGGTTCGATTCCCAGGTCGAGCAAAGTGTTATTGAGTTTTTTTATGAAATTCTCATTAGCAGCTCGGAGTCTGGATTTGTACCCGGTTAGTGGCAATAGGCTCGCCCCCTATTACATGGGACCTAATACATTGATACACCTCTGCCTAACCCTTCGGGGAATACAGGCGTGATGGTATGTATGTATGTATGCATCTATCAATATCATAATTGATATATTACGTAAACGACTGTACTTTCCACCAGTCACAACAATACACAAATGGCAAGTGTATCGTCACTAACAAAGCTATCGCTCAGTTTATAGCGGAACATTACTAAGTGTTATTTTAACAACAAACACGAGGTAATTCACGCCTGCAGGATAACACGCGACAGCTGTTAGCTTTCCTATCATTATATCTAGATTAAACTTAACTGTGTCAAACAAGCAAGTCAGGCAACATTGATGTTTCAGTTAATATTCAATCTTTACCTTACTACAGTAAGAACGATCACATATCGCAAGACCGTATTCCCCGAAGGGTTAGGCAGAGGTGTGTACTATGTACAATTGTACACCCATTGCACGCTGGTAATAAGGTATGAGACTGTTGCAATTAACAAAAAATCTGAGTTGATACTGAAAATTGAATAGTAAACCCCAAAAACCTTGACCTAGAAATCATACTCGAGACTGCACGCTTAACAGTTGTTGTTGTGACCATAAGCCCATTGAGGTAGTTTCGTGTGAAATGGCTAAAATGCCTAATTTTTAGGAAGTACTTAACGTCCTTTTGTTTTGCCTGTCTGATTTTCACGCCTAACCACTTAAACAATTTTAATGAGAAGGCATAAAGATTGATTGAACCTAGGGAAAGGCTGTAGGCTATATTCAACTCAATAAGTCCTCTAGAATGCGAGTTACATTTTTTTTTTGTTTTATTTCTAAACATATTCCTCAGTTATCTTGAGTCGGATTTAAATAGAAATCTTCCTCTCTCCTATAAAACAATATTATTGCATTTCTTTTAATTTAATTTAATATTCGTGAATATTAAACTTTGCAGCGAGAAGATACGTCCTGAAGTCGTAAAGTTATAAATTTTCGAGGCTGTAAAAAAACGTATAGGAATATACACAGAGATTTTTTTATTTACTGTAAAGACAGATAGTCGCGCGAGGTAAATATAGATAAGCGCTGGTAATTTACGAGCAATGCCTTGCTGCGCTCATGCTCTTTTTTATGCTTTTTGAGAGGCAGCAGACGTGGAAGTTGAAATTCATTTACTTATAGAACAAAAAACAACAATGAATGTGGTGTTTATCTTTGTTCTTTAGTATACCTAATCACAGAGAAAATATAATAACAAAAAAATAATAAATATACTATTATAAAAAATATAAAAGGTACGTAAAGTTACGCAGAAGCATCTAGCCAGTCATTCTGACGTTATCAGATATTTGGAATCGGTACTAGATAGATCTCGAGATTCTCATTCGAATGCGACTATCATTTGATGAATTGAACAAATTATCAAAATTATCTAATAACTACTTCTATTTTCCTAGAAACTAGATTGATTTCGGATAGAATTTTTTTTTTACATGATGGTTGATGCTTGCGTGCCGTCAGTTAGGACAGGCCAACGCAGAGCTGCTATGACTCTTACTTCAAAAAGTCAGTTCAGGTATTGCCCTACATTGTAAAACACGCATATTTATTAATCTAAAAACTACTGATGATATCTTAAGTTTCGAAGTTTCTTTTCAGCAGTCATCAGCTTCGCAATGCCAACACCACATAGTATTAACAATATAAAATATTTACTTGTTGGAACAATGTCAAAACTACCAATAAATGCTAATAAATATTGATTGTCTTGTTGACATAAATAGATAGTTGGTATTAATTTTGTGGTATTAACTGTAGAGCACTTGAAATCAGAACTAATCCATTGCGACAGAATTGAAGACACGAAGAAAATATGACCATGAATGTAAGGCTATATTAATTAGGATTTATTATTAGAGGATTTAGCATTTGAAGTATTTTAAACTGTATTATCCCACACCAACAAACTCCGAATGTCAGCATTTTCAGCGACCTTTCATTATTTTGATATCTGCGTTCTATTGCCGAAGGAAACTAAATATTTTTCGCCATAGTTTGCACGTTACTACTACACATTACTGTATATATTTTATATGATAAAAACTCAGTCTGGAGTTGAGAAAAATATTCAGAAATTTTCTTCGGCTATTGGTGTTTCAGTGCTTAGATGCTGCAACGCGTTTCGCTAACTACGTCTGATGCCAAATCGTGTGATGATAGTCGTAATAGTACAATGCTTATGCAATTTGTATCGGTTTTTGTAGCTAGATGACGTTTATTTTTTTACAGTTTAAAGAATGTTATGACTCATAAAAGTATAGGTACGGTTCGCCTAATAATGAGTTTAAAAATAGAAAATTGTGTAATGTAACACTAAGCGATAGAGTAATTCAATATATTTTCATAAATATGTTTTTTTAATCTGGTTTTAAATACAGCAATCGATTTGCTATCTGAAAATATTATTTGGTAATTTATTATATAATTGTGCTCCCTCACCTGTCACAGTTTTTAAATTTAGGAATTTCAATTTTGGTATAGGTTTGAATGTTATTATTGCTTTTTCATTCTACAAGGACTGATCAGTTGAATCCTTGATAAGGCCATTAATCTAAAATACTTCACCAAAACTGACTGAATACAATCCTCAGTGAATGTTAAGCAGTGATTATGAGCGACCACCGCGGTCGGTGGCGTGATGGCGTCTGTTTAATAACATAATCCTGATAGCCGAGACGGAAGCAGGCCGCACTGACGACCGGCTTCAAGCACCCACTTCCGGTTAATACTGTGTTTGTACAATACACGTCACTTGTGGTCACTTGAGGTGGTCCACGGATGTGAGGTAAGTATATCTAATGATAAGAGGGTATTTCGATATCACAGATAGGACTCCATTTGAAATAACTTTTATTATTTCACAAAAGACCGCTAAACTAACAATGCTACTTTTGTTGTTAGATGCTTACTGGCGTGAATTAAGACAGTTGGAACTTTTTGCCTAGAAATTATTAGGCGGTTTTTAATAATAAAAGGTGTTGTACTTTGGCTTTTCGTAACTGGGAATTAATAAAAAAGGTGTTAACAAACCGCCTGTCATAATTTAGTGAAATCGTGAAATTTTAAACCTTTTTGGTTTAAGAATTTCACGATTTCACTATTTTCCTTAAAATGAAGAGGCAACTTTTGTTAAACTGCCTCATTGGTCGAGGGTCATCGGGGCACGAAGAGTCGAGTCACAGGTACAGAAAATATTATTAAGTCTTTTCTTCATTCTGGCTTTCACGGTTTTATAAAAAAAAAAAACATTTTTACAAATTAATTTGCAAATAGAGCATTGAATCGATTGATTCAATGCTCTATTTGCAAATTAATATTGCAAAAATACATTTACCAGAAAAGGAGATTTCCTTTTCTGGTAACCTCAAGAGGAGCTTCGTCGAAGACCTCAAGGTAGCAGCCCTTACTGTGAAAGCCGTAGCGGCGGAGATGATGGCGCGGCAATCGGCCGAAGAGACCATGATTGTGGGACTGAAGGCTGAGAATGGGGAACTGCGCTCCCAGATCATCGGCCTTAGAACCCAGGTGGAGAAGTTGACAGCGGAGATGACTCTTCTACGTAGTCAAGACGGTCCCACGACAGGCCCTAGCAGCGAATTAATCCCGGCAAGCCGGGAAGCGCCCGTTAAGATGGCGGGATTGGCTCCAGAAGCGGTCTTGCTGGAGTTTGAGCGATCCATTATGCTTAAACTCGGTGGAATGATGGACGCCAAATTGACTGGTCTCCAGAGCAGACTGCTTCCCGAGAAACCTCTCCGTCCAGCACTTGCTGCCGACGTAAGGAAGGCTATGTCTGCGCCGACTGCCACGACCCAGCCTAGCAATCCTCAGCAATCCCAAGGGAGCAAAATAAAGAAAAAAAAAAGGAAGAGGAAGAAAGGGAAACACAGTGCTAATCCGGTGCCAGCATTACCTGGTACCCCTGAGCAGGCTCCGCAGGCAGAAACCCCTACTACCACACAAGCGCAATGGTCGACAGTCGTCGGGAGGAAGGCAAAGCAATCTTCCTTTAACGACAACAAGACAGGCTCTGTTATGGACAGTTCAAAGCAGGGACAGAAGAGGCAAGGGCAGTCTGTCAAGCTGCCTAGGGCCCCCACTTCAGCGGCGATCATAGTGACGGTGCCAGAGGGTTCGACTGCCACGTTAGCTGGTGCAATGGCCGCAGCCAAGCAGCATATTGCGCTTAACGACCTTGGGCTTCTTGGCTGTATAAAGCCGAAGAGAGCCGCTAACGGTGGCTTGATGCTAGAAGTATCTGGCGCTGACAACAGCAAGAAGGCAGACCAGCTTGTCAGTAAGATGCGGGAAGCCCTCACTGACATGGACATACGTGTCACACGTCATACTAAAACGGGTGAACTTAGGATTTGGGACCTGGATGACTCTATTACGACTTCCGAGGTAGCAGCTGCAATTGCTGAGGTAGGTGAATGCACCCGGGATGAAGTAAAAGTGGGAGAAATCCGCCGCTCCCCAAATTCCATGGGGACCGTCTGGGTCCGTTGTCCACTATCGTCAGCAAAACGGTTGGCTGCGGCTAAAGAAATATGCGTAGGGTGGATGTCAGCCCGCGTCGAGGTTCTGGCAGCACGGCCTTTAATGTGCTTCCGATGTTTCGAGTTGGGTCATCTTAGGGGTCAGTGCTCTGGCTCAGTGGATAGGAGCAACCGTTGCTACTCCTGCGGTGAGCCTGATCATAAATCGAGGGATTGCTCAGCACCCCTGAGATGTCCACTGTGTGCAGACCTTGGGCGTCCTACGGATCACCGGCTTGGAAGTAAAAGCTGTGCTCCCAAAATGCGGAAAAATAAGGGGAAACAGGCCCTTATTCCTTCTGCCACGGAAGCTGGTACCGCGTTGGCGCCGGAGGGTGGCACGCAAGAGGCAATGGAAACGTCACCTTCCCAGCCCTAACGGTCTTACAAGGTAACTTAAACCACTGCCGCAATGCTCAGAACCTGTTACTGCAGACTGTTGCGGAGTGGTCAGTTGCCATAGCGGTGGTAGCAGAGCCTTACGGCATCCCGGACCATCCTCGTTGGTTCGGCGATTCCGAGGGCTCTGTCGCTGTTTACTGGGCGGGTGATAATGGCGGGTCTTCCTGCTCCCTATTGGGAAGAGGGCCAGGATTCGTCGCTATACAGTGGGGCTCTTTGTCAGTAGTAGGCTGTTATATCTCCCCTAACGTGTCCCTTGCCGACTATGAAAGCTACCTAGATCGGGTAGCAAATTGCGTACGCTGCAAATGTTTGCCACGGCCGGTGTTGGTCCTGGGTGACTTTAACGCTCATTCTAGAGTGTGGGGCAACACCCGAGACAGTCCGAGGGGAGAGTTGTTGCAAACATGGGCAGCGTCTCTTGACCTCCGGCTCCTGAATGAAGGGTCCGTTCCTACATGCGTTCGGTGGCAGGGGGAGTCGATCGTAGATTTGACGTGGGCGACACCTTCTGCTACCCGAATGATATCGGGATGGAGAGTAGCAGAGGATATAGTCACGTTATCGGACCATCGTCACATTATTTTTGAAGTGGCCGTACATCCTCCCAATAGCTTGAACCGCCAGGAGTTTCATACGACACCTCGGCGTTGGGCCCTTAAAAAACTCAACAGAGATTTGCTCGTTGCAGCGGCCAGCGTCGTGGCCTGGTCGACGGGAAATAATGGCGAGAATACTTTGTCCGACCCTGAAGAGGGGGCGACCTGGCTCCGGGATAAGATGACGTTGATTTGCGATGCAGCCATGCCCCGGTCCAGGTTCGTCAGGCCTCGGGCGGTCTACTGGTGGTCAGAGAATATTACACAACTGCGCGAGGTCTGTTTGAGGTCACGCCGCCGGTACACACGCACCCGACGAAGACGGCGAGTCACAGCCGAGGAGACGGCCGAAGCATACGAAGCTTACCGAGGTGCAGTGGAAGCGCTTCACAGTGCCATTACAAATGCGCGGTCTCAATCTTGGAATGAGCTCCTCGAGGATCTGGATAGGGACGCGTGGGGGAGACCATACAAGATTGTCATGAATAAACTGCGCCCGTGGGTCCCCCCATTAATGGAAACTCTGGATCCGGTTTTGTTGGAAGGAGTCATCAATACGCTCTTTCCGACAATCCGGGACCGATCCTCACCACCAAGCATGTCACCGGACTGGTCGGACGAGTTGGTTGTGTCAGACGGAGAACTGGATCGAGCGATTAACCGCCTTAGAGCTCGTGAAACCGCTCCAGGACCGGATGGTATTCCAGTCCGGGCCTGGGTACTGGCCCTAACTGATTTAAGGGATTACCTAGGAAAACTCTTCAACGGCTGCCTACGAATGGGTGTATTTCCTTCCAGTTGGAAGGAGGCAAGGTTGGTTCTGCTAAAAAAGGAAGGCCGGGCTGCGGATTCTCCGTCGGCATACCGGCCCATATGCCTGCTCAATGAGGCATCTAAGCTATTCGAGAGAATAGTTGCCGCTCGCCTCGTTGAGCACCTGTCAAGAGTTGGTCCCGATCTATCGAATAGCCAGTACGGTTTCCGGCAGCAGCGATCGACGGTAGACGCGATACTTCGCGTCCGCTCCCTTTCAGAGCAGGTAGTGTCCCAGGGCGGGGTGGCGTTGGCTATAAGCTTGGATATTATTAATGCCTTTAACTCTATACCCTGGGACACGATAAGGGGAGCCCTGGCATATCATCAGGTGCCTCATTACTTACGCATAATTGTCGCGGACTACCTACGTGACAGGTACGTACAATATGTGGGCAGGGATGGTAGAATCCATCGAAAAAAGATTTTGTGTGGGGTTCCACAGGGTTCAGTCCTAGGCCCACTCCTGTGGAACCTTGCATATGACGCGGTTTTGCGGGTCGATCTCCCAGCTGGTGTGAGCATTATTTGTTATGCCGATGACACTTTAGTGTTCGCCAGCGGGGACACTTTTGAGGGGACCAGCCAACTTGCTGAGCTCGGAGTGGCAATAGTTGTTGCTAAAATCCGCGAGCTGGGTCTGGAGATAGCGCCTCATAAGACCGAGGCACTATGGTTTCACAAATTACCACGAGGTAGAGAACCACCCAGCTCATCGGTATGCGTTGGTGACGCACAAGTTCAGGTGGGCAGGGATATGAAATACCTTGGCCTTACCTTAGACAGTCGCTGGGGTTTTGAAGAACACTTCAAACGCCTAGTGCCCCGGATTGAAAGGGTGGTGGGTGCCTTGCACAGACTCCTACCCAATCTCGGGGGACCGCGGGAGGAGGTTCGTCGCCTCTATGCGGGAGTTGTGCGTTCAATGGCACTATACGGAGCGCCTATATGGTCAAAAAGACTGTCAGGCGTCCGGCGCAGCAGAGCTAAGTTGAATAGTCTGCAGCGTAAAGTAGCTATTCGCATCGCACGAGGATACCGTACGGTGTCTTTCGAGGCGGCAACTCTCCTGGCGCGCTTTCCGCCGCTCGATATTCTGGCTGAAATGGACGCAAAGGTTTATGACCGGATCCGTGCCATTCGCCAGGGCGGTGAATGCGCGCCTGCGACGGCGTTTGAGGGGTTGAGGCGGGAGGAGCGACACCACGCGCTCGAGCGATGGCGGGAGCGGCTCCTTGAGCCGCAATTTGCACACAAGCGGGTAGTAGAAGCCATTTTGCCGTGTTTCGGGGCCTGGCTGCGTAGAGGCGAACGCGTCACCTACCGACTTACCCAGGTATTCACCGGGCATGGTTGTTTCGGTGAATACTTGAACAAGATCGGACGCGAAGCAACGTCGAATTGCCATCACTGCGATGATGAACAGGATACTGCCCAACACACGCTTGGCGAATGTCCTGCTTGGGAGTCTGAGCGACGGACCTTGACCGACGTAATCGGACAGGATCTCTCTCTGCCAGCAGTGGTATCAGCCATGCTGGCGGAGTCTACGAATTGGAGGGCAGTAGCCTCTTTCTGCGAGACCGTTATGGTCCAGAAAGAGGCCGCGGAGCGGGATCGTGAAAGGGCTAATCCCGCCCGGAGGAGAAGACGCCGACGCCGTGGTGGCAACCGCGCCGGTGTCTAGCCCATCAGGGGGCTTAATGGAGAATCCCCTGCCTATTGTCACTCGAACGACAAGCAGGGGCCTCTGAGGTCGTGGGCGCTTAGAGTGGGGACTCTGGGTGGCCATTAAACGACCTCAGGGATGACGGCGACACGAAGTGGTCACGTGCCGCTGTATGTACCACATAGAGATAAAGAAGGGCTAAGAAAACATAGCTGAGACGGGCTATATGCGTGGCACAGGAAGCGATCCGGAAGAATAAGATAGTTCCCGGATCCTTCCAACATTGTGTTGAAGTGGCCAACGGGGGGGTTTTAGTGAGGTAAAAATCCCACACACCCTGGCCTGTACCCCCAATAGGCCGGCAGCCTTTTGAAGGTTTCCTCCTCGCAACAAAAAAAAAAAAAAAAAAAAGGTGTGCCCCACATACACCACAGCACATCCCATCACACGAAATTACCTTGTTCGTACTAAGTATATCATACATACATACATACACTCACGCCTTTTTCCCACAGGGGTAGGCAGAAACTATGGACTGCCACTTGCTACGACTCTTGCATATCTTTTTCGCTTCTTCCACATTCATACATCTTTTCATACACACGCGCCGGTTGCGAGTACTACGCACCTGACCTTTTTGGAGAACCTCGCCGATAAGATCGGTGTACGTCCTTCTAGGGCGACCTCTCCCGACGCTGCCACTAACATTCGCCTTATAAATTCCATTCGTTAATCGTCTTTAATTAATTCGTCTTTTTAAGTATATCATCATTTATTTAAAAGTGTTGCTGCATAAGCTTAACTCATTATAGATACGACTATATTCCCTAAAGGATCAAGTCAAGGTTAACTTTCTGCTAGTTTGTCAGAAATGGACGCTGAGGTTCTACTACCTATGTTGGGGTTGAAGTCCAGCCTATCCAGATGCGTCAGAATATATCAATATTATACACGAAAGAACTGCCATCAGAACTCCACAATCCAATTTCTGGAAAATATCGATATTCGAAGGATACACTCTAGACGAAGGCCAGGCTGACTACCACTTACGATTGTTATGACTACAAAAATGCATAACTATATTTAAGAAAAGGCTAGGAGATCACATAACCCTACTTAAATTAACTTAAGTTATTGTAATGAAGAATAGTACCTGTTGTTAGTACCTACTAATAATGTAACACCTTTGTATAAATTTAGTTTGCAAATACATAAATGTTTTGTTTTGATTTGATTTGAATACTACTAATACTAAGATCAAATTTTTTGAGCGCTAGGAAATACATTTAAATAAATGTCATTTAGTTAAGTTTCTCTTTAAGTGAACTATGTAATGTTCTTTGAAAAATAAATTATCTTTAAACCGTCTGGTCGAGACACGAAGGGATCTCGATGTGTTAACAATGATCACCCATCTACAGACAGCAGTGCAGCTTAACCTGTAGTTATACTTAGCCACGAGCCCTCAACAGCCGCACGGTCATTAGGTATTTCATTACTTTTTTAAATTAAAATAAAGCTTATTCAAAACCATACCTGCGCTGTATATTTCGGATATATGACGGATATAAATTATTGCAGAGTGCATAAAGTGTTCACTGTAAAATTTGATTAGATTACCCACCTACCAGAGTGATAAGGTACTGTAATACGCGAGTTTCGGTAGGCCCGGCTACTGTGTACTTTACCGAATCCAATATCTACGACCAATCGCGTTGCTATTCATGAATTATCACTCAAATTAATGGCGTGTAAGTTATAAATGGCCGGCGGATTAGGGCCCATCCATTTTATTCCTATTTTACCTACCGTAAAGAGGCTTCATTGAAAACGTACACAAATTCACGGAAGCATCAGCTAATTTCCCCACCTTCCATCCTTGTCGCGCCCAGTGTTGGGTGTGAATCTATCTCGCTCTACCAGGCCTTTTCTCTGGCGCGATTCATCATCATTTCGCGGTTTACTGGTTTTCCATTCAAATTGTAGATTGGTTGCCGACGAGGGATACGGCGTTTGAAATATAAATTAGATACCTATAGATTCCTACCTGTGTTTATTCAGTTAACATATAAAGCATTATTTGTTCAATAGTGTGAACTGAAAGGAAGACAAACCAAATACATTCAAAGACCAATAAAGGAATCTCTTCAAGGGTGTTATGATAACTTATATTTCGTCTTGGAAAAAGTAAATAGACAAGATTTGAAATCCGTAGGCATGCTCAATTAGTATTCCAAATAGCGGCCAACATATCGTACACGTACATAAAATGTAAAGAGTGGACCGCTCGGAAGCACGAACGACGCATAACTTTCGCGCGGATCATTCGTACCCCGCAACTCGAATCTTAAAAGAACAAGGGTAAGTGCTAAAGTTGTCTGCAACTGTACCCAATGTACGTCTCCGTCGCGGTTTCTATTTCACCGAAGCAATAACCGTCTTACCGCACTTGTAAGTAGGTTCAAAATGATGAAGTCACACCCGCCGGCCGTGGAGTGCGGGACTTTGAGGCTTATGGTAATTGTAATAAAGCGGAGTGCAGCAGTTATGGGACGTGAGAGGTTCTAGACCAAATCCCAAGTAAGCTGTAACTTCCTTTTGGATTTTCGGAAGCCATTTATCAGTCTGATGTGGGCGTCTGGAAATTTTTCATGTTTCGTTATTGTTGCGAAGAGACATGACACGTACGCTTCGAGGATTCCTCGCCTTTGTTTATTGGCCACGTGTTTTTCAGTATCAAGGTCGCTCGCAGCCGCTTCCACATTTTACATAGTGTGAAGAACAAATTAACTCTACTAACATGTCAGTTTTCATACATTTCACTCACTTTATATAAAATGATGCGAGCCGTATTATGTTTGAGTGGGAGTTATTTCGGTTAGTTATGAACATCGTAAAGAAAACAAGAACGTTAAATCATGAGCGAAACTCATACAAAGCAACTAATTTGCAGTGCTAGATAAATTAGTGTTTATGGTTTGTCCGAAGAGCGCAGGGCGAAATAGTGCGTCCCCGGGCGCGCATTACGGGCGAGATAAATCAAGTGTAACCCTTTCTCTACCGCAAGCAAATTACCGACCACCTGAGACTTGTAAAAATGCCTCACGAAATGATTACTATTTACTAGCCGCAAGCTGCTACCTCATTGCTCCCATTCGCCAAACTGAGGGGAAAGAATTTGGAGATATACTCGTATTTTATGATAAATTGTTTTGTGGCATTAAGTAATAAGTATAATATTTATTAATTAAGAAATTGGATCCTAATGACAAAAGCAAATGGATTTTTATCAACATAACTATGCAAAACATGGCTTTGACGTAATCGGAAAAAAAAATAGACTAAAGAAGAACTAGTAACTAACAAAAAAATACTCCATTTACGAAAGAAATGAAATCTAACCCTACCAATACCGACCACAATGTAAGAATGTTGGAGCGTGTTCTGCAATATTAAAAGAGATCTAAGGGAAATGAGTTGGGGGTGTCGGAATTGCCCACCAAAAGACTATTCGGCGACCCGGTCGAGGGTGAGAGTGTTCAGAAGGCAATCACTGGTCCCATATGGACACAAATTACTTTTCCTATTTGGTGCACAAATCTACTATGATGACAAGTGGAATAGGGTGTCGTGGTTTGCCGCATTCTGTTTACAAATGAATTGTGGGATGAAAATTATCATTTTATAAATGAGCTTGGCTATAGTAAATAATTAAACACTTTTTTGAAACAAGTTCGCATAAGTAAAAAAAAAATCTAGTGTATTTGATAATAAGCTCTTTCAGAATCTTTTAAGTTTAACCCCATATGGCTTGAAAGTGGTTTTATCCTACTCTGTTTCGTCTAAGAGTACTAACATTTTGTCTATTCTTAAAGTCAAATACTATAAAAT
This sequence comes from Subacronicta megacephala, assembly GCA_958496365.1. Taxonomy (NCBI): domain Eukaryota; kingdom Metazoa; phylum Arthropoda; class Insecta; order Lepidoptera; family Noctuidae; genus Subacronicta; species Subacronicta megacephala. The sequence goes on along the minus strand of OY292520.1, from coordinate 11,245,629 downwards.
AATGTAAATATCGAATATACCTAAAACTACCAGTAGAATACAAATTAACAGTCAAAAGCGACATATGTCGATGCTGGTCTCCGTTATATAGGGATTAGGGTCGCGTAAACGATGCCATTCTGCACGTTTTCAATTTGCATAAATATTAGTGGGAGCTGTAATGTCATAAATATATTAGTGCGGTGATACAGATTTTATGGTGATTACAAAATTATAGCCGCGATCTGTTTAGGGGGTGTAGTTATAGCGTTATATTTAGCCCCGACTTTCGTGAATGATTCTATCCCTACAAACACTGCGTAATGATTTCCTTGGAAGTAACGCACGAAAAATATGAGAACGCATAAAATGTATAATTTTATAAGGGGTGCGGATAGTAATAAGCTTTTATGTTGAAAATTGTCAATACAATAGGTTATATCTCCCACCTCCAAGGGTTTGAGCCATACAAGCATATTTGTGGAATAATGTGAAGTCATAATATTATAATTATGAGGCAGGGTCCTGGGGGCCATCGCAGCTCATAAAGCGAGTCATTCGCCTTTGTTAGATGTTCATATCATATTTCACGTTAGTGTCACCGTGTTTTATACTAATACCATATGAAATGCATACAGCATAAACTGTAACTTGTGCTGAATTATATTTTTTATGAATTATTTTTGGTGTTTTCTTTTAAAGTTACGTCTTTTATATTACAAATCTTGTTATTATATCAATTACTTACAATGTCTTCCAGCTTTTCTCTTACACTATAAAATGTTCCATCGTAATAACTGCCCTAAAAACTATAAATCAGATTGATACAATGCAGTATTTTGTGTACTTTCAAACAGTTATTGCAACAGGGCGGTAGGAATCATTGTATGTATGTTTACAAATAGTTCATGTATGGTGTGGTGTTTGACCATCATTGCATTATGTTACTGTTTGTTCTAGATCTTTTGTTGCCGCGAGGGTGACTGAGCCACCGTTCAGACAACAATTTGTCATAAAATAAAAAGATTTATTGCCAACTCTCCAATGCTTGTACAATGTATTACAGATACTGTTTTAACAACCGTTATTCTTCCCTTTTATAGCAACAAATAAAATGAGTATAAACGGAAAGTAATATTATACAAAAGATGAGAGCATTATTTTAAAACATATTACCTGCCCGTGTGTTATGTTATAAAAAAGTATCTTTATGGCGTCATTATTCAAGATAAGAAATAAATATATTCGCATTGCTGGTATTAAAGGGGAATGTCGATTGTAAATGATCTTTGTTTTATTATTATCAGATTCCGTTATTTTATGTAGGAAAATATTATTCAAGAGCAGGATTTTAAGTACTAAAAAGTTTTAATGGAAGAGCAGAAAAGACTAGTCCAGAATTCAGTGTATGTCTCTGACCATTACTACGGGTCTCCACGACAGATGGGCCGGCCGCGGCGCAAGGGTTGACCCGACATCTGTCATCCACTATCAATCACACACATTGTAAATATTGTGTGTTTGTACCGTTGACTTATTGTTTGCCGATAGATCAGTAGAGCCCATGCTGAGATGTGTCATTACTTGACTTTTGTCAATAACTAATACGGCCGCGGAAGGGATTTAATTAATTTCAATTATTTCCTCGTAATTTTGATGGAAGATACAAATAAGTGTTAGGAGGATGCGATCTTAACAATAACAAGTTTTTATGTATATTGAAATTGAGAATGATTTATTTGTATTGCATGCAACGATTTTTTTTTTTCGTCATGACTAAACTCGAACTTACCACATCACTGTCAAAATGTTAATCGTGAAACGTCGTGCTGTGAGTGTCGCAACTTAACGTTCAACCAAAATTTTGTAACTGTGCACTCACCTAACTTGGTATTTTTTTTATAATTCATGAGTTTTTCGCGAGGAGGGCGTGACTACGTTTTCTGCGCGACAGATGTCACGGCATCCGCCCTCTATGAGGAGCCAGAAAAAAGGCCCGTCGAGGAGGTGTGGTAGCAATAAATTTTGTCAAAATATGCTCGACACAAACACTTCCCATAGCTCGCCCTATTAGAATAACAGAACAAATCGGTTTAATTTGTTAACAGGCGTTCAAAATGGGTGTCACATGTCTCGCGAGGTATGCCCGAGCTTTTTATTTATTTAGTTTCGCTTTCACTAATTGCCGATGACAAAGTTTAATAGCTCGTACACATGTTAATAGGTGTGTATGAATTAAAATATTAATAAATTAGAGTTACGAGTTTTGGCTTGATCTACATTAAAAGCGATTAAAGTATTAAGGTTATAGGTATTATTATATTATATTAAATTACTTAATGGGTTGGCTGTTTACCACATGTGTAAATACATGAAATCAAATGTCTGGATTATACTATCGTAATATTAAAAATAGATTGATGAATAGCATTATCCATGCAGGAAGTAGTGATTTAAAATCACCTGTGACGAAAACACATACAGATATAGAGATATCAAGAGCATTTATTAGCCAAAAAGACCCAATGAGGTTATTCATTATATGAAAATGTATTATATGGGTTTGGCAATAATGGCAGAGTACAGACGAGGCATTTCCCCAGCAGTAGCTATTCCATCTTGCTTAGATATCTAGATAGACTATCTTTGTATTAAACATTTTCTTTGTTGAACATTGTTCAGAAACACTTTTACCACCATGCAGTATTGTGAAGTCGGCTCTTTGGATGGGACTAGTGACATGAACCAAATGTATACGATTTTACGCAAAATTCGACAGTATGTTTTTGTAACAAATTATAACAAAAAACACATTAATTTATCGCCAGGGACGGCGATCAAAGCAGGCGACAACGGGACCCGGTGTCAGCCTCACATGTCACAGGGGGATGCAATTTTTTTTCTATTGAAAAAATACTTTATAGTATCGCGGCAGGGTTGTACACGGCAGACAGTGTGGCACCGAGTTTTTGCGTACTTTTTTTACGTAGATAGATAAATTAATGTCTTTCTATGTTTTCATAGCTTGAAAACAAAACCGCTTTGGTCGAAAAATCAAGATCAAACGATTTCAACCGTATCTTCGATTTTTTCTCTACTATGACTCTATACGTTGAGATTCAATAAACGCTCTTAAAGAGATCATTTTCATAACTGATTAAAATATTTGTAAGGAGTATATCAATGTTACAAGCTGGTAACAATAAATTATGGTAGGTATAGCGTTTGCGAATTACAAATGATGACCACAACAGTTCGAGCGATAATTCCTAAAGTATGTATATTAAATTTACCATTCAATTGTGATAAAACCACAACTTATTGAAGTACCTGTATACTCATTTAACTTAGTCCAATGAGAAACTGTGGTGTATTGTAATATAAGAGTGTCGGAGCGCGTGCGCGTGCGTCGCCTCGTCTGCGGTCAGATTTGGGTACAATCAGATAAACTCAGTAATCTCAACCCGAGACGTGAACTAACACCACAAATATTTGTTTGGGCCTATGGCCTCACACCTCATGGGTACACATCAACCTACTTGATGAAATATGCACAATTTACATACTGCTACACCGATAAAACTACATCTTTTTATAGTTCTTAAATAAATCTCAAATATTAGGTTCTTTAAAGCCCAATATTGGTTTATAAAAATAACAAGATCATAACAACATCGATAGGTAATATTTGTTTCCCAAGACGTTTTTACGTTCGCTGAACTACGCAATGTATCCCCGATGAAAGTGAAACGCAAGTGGAAAGTATCATAAATTAATCAACCTACTTGGAATATTAGTCCAAAATGAGCGTAACATCTTACTTGGTGGCAACTTGTAATCCTTCACATCACAAAACGGTTGATTACGTGCGCGCCGAGCTTCCCAATTCTTTGTTTGGCAAACTTCCCAACAGAAAGTTGGTTAATCGATTAAAAGAATGTTTGTTTTTCTTATTAAATATGTTTAATCGACTTTGTAAGCGAATGTTTTGCTAATTTAATGCCAACGGATTACCTACCTGTTAAACTGGTTGAGTTAATGTTGTTTAGATGAATGTAAAATTGATGAGGCTGTAATCAGTTTTCGCAATAAGATAATTATAGTTATTATTATAATCCTGAAGCAGATGCAAAAACAAAAAAGGCATGCAACGCTACAAAATACTTCGGTAAAGATGAAAAAGAGAATATTTAGTCATTTTCACATTTCAAATATGCGCATAACGCGCTCGAATCCCGCATAATTAATTTTCCATATTTTGTTCTAAGGAAATAATGAGATCCGCACCTGGTTTAGCGCCCACAGAGGTAAAAAAAGGCATCGACAGTATCAACGAACGAAGAGGCTTTAATAAGATTCCGCAAAACCTGATCAATTTAAAATTAAAGCCACGAAACGTGTTTTTCGCCTATTTTATAAAAATCTCGGGATACGGGAACAATCTTCGATGGATAAGCTCGGAGGGGGGCAATATCATACGCAGAACCGATAGGATTTTTAAACCGCATATGCAAAAAATCGAGACAGGACTTTTGCAAAGACTTTTTATAATCCAATCAAGTTAGATTGAAAATAGGCAACGTTTTCATAAAAGAGCAATCCTATTATTGAGGTAAACCTGATCTTAGTAAAAAATTACACACCAAAATCGAATTATGTAAGAATTGATAAAGCAAATAAAGACGAAATGTCGACAGCAATCGCTTAATGAACTAACGCACAATAGAGCTTTAATAATATAATGCACATAGTAGCATTTTAATCCCCCATTTAAATTCAATGGCAAAAGCGGCAAGTGCAAGCCTAATCATCGCAATATAATGCTCCACCGACTACGGAGGGTAACTTTTTTATGTGCAAGTGAGACAAAAACATTCCCTTATTAAATGTATTGTGTCGCGAAAGGGAGAGATGATGCTCAATTCATTCGAATTGACTTTAAATGATTGCCTCTCTGCTCTTTTTGTTGGTCGGTGATGGATTGCAAATCATTGCATTATCATCAGCCTCACGTGCAAAATGCAAATGTTTATATTGGTATTATATTAGAATTGTCTCCTTAATCCTCTCCAATCTGGTTTTCGTCCTGGTCACAGTACCACTACAGCTCTAACCAATATCACAGATGATATTAGATCAGGTATGGAAAGTGGAAATGTAACGGTTCTTTGCCTGTTAGATTTTAGCAATGCATTCAATACCGTTGATTTTGACATCCTGCTTGCCATTCTATGCTCGCTTAACATATCTCCAACGGCGATTGACTGGTTTCGAAATTACCTGTCTGGTCGCCGTCAACGTATATCCGTAGAAGATACTTTCTCTTCTTGGTGTAATACTTATGTTGGTGTACCGCAGGGTGGCGTTTTATCTCCTTTACTCTTCGCAATATTTATTAATTCTATTTCCCATAATCTTCTTTCTTCTTACCACCTATATGCAGATGATTTACAAATTTATAAACAGGCTTCCCTTTCGGAGCTGCCAAATGCAATAAACACTATTAATAAAGACTTAGTTTCCATAAGCAGTTGGGGTAAAGCCTACGGACTAAAGGTGAATCCTATGAAGACCCAGGTAATTGTTGTTGGCAGTCCTAGAATGCATGTAAGGATAGACTGGTCTCAGATCCCTCAAGTTAGTTTTGACGGAAATATTATACCAATAAGTGACAAGGTTAAGAACTTGGGAGTATTAATTGACAAGAACTTTTCCTGGGATCCTCAGCTACAAGAAGTCAGTCGTAAACTGTTCGCATCAGCAGGGTCACTGAGGAGACTTCGTAACTTCTTACCTACTGCCACCAAAATTGCGTTAGCACAATCCCTTCTACTTCCCATCCTTGACTATGCCGATGTCAGCTATCTCGATCTCACTGAGGTACAGCTAAATAAACTTGAGCGACTCCAAAATTTCTGTATTAGATTTATATTTGGCTTGCGCAAATATGATCATGTTTCGGTTTTTCGGAAAAAACTCAAGTGGCTTCCAATACGCCTTCGCCGGAATTCACATATATTATCCCTTGTGTACAGTGTTCTGTTCAATCCTTCAACTCCACTTTATCTTAAAGAACGTTTCCAGTTCCTTCATGACACACATACTAGATATCTGCGATCGTCGGAAAACTTGAGGCTTGAGATGCCATTGCATTCCACCACTTTATTCGACAAATCGTTTACAGTGCAAGCTGTAAGACTTTGGAATGCCTTGCCTGTGTCAGTTAGGCGCGCACAAACGTTGCCTACATTTAAAAAAATGGTTAAGGAGCATTATCTGCTATTGTAAGTAGTCCTTCAAACTGTATATATATTCGTGTATGTATATATATATATATATTATATATATGTATATAAATATTATTTATTTATTTATGTATGTATTTATTTACTATATTTAGGTTTGTAGTGTATTTTTATTTTTGAGAATATTACTGTTAGTGTAAGTTTTTAGTTTCTTTGATGTATGCCAGACTACCTGGTTATTGACTTCTTTTCTCTTCAGTCCATCCAAAGGTTGTCTGTAAGAGATCGCTTTTAGCGATAAGACCGCCCATTGTACTTATCTATAATTTACAACATGTACTTGTCATTGTTTTGGTGTACAATAAAGAATATTCTATCTATCTATCTATCTATATTTTTTTTATTCTACAGGATGCAATAGTTTTTCATGAGACAAAGAGTATTAATAAATATTAGGATAAATGTAATCACTGGTATTTTTATTTCTTACACCTGTAAATATAATGCCGATGTATAGTTTTTTTTTGTAGTATTTTCTTGTTATTGTTAAATCTTCTTGAAAAATTCTCTCTAGTAGAATTCTCAGAGCTCTTCCTCGCTAGTGGGGTGTAGTCTCCTGAGCAGTAGAGCATCTTCCTCGAAGTTTTAAACTTCGGGTCCCTAGCGGCATGACTAATTGCGTAACTAAACATATAGGGGGCGCGTAATCCGATATTGATGTGTTTGTAAAAACTATCCGATTAGCCCCGGCACCCTATCCCGTGTCGATTTGCTTGTGTGATTGTATTGTACAAATTATTTTCTTGTGCAAGCGATTTAATTTTTTAAATGAATCTATAAAACTTTTATGAACACTATGAAAGACACTTAGGAATTAATTTTGGTAGCGTCCCAGAAGCACACACAAACAATCATCATATAACGTAATAAACTGATGGATCAGAGTTCAGAAAATTCAGGTATTATAATTATTAATTTGACTGCCTCGTTAGTCTAGTGGTCCCAATCGCGACTGCTACGCTAAACCCAATAAGCTTTGCTCGACCCGGGGATCGAAGTTCGATCCCCGCGTCGAGCAAAGCTTATTGGGTTTTTCTATGAAATTCTCAGTAGCAGCTCGGAGTCTAGATTTGTGCCCGCTGAATGGCAATTGGCTCGCCCCCTATTACATGGGACCTAAACATACCGGTGAACTGTGGGTGTACATTAAGTACAGCTCTGCCTAACCCTTCGGGGAATACAGGTGTGATGGTATGTTATATTTATTATTAAAAACCACTGTAATCGATTCAGTAGTCGATTCTGAACAAATACTGTCAGATCTTGCGCTTATAATGGTATAAGATGTTGTAGTGTTTTATGTACTTAGGTATTTTGTATGCATGCATTTAGATTGTTTGTTTATATTTTTCATTGAGTTTTTTCAGTAACCACTGAATAAATAACAAATAAAAATGTGTGCTTTACCAAAAGTCTTTTAGTTAGAGGGATTCAGCTACTTTACTGCTAAGTTATGATGATAATACAAATACTCCCAACTTTAAATGGCTATGACTCTAAAATGGATAGTCTTTTTTGTAATAGAATATAAGTTTTATGCCCTTTCATCCCAGTTGGATCTTGGAAAGGGTGTCCAATTCTTACAGTTTCGTAGTATCGCGGAATAGCAATCTTCACTTCCAAACTTTATAAAAAGAGTGCACCGTCTATTGTGTAGTCGACCTTAAAGAAACTACACAGAAGTTTAGAGAAAACTCTCATATTTGTGTCAATCATGATGATCAGTACTTATTAGGAGCGGAATTTGAATTACATAGCGTCCAAAAACGCTCATTTTTGTCAATGCTAAAAGACTAAAGTTAAAGGTTTATTATACGTGTGTATTTATAGCTTACAGAGTATCTATATATAGCAAAATATATCTATAAATTTGGTATATGTGACACGTCGTGTTCTGACATAGACAAAAGGGGCGAATTGCATGTCACGCGGGCGGGAGGTGAATAATCCCTAATTTTGTATACAAAGTGTGCCCACATCGCGTCACGGTTCTCCTGTGCTATGGCCTGTGACGATCCATCGCGCTTTTTATTTGTGCGTCACTCCATAAATAAAGTCATCGACTGTACCACGTGCACTGCAGTCTTTTGTCAAGTATTGATGATAATAACATCGAATTTTTATTGCTTTTTTTATAATTAAAGTTATGACGATAATATCATTCCGTCGCTCGTGGATAATAATAACTATGCTGATGAACCGATCTGAAAGGTCAACCCCTTCGTACCTTGGACAGCACGTATCTACAGCCGTCAGTCCCAGTTATCACACGAACACCTACAAATCGTTAGCGGTAGGCAGAACCCCAAATAGCCGGGCAATGAGTGTATTCTTTGAATATCGATATTACCCAGAAATTGTATTTCGGAGGTTTGATGACAGTCCCTTTGTGTAAAATATTGAATATCCAGCCGTATGGTTATGGTTCGACTGGAAGGCCTCGACCTCAGCTTAGTCAGCAAATTTCATAGTTTTCTTTTATGAAGAGCTACTTTTGTAATATATTGAAATAATAATAAGTATATCTTAATTATTTTTTTTATTTTTTTTATTTTATTTTAATAAATAAAATAAAATAAAAATACGTAAATCTTAGAAATCAGTATGGGCTTTTTTAGTGTTTTGATTGAGTAGGTATCCCCTACACCTCAAACATAGTCCTGCTTTCAGCTACTTCACTTTAACATAACTTTCAAACTAGCACATCACAACACTATCTATAATTTGAATGCCATAACCATAATCTTTAGACTGCTATAATATACGATACAAGTGACATTATCTTCGAAATTCAATGACCGGAATTTCAATAAAATTCGAGCACGCCCATACGGAAATAAAAGTATCAGAGTGCATTTATTTATCTCGCCAAATCCTTTGTAGGTTCGTATCGAGGACAGGAGAAGCTACATATCTTCATAAAAATAAAACGCGCCGAACGACTCGATTGTATGCGAGTACGCGTCGCGAAATGAAACGCGAAAATTCCCCTTTTATTTTATTTACTGGCCGGATGGAGTTTAAAACGGGATTTATTCGCCAATATAAGAGATCCTCATTGGTTCAATTCTACATAGGAACGTATTGATGTGATTGGAAGATGCCAATTTATTAAATAATCTTCGGAAAAGCAGAATTTTGTTTGTTTTGCTGAAATGTTTTACAACATCCGAAGTGTTTCCAGCGTAACATTACGTAACATCCGCAATCTACACAAGATTGAATAACTGTAAAACGGTTACTAAGCTTTTTGTACTAATATTTTTAATTTGGATTGTACGAGTACCTACTCGGTATGCCAAAATATTATCACAGGTAACATAAATCGATTGATAGCATAGGGCTCATCGAGCGTTAAGGTCACTAAATGGGACTGGAATGGAATGGAAGTAGATCTAGGGGGGTCAGTATAATATGGCTTGGGACTACCATGAACATCTTGTCGTAACGTAACATTCGCAGTGAGCGTGTAACATTACAATTACAACCTGTAATGGACTCAGTTCGCTGTTAAATCTTGTAGTAAATCTTGTAACATATTACAGTACGTTGAAATGATGTCAAATAATCGCCAGATTTGACAAATTACAACGATACTGTTTTACAAAACTCGAACATTAGACGGATATTAAATATTTTACGAAATACGAATGAAGTATTTTACGGAATATATTGCTTTTTAAGACACGTTGTTTATATATATGATGCATTACTTGGATGACAATAACGATTAAGCTAAACGTTAAGGGCAAGAATAAACTTAAAATGCATATCGTGCTGCTTAAGATAAACCATAGTGGTTTTCAAAGTTGCTTTTTTAGGGTTCCGTAGCCAAATGGCAAAAAACGGAACCCTTATAGATTCGTCATGTCTGTCTGTCTGTCTGTCCGATGGTGTCACAGCCACATTTTTCCGAAACAATAAGTACTATGCTGTTGAAACTTGGTAAGTAGATGTATTCTGTGAACCGCATTAAGATTTTCAAACAAAAATAGAAAAAAAAATTTTTGGGGGTTTTTATTTTTTTTCTAAACTGAATAGTTTGCGCGAGAGACACCTCCAACGTCGTAAAATGTTGCCCCCCCCCCCCTGTAACTTCTAAAATAAGAGAATGATAAAACTAACAAAAATATATGATGTACTTTACCATGTAAACTTCCACTTAAAATTTGTTTGAACGAGATCTAGTAAGTAGTTTTTTTTAATACGTCAAAAATCGTAATGGTACGGAACCCTCCATGCGCGAGTCTGACTCGCACTTGGCCGGTTTTTTTGTAAAAGTAAGTGTTATTTAGATAGGTGATAAATAAGAATAATAATATCAATATAACGTAATAAACTCCGTAAAAAGTAGTCCATCCGTGACCATGGATACTGTAAAGGATCCGAAATATCGGGAATTAAAAAATATCAATATAACGCCGTCCATTCGATCCAATCCGTAAAAAGTAGTTTTATTTCAATTCGTAAAAAGTAGTTCTATTTCTACTTACATTTAAGCTTCTCCAGAGGTTCGTGGTGCAGCGGCTGTGCATGATGCAACGGTGCATGCTGGGGCTCGTGGTGGAGGGGGGCCATGAGACTCGAGATGGCGGACCCCACGGAAGCGGCCACGGACTCGTGCAGGTGACCCCCTCCGTGCAGCTCCAGCTCGGACAGACAGAGCCCGTTCTCGCTTAGCGGCTCCATCCCAGCCGCCAGCGCCTCCTTGTACACCCTGAGGTGAATGGTGATGCTTGTTCTGACGTTGGTGGAAAGCGGCGCGCGCGCACGTGACCGTGTGAGGGTTCACGCGCGATTCAACATTCCTGTGGCCACTGTTGAAAAGAAATTGGGCGTGTTAGTAAGTTGCTTGTAATAGTTGTGTGATTATCTACGGTAAGGGTAAATAAATTAATACGCGAAGAAAAAGTAATATTTATAATAAACAAGTTATAATAGTGATCTTTACTCCTACGTTTTTCTTTATAAACTTTCTCATTAGTCTAGCTCTCCTCAACGTGACTGCTACGCTAGAGATCCTGGGTTCAATTACCAAGTCAAGCAAAGTGTTATTGAGTTTTTTCTAGGTACGAAATTTTACTAAGCAGCCTGTATTTGTGCCTGATTAATGGCAATAGGCTCGCCCCTATAACATAGGACCTAAACATACTGGTAAATTATGGATGTACATTATTACTACACCTCTGCCTAATCCTTTGGGATTACAGGCAAGATGGCATGTTATGTTATGGTATGGTTTTTTTTATAAAATTACGTACCTACGTTTTAAAATGGCCTACCTAAACGGATAGAAAAAACAACAACAACAAACATACCCTATGTCAGCTCTCTACAATTATTTACCTATTCAAACTGGTTCGGTACCGTTGTTCTCATTGAAAATAACAAACACAGAATCAATTGCATAGACATAAATTAAAAAAAAAAAAAACAAACAAAGTTACCAAATACTAAACTTGCTCATTCATCAACACCATTCGTATGAGATAACTAAATGAACAAACTTACAACAACTAGTAACTTAGTTTCCTATAAAAGTTCCTAAAACACGAATAAATCAATTGTAGTTAAAATATCAGCTTGATTTAAAGCAGCACACGACGTTGTTTGAACATGAAAAAAATAGGCGCCATAAAAAACGTTCTGATGGAGATATATCACTTTACAACTTTCATATTTCAAATAGCCTTGTCAGTGGCCAGGCATCGGTGTTTCAGTGAGCACATAAAACCTGCCGTAATGGCTAGGAAAGGTAAAAGTAGCAAAAAAGGGCATACACAATTTGATTTATAGCTTTAATTGCCTTTTTTATGCGGTAGTGCCTATCTGACGCTGCCGACGGGAATTCAATATTTCAGAAATGAAAGCAAAAGAGTTGTGTCGATACGTTTTTGCCAACTCCCGGTAAATTATGTCCACTGCTCACTATAATTCTTTAATTTTACTTTTCGTACCTGTTTTCAATTTACAATACTACGCCTTTTACCTTGTGTGTCTACACTTTTAATTTTAATGGAGTTTCTTGCTGGATTCTTCTCCATAGGATCAACTTTTTTGAACCGCAGAGTTCCAAAAACTAGAATCAATAACGTTTCATAAACGCTTGTAAAAGCTGATAAATTATAAAAAACGTTTGATTTAATCCGACTGCGGCTCGAAAATTAAAAATCTAATAAAACTTACTATAAATTAACTAACTTAATATCAAAAATAAAAGTACAGTTTGTTCGAAATAAGTAAGCCGATCGGAAGTTGTCTGCAAGTGGTTTAGAAGTGGTAAATTTTAATAGAAAGAGTCGGTGTAAAGATGATTCTTATATGTTTCACATTTCTAATTATTTTGTTTACTAATTCCGATATTTATGTATTAAAACACTTAATTAAACGATTTTATCACCGCGGTAGTTCGGAACGGCTTACTTATTTCGAACAAACTGTACACAGGGAGGCCTAAAAACAAATGCCTATCGATAACTTCACAATAAAATTAAGTTTTTATATTTTAAAATTTCGAAATATTTGCCCCCTAAAACATATTTAAGTCTAAAGAGTTTCTAATTCACATAAAGTTTTGTTATAATAAGTTAGTATGAACTTGTTATTAGATATTATGTATTTTGTTATATTAATAGCAATGGACAATACACTAGTTACTATTCTACTACTCATATACTTCGATATAATTAAGCACTATTGTCCCGATAAAAAATGTATTGTTTTTAATTATTTATCGAAGTGCATCATTAATCTAGTAGTTGCTACTAAGCATAAGGTCCTATTATCAGAAGCGCGTACTTATGCTTTACTTAGGATGTGGAACGCAAAAAAAAACTATAAGTCTTGGTTATTTATTCATTGCAAATCTGGGGAGCGTAGTAAAAAAAAACATAATGAATCGTATATAATTTGCTATCTAATATCGTATCAATGTCCTTGTTAAGTTTTGCATGAAGTTATTGATGTAACAGTTTCTAAAAATATCATAAAAACAAACCTAAGTAAATATGACAGCCGCAGTAATCGTCGCTCACACAACGCGATTGTAATCTTGACTAGGCGGTGAGTAATTGGCCAAAGCTAAAGGCAGCAATCGAGCCGCTTGAGCCACTTTCATCCCTTTAAACCAATGTAAAGCCTTTTTTAAGCCCAAAGATTTAAGTTGGTGAAAGTGCTTCGCTCTATTAAAACGCCATTTGGTTCGAATTTTACTTGGAAGTCGGTACTGTTTTGATAGTCTCCGCGCAATAATCGAAGTGTTGGTGAAGTTTTTGTATACTCCTAATATGGCTCCGTTTTAGAACTTTCAATAAAGTAAACTGCAATGAAGTAAACTGTGTTTTTTAATATTCCTTTACAGCTGTTGTTCTCAACCAGTGGTCCGCAAGCGTTAAAATAGCGTTAAGATCTTTTGCTTATATTCAAATTATTGTTTAAACTTTGATTTTAGATTGACAACTTTTTATTTTAATTTAACATTGTGGTCCGTGCAAGCCACAATAAAATGAAAGTGGCCTCAGGCCAGCAAAAGGCTTAGAAACCAGCTTCAGGAATAGGTAACTTAGAGTTCAATATATCAGATTATGCGTTTAATTTTACTCATTCAAGGATGAAACTTAAAGGCTGGCAATATATCTGATTTCAACGGTGCCTATGTTATTTCCATGCGTTTTGGACCACGGGGGCCTCCTTAAGGACCTGTAGTATTCCTCAAGATTACGCAAGCCGAGAAAGACGGCATTATTGATACCTTTACCTTACACTTCAAGTATTTAATTAGTCACAATTCAGTCTATTGTCTTGTACACTAGGGGTCCTTATGGGTTTTGAATTAAGCGTCTGTAACAACTACACACAAGAATAAAACAGAAATTGTTACAAAAAAATATCGGGAACACCGCAAGACGTCCATATATGTACGTCACACATTACAAGTTTATAGCTGAAAATTAGCGTCGTGAAGTTGCACTGATTCCACAGTATTGCTGAGCTAAACCTTTATCTGCGTGCAAAAACTTTTTATTACGTTTTTTTTATTATAATTTAGCATTAAATAATAATGTAAAATATCTGAAGGATATGAATTTTCTAGTGAAAGAACGTGACTTTTAGAATGTGGAAGAGAGATTCGATATGACAGTCAGTGGTCTCGGTTGCCTTGCGACTAAAGTGACTGGAAGCTTTAGTCGCCAAGCTACCGTAGGTACTTAGCCGGAGGGACGCAGGTTCAACTTCTGCTTCAGATCGTATTTTTCTTTAACTAGAAAATTCATATATTTTAAAATATCGGCATGATTAATAGTTTTACGTGCAGAAATGAAATATTTTTTCTATCATTTTAGATCTTAACAATATCCACGGCGAACAGCAATCAATGGCAGTTTTATCTCGATGATACGAGTATCTTTTGAAATCGCCGCCATCTCGTCGTTTATGAGTAAAATCTAATCATATCAGAATTACATACTATATTGATGTACAAGATAGATTGATGTCAGTGTCAATTGTTACATGAGTAGTCTTGGTCGATTTATACTCATCACTTAAAGATGCTCTCAGATATGCAGCTGATTTTTTATCAGCGACAAGCTTTCGCCTGCAACTTCGCGTAGATACTAGTATTATCACAATAAAACTTCTGCTATTATTAAGGGAAAATGTCAATCAAACGGTGAAAGAATTTTTATAATCGGATCATTAGTCCCAGAAACATGGCCTACATACAAACTCACAAACAGATTAGACACTTTTAGAAAATGCAAAAGTAAGTAAGACTGGATTTGCTCCTTCTAAAAGTTTCATTCACAGAATTCAGAACAAAAACCGCAAATTTGGATACAGATGTTCTGAATTTTTAAACTTACAGAAATTACTTTTCAATAGTCATCCAGAGTTTGGATTTTTGCCCGGATAATGGCTTAAGGCGCGATCCTATTACATGATGTCTAACAGTGAATTGTGGCTTTACATTAGTTCACTCCCATGAGGTTAATGTATGTCGTGATGGTACGTTATGTTTTATAAGGATGATTCAAGCGATACTGAAATGCACTCTCATCTTGACCCATCCACTAGTTACATGTTAAACTCATGTAACTCATGATAGCAACCGGTAAATATTTGATGTATTTGTAGATACATGTGATAACATGATGTTATGGCATTGTCAATGGACTGATAAGTATCTACCATCTCAACGCAAGAAACCGTTCAAATCATAGATAACATCTATTTGTTGACTTGAAACAGTATTTTTAGATGGATTTCCTGATAATATATGTCAGAATAGTTGAGTACTGAAAGAAACTACGTTTATCTATTGTTCCCATAAGGAATAAACAACGGGTTCGATAACGTTTCGTTTACATACTCTATAACCCTTGTTTTTTTTTAAATGTCTTTATAAGTAAGTATATAAAAATCAATTGCCGTTCGTTAGTTTCGCCTAAACACAAAAACGGCTATTCCGATTAGAATAATTATTTTTATGATTTGTTTCTCTTAATACAGGGGTGTTTAAGAAGAAAAATAATAGGGTGTTCTTGAAAGAACACTTCAAAGAGAATAAATAATATTTGTACGGAAAATCGTCTACATGACGAGATACCTACAGAACTGTCGTTTTTCATCATTTTATTTTTAAAAGATTAATTGACATTCGTGGCAGACAGTGTTTAAATTATTATTTTTGGTGAATTTAGGGGCAGTTTATTTTTAATCCGTCCTCTTTTTATTCTATATATATATAATTATTTATATACTAGCTGGCCTGGGATACTTCGATCCACCTCAGATGGGGTTACACTCTGGTCGATTCCCATCATTGAATTGAACGAGTACGGGCTGATGATGATGATGATGATGATGAAACGTAAAAAAGATACCATACTGGAGTATAGGTAAATATCGTTGTCAAGTCGGCAAACCATCGTCGTTCGTTCTAGCACCATACAAAAAAACGAAAAAGTTTAGCATATCTCAATGTGCTTCAAAAATGGGAATCTACCAGTGTGTAACCCAAGGCAGATCGAAGTTTGCCGGGTCAACTAGTCTTCAATAAAAGTTTTTTTTTAATAGAACTTTTTACCTACAAAGTTGGTTGTTGGGTATTCACGTAATTATTAGTTTGTTAATTTTGTAGGAAAACATCACACTGTGCACTGACAGATTTTTAAAAATGCATAATGGTGTTGCAACATAATTATAAGTACCTAAATTCACAAATTTCAATAAAATTTAAGTCATAAGGTGACAAAAATTTAAGAGGAGTGTCCCTCGCGAACGCAACAATGTTGCACAGTTGTCGCTGTCTCTATCCCTCGCGATGCGAACGCGTGCCCGAGAGGAGAAACAACAACATTTTCACGCGTATTTCGTATGTTCCGAATTTTGGAGATTACTCCTATAATATTGCTAATATGTAAAAAAAAAATCTTGTAAAAAAATATTCACTATATTATCTGGGTTTCCTTCGAATCAGAATGTTTCTGTATTGATACATTGTCGAGAAATACTAGCATAAAGTTGGGCCGTTTTTCAACGAAAATTGCCAATCTTTGAGCTCGTGTAACTTTTTAACCGTATATTGAAATGAAATTTTATATTACAGAAACACGTATATTAATGATAAGATTGTTACTGCAAAATTTCAATGACTTTCATTGTTTAAAATTCAAGCAAGGGCCAAACTGCGTTTGTATGGGGCGCGAAGCGGATACTATCCTCTTAATATAATAGCTATGTGTGAGCTCGCTTTGTCATAGCGTAAAATAGGTAGGTGTTTCATTGATAAATAAGATAAAAATGTGTAGATGTCTTTCCTCTCTTTCTGTCGTAATGAAAATAATTTAAGGTTGTAAGTTATAAAAGTTCTAAAAGTTCTAGGTAAAGTAAAAACTCATTGAATTAAGTAATTACTTTTTCCGTGATTTTTTTAAAAGTTCATTATTTATATTATTCGAACTTTTTCACATCACATTTAATGAGATACAAAATACTTAATTCGAATAAATTGCTACAAATTTACCAAATATCCTATATACAGTATGTTCGAAACAAGTAAGCCGATCGGAAGTTGTCTGCAAGTGGTTCAGAAGTGGTAAATTTTAATAGAAAAAATCGGTGTTAAGATAATTAGAGTCGTATATGTTTCACATTTCTAATTATTTTGTTTACTAATTTCGATATTTATGTATTAAAACACTTAATTAACAACGCGGTAGTTCGGAACGGCTAAATTCCGATCGGCTTACTTATTTCGAACAAACTGTACCTACCTACTTGGTATCATGTCCACACCTGACACAATCTTTATGATATCTATTGATTTGGTAATTCAATTTAGATACTTATAACAGAGTTAATCTTCTCGCTAACTATAAAATATATTGGGCGTATCCACGAATACAGAAGTAAAGGTATGAACAACGTCATGTCAATTTATCTAGCCGTTATCAATTGAACACACAGATAAAATTATCATTCGGCAGATAGGGAGCGCGGCGCACCAACTAATTTTTTAAATGTTACGGCTATTTTTACTACAGTCGCCAGCACATCATGTTTTACAATACTGTCAAATTTCTCCAAATGATTTTATACCGTAAAATATTGATAGCTAAGTTCGAAATCAACTGAGAAAATTTAATATTTTGTGGTAACTTGATGTTCAGGCGACCGTACCTGCATCGTGCTTCCATATCTTTGAATGTGAGAAAGTATTTTGTGTTTGAATAGGTATATCATTTTTTTTTAATCATAACAATAAATCATTTATTTTTATGGCAATGGCATTTATGGCCCAGATTACAGACTAACATAGGCATGTAAAATATATACAAAAAAAAAAGATTTAATCAGTACATACCTAATTGTTTACTGTAATGTTACATTTTAGCGAAAAAAAATAATATTTTAGGCAGGATTCAAATGTACGTCCCTCTGGTTAAGTACACTGGATGCTTTAGCCGCTAAGCTACCGAGACCACTAGAATACCACAGGACCATGATGGACGGCAAAAACTGACGAAGGCCAACCAGTGGGTGAAGTCAGGTTGTGTATAATGAAAAGATAACAATTGAACTTGTATCTCATCAGCCTGCTAGGTTTTGAATACTGTGGAAATTCTTCATCATCAACCGATTAATTGTCCCACTGATGGGCATGCGGCACCTCTCAGGTTGAGATGGATAAAACTAAATTCCACCACGGTAACCTACTATTAGTTCGTAGAATTCACACGCCATTAAGAATATCTATCAGGCATACAGATTTCCACACAATATTTTTCCTTCAACGTTTAAGCGAATGATTATTTATTATATTAATAGAAAGAAAGAAACTTAATTTATTCACATAGACAGGACGCACACTAGGTAGATTTGTATAGAAACATAGAAGTAAAACTATTGCGGTAGAATATGTCACATCCACGCAAAACAGCCCTCGCTCGTGCGCAATGCAGAGTCACAGCGCTGATTTTCAGCGACAGCCTGCGTTGACATTAATACGGATATGATTCTGAAAATTGAGACGTGCATGCCTTTCATTTTAACTCGAGACCTAGGTACGACTTCGCAGTTCAATGGTCATTTGAGTAGATATACCATCACGTCTGTATTTCCCGAAGTGTTATGCAGAGGTGTACTTAATGTACACCCACATTTCGCCGGTATGTTTAGGTCCCATGTTATAGGGAGCGAGCCTATTGCCATTAACCGGGCACAAATCCAGACTCCGAGCTGCTACTGAGAATTTCATAGAAAAAACCAATAACACTTTTCTCGATCTGGGGATCGAACCCATGACCTCTAAAGTAGAAGTCGCGCTTAGGAACACTTGAAGAATGAGGCAGTCCATTATTAAAAAAAAATATTATATCAAAGAATTTACTCCAAAATCGATTGTAAGTAATTTAATCAACATTGATAATAACGTGCCGAAGTAATTATCGAAATTAGGTCTTACTTAATATCAATAATGCATTGAGGAAATTTGTTGCTCTTTATCATTTTCAACTAAGACTTCCGTTTGTATCAATACAATTATATAATTTTTCTTTTCAGTCCACCTACTTTTGAAGTTTGCTATTGGAAGTAATGCTAACATTATAATTACCATTACCTGAGTTTAAGTTCAATTAATATAAATTTTATATGAAACGTTAATATTTCTTTTACAGTTCTCACATGGTGATAAACCCTGTTACTTAGAAGGATCGGGTAACAGAATCCATGGATACTCTTGACAATTTTGGTACCTAGGTACAATAAAGAATATTCTATTTATCTATCTACATTTTTTATCTTTTTCGTTGCGCTAGGTCAATGTTTTAGCCGAATTAAATATTACTTTAAAATTATTTACTATTATAATTGTGAAAAAAGCATTTCCAGTTATAAGGGAAATTTTCAATATTTCAACGTTTATGATTTTTCCTTAAAAGCCGGAACTTCAAAATATAACGAACATTAATATTACGCAGAATTACCCAGAAATTTTGCTGTGGAAATCTTCCCAAGGTCACTTCCAGTTATTGATACCTATCCTTTCCTATCCATCTTTCATTAACTTAGATTGATATAATATGATCGCTAGGTACCTACTTATTAGGTAGCATATAGTATTGAATAATCAGAATCAGTATCCAGTAATAGAATAAAACCGATAAGTAATGAGTAGGCCCAAATTAATCAGGAAAATATTTTTGCTGCTAAGCATTATTTTATTTGAAAGTAAAATGTAAGTATATATATATTTTCGTATCCATGCAAACGGGATACCTACCTGCTTAAATACATCTTAATTAATATGGATTATAGTAGTTTTGTATGGAGTTGTTGGAATGTATTAATATATTTGTGTTTTTTTTCCATTGTTTTTTTTTAATAAACGTCGGATAAATGACAATTTAAAAGTAAGTGCCTTTTAATATCTTTTCATTTACAGGTGCTAGCTACTTTTTTTCCCAAAATTATGGTAGGTATTAATAATACTCACACAATAAATATATATCTAACTCTTAAATGGGATGTAAGATTTATATGTTTAAAGGTATTAAGTACAGGATTTTTCCAAGAATACGTTAAGTATCTATTATATTCCAAGCGCAAACATTAACGCCTTTAAGTTAAACAATAATAAGAGCCAGCTTCACTAAGCAAGCAGCTCAGTACCCTATTTGTTGTAGATATACTTTCTACTACACACATAATAATACCTAATTAAGTGGGATTACATGGTCACTTAAATATACGCCGCCGTCTAGTAAGAACCTTAGTTACACGTCGAGCTCAGCTCTACTTGCCGGCAAGTTGAGTACCGCTCACAAGTTTAGTTTTTTAAACAATTCAAGATATGGAGCTGTATCTGGTTTTCAGTTTATAATATTTTGAGTGAGAATCTATACAACCCACCTGTCATAAATAAAGCCAAACAAGCGGGACGTGACAGTGAACATACTCACAGTTAAAACGTTAAGATCGGCTGCGGACAGGTGACGGTGCTGGGTTCGATGATTCCTCGGAAAGCTGGTTTTCACAGTTTGTGTACACGAAATCCGATGATATCCGTCATAATCTGGTACAAGCCTCGGGATTACGCGTCCACGCGCCCGGCCGTCACCCACTAACGTAAACACCAGAACAAACCAAATACGAATCCGATACCGATAAATCAAAGCGCACGATCGCGGCGACGTCGCTTATCCGCTAAATCCTGTCGGGATCGCGTAAAAAATACTAGTATTAAAAACAGTCTTAAGTGGGCTTACGTACGCGGCGCGTTGCGGCCCGCGCTGGCTCTAATCTCGGCCACTTCCCGGACCAATTTGAACCTAACTCCACCACTCTATACATCATCCGGAGCACGCCCGCCCACCGCGCCGGTCCAACAACCGCGTGCGCCCATACGGTCGTCTCTTTCACTCACACCGCATCCCCTATATCTTTCACTCTCGCCCTGAAATCTCGCCACACTGAAAATTCAGTGCGTACGGCCGTGGCCTGCGGGGTGGGGGGACGCAGTCAGCTGGCCGAACTTGTGCGAATAAAATCGACTTTTTATCGCCTCGATGACGCTTCGTGACGTCACTGTTTACTTCTGCCCGTGAAGTGTGGACACTGGATCTTTGACGGACTACAGTGACGCAACCATATACAGATTTATAGTTTTAAAAATCTTCCGTTCTACTGAGTTAGATTTTTAACAAACAAGCTGGAATTGTTTCTCTAATGTAATTACAAATAAAGCTTCCTAATACTTGAAAATTACATTACCGATGTAGATATATTAATTACAACTGAAGGATTTGGTTTTCTATAAACGAGGTAAGTAAATCTGATAACATCATCTGCTTTTATAAATTGTGTTGTAAAAACTCATTTAAATGGTGCAATATGTTTTCCTTATAGCGTAAAATAATTGCAGTTTAAATCGCGTGGCGTGCACCAGAGTCGGGCGCAATAAATCGCTAGCTCGGTCCCGGTTCGCAACGTAAACAGATCGGGCGCATTAACCGCGCGTCGGCGTACATAAAGAGAGCGGTATAAATATAAAGTTCCCACTCGCCGCCGCGCAAACTTAGCTAAACAACGCCATAATTGCCTTCATTACTTAAATTACTGAAATTATTTATTCAAAAAGCTGGCAACATTTAGCCAGTGAAATCTCCGCCCTCAAAACGGCGCTTGGCCAATGGGTGGTTGCGAGAACACGCGGGGCGGGGCTTCCGCCAATATGGCGGCAACCTTCCCGTAGCGCTCGCTCCTGTACGCTCGCCGCACGCCGCCGGTGCATGCTGTTTCAGTCTGTTTTCACGCGTCGACTTTCACGTGTTTTCAAGTGGTTAATTAGTTTGGCATTGTTAATGAGTGCGACTGTAGCAAGCAGAGCGGTGCGGAGTGGCCGCTACGCAGCCGCTACGCGGCGGCTACGCGCTACGTCCGCCGCACCCGAGCGGAGCCGTCGCGATTGCGCCGACGGCAACCGTCCGACGGATACAAGAATATCTGTCTATATAATTGATTAATATAATAATTATAACAGTAAATATCTATTTATATATCAAGCAAACAGTGAAAAAATTAAACTAAAAGGTGTTTTGGAACAGATACTTACTCTGTCTAGGAATGTTACAGATAATACCAAATTAGATATGACTTTAGATACATTTTTTGCTTTGGCAACATTATCAGTTATAATTATGGATAATTACTATTGATCGGTATCAATAATACTAATTGTAAGTAGAAGGTCAGGTTTTCAACCTCCACCGAACGCTGTAGCATTTGCAAATCATGATCTTACCTACCTATAGGTACTTATTACTTATTTTTAATACTAGATATGTTATGCTAATACCGTTCTGTGTGTAAGTCTAAGTAGGTACTAACTTAAAAGGTACCTATAGTTTAGACTTAATGAAAGGTGGCTAAGAATAGGATTATTCCATAAGCAAACGAAAACGCCAAAATGATACAATTTAAGAAATACTAACACCGAATTAATTGGTGAGGTCCTATAAACAACTACCACGACCTGCCTTCCAACCGACGGGAATGTAGGTAGGTATAACAGGATGTATGAACGTGCAGAACGATGCAAACACAGTTTGCAAGAGTCGTAGCAAGTGGCGTAAAGTATGTAGTTTCTCCCTACCTCGACTCTGTTGGGAAATGGCGTGAAAATATATGTAGGACGCATAAAACTTTTGGCAACACCAACACAGGAAAACTTAAAAAAGATAGGTAGGTACCTACTTCTATCATAATTATCAAAAGACCGGATGTTATAGTTATAATTCTGATGTTGATAAAACAATATCAACACCTCAATATTTCATTGATATCCAATAAAAATATTGAAGTATCAAAATATAGCTATCTATTAACTATAACAGTTAATTTAATGAATTATACTTATTGCAGATCTGCGTTGAAAAACTGTTTACAGATTGGATTAACAGTCTACAATATTCTGAATATCTTTCAGTAGATTCATAATTCAAATTCAGGCTTACATATAGTACTTAGGTATTTCAATGCACAGTTTAATTTAATTATAAATTGTCGATACTTACCTACGTAACAAATTAATAAATACTTGGTTTATTATATACCTATCTACTTTAAATGTAGGTACGCAAAAGCTGCCTGAAGCACAAACCATATTTATGACAATAGAATAAATATTTTTGATAAAATCAGTTTACAATACCACGTTCTTCTATAGTTGCGGTACCCTAGGAATCATTAAAGGCCTAGCAAGAACAGAATTCGTGAAGATTCATAGCAAAAAAATACTGAACTAATTTTTTTGTCAAATCCTCAAATTTACTCAATTTCATTAACTGCAATCTAACCGTCTCACCATACTATTTTAACCATAATTAAATAATTATGATACCCTATCTATATAAGGCACACTCAAACGTTGTAATTATCCAGGTTAAGTACCATTAAACACTTTAGAGTTTAGACAGTACGTAATGATCATCTGAGCGCACCCTTATCAAGAGCCACAGATGTATCGCTAAAAATAGAAACCTATTTTTAACGTCCGTAGAACGCGCCGCAGTCTGAAACAGCTTTATGTAAGTTTATGACATGAGTTGAGTTAGTAACTAGACGGTTAGCAGTGGCTCGGCAATGTTTTCAGGAATGCCGATATTCAATGACGACTACACTAGGAGAAGTGGATGGAAGTTGAAGTTGGTATTGAAGATTCTATAAAAATGTTTGGTGATCATTCGTCACATCAAGAGCATTTCGTTTCACTGAAAGCTAATATCACTCTCAGATCAAATAAAAAGTTAAGATGGAACTTCACGAACAAAGAATTGAGGCCGGCTAAAACTACGCCTAACGGTGTACAACACACAATTACACGCACACACGTATACCGAAACTACGCCTTATCTTGTCAGTCGAACTAACGAGGTATCGAAAGCTGTTATACACCGTTAGGCGTAGTTTTAGCCGGCCTCACTTCTTTGTTCGCAAAGTTCCATCTTAACTTTTTATTTGATCTGAGATATCACTAAGGACACTTTAAAGCTCAACTCGTCTCAATAACTTCTAAGATTTTTTTATAAGACAACTCGGCAAACGACAAGCGAGAGCTACCTTATGGTAGTCATCACCGCCCATATTCATCTGCAATACCAAAGGAGTTACAGATGAATTGCCGAGCTTATTAAGGAAGGCGACGAAGAATAGGAGAAGGAAGGGGAAGGAGAAAAAGAGAAGGAAAGTGACTGAGGGAGGAATTGGGCCTCTGGCGCGCCACATATAGATATACTTCACGTATATTTTGGAAAGCTATGTTATAAGCAATGTAAAAAAAATCACTTAATGAGTTTGTAAGTGTTTCATTACTATAGTTTTCCCAAGCGCGACTGTCACGCTGGAGGTCTTGGGTTAGATTCCCAGGTCGAGCTGTGTTATTGAGTTTTTCTATGAAATTCTTAGTACCAGGTCGGAATTTGAATACGTGGCTAGTTAATGGCAATAGGCTCGCCGCAATAACCTGGGACCTCTTAACATACTGGCAAACTATGGTTGTACCATGGTGATGGTATGATATGTAATGTTAAGAGTTCTTACAGTAAATACTTAGATGATTTTAGTTGCCTCATAAAGATATGTTTAAGTAGGTACAGGTGCTACAAGTAATAATGCTTGCTTCATATAACAATAATTGATTGAAGGTAGAAGAAAAAAGACAGATGTTCTGTGTAGGAGCTTTTCCTATAAACCATTAATATGATCGAAAACATATCGTCATAATTCCCCATGACAACCATAATTGATAGTATTTGCAACCCCTTTTATTATTGCTACACCATTTGCATTGAATTTAAATTAATGTTTTAAACTCGCACCAATATACCACCGGTCTTTGGAGAATAATGGCCAACTACCTATAGTTTTCTTCGAAAGCTATTTATTTATTAAAGTACAAACACATCACATACATTAAAACTGGCATAAGATAACATAAGTGGTATTGTGTCTGATGCGCATCACAATTGCGGCGTACGTAACACTAATAATCAGTTAGCTAAGTGTCATATCTCAATTAAGAATAAAAATATATACCTAATATAATAAAAATAACAAAAAAAAGTGTCAAACATATACAGTATCGAAAAAAAAATTATGGGCTAAAGCTATGGGTAGCATGGTTGGCGTTGCGGTGAAGATATCTTACGCCGGATGTCTTCGGTTCGATTCTCACCCGAGACAAATGTTTGTGTCATCCGCAGAAACTTTTGCCTAATCTTTTAAGGAATACAGATGTAAGTGATCGTTGTTGTAATGGATTGAAAAAAAAAAACTTCCTAGAATAGAGAAAATAAAGTTGTAGATCTACGAAGAACATTGCGTTTTATTTTTATGGATTTCACGTTAGTTTCTACGACCTGGATAGACCGGATAGACCGATAGGTATCTGCTTGAACTCATAATTTTATCATTTGACTATATCTTTCGTATGGTATTGCTGAGAGATCAGTTTCTGCGCCACGGAGTTTCTGCATCATGAATTCGATTCCCGCATTGGATCCGGGCTGGATGTTTTGTTAAGTTTCTTTAAAAAGAATTTCAAAAGAACTTCGGAATTTTAATTGAAAGACGTCCTACTCTTATATAAATAAAAGAAAGGAACATTCCCTTAAGACTTACCTTCGTAAATAATCTCCACTACCTATACCTACCTAACTTTACCTTCAGGTACTCCATACAGATAAATACCGTAGCTGTTTTCTGAATAAAAGTTGTGGCAATACTTATAATATATGTCTTTTAATAAATAATACTGCTACTACTACAAGACTGTTTCTGTTAATGATAATTACACTTACTGAGGCACAAATCAACACTATAACCAACAAATTAATTATAATCAGCAAAATCTTCAAACCTCTTTACTTACACAAAAAAAAACAGTTAAAAATAATCAGTTCCTGCCCCAAAACCCTGTAGAATATGCCTCAACTTGTAGTTGGAATGACGTAAATAAGTGACGTAAGTACTTACCTACCTTCAGCGGTTGCAGCCAGTGAAGATTACATCTAGATTAGCAGTAAGAACATAATCCTGCGCCTGCCATCACCGACTGAACTTGACCGAGACGTAGGTACCTGCAGACTGCACACACTAGGTACTTACGTAGGGACTACAATACGTAGACATATTTAAGATGACTGTACGTGCATGAGCAGGTGCTTGCATCATGAATACTTATTGTTATAATAACTAGTTATTTAGTTTTTTTTTTAGAAACGCAAAATCAATCTGTATGAATCGTTTCGACAATAATCCATCACGGTTTTAAATCTCTATTCAGATAAAGATGACATCATCATCATCAACTCGTATATTGTCGTACTGAGTTAGGTTATAGTACACCATGCTAGTCTACTGTGGGTTGGCAGACATCACACGCCGTCGAAAAGCTCTCAATGCACTTCACGATGTTTTCCTTCACTGTTTTAAGTGAATGATAATTAATAATTAATTCGCACATTATTAAGAAAAGTTACAGGTCGCCGGTTCAAAACCCACCCATTGCACTACCGACGTAAACCCGCTCTAAACACAAGCTATTAGCTTAGCGCCAGGAGTTAACAAGAATACTTGCCAGTAATATGCGATCCACATTACTAATAAACTTGTTTTAAAAAAATACTGAGAATTGTATAGAAACGTTCAAAAACACTTTTCTCTACCTAGGAATCGAATTAGTAGTAGTGGCGTAGCCTCGGCTACGCTAAAAACTGCAGCTTCGGTTGTCAGGCCTAGCACAACCCAATAACATTTTAAGTATTTGACAGGTGCCGAATTATGGATTAGACGACGACTACGAGTGATGCTCTAACGTAACAGTCGCGCTTTTTACAGTAAATTTAACAAGATCAGAAATTATCAAGAACTCCAAACAAGAAAGTTTAGACAGCAAAAACTCTACGTCAGTAATCATCATGATTATATAACAACAACATTGTTCGCACATGTCGGATTAATACGAGCGTGGTTGCAATGTTATCTTGGCTATAAATGAGCAATAAATCTAAACGGCTATCTCTGCCACTGAGTTCGGCGCTAATACCTTGATACCACTGAGTTTTTTGTATAAATATTTTTTTGTATCTAGATATGACAGTTTCGTGAAGGCAAAGAGATCGCAATTTCTGGGGGGCTAAAATACAGCTTTGATCATCAGATTCATATTAGAAACTAGCTGTTGCCCGTGGTTACACTCACGTCCCAAAAGGATTAACTTACTCGACTTCTAGGAGGCGTATCAACATAAAACATGCACCTGGATTTTAAGTTAGAAGTCTAGTAATACAACTGTCAAAACGTCATCTAATTTAGTGCAATCGTTTTTGCATGATACGTATATAAACATACATAGGTACAGAAAGACAAATATAAATATGCTCGGTTAACGGCAATAGGCTCGCCCTCTAATAAATGGGAACTAAAAATACCGGCGAACTGTGGGTGTACATTAGTACACCTCTGCCTAACCATTCGGGAAATACAGACGTGATGGTATCAAACACCAGTGGTATTTAGATCAAATTTCGATTCTCAAATAACTTATTTTTCACTTCTTTTAACGCTTTAAAGTAGCTTAGCTACTTCATAATGAAATGCAGCATTCGTACTGTAGGGATCTATGCAATAGTCAAAATGACTTTAAAATGTAATAAATATGTAATCTATTAGTAATTTAACTGCTAAATTATTTTTTCGCAATTTAATTTTAATGAAAACCGTTTCAAACAGATTAACGCGACCTACGTGTAACTACTGAGTTAAGACTGAATTAGGTCTCGTGAAATGAGTTTATTACTTCTTTTCTTTTATTCAGAAACGATTCTAAGCATGAATTAATGCTTCCACGTATCAATTTTCCTTACAAATTTGATATTTCTTGAAGTAGAGCTAAGTTTAGGCATTATTATTTCGCACACACTACATCCATTCTTCCACCAGCAAGTTCACAGTATCAAAACCTTATTTCCAAAATCACTGCATTAATTCTTCGTCTCTCTTACTCCTGGTTATTGCAAAAAATAATTAGTGATGAACTTATGGGTTTCAGAAAAAGAGAAAAAAATAACTTTAACTAAGCAGGTATCCTAGCCAAATAGTACAAAATTACTAACTTTCTGTTATGGAGAGCAACAATTCTTAATTCACTACACATTATTCAGTACCAAAAGGCTAAACATTTTAAATTCAACAAAAAAATTTAAGCATCGCCATTTTGTGAAGCTCTTCCTTACAAAGTAGCGGCATCATGATGTACGCAAAACAATTTGTTTTCCCTCTTTTGTTTGACGACGCCGCGCCTACATTACCCTTAATTTATTCCCTTTGAATATTCAAACCGTTAGCTCCTCAATACTCGTTTAATTTTCTAATATAGGAATAGGAAACTCGCAAGATAATATTTTGCTAAAATCTCACCCGATTGTTACGTCTTGGGGTATGGTGACCATGCTAGTGAGTACAAAATTGAATTTATCCAAAATACTATCAATTTATCTTTTGAGTCTTATGAACTGCCTCTTATTTAATTGAGCAAAATTTGGTATCGGAAAAAAAAGGACTGGAATTTGAGTTCAGACAGCTCTCAATTCCAATTTTTCAATGACAATACACAACTATTGGTCCAGTGACAGTTGATATAAATACTAGATACTGCACACTGACCAGTAGCAGAAGTAAGCATTCCCTCATTGGACGATCTCTGTTAACTGAACCTACCGAAGACTGACTATGAAAAGCAGAACATTGGAGACTCTACTACTACCTACAACACGGTCAATCCTCTGGACCTGGTATCTGATGACGTCGTCGATGATATCTGGTCTAGTCTGGTCAGGTACTTCCATCTTCCTTTATAGTTATTTGCAGTTTTACTCATCCCTACATGCACAATAATTTTAGCGGTTGGAGTTCAACACTCCTTTGTTGGACCATACAAAGTTGTGACTCACACATTTTGTCCTATTTAGTCAAAACACATGGTGAAACCAAAATTCATAGGCCAGAGATCCCTATTATTAATCATTTCGTTCCTTTAATGAATGGAAATTATGCAGATTCCAAGTCGGCATCACAATGGGAGCGATCTTTGCCGCGTCCGCTCAAGATAAAGGCTTCAAACGGGGAAGTACCTACGTGCTCCAATTCACACAATACATCCTCATTATTTTATTGAGATACACAAGCGCATGACAAACTACGGTTATTTTTAATAGGTACATATTTATGCGAAGGTTATGCGTGTTATGTTTCGTTTGTAACGAATGCATCATATCGTCTTTACTCTGTAGTAAACGGTCTTTGACATATCGTGCCATCATGCCTGTATTCTCCAAAGGATTAGATAGAGGTGTACTATTGTACAACCACACTTCGCGTTTAGGACCCACAAAAAAATGCACAAATCCAGACTCCGAGCTGCTACAGAGAATTTCATAGAAAACGATCTTTAAATTTTTGGTATAGGATTAATAGTGTTTGGTGGTACTTCTGAGGTCTTATTCTATATAGTAAGTGTTTACTTTCTATATAGAATGAGACCTCAGAAGTACCACCCAACACTGTATGATGATGATTGATAAAGATGATTAGTGATATTAATTAATGTATTAGAAATTGCGTGCAGTTGTCGTCACTGGGAACTCTAATAGGCACTGAATACCGATGTGAACAAAGTAACAAACACAAAAACAGACATCATTATCATCATGATTTATCAGTCCACTGCTGGAAATAGACTACCCCTAATGTACGCCCTAAAGTCTTCTGCTTTTCGCATCCAGTTAATATTTTCAAATAATGATAAATACTCGATCCGGTAACAGGACCTACGGTGCATACCTTTGGAGATCTCGGAGCCTCATGCATTAGGTATGGTCGTGAGTTTTTAGGCTGAGGTGTACTGCTGTAAACCTACCCCGACCTTGAAATTACACTTTATTTGACCTCAAAACTTAAATCTTAGCTACCGCACTTTTGACGAGTACACGAATGGCAGAAAGTATTAGATTTCATTCAAAAATTTAACTTGAAAGTTACACGTATACTCAACGTTACATACTACGTACATAAGTATTATTAGTGTGATAGTCACGCATAGGGGAGTGGCTAAATTTGGTGATATTAAAAGAAACTACCTACGGTGATATTCACAAACAAAATATGTGATGATGTCAACAACCTAAACCTAACGGCAACTCGGCTCGGCAACGCATCTGCAACTGCTTTGCAGTTGTGTTATTGACCACTAAGTCACCACTCACGCTTAATGATCATAGCGTCTGGTGTACCTAATCAAAAGACGCAGGTTCGAATCCTGCTCGCAGTCGCATTTTTCCTTCACAAAAATAACTTTATAATCTTTGCATGAAAAATGCTTAAAAAATACAAAAACAAAGTTAATACTATTGTTAAATATAATTCAAAAATATTATTAAAAAATTTAAAATTCAGAAAACCCCCGACAATTGCATTATAGCTCGATCGATTTTCATTAAACATAGCTAAGAAAACTCCCGACTATTTCACCTTTCAAATAAAAAAAAACTAAATCATAATCGGTTCATCCGTTCGGAAGCTACGATGCTACAGACAGACACACACACAGACACGTCATACTTATAACACCCCTAAAATTTGCGTCGGGGGTTAAAAACCGATCATCATAATATTTTTCATTTAAATACTTTTTGAAAAATCTCTAGAAAGATAGACACAGTAACTAGAACCAAAATGAATTAATCTGAAGCGCACCAGCCTCCTTAACTTCGCAAATTGTGATCTTATCTTTTAATGCGGTCGCCGGCCGACTGTTGATTTATTTGCGGAAATGCCTTTTATTACCAATTCGAACCCTTTTCTATGTCATTACAAAAGAAATTGGTAACGTGTAAGGTTGTATTGTCGATAGATTACTTATCAAGCATTCATGGACATACGTATAAGCGTATATATTTCATTTCTATTCAATTCAATTAAGTAATTAGCAGACTCACTAATAGGTAAATTTTCACTTAGCAACGTGGTCCTTAAATCTTTATCACCATAGGATTAACAAACATTAACTAGTCTAACGTCCAACCGAGACAATAAATAGCTCAAGCACTAACAAATAACCCTTATAACAATCAAAGTTCACTATCCTCTCTAAAACGACAAACATTGGGCAAACTCCACAAATTCTGTTTACAACGTCTTTAAAACAATTGATTAGTAATTTAATTCGCAGACGGTGACTAAAGTTTAATTGCTGGCAACACCAATAAAGCAGGGGAAGTTCGAGACAGTGTCGTAGAGGAATGGTCGGCGGGACTCAATCACATGGCTCGTAAAGCCATAACTGTAGTTCCCTAGGATAGTTACTTCCACTACATATAATTACGATTGAATTTATGGCGTATATTGTTGTTTTGTCCAACTACTGTGACGTAGATGGCTGATGTATGGTCCGCAACGAAAGTTCTTAACCGTAGCAAAAATTTGAAAATATCACACCATCTAAACTTTCCCTTAAATTCTAACTAAGGTCAAGCTAATAGTTACTTACTTGGCCTATGTGCAGAACTCGTAGCATCTTCTCAAGTCAGTAACTTGTGGATTTAAAAGTGTTTTGATGATTGTATCGTTTTCAGCGACTTTCGTTGCTGACTGTACCACTGTGCTTTGTATTGTAGTTAGTCGTTAATGGTATGGTTGGTACCT
The DNA here is from genome assembly GCA_958496365.1 of Subacronicta megacephala. Lineage (NCBI taxonomy): Eukaryota > Metazoa > Arthropoda > Insecta > Lepidoptera > Noctuidae > Subacronicta > Subacronicta megacephala. Next base: position 11,213,581 of record OY292520.1, on the reverse strand, counting down.
ACATTGTTTGCTATGCCTTTCCTTCTTCTTGTGTGATAACTGCTTGAGAAAACTCAGCCTTACATCAGTAAGTTGATAGTAGGTGTTATTGCCCAGTCAGGGGCGACAGATGACCAGTTTGAAGAAAAAAGAAATTGATGTCAATTAGGTACCTACAACAATACAATATAGTATTATTAAACAGCATAGATTCCAGGTTATCTATTGTTGAGTATGTGTTATAAGTAGACCTACGTCTAGATGTCAAACTACATTAAAATATCAATATTTCACCAACATAGTAATAACAAATCCCACCAAAATGTAAACATTTTACCGTATAATTTCCAACAAACAAAATTGCACGTCATTATTGTACGGAATCCATAAATAACTTAATCCTAACACGCCGCAGAAAATCAATCTATTCCCCGAAATGTGACAAAATTAGCGTGTAATATTTCCTGTTCGAATTATAAATGCCCTCATTTTCCCGCGAATGTCCGGAGGCAGCGCAAGGGATACAATGCGAGGCGCGGACGCGTCCCTCGCACGGCACGCGGCCGCACGCGCCGCACGCGTGCCGGAGTCCAAGTAACCAATCCCTCTCCTACTATTTATTCTCCAACTATCCTCTCATTTAAGGCTCGTGTCATCTCGCGACAGACGCAACGCCCCGTGTAAATTCAGTTTAGATTTCATCAAGCACCCCCTCATCGCGACATCCACAAAGCAAATATCGTTCCCAGATTGCATTATTATTTAATTGTTTTGAGTGGCGCTCAAAGAGAGCAGTCTTGTTTGATCCATTATGCATAGCATATTGTTGCATATTTCTAAAATGCTTAGGTACCTACAGAAAATACTTAAGTATCTTCATATAGGTACCTACTTTTACATTTCAAATCGATTCGTTATTCAGATTAAGCGGGTTAAATTAGGTGTATAAAATGATGCAAAATTAAAATTCTTAATCTCATTATGAGAAAACAATGGAAGTAGCGTTACGAGCAGTTAAAATTTAAATTATATTGTATTTTGTTATACGACCGCAAGCTTTAGCGCAAAGTGCATACATTTACGTTGTTCAACTCTAATATCCCAAAACCGATTCTCATGATGAAAGAGCACGAACCTGGTGCAAAGTAAAGCAACGGTGGCCATACATCAGGCGGCTCCATTCTAATGGTAATTCGGGATATACGCGCGCCCGATATTGTTGGCCGGTCCCTTCTGCCGTAACAAATGTTTATTTTATACACAACGCCACTAACAATAGTGTGCAAATACCTAAACACCGTAAATGGTGGCGCGATGCGATTTAGATGATAATGCTCGCAGAAATAATAATGGGAGGCGTTCGCGATTGTGCGTTCCGTGTTTACTGTGCGGTGTGCCGCGTCCCCGTCGCGTGCGCGTCTCCGGACTGCATTTTGTTATAATTGATATAGTTTATAAAGAAAATGCAATATTGCGTTATATTTTGAACCTAAGTAGGTATCAACAAAAATTAAGATTAGCTAGGTTTTTATTTAGTATCTAACAGCAACACGTAAATTATAAACAATATTTTGGCCTTTTTATTTTAAGTAAGAGGCCAAGAAGAAAGAGAGTTTTAAAGAAGCTTTCAATACATTATTTACTAAGTGGTGGTAATATTATCAAGTTACCTACATACTACCACCTACATAATTTCGTCTTGTCTTTCTAAGACAGAATTCATAAGTCATAACCAAAATCAGGAATAAAACAGTAATGTTTAATGTACATTCAGGTGAGCAAGTACCCGTGCCTCGTACATGTTTAATTTGATATTGTTTAAAGACGGTGCGCTGGCTGACAGCCCTAACTCTCATGCATATTCATGTGGCGTGATTAATCATGGCGAACCTACCTCCCTTCACACACCTACATACCTATACCTACCTACCCACCTCCTATATACTTTGTTTATTATACAAACACCCACTGCGGCGCTCAAATTGTGAGTTATTGTCTAAAACAATGCGAGTAAATTAGTGTACGTTAGTGGTAGGTAATTTGTCGGCGTAATACTTCCTTGAATTTTTGTTGGTTTTTCACAATAAATTAAGAGCAAAAGGGAATTTTCTTTTATTTTCTCAAATATAATGATAAACACGCATAGATTATTTCACATAAAATCGATCGTTATAGTAAACTAAGTACTTACAGTAACATACAGTTTTTACATATTAACCATTTAGCGGAATAAATGTTGCTTTCTCTTTTTTATTAATTAATACAAACTAAAAGACCTCTAAATAGCATTTAAATCCCGCAGAATTAGATTCATCAATTACAATACTTGATTAAGTAACAAAAAAGGCGGATGATTTATGCATTCCTCTCCTCACCCGGAGTCGCGTGCCCTAATTTTTTTTTTCATGGATAAAAAATAGTTTACACCGACGGTGCAAAGTCTTTGATGAATTAAAAAAAAGAACATTAGCATAGAGAAGCAATAAAGTGGAATGTTTGATCATGCATCTGCCGGTGGGCGGACGTTCGCGCGATGCATGTCGCTTTTATGCAAATAATCGCACTTTAACCGCGATTAGCGAAATATTATTACAAAGTCAGTGACGTAACGTACATGCGTTATTATTTATAGATTGTCGACGATAAATTGCGAACAGATAAGTAAGTATATATAGATATATATAGTAATGGCATTGCTGCGATATTGCCGTGTTGTATGTACCAACCTCTTTTACCTGTTCTGTGGTAGCAACGTTTTACTTAAATAACATCAAGGGAAGCTATTCTTAATCATGAGTCATCTTTAAAATGATTCACGAAGTTCTTGCAAGTAGGTAAGTTTATAAGGATGTTTTATGTTACCTAATTACTTTTACATTTAACAAAGAATTTGAAAAAAACAGAGATTATGGTAACACCTAAAAACCGGACAAAATGAAAACTTTCTCCTTTTTCAAAACACAAAAAGATAGAATCATGTACAGCACACGTTAACTGCTATTTTACATGCTGCAGTGCAATGATAGCCTAAGCCTACTGATATGACTGTTGGACTGCCAAGTTAAAGGTCTCTAGTTTAAATCGATGGCATGCACCTCTGGCTTTTCGAAGTCACTTATACTAAGAAGGAACAAACCGATTGAATAGTAGCAACCAAATTCTTGGGTTAGGTAAACTTTGTCATATATCGGGCTGGATTAAGTGATTCGGTACCTAATCTAGTAACACGAAGTGTCTGTATGAGAAATCGAAAATACATTGTTGCCTGCTCCCAGAAAAATGTCAGGAAGACGATAGCAATCGACCAATTGGCAGTCCTTACGATAGATAGAAGATCAAACATGTTATCAGTAATGTAACACAAAACGAGGGCGACACGTGACGGGAACGAGGCGGCGACGTCGCCGTCAATCGTGCGGCAATCCGTCAAGTCGTGCACACCGTCCCGCGGGACGTGCCGCGGGGCGCGATTAGTGTCGTGCACTGACCCAGCTAATTTGTGACACCGCACATGCAGCTTTTTGCAACTGCCAATCAAATGCCCTTTCGATTGACCAAATTTCATCATCAACGATACTGTTAAGGCCATTATGCCGTTACGTTTAAAGATTACCTACTCTTAGCACAGTCGGGTATACCTGCCTAAGTATTTTTTTTTATTTCGTTTCGAGAATAGACAAATAATGCCTCATTAATTACGGACCTACTATCTACCTTGTACATTGTAGTTATTTATGTCTAAGTAGTTTATAGTTATCATAGTTAATATTTTTGATGATGTGTATTCTTACACATAAGTTAGGTATCTGTTTAAGGTTGACATTGCGTTCTAAATGGCTGAGAACCTTTTGTAATTTTAGTCCCGACTTTAGGCTAATTATAACATGAACCTCCAATGTCTTCACATCCTGTTATCGCCATAATGTACCTGTATCCCAATATGTGAAAGATGTAAAATATGTTTCTAGCCGGATTCTTCTCCATAGGATCAACCTTTTGGAACCGTGCAACTAGAGTCAATAACGTTTCATAAACGCTTGTAAAAGCTTATTTGAAATAAAAACATTTGTTTGTTTGTTTATCAATTTTCAAAGTTTTACATATGTACGTTATTTTTGTAAATAGAGATATTATGCACGATTGAATCTACGCAAGTGATAGTCCAGTGCCATTTTGCAAACGTAATCAAAAAACTATACAAGCACATAAAGTCAATAAGAGATCAATTTTATTTATCGTCCAATCTTTTAAACAACACTCATCCAGACGGGATTACGTGCGATACGACAAAAAACGTAGCAGTGTAGGCATCATATTTTCCACTACGCTGAATAAACACTCGAGCCATTCATCGGCGCAATGAAAATATTGGATCGTTTATCTTTTTGTTTTTCCATTGCCAAACCTTTCGGTTTACTCGGTGTGTGAGCGCGAATGTGTCCGCTGACAGAATTCATTTATGCAACAACTAAAAGGATACGTACTCGCTGATATGTGAAATCACTATTTTGTTTGATGTTGAGCTTTTTCAATTTTATTTTTGAGTATTCGGCTACATTGGATTGCTTGTTTATAAATGTTTGAAATGAGTTTTAACTTTTTTGTTGTAGGTACCTATACCGAGTCTGATTACAAATATGAGAGTGACAATCACTCAATATTTTTTTTTATTTTTTTTTATGTAGCCTCTTTCGGGTCCCACTGCAGGGCAAAGGCCTCCCCTAACTTCTTCCAGGATTGTTTATCCTGGGCTTCTGTATACCACGTTGGCAGAAACCGATCGATATCATCCCGCCAACGTTTCCTCGGCCGACCTGGTCTACGAAAGGTATTAAATATTAAATGTTAATTTCCTAGAATAAAATAAACAAGCATAATTACAAGCCCTTCTTAACCTACTTCAAATAGGGAGGATCCAATTCAACAACGTGCAGACTGCAAACAGGAAGATAGTACAGGCATGCAAGTATGCCAGTATCCAGTATGCCTATCCAGTATCCAGTATAGGTTACCTTAAACACCTCCTACGTAACATTGTCGAACTCACCGTGCTTGATCGAACATGACGGTCAGAATAAAAAAAGCACGTCTGTAATTTGTGTCTCTATGTTTTAACTTTGCTAAAAATTAAAATAGACATTCATTGATAATAAATACAACAATTTTTTTGTGAAATGTGGGTAGTTCACCCTTCCGTCGATGAGTCGTCCGAACCCTAGTACATACAAATTTTTCTTGTACATATAGTGCAACCAACTACAACTATTAGATAATTTTAGTGACCATTATGTACTCATTGGACTATTACCTTTACTTTGAATAATAAGGAAACAATCTATGCATAATCATATTATCCAAAAATGAATTATTTTCAACAAACGATGCTACTAACGCCATCTAGTGTGTAATAGTAATATTAAAATGTTTCTACTGTGTTAGCTATTTGCCAAAAGATGGCGCTATATCAGAGAGTTGAATACAACAATTTGAAATTTTCAAGAACTGTGAAAACAGTAGCTCTGAGACCGATTCAACCTAATCAACAGTTATGGGATATTTGTAAATTTTATGACATTCTTTTGTACTGCTGCGACTCTGCTACTGAGTACCGTCAAATTATAAACTGATAAGTGATAGTAATCTTACAGCTAACATAGATTAGAGATTGAGAACCCATTTTTATGTTCAGTTCCAGTTTGTCCATCCTAAGGTTGCCTGGAAGAAATCGCAGATAGCGATAAAGCCACCCATTGTATATTTTAAACTTCATTTCTATCCTGTCTTTTGTATTTTGTTTTGGTGTACAATTAAGTATATAATAAATAATAAATAGATATACGTAGGTAGTATTTGTTTTGAAATCCGGTTATATTAAGTATATATGCGAAGCTACGCCTTGCCCTATAGAGGGGTCCAGCAAATGGACCTGGACCAAAGCCCGTCAAAGTTGTAGGGTATGTCACAAATCCATGAGGATGATCCTTACTATAAAAGAACCTCCTTTTTGAAGCCGGTTGAAAGGATACTAGACAAATACCTTAGCGGCAACAGGCGAGTAATACCTCTGGTGTGGGCATCGATAGGCTTCACTCACCTCACCATCGGCTCAATCAATATCCTTTTGGTTAATATAGTAATTTATAAAAGTTGTGTGTTGAAAACTATGTTTCCGCCCGCGGCTTCGCGCGCGTGGAGTAGGTAAACGTTTCGTTTATTTTATGGGATAATATATAGCCAATAATAAAAAAAGTAAAAGAATTTTCAAAATCGGTTCAGTAGATCCAAAGATTACCCCCTACAACCTCACAAACTTACAAAGTTTACATCTTTATAAGTATAGATGAAAACATGTAAAATATACTGTAACTAAGTTTTATATACTTATATAACTAACATCATTGGATTATTATAATAGGAATTGTTTTTAAAAAAATCCGTTATGATGAAAATGATAATGAAAAAATTAAATATGCCATGATTACCAAAGTCTAACTTCAAAAAAAGTATCGGTTTCTAGATGTAATAGATTATTTATTTTATATCAAAAAGCTATTTAAAAGTTATACGAAACTTATATCGTAAAAATACTTACTATAGCTGTCGTAAGAATGAGTAGTAACTAAATCTAAGTAATGAAATATCCCAAACACAATTTTAAATAATTTATGTTTCATCATACAAAACCCAACTCCCAAACCATAGAAATATAAAACTAAAAATAACAATCACTTAATCAAAAACAAGACATAAATAAGTAACGTTACAATTAAAAATGTAAACAATGTTCACAATTGAATCACAGATGACAAAATTAAATAAACCACAACACTAGTAAACAATGTTAAAACTTTTAATTCATGATTTATCCAATTAAAAAAGAATATCATTTTTAGTCTTCAAGACCTTACATATGTTTCAGATTTAGATTTTTTAAGATAAATATTTTATATCTTTCAAAAGCTATACAAACAAATAAGTCTCATGATTATCAATAATTGTCATAAAATAATGAATACATAAAATGGTTTCTATTTTAAATCATAATATATTTTATAAAGTTACCAAACATAATATCCGACCCGGTGACAGTATTTGGAACTCATTGTTTGTCTCATTAAACGTATGATATTGTGTTCTATAAAACTATGGTAACTCATGAGTATATTCCGAGGTTTACCAGCACGAACGTGGCAACCTTTTCCTACACAAAAAGTAACATAATAGGTGTAATACTCACAGGTAGGAGTTTTAATTAGACGGCCATATTTTTTTTATTTTCATACTGTTTATTGTCACAGACAAACCCACTTATTCATAAAAATATTAAACAACCAATAATTTTACTATGGCTATAATGTGTTTTGTCTTATTTTCCATGTCAAACAAAACATTATAGTTTTAAGATGTTTAATAGACGTTTTATATTGTTATGAACAAGACGGAAAATAGTCTGCTAACAAATATTTATCACATACAAAATGAGAGGGTTCGCGTAATGTCAGTCTTAAAATGCAACAGAATGCAACTTGAGCAATTGATTTGAGTATTTCTTGATTAGTACATAAATTGCAATGATTGAGATTCCACGATATATTCGATATATCAAAAGTAAAAATACATAATATTTTTAAACTCTGATAAAACAACCTTTTTACAATGTTTATATTTTTTTCTAATTCTTAGATTAGATTAGATATAACCTTTGAGCAAGTTATTATCACATCTTGCCTTTTTACACTGCATGCCATAACTATAAACGTTTAAAAAGCGAGTAAGGTTTTGTTGAGAATTTTAATGATCTCTCGATCAAGATGACAACCTAGTCGCATGTCGCGTTAAGAATATACTCTTTGAGCATACATTTTTGTAGACAGTGGCAAAGTCTTTAGCGATTTCAGTGTACGTAACCTACCTTCACAATACTTACTTAATACAAGTTTTAGCTAAGTAAGGCGTTATCACCTTAAAAATAAGGCATTATTTCCTACTCAAAATTCGATTAGCCGATAGGTATTTGGTACACCGGCAATAACAGCATCTACTTCTAGTTTCGTTGGTCCTCATGTGTTAATGAGGTACCTCGTGAGGAACGCGAGCGTGGTGGTTTAGAATATCCGCATGGTATTGGCACAGCCATGGTTCATGCGGTACTGGACGTACATCATGCCGGAGTTGTGCCAGTAGTAGAGCGCGCCCAGCACCAGCACGTGCCACCACTGGTGCGAGTGGCCCAGGTAGTCCACCTTCCCCGGGAACCAACGCTCTGGGACCTGGAACACGAACCAAAGTATATAACTTACTTTTTTCATTAATGGGAAAGCTGAAGGTTTTGAGGAAGTAACGCTGGAGCTAAAGGTCAATGTTTTTGTAATGATATGCTAAAATTAACCCTGATGACTTAGGGTTTTCCGCAATAACAATATATGCAAATGATTTGTACACAAATTTTGGAACCGGTTTTTTGTCCAAGGCTTAACAATTTATCTATGTAGAGTAACTCAATTTCTATCGTTTAAAAAACTACTTTGTTTTTTAATGTTTACATATTACAATATAGCGATATATGTACTAGGTTATATTATTATTCATTGAATATCCTGCAGTTATTTGTTTTAACATTCAATAAACTACCATTACTAGAATAATACACCTTTGCCTAACCCGTGATTTTATGTTATTTTTCGCGTTTACTGTCAATAGGCCAAGAACAATACGTTATTTCACGATTTTAAAGCTGATCAACTTATCAGTTTCTTATTATGGTGTACAATAAAGATTATTCTATTCTATTTATTCTAACTGGCTCTTTGCTAAGTCGTTTGTCCCACCGCCACCGTAGTTGTTCGTCTACTTGCACTCCTAGGTACCTACTTGACAACATTTGTATGTATTATAGTCTGGCATTTACATCCTTGGGTTTTTCATTTAAGCAAATGTGTGCTGTATTGAAATTGTTTGATATTCTTATTGTATTGTTATCTTTTCTTATTGTAAAGGTCATATAATTAGTTTTATTAAGGATAAGAGTTAATACGTTATAGTTAAGCCATTTCATTACTTTACCAAGACAATCTTCGGCCTTAACAAATTCTCAGTTAAGTCCGTATACTGCAATGGCAGTGTCATCAGCGTAAGTATAAATTCGGTCATTAACATTTTTTTAATTGTGTTGGACCTACGACGCACCCCTGTGGCACTCCGCATGTCACAAATTGTTCGTCACTGATGTAGGAACCGATTTTATCTTGCCGTTTTCTATTTGACAAGTAATCCTTGAACATCAGAAGGGGCATGCCCCTGACACCTATGCACTCAAGATGTTCAGCAGAGTGGGGACAGAGACCGTGTCAAAAGCTTTCGCCATATCCAAGGAGACACCAAGATATTTATTTTTATAACCCATATTATATCCTCCAAAAGTTTAATCGTTAACTTACCTTGAAAGCGTATATTACAAAGGCAGTCCCACTTATGACGTACATCCCTATAACTCTAGGGAAGAACATCTGAAACAAGGTTAAACATCAATTTAGTTCAAATAATAATAATGCTGAGTGCTGTTGTAGAATACATATTCCTTTTGTATTTTGAAACACAGACGCAGAATAATTCCTTAAAAATATCGTTGTTTATTTATTGAAAGATTACATTTAACTATTAAAGATTCATGGCATGTTTTTCTATTTCAAAAAGCGTACTAGCAATGTGGGTCGCACATTACTAGTATTCTTGTTAACCCCTCGTGCTAAGCTAAATGCTTGCGTTACGAGTTGTACAGGTGAGGTAGTACGGGGTAGTGCAATGTTAGTCCTATCCATTAGGCTACCGCCGCTTCAAAACTTTGTACATAGCACATTTATCAGTCAATTATTGTCTTGTTTGAGAAATGTCCTCCAAGAAGTAGTTTGAAACTGACCTGTACCATAGGGTTGTCGAACCCTCCCATAGCGTATGTCCAGTGCAGCGTGGGCAGCACACCGTAGGCTGCCCAGCCGATGAACACACACATCTTCACCGGGTACGGCACGCCCAGCCGCGGGACCTGCAGCACCATCGCCACCACGAAGATCACCGTCACTGATGTCATGTAGAATGCTTTTAACTCCTGGAATATATTATAAACAATTAGCTTCTTTTTGCAGGTGTCAACAAATGTATTGAACATAGCTTTCCGCTCGCAGCTTCGCCCGCGTGGACTATACGTTTCTTTTTAATTTTACGAGATAATTATAGCCTAGCCTAGCCTTAGCCTATGTCACTCGGGAATAATGTAGCTTTCTATTGGTGAAAGAATTTAAAAAATCGATTCAGTAGATCCAGAGATCCTCTTACAACCTCACTAACTCAAAAACTTTACCTCTTTATAATATAAGTATAGTCTATTCTATGTGATGCAAGCGATCGTTTATACATATTTGAAAGAGGTAGTTATATTATGGTTATCAAGAAACGAGTCGTAAGTAGGAGTCGTTAACGTTAACTTTTGGAGCACCAAAGGCGCAATTCTTCCCTCAGTCCCCTTCCTTCGCCTTCCCCTCCCTTTTTCTTAGAGTGGGCAACACGCGAGTGATACCCCTGGTGTTGTAAGCGTCCACAGGCTACGGTAACCGTTTAACATCAGGCGGGCCTTATACTTGTTTGCCACCTTTGTGGTAGTATAAATAAACTTGTCAGCGGCCACAAAAGATGTTTTATAATCCAACGTGTGTGTTAGTATTCCTTGGTGCGTTATTATACCAACTAGAAAACCAATTAGTAAAATAATTGGTCTGGGTACAGGCGGGTCACGCAACGCTGAAGCTAATGCGTAATTTAACGAATGAAAATATCCGTAGCGGTCAAGCGGTGGTTCACCACTCTTCGAAATGTGATGAACATTTTTAGCCAACGTAATCTCCCACTACTGGGCTTAGGCTTATCTTAGAGCGAATATTCTAATACAATACTTCCTACATAGGTGGCGACTCCATTACCTCATCTAACATAAATTAAAAGGATCGATATAAATAAAATAACTATTTAAATTCGAGTAAACCGACTCGGATGGTATAAGAAGGTCATTGGTGCTTTGTTTTGCAACGTCAGTTACAAAACGTAGGACCCAATGCGCATACGCATAGGTCTAATTGACTCGCAGCGTGTGTCTGACGAACAGTGACCGAGCTCTTGACCTTAAATATTTACGACACAAAGAAATTAATTATGTGCACATTGTTATACGTACATAGTTTCCTAATAATACTTTTTAATCACGAATATTTTTTTTAAATACGTCAGTATATCGTCAGTGGGAAAGATCTGATGGTTGAAACCTAACGAGTTAATAGTGATAAATGGTATTCTGCGCCACGGATTGCTGGGGTAATTGACTGACGTTTAACAATAAAAAATAACTAGTTTAGTGACAAGAATAATAGAATACAATATACAATTGATAAACAATGTTTAAATCGGCTAATGCAGTTCTAAGATATAAGCGTCTAAAGTTTTATACGATCAATCCGCAATAAACTTTCATTTCAATATCATCATATTCTTCTGATTCAACTTGTAACTAGAAAAACTACATCCTATGGAAAAGAGATAGACATGAGACGGTATATTGTAGACGCGGCGTCCTAATACTTGAAACCATAATGGTGCAGTAATTACAAGTAGGTAGACTCTTATAACCGTGTAGTAGTAACCTACCTTATAATTACATACACCTATTATTTTATTAGTCGTTACACAATGTCATACTCGATTAAATAATGAAACAGTGTGACTATCGACTCGATTAAGAAACGTTTAAACATACGAGTATGTGCTGATAGATTTGTAAGTCACGTTTTCTACCAATTTGAAAAGCCTCACGTGCGTTACTCGACAACCCATTTAAAAATACATAATAACCAAAATCATGCACTGTTAAAACTTTCACGGTTTTTAATTTCGCGACCATAGCTTTCGCAAGTGTTCTAACAGCTCGAAATAACGTTTAAATCACGGAAATAATTACATAATTATTCATTTACATAGGCATAAAGATATTTTTGACCCACTTTGGAAGTCGGTGATTTTTAATTCTAGATGGCACCGACATACAAGAAGAAAATCCAGAACAAACCTAGATCTTATTTATTCACTTAAAAAGGAGATATTAAAACGAATTCAAAACTCCTCACTTGATTAAAATCTTGTTCAAAGGTAAAACATAGATTGGAAAATATAAGAATAGTGTGTACCTAAAGTAGGTTAGGTAGATGAGGTCAGATCGCTAAAGGGGCAGGAAGACCAGCTTGAAAATATGGTTTCCTTACCCAGCAGAGGGACCAAACGGATCAGAAAAAAAAATAGTAGGTTCAGATATTTAAGTGAAAGTAAATCAAGTCCAAATCAAGTCGCACGGTCCAAATCAAGTCGGTTTGTCATATTTTGGAATGAACCGCTCAAGGCGTCTAGGTCATCGGTAAACAACCGATGGAAGTTTATACTTTCTCTTTTGCAGTAAAGCAAATATAGAAACTGTGCATCATATACCGTCGATTAACGCCTAGACTGATCAGTTGGACAGATCGAGAATCTTAGAAAGTGAAGATTCACGAATAACTCGTCCATGATCAACCGGAACAATAATTGATCCATGTAAGAGAAATTCAGAAGATTTTAATAAGAATCATTACTTACTCTCCATTTAAAGCGAGGACGCTATCCATTGATAGCGAGTAGGAATTCGGACTAATATTCAATAGTTTTGGTAGTGTAGATCAGACGTAGAATTTGTAAATTCAGTTTCCATAGTGTTTCTTATTAAAACCTTCTATCTACATATCTCTTTCATATTTGTATGCCTTATCCATAATTATTTTGCAGTTTCGAGAAAGTCTCAGATTGATAGATACTCAATGGCGGAGTCTACCGCTACACAGGTATAAGATGTCATTTCTATTTTGGTGAAAACACTTTGTATTGTGGATAGGATAACCCACATTTAACTTGAAACAACCTGATTGATTTTATTCTGACAAACCGCTACGTCTATTTCTGCCATTATTGAAAGTTAACTTCAATATAATTCGTGTTTCAGAAAAACATCACATACAAACAGCAAACTCGTGATAACACAATGTACATGTGGAATTCATAACAGCGCACAGTATGACATATCGAATCCAAACTTACATAATGGCACCAGAACGCGTAATAAACGCCGGAAGTGTATATGGCAAGCAAAGAGAGTGCGATGCCGAACAGGTCGTACATGAGGAACGTGTTGTAGTCGTGCTCCGAGCGGCACGAGAACGTATGGTACAGCGCCGACAGCGCCATGCATATCTGAAAAACAAAATACGGAATTATTTCCTCAATTCAAAAAAACTGCAATTGATAACCCGGTTTCTCGATTGGCGCATTAGAACTGTACATAGCAGCATTAGCTGCTAACAAAATTAGCACAAAGCTGTACAGAGGGCCACATTACAGTCAGAACCGAGATGTAAACCAAGATATGCACCTGAGTTTTCGAATTCATGTGCAATTCAGAAATTGATTATGACTTGCCGGTTCACCGTTTAACAAGCGGAAAGCACGTAAGGGAACCTGCACATCGTACTCAGATTCAGGAAAGTTCCCCAATTATTGTGTCAGAAAAAGGTGGCTATTCTTTCACGTCTATCTATAATAATATTAAGGCGGTTTTCTAGTCTGGCTCAACGCCACGTAGTACGTGTTCAATGTTTGGAATAGATAACTTAAACATATAAGTAAATATGTAAAAATGATTTCCCTTGGTCTCGCCATAACTTTAGAATGACATTTCCGATTTTACCGTTACGCCGTTTTCTAATACTTTTTTCGAAAAATTAAGAAAATTTACTTTCTTTATTTAAGTTATTTTTATTGTTTATTCCAGTTTGAATTGAATATTCATAGCTTAAGACAGGACAAAGTCTGTCGGGTCAGCTAGTAAGTAGGTAATAACCATGGTTTATCATCGAGTGACGATTGATAAAAGATACTTAGACGCAGCCTAGTTAATTAGTCCCGGTATCAGCTTACTACCTTCCTAGCTAATAATTTTCTAATACCCATACTCATTAGTCTCGTGGGAACAGCTCGAAATTTGGTTAGGTGCCCGGTGAATAGCAATAGGCTTACAAGGGACGTAAACATATCGGCTATGTTCTGCCTAAACCCTCGAGGAATACAGGCGTATTGGTATGTTATGTTTTTATAGCTTGAACTACATTGTGTGGCTAACAGCGTTATAATCGAAGAAATTAAAGAAGCATGATTATAATTTGCCAGGCGGTAATCGAAGTAGGTAAACCTTCACGGCTGGGACCCTGGTTTTCAAGGTAATTTACGTTACTACTGTATTTATGTTCTACTCAATAGAACAAAAGGAAATTAATTTCTTAGTAATGCAAATACGATAAATAGGTACGTAAACGAATCAATTCCTTACAACTGTAACTGCCAATTATACACGTAGTCAAATCATATTTGAAATAATGTAGCTGAAAACTTGTGGTTACATACAGCATTCCTGTACGATTTAATATGAAAACGGGACATAAGACTTAATAATAATATAATATTCTATTGTGATTCTATTAATGTTTAATGTTTTAATTAATGTTTTGGTTAATGAAAAAAAACACGAATTACACAAACATATGCATACAAAATACATAAAATACAAACTACTATAATGCAGTTCAATTCAGAATTATTTACGTTATACTATAACATTTTAATGCAGGCAATCCCATTTTTAGATGTTTGCAAAACTTCCTTATAAGTCTTCAAGTCATCATCCTCATCCTCCTAGACTTTTCCCAACAACGTTAGAGATAGAGTCAGCATCCAGTCTAACCAGATGCCATCAGACTAACATTTGACCTCCGCAACTCTATCCCACTTTATCTCAAGAATCGATTGGTTGTAAACTTTTTTGGACTACAGATTCCAACTACGGATAGCCATAGGTGTTCGTATGAAAACCGGGTCCGACGGCGTTACGTGCTCTCCGAAGGTCGGAAGTCTCAATGTGTTAACAGTGTGGTCACCCATCCACACAGTGACCGCATTCCGCGTCACACGGTTGAAGATCGATTGAACAACTAGGCTTTTACTTAACCACGCGGGAGGGGTCAGTTGAGGGGTTCCTCAACTGAAATAGCGAATAATTTTAAATAGAACTAATAAAATTTAGTGTCTAAAGATGACATAATTAGGTTATTAAGTAATAATAGTCCATAACACAGTGTTTCTAGACGTGCTTACGGACCCAAGACGTCCAAAAAAATTAAAATACACTATTATATTTTTTTGCTGACTTTTTTAAAATACTTAGATTAATTAGTAAATTATTTATATCAGCCTCAGCCTACTGTCCATATTTTTTAAGAGCATAAAAATAACAAGTTTGTATTAGAAAAAATATATAATTTAAACATTACGTTACTTCAACCTTATGTAATGTCTAGGTATGAATTAGATTAAGAAATCATTTAACAGAAGAGTAAGAAAAACCTAATAGGAAAGGCAGCGGGCGAAGGGTTGTAATTACCATCTTGAATCAGGTACCATTGAATTGAAACTATTCAATGGTAAACTCTTTGAAACTATACATTGATTTTACAAGATTGAAGTCAATAGGAAACCAATCTTTAAAAAAAAACATCCCCAGATAGACACAAACTAGAAAATCAATTTAGTCACAACAAGCTTCGCATAAATTCACATAGAATGAATGAAGAATTTGAAATGCAAATCAATTGTCATATTGCGCTTCAGTGCGACAAATCTTTCTTAGTTATAAACGTCATAATATAATTTTATGTGACGTTGCTGTAATAGTGGACAAGGTGAAAAGTGCGAATAGAAAGAGTAAATAATAATGCAAGGTAAGTACTTCTTCATAGGCTATAGGTTCTTTGAACTTGCAATACATTAATCCCGAGTTTCTTATTCGAAATTCCTTCATAACCATTCATTGAAAGAAAGAAACTAAATTTATTTGTAAATTGCATTGCAGTGCGTAGTTTAGAGATAGGTAGAATGTTCTTCTTAGAATAACTTCGTAGGCGTTTTTTTTAATAAAAGAGTGCCTCTTTCGTCGTCCCCTCTACCGACATCGTGCCACTTGCTCATTCACAGCCTTCGCTTCGTTACAACATCAAACCAACACACGGTAAAGAATATCGCTGCGAACATTAAAATATGGACACAACGGACATGAATGAATTTTAAAAAGTAGCAGATGTTGCTTTTGTCGACTTTACCCAACGTTTGTTTGAAGTCTCTCGTTACAACTTCCTATATTTGGCTCAACAAAAAATCTTTGTTACTTTTTATTGCTTAACACAACGATATATTAATATTTTTAACTATAAAAAATTCACTTAATAGTACCATTGATTTGAATATACTCACAGCAAAAGGTACCTCTACCTACCTATATTAAATAGTGAAAGATCCTCGTCGCTCACTACAGTAACTTGTTTCAATGAATGACCTACTAAAACCAATTTTAAATTTATAGATCTTCTCTTTTTGGTACAACATCGGAAACAACCTTCACGTAGCATTCTGTAGTCTCTGCAGGCGAACCTACCAAGTATAATTTAAGCATAGGAACTAACCTATATCTAAGAATGCAAAATATTTCTTTTACCAGTCAAGTCACTGTACTTAAAGACTGATTAATCTGTGTGCATATAATTAACTTGAGCACTAAATAGCTTTGATTTAATCCAAGACCGGTGCGGTTAGTGCACTCGCATTATGAGCATGCACACCTATCTATTTCTATCTATATCTTGGCATGTAATGTTAACAGTGAAAGCATTTCATAAACAGACAGACAGATAACTGATAATCACCGCACATATCAGCTTTGGAAAGTTCTTTCTTGTTGTACATATTTTAAGCCACGTTTCAAGGTAAATTATCAGCACTTAAACGTCAAAGAGGAATATTTTAAAGCTTAATTTTACGAGGCAGCTCAAAATTATTCAAGTGTTCTACGTGTAATGACGTCAACTACTGTGTTAATATACATATTCAACCAGGAAATTATTTTTTTATGAAACTCAAGAACTATCCTAATTAAAGTGTTTGGCTAGCGTAGCAAACCAAGTCCCCGTCCGACGTTTAGACCGCCTTTGTTTAACGACCTTATCGACGTTACCAACGATCAAACATACATTTAGAATCTCCACTGTGGAATCATTGAAACGAAGAAGAGTAAGCAGAACTTACTATATTTGCACAAAAGTATGCAGTGGCGTAGGAGCCTGCACTGATGGTCATTAACGTTTTTTTAATAATTTCGTACTTTCACTAACGGGAGAAAAGCGGGTCGAACATCTGAGCCGCAAAACTTTCAAGACGTCGACGAACAACCAATGGTGTAGAGCTCATTTCGTAATAGCCACGTCACGACATGAATGTAATAATATTACGCCGCTCGCAAATGGACACAGGTACGAGTGCTAAAATCAGAGGGGCAACAAACCTTGCTCTGTTTATTAATGCAAACAAAGTTTTGCTCTTTAGTGACGTACAAAACCAAAGAAAAATAAGTATTCGCGTGGAATCTGGTTTGACTGCTATATACTTAGGCACTAAAATGTTTTATTCTTTTGATATTGCAAGGTGTAAATTAGTTCGGTTTAATTACGCAGCTAACAATAAGAATAGATAATATACGTAAAGGAGTTTTCGATTAATGTAGCATAACCTAGATTCCTAAATGCAACTTTTACAGACTAGTAGATACCTACCGAAGTAGGTCAGGAGCCCAGCTTGTTACGATACCAATAGCAGATATTTATGAACAATCTACGTTAATCGATATCGATTTACATAGCACATGACATTTATTAGACTTACCAGGAAACATGAGAATAATATACCAGCGACGATCTTGTCTGTGACCGTAGCATGAATGTTTATGATGACCAGATCATTGATGGTCAGGAACAACAGCAAGAAGAAGCCGAATATGTGTGTCCATATGTTCATAGTTTCGTTCGTCCACCAGAATATGCTAAAACAAAATTAAGAAATCATATTTCGAAAGTCGACTGAAGAGTTAAGAGAATGATGAGTGATTCAAGTATAGAAGATAAGAGTGTGGGACAAGTCAATGAGTTTGTTTATTTGGCAAGCATACTTATAAGGGATGGCAAGATTTATGCAGAAAAAAAAGAGAGTAAATGCGGTAAAGAAAGTGAGTGGTGCTATACTGTAACCTAAATGCGATTGCCTCTAACCAGTCGTTGTCAAAAAAAGCAAAGCTGAATACTATGGTAGTGCATATTGAGTAATGAGTATTGTAGAAGAAACAACAACGTAGAATAAATGCAATAACTAATTGTGTGTGATAATTGTGTTAATTAGTAACACAAATTGAGAAGAATATTTTAAGATGGTTATGGGATATCGAGAGAAGGGCTGAAAGAAGACTAACAAATGGGAATTGTTAAGAAGAATGTCAGTGGACGCACGATCTACACAGACATAAACTGACCTTATTGGTGAGGTCCATGAGGATTAATGTGTTTAGGTACAGTCGCCAGCATATCAAGTTATACAAAACTTTCAAATTTCTCCAAATGATTTTATAACCTTAAATTGTTGATAGTTAAGTTCAAAATCAAGTAAATTCGTGGTAACTTGATGTGCTGGCGATCGTACAACAGTGCAGAAATGGGTTTTAGTCATTAGATCGACGAAACGGAAAGGTATCCCTCATTTTAAAAGTAATTGTAAGTAGGTAAATATATGTATGTAGTTAAGTGCAATAAAACCCCGATTTTAAATGAGACGCGTTATTGATATCGACGCATAAAGTTACGACAGCTAACAATCCAATCATCTCCGGAATATAGAGTTCCACTTTTATGAAAGAAGATGTAACAAGACAGAAATATGATATGATCAATGAGTAGGGTTGAGACGTAACTTAGCCAAGGTGCTAAGTTACAACCAAAATATAGTCAAAATACCAAATCAAAATGGACTGAGTAGGCCTCACGGGGTAAGTTGGTGCAAGTGGTGCTGAAAACCCTTACCCTTAGCCCGTGGCAACGGCCGCCACTTACAATCTGGGTCATAGATTTGAACCCAGACAGGCGCTCTATTTTGTGTAGAATATTACATCATTACTGCTCCCAAAACGGTAAAGGCAAACATCATGAGGAAAACGGCATTTCCTCGAATTAAATTCGAAGACGTGATATCTACAAACCCGTACGGGGTCCGCGTGGTGGATTACGGCCCATTCCCTCTCACCGAGAGGAGGCCTGTGTCCCAGCAGTGGGCCTGCTACATGCTACCTGGGCAGGCGGCAGAGAAGGGTATGTCTTAACTGTAATAACCGCACTTGCGTTCCCTTGCCCTATAGTCTGGGCCATGGGATTTAGTTAGAGTCTACCAGAACCTACCACAAATTAATCAATGCATAAAGTTAGCATCGACACAGGGCCGTGGTTAACAGGTGTCCATAAATGTTTTAGCGCGAAAAATCCGCAAAAATTAAAGTTCTTATGAGCATAATTAATATAAAAGCCTGTTTAAAGCCTGTTCATTTGGTTGTCCATTGCGAATGTTTCTTTTTTTATTATTTTTGTAGCAAGGATTAGAATATTGTTTGATTGTAGTTAATATTTATGTCTTACAATTTTACAAATACAGCTTATGTATTGCAGCCATTGTCTGCGTTGCACAAGAATACATTAAACTTCATTATACAGTTACACTCAAATTTTAGTATATGTCAATAGATGTAATATATTGGTGTCTGTGACTAACGCTTTAGGCTCCAGACAGACGGACCGCATTTCAACTGCAATCCAACTGCAAATTGCAGTTTGAATGCAGTTGACACGACTGCAATAGAACTGCAAACCGTGCGGTCCGTCTGTCTAGAGCAGGGATCCCCAAACTATTTTGGTCAAGTGACCCCTTTACCAAAATGAACTGTTATCTCAGACCCCCATGGCCAAATGACCTACTTTCTTAGTACACGTAACACAACATAAACAATACAGTACCTACCTATCTACCTATCTTGAAAGTTTTAAACTTGTGTTAATTTTAGGGGTCGATTTTTAGACCTCGTCGTCGTTTTCATTTATAAAATTTTCGTTTATGTCGACATCGACATAAACGAATTTTGAAACGACACTTTGGGAATCCCTGGTCTAGAGCCTTATTTAGACATTGAAATAAAACTACTTTTTACGGATTTAATCTTGTTATATTGATAATAGATTTTCAAGTTTTATGCAAAAATAACTAGCCTATAACCGTATCCAAGGTCCCATATATCTCTATACCTACTTAACTATATTCATCAAAACTAATTCAGGGATTTACAGTTATTTTAGTGAAGGAAAAATTCGAAATTTCCCTACACATTCTAAATTTAAGATTTTTAGGTGACGTCAGTGACATCTATATAGAAGCAAGTTAATTTGCTTCTCAACTGACATGATTTACTTTACAGTTCGATGTCGTATATGATGCCACCTTACCTTGAACTATCTTTCTGTATTTATTTATATCTGGTGTATTGATCCAAAACACGCAGGTTCGAATCCTGCCCACAGTGAAATGTTTCCTTCACATAATCAAATTTTCAATTTTACCATGGAAAATCCAAAAAAAAACACAAGAAGATATTCAGGGATTTCAATTTTTTTTGTGTTTGACTGTCCGAATAAACTTTCTTTCTATTTCCTGTACATCATCTACTTTCTACAAATAAATGAAATCAAGTTTATCTGTTTGTAATATCCTTTGCCTGCTGCATTAGTCTAGTGGTCCTAATCAAATTATTTAACACAGATTTTTAACAAGCCCGAGTTGAATGCCAAGAAAACGTTAGCGAATTTTCAATTCAACTTTAGCCAAAGTGATTGAAGAAGCTCAAGTTAGAAAATCCTGGATTAAAATAGGGGAGGCCATTGTTTAGTCGTGGGACACAAAATTGGGAACATAAAAATCTTTTGATCACAATTTAAAAATCATTTCAATTTTGCAATGTTTAAGTTTGAGAGTTGTTAACAAAACTTTCTACTAAAATGTTATTATGAAAACATTGTGAATCTTTTGTATTCTTTTTTTGTAGCTATGACACCAGGCAATGAGTGTTCATGTTTAGTCCCTTTGTCGAGGAAACAGACCTGATGAATATGGTAAGAGTGAACTGAATGGATATGAACCAGTGGTCAGGAACTTATGCCAGGGACAGCATTAGGCCACAGCATAGAAATGCACTTGGTATTGAGGTCTGCACAAAAGATGGAAGTAACTAAGAATCAGAATGGTAGCTTGGCATTTAAAGGAAACCATTCCAGCATCCATAAGCAAGAAGCATGTGACTTCACATTGAGTTAAATGTCGATAAACAATATTTACCTTTCCCAACATAATCTTGTGGGCAAAAATTTTCTATAGCCATCTCTTATAAATGGATTGTGTTTTATGTATTCTGGTGCCTGTTCATACTTCAGAAGTTGCCTGTAGTTTATGTACTCCTCATCTTCTTTGGTCAAGTTATTGTTGTCTTCCAGTTTCTTGCCTCTTCGAAGGAGTCCATTACCTTGGCAATAGGTCTCAGTTCCACATTCATTTTCTACCTTGAACAAAATGGTTTCTTTTATTACCACACAAAGTTGAGCTGCTTTTTGAATAAGGAATAAATCATAATTACTTCAAGAAATTGTAAAGTTCAAATTATGAAGTTTTTTACCCACAATGAAGAGGTAATTACCCAATGTGCCCCAATATGTATGTGTAAATAAATTACTTATGTATTTTATTACTGTGAATAGATCTTTTATAGATGCTACTCTTATAATGCGACTCTCTGAGCGATATACGATTTTTACAATGTAGGGAAATATTGTACCTGAACCTTACCTTTTGTATAACACTCATGTCAGTAACTTATAATCAAACTTTAATTGAGAACTTTACATTATATTGTTGAATATCAACGACATACGATTTAACGATATAATTTAGGGGTCCAAATCCCGTTATAGAGCAAATTAATATGTACACTTACTTTTTCTATTTCCATAAATTGTACTGTTTCTGCTTGGCATTCACTAAGCTTTTTTGTCATAGTTAGAGTCATTTTAGAATGTTATTTCCAGAAAATCACTACAATAATAGTTTTATAGTCCAGTAAACCCGAACAACATTTTATATAACAACAATTTTATCTTTGTTTTAATTTAAATCTATAATAACTTTTGTTACAGTAATCACGAAAAATACAGAAGTACCAAGTAAACACAAAAAAAAGACACAACCACCTCCACTAGCGTTGTTCACGAAACTGTTTTTTTAAAAAGAAAGACGAAAGTTCCACATGCTGTTGACATGCCGTTGACAGACGTCAAGTGCCAAGTTAACAAAAAAATTGCAACAAATTAGACATAAATGTACAGTACGCAATAATTAGGAACGATCTATTGTGATTTATTTATTTTATTGGGCTACAAAATAAAATAAAAAATTGTTTTTACACTATCAATAAACTCAATGAAAGCTGCGTATGATCTATCGATAGTGGCGCCGCCACCACGGATAGTTCTTCAATATTGCCACGTTAATAAAAATAAAAGAACAAAGGAATATCGGTGGATCGTTTCGTCTATGGCTAAAAATTCAATTTTTTCTTGGTTTTTCCGGCTATATCACATTCTAGGTACATGGTTAGGTCATGGTTATAAGGCAGTAGAAATTGCGACATCAACATTATCTTATTCTTATTTGAGTATTAAAACTTTTGCTTAAAAATTGCCATCGTAGGAAATCTAGGTGTAAATTGTAATTTTTCGCTGATTCCACTACTTTACTCAAAAATCTTCGACGATAACGATTTTAAGCAAAAGTTTTAATACTCAATTGTGAATAAGTTATCGTTAATGTCGTAATTTCTGCTGCCATCAAGCTATACAAAACCAGTTTACACTGGCCTCTTATTTTATGGGGAGTCTATACAATGCGAGATGAGCTTAAACTGGATTTGTAGCTGACCTGACCTGTAGCTGTGTGTACCTAGAATGTGTTATAGCCGAAAAAATTGCAAATTTGAATTTCGCTCCCAAGGCAAAACCAAAACAATAAATTTTGACAGAATCATCTAGACTTATAGATAAATATTTTTTCTTACATTAATAACTGCTAAAGATTTTGAATAAGTTATTGTTCAACATTTTGTTATTGACTTTGTCGAACTAATTAGTAATTATGTACACACGGCTACAGGTCAACCTTTACAAATCCAGTTTAAGCTGATCTCGCATTATTTAGGGTTTTCTATACAACAAGAAGCCAGCGTAAACTGTTTTTGTATAGCTTGACGTGTAGCCGTGCTTATCTAGAATGTGTGTTATACGAACAATTATGTATTTGCAAAACAAAAAAATAGATAAAACTACTTCTATTATTGTCTCATTTTATCAACTAGGTAAAGATCGCGATCATACGATGGCGACGAAGAAACAAAGAATCTATTGTGAGAGAAATAAAAGTGGTTCCAGTATGCTGCCTTGAGCAACTCCAAATATTTCACTTTTTTAATCGGAATATTCATTCATTCATAGCTTTTCTACAGTTTTATATAATATTTTAACATATTGGTATCTGTTGTAAACATTGGTATGATTTGAGTAAACATATAATTTTAAAATTACCACAACTTGTAATCCATCAAATTAAAAGTATAACTCATATCCTTATTCAGGTATTCATGTATTTCTTGTGCTCCGCATACATTTTAAATATTAATTTAATAAAAAAAAGGCCATCCTTCGATTTATAATAATTATGATGAATATCATTAATTTGGGACTGTTTACAATACAAAAAACAACCCCGTTACACCAATCAACAACCGACAAAAAAGAAATCATAAAAAAGTAATTCTTACATTGTGTGATAAAATCAATTTGATAGTACATACTGAGAAAGATTATACCTGAGAAAGTTTCAAATTGCAAAAATGTGCTTTAAAATAGCTTGCGTGCCTACAGTAATGAATATCCACAAATAATCCAAAAATAGCGCCCCGAGAATTCCATACTGTTACTGACGTCACATCCTATCATTTCCAATGTTACCATAACAAAATACAATTCTAAATAATCAATAATCATTAAATTTTTTGTAAACAAAATAGTTTAGTTAATCTTAACTCAAAAGTATGTTATTAAACTGGTGAGAAAATAAAGCTTAAGCTTATAGATCACTGTTACATTATAATCTTGCTTTAAATTCTCACAGAAAGAGAGCTAATTTAAAAAAATCGTACAACCATAAACGGTACATACCCCGTACAAACACACGTTAAAAACTGTGCAATTCCGAACGGTCTTTGTAAATGGTCGATTTTCCTGTTTGCTGTTCTCCATTTGCTGAGAGTGTATAATTTTGTTACAATCCGTGCTCTGTTCTAGTTCTTATTTTTTCTTATTATAAGTTATTATTATTTTTTATTTAAGCGTTTAAAGTTTGATCCTCGTTAATACAAATTCATTATTACTACATAAAACGACTTAGGTGGTACTTTTGCGTTTAGACGGGAGCCATCTTGCAATCTCTAATCAAAGGTCCTTGGCTCACAGTTTCGTTGTCTAGTTGAAAGTCAGTTTATTCCATCATAAAATAATCAAATGGCGTTAAAACGAATTAATAGGGTACGTATGGTTATTTGTGTTCTTTATTTCATTAATTTAATGCAGTATCAAATGAAGTGTTGTAAAATTGGTATCAGACTTCGTAGTGAATGTTTCGTCATTGTGAATACCTATTATCGAAATTTCTTCTGGAATAATTCCGTGTGCGTGATGGATTTATTGAAACCATTTGGTGGTAAATTGTTTTATTTCAAGTGTACCTTTTATGAGATAACGGTGTTTTACTGGTATAAGTAGGTGACAATTTTGTGCACACGGCGTACATAAAATGTCGGAATTATGTGCCAATTTTGAGGTTTTCTTGTCATGAAATGCATCTGTGGCGTGAAAATGTGCATCATTTAGGTGTAGAACAATGATTTGTGATAGGACCAACATGGATCACGTATCGATGTAGCCGTCACGGACAATATGTTCAACACCCATTTATTTTCCGATGTGATGATGTGACATGTTCTAGTCATGGTTTTGTACTCTCTACGTTGTTGTGTACACATGGTATCGTTTTACTGTTCAGGAATTACAAGATCTGGGCAGAGATCCACCAGCACAATGTTCTGCAGGTCCACACGGTGAAGATCGTAAGTACCTATCGATCAACAGCCTACTTATTTTTTGTGACTCATTGTGTTGTATAATAATAATACTGAGAAACAGTGTCATGGAAGCAGATCATTTATTTTGTAGGAGATTCTAAATCAGTATTGATTTTTGAAGTGAAAATGATCAATATGAACATTGATAGATCTACTGAAATGGCTATGTGTATAATTTATTTACAATTCATTGTTACTTTCAAAGGGACATTATGTCCATTGTTATGCTTCTATGATATTACAAGTCATCAAAATACTGCAGTTGTATCAGGACAAACATGCTAATCTTTAAAAACATCATCCTAAGCTGTGTGTTTATATTAAGCTAAGTCAGATTTTCTGCTGTCTACAATCTGTGTGCCTGTAGGTATCTTGGATACCTATAGGCACACAGATAAATAATTTTATTGGAATCTGAATGATACCATATATTTTATCAACAGTATAATGTTACTGTGTTTTGTGTTCCTGACTCAGTCATATTTTTATTCTTTGTAGTAATGACTCATTTCCAAGTACATATTTTCTATGGTAAATGGCAACTGTATGTAGAGGATAATGAACTCTGAGAAACTTAAGTCCTCAAAGACTGAAAGGCGAATTATAAATAATAATAATTTATATTATTTTTTGATAATCCATTATCATTAATTATATAGTTGGTTTGTGTTCCACTAAGGTGTCTGCTATAGTGAATTCATGTCAATGACCTTGTTTTGACAGTAATGATTTTACATTTTTTTGTTTAACCTTCTGATCCACTAGAAATGTTCTGTTTTTAGATATTGCTACTACCTATTCTTTAATCATTTTTTTTTGTTTTCAGTTTTCCATTGGCAAGCCACAATTATGGGTCCAGTAAGTAGCTTTATTTTTCAAATTATAATTAAAGGTGTAATTTTTTTTAATAATATAGCTAACTATATATTATTTATTTTTCCATTTCAGGTTGACAGTCCTTATCAAGGAGGAGTATTCTTTCTTACCATACATTTCCCAACAGACTACCCATTCAAACCACCAAAAGTTGCATTCACAACACGTATTTACCATCCCAACATAAACAGTAATGGTTCCATTTGTCTTGACATTCTGCGCGCACAGTGGTCTCCAGCACTCACCATATCTAAAGGTAATATTATTACATATTCATTTCATATTCTCTAAAATATTTGTTGTTGGCTTACATTTTAGAAGAATTGAAATTTATGAATAACATTTTAACTTCCAGTGTTGCTCTCAATCTGCTCACTCCTATGCGATCCAAACCCAGATGATCCGTTGGTGCCAGAAATTGCTAGGATCTACAAAACGGACAGAGAAAAGTACAATGAACTAGCCCGTGAGTGGACGAGGAAATATGCCATGTGATGAGTCAATTGTGACGTCAGCAAAACATACACACACACATCGCCACAGCCCGGGCTCTACTCCCCTTCCCTTTCCCCTGTTCCTGCTCCCGAATCCTCTGTTGTCCTCATCAAACCAAAATTTACTGGAGATTGTAAAAATGTTCATGGTCATTCTAGGACTTGCCTAATTTTTGTCGTATTTGGTAATCTTTGAATGCGAATTTATTGCATCAGTAACACGGTTCCCATGTGCAAATATAGTTTCTGTTTTTATCTAATAAGAAACATTTTCTATAAGAGCAAAATTATTTTTTGTTTTACATTGATGTCAGTAGTTATCTTTACACTCCTTTAGTTGAAGTTTAAAGATTAGTTAAATTTACATCAATTGAATTTATGTAATTCCTAAACTATTTGTACTTTAACTAGATCTAAATTGCATTGTGAAATTGTACAATAGCCATATGTTAGGTAATGGAGCGTTCCTTGCTTACAACTTACTAATTGTCCGGTTCATTTAGGAATTTTGTCAATGAATTGTAAGTAAAGCTCATAAGTGTTAAGAACATTTTGGGTAATGTAAGTAAGTGGTATCACAAAATGAGCTCGTTGACGGAGTGAGTGTTAATTTTTTTTTACTAGAAAAACAACTTTTTTTTAAGTTAGTAAATGTAGCGTGCTACAGACCAGACTGACGTTGATTGAAGTGGTCAGTTTTCTTTCATCCACAATATTTTATAACAATGGAAAACGCTCCAATAGTTACAACATTCAGTATAAATTACAGTGTATCTCATAAGATGATAAGTTACGATTAATCTAGATTTTTTTCAATATGGCGATTTATATTATAATTTTATCTAATATATATTGTGGTTGTAAGGATACCTGCGTTGTGATTTCCAAGAATATCCTTTCCATTGAACCATCCTCGTTTCCTCTGAGTAATTGAAAAAAACTAATTAAAGTGAACAGCGTCACGGCACGAGTGGCTAGCATGGGTGTGTTAACGTTACAGCTGCAGGCAAGAGGAAGCTTTTGTTCACTTGGTCTATAACTGGGAGTCAAATTTAAAGCTTTTCAAATTGTAATCAACCAACAACTTGTATTTTAGCTTCACTAAATTGTAAGAAACAATAAATTATTGTGTATGTAAATAACACCTTGAGCTTTATTTAGGCAACTTCCTGGTAAATATGTAAGCTGCTTTAAATATTCATTTCTAGTTAATTAGCTGACAAAGTTGGTTAGTGGGTCACTGACTGAGAATCTGCCAAATAATTTGCTATGAAAAGGATAGTAATCTTTACTACACATTAGATTGGATTGAAGTTTCTGTCTGTCATGTACACCATATTAATCTAGAAAGGTGATTAACACGTTAATTTCTATTACTGTTGTAATTGTAAGAAATTAGAATGTTCTGTTTTGCAGCTCATACCATACTTGTCCTACCGTGCATGTGGCTAATCAGTAACTATCTATACCTTAGTAGAAGCAAAAACACTACACACACTCATTTTCAGTCACTTACTGCATTACTTGTGTTTGCAACTCAAATCATATACACAAACAGTTACGCGATTAGTAGACACAGTACCAACTTATGTAAGTCGCACGATATTAAACCAGATTGTTTGCGGATGCTTCTCTGCTGCCTGTCGCCAAAAAGTACTAGATATTGCGGGAAGAGAACATCAATTACGGGGATACCTTTTGAATTAATTCCTCTAGTATTTTATCTATATGTGGAGCTAGAGCCACAAAAAGACAAAGTTTACCATACAGAGTCACAGGAAATAAATGCAAACAATCGCGGTGACCGCGAGTCACAAAGAACACATACAAAAAATCACGTTGACTATGAGTCACAGAGAACAGATTTAATGGAAATAGAACTCAATCAGGAAAATAGATTTAGGTTAGAAGCTCTTTTAATAAAACAGACTGAAAGGATCGACCAACTCATATCACAGTTTAGCACAATGATGAACCTTATCATGACACTCATCAGTAGGCTTCCACAATGATGTCGTTGCGTATTGCCACCTGGAATATCAATGGCCTGATGCCAAATAAACAAGAACTAGAAATACTGCTAAAAGAGAATAAAATCGATATTGCTCTGATATCTGAGACCCATCTTAATGACCGCAAGAATTTTAAGATGAAAAACTACTGCGTATACTGTACCAATCATCCTGATACCACATCACATGGAGGGTCTGCAGTTATCGTTAAAAATAACATCAAGCACCATCTACACAGTGAGTTTCGGGAGGACTGGATGCAGGCTTCTACCATTACTATAAATGAAGGTATGGGCCCTATTAATATAAGCGCTATCTACTGCCCACCAAAGCACAATCCTAAAGAACACATGTTTAACTGCTACTTCCAGGGCCTGGGAAACAGATTCATAAGCGGTGGGGACTGGAACTGTAAACATACCCACTGGGGATCACGATTAACCACTACTAAAGGACGAGAGCTGAAAAAATGTATTGACAAACATAAACTGATAACATTAACAACCGCCGAACCAACATATTGGCCTACTGACGTTAACAAGATACCCGATCTAGTCGATTTCTTCATTGTGAAGGGTTTGTCTGGTGTATACTTTGATGTGGAATCATCACTTGATAGCTTATCTGACCACACTCCTATCATAGCAACATTTAGCGTGTCGGCAATACATAGAGCACAGAGGCCAGCACTGTATAATTATAAAACAGATTGGGATGCATTCGCTGAATACCTGGAAGATGAAGTTGATCTAAAGGTCAAACTTAAAACAGAAGAAGATATAGATGAGGCAACATTCTACATCACAAACCTCATTCAAGTTGCTCGTGGCGTTCTACCCCAACATTAAGTTCCTCCACTGAAAGAAACAATATACCGTTAGAAATACGCAACAAACTGGAAGAAAAACGAAGACAACGAAGGCAATTACACACAAGCAGATCCGATGCAGATAGGGCGAAATACAATAGAATCTCTAGAGAACTAAAAGAGTTAATCAAAGATAATCAGAATACATCTTTCCAAGAAAAACTCTACACACTGTCAGCCCATAAGAAGGACAACTATTCATTATGGAAAATAACTAGGAGCTTTAAGAGACCATACAGGCATATTCCACCATTAAGGATGTCTACCGATGACTCATGGGCTAGAAGTGGAAGCGAAAAAGCCGAACTTTTCGCTAAACACCTGAGCAACGTTTTCACTCCCAACCCATCATCTATGACCGAATTCGAAGAAGAAGTGGACCGGATGATCAAAAGTGACCAGCAATTATCACCACCACTGAAACATGTCACTCCAAGGGAACTAGCACGAACAATCAGTTGTTTAGAAAACAAAAAAGCTCCTGGTTTCGACCTAATAACGGGTGAAGTCCTTAAGCAACTACCTAGAAAAGCAGTAGTATATTTAACAATGCTATTTAATGCCATTATTAGAATACACTATTATCCAAAGTTGTGGAAAATATCACAAATCTGTATGATTGCAAAACCTGGAAAGCCACCAACGGAACCTAGCTCCTACAGGCCTATAAGTCTTCTCCCTATTCTATCTAAAGTATTCGAAAAAATTCTTTTGCTAAGACTAAAACCAATCCTGGAAGAAAACAAAATTATACCTGATCACCAATTTGGATTTCGAGAAAAACATTCTACTGTAGAGCAAGTACACCGAGTGGTTCACAAAATACGCCAATCGCTGGAGAAAAAGGAGTATTGCTCTGCAGTATTTATTGACATTCAACAGGCATTCGATAGAGTCTGGCACCAAGGACTACTTTACAAGCTAAAAACCCTCCTACCGAACTCACTCTACATGATCCTAAGATCTTACTTGGATCAAAGAAGATTCCAAGTAAAATATGAAGAAGAACTATCAAAGCTGTACTACATCACTGCCTCAGTCCCACAAGGATCGGTGCTTGGACCAGTTCTTTACTCCATATATACGGCAGATTTGCCTGAAACAGAAAATGTTGTAACAGCAACATACGCTGATGACACTGCATGCCTCGCAAGTGATAGAAACCCGAACAACGCATCGCTGAAACTGCAGGAACAACTCGACAAAGTTAACTTGTGGCTTCGAAAGTGGAGAATTAAACCTAGCGTAACTAAATCGACACAAGTAACATTCACACTCCGGAAAGGCGACTGTCCACCTGTGCGCATGGAGGACAAACTGTTACCAAGCAACAACAGCGTGAAATATCTCGGTCTACACCTGGATAGAAGACTTACCTGGGCTAACCACATCAAAGCAAAGAAAACTGAAGCCACCCTACAGTTCAAAGGCCTATCTTGGTTACTCGGACGTCAATCCCGGCTGTCCCTCAGTAACAAACTACTTGTCTATAAGGCTATAATTAAGCCAATATGGACTTACGGAATAGAGCTCTGGGGCTGTGCTAGCAACTCAAATATCGAGATCCTGCAGAGATTTCAAAACATTGCTCTAAGAACTATCTCAAATGCACACTGGTTCGTGAAAAACACGGAAATACATGAATACCTGGAGATACCGACCATAAAGGAGGAAGCCTGTAACATAAGCAAGAGATACAAAGAAAGACTTAATAAACATACAAATGAACTGGCTAAAAACCTATTAACTCGACTGCAAGAAGTAACTCGCCTTAAAAGATGGCAAATATTGGACATAGACCAGAGAAACTAGCGACTTAGACTCTCTACTAACGATGCCATTTAATGAAATCGCATCCAAACAAAATTGACCCCGGAAAACATCTGATTATGGCTTTAAGCCGATTGCAGATTTATTTTAAAAAAAAAAAAAAAAAAAAAAAAAAATGTGGAGCTAGAGTATCATGAAATAACACTGACAAGGGAAGGGAGTTGTGAATATTTCAATAGTTTTAAATTTCTAGTCCATTGTTACCTGTTAGGATTTATTGTCGTCGTCCTTTTCCTAGCCTATTCTTACCTAACCTATCTAAACCAGTCTGGTCCCCATCCGATTGTGGTTCAGCACGAGAGGATTATATTTTTCTAGTGTCGTGTAACGTTTTTATCACAAGGAAAAGAAAGAAAGCCACATGCTTACATACAATTTAATACAAAATGTATTCAGAAAATAATGGAGGTACATAATTTACAAAGGCACATGATTATCTGTAACATACTTTATACACACTAGAGATTATAATTCAGTCGTTTCCATATTTTTTGCGTTCTTCATTTGTTCCAATTGTTGGTAGAAGTCGTATTTTGCTTGATTGGTTTGGGCTTCGGCCTCGTTGGATTCGATTGAGGGGAAGGCGCCGGTGGTGATGAAGTAGGGTTTTTCATTTGATAAATCTTGGTCCACTGCATTTTCATCGAGTGAGTCGCGTTCTGAGCGACTGAGCTGGTCTTCGGATTTGTACCAGTCGTTTTCGTAAGCGTGAAGCCATATTGGATTGGATCCCTTTGTACTGTGTTTGTTTGTATTGGGGACACGCCCGCCAGAACTGCGGATGGTCATATCTGACTCGCCGGGAGTTGGTGACGCTGCATAGAAAAAAAATTGCATAGTTTGATATATTACTATTTTAAAAGCGCAACTGTTCCAATAAATAGATTAACCCTTGTATGAGTTTATATTTTGCTGAGTCCCAGAAATAAAATCCTTTTATTGATTAACCATACTTGGCATTATTACATAACGCCACTGTAGAGAAACACTTCAACAAAATAGGTGAAAAATATTTCCCAAAACTAATATTGTCGACAGCCCCATAGGATATTCGTCATCTTTGTTCATCATTCTCAACACCCGACATGACAAGTTTCAAGTTATATTATAAAAACTTACGATACGCAGTTGCTGTGGCAGCCTTCAGTCTTCTCACATAATCCGCTCGCTGCGATAGGCACATCATAACAGTCAGAACTAGTAGTACCGACAAAAATAGTGAAGTCCACACTAGCCAAAACACCATCTGATTGGACGAGAGCGTCTCCGCCGTGAGTGGCTGGTACTCTGCCGGCTGAGTGTCAAGTACGTTGAACTCCTAGGAAAAAATATTGTCGTAAGATTCTTGTGGGTTATCATTTTCATGTTACTCTTGGGACTTACCCAGGAATTAATTATAAGCAGAAGCTCTCAAGCATACAATAAAATAGGTTTTTTTAAAACTAATATTATCCAATTAAAGTATGTAACCACGCTATATTTTCATACACATTACCTTGAAAAGATCATCTAGCTGTTCAATATTCTTATCCACAAGTTTGAGTACTTGCTCCACTTCCAGAACCGAATGATCCTGTCCATTCACAAGGTGTAGGTACAAATCAGTCTTGGTATTATCCACTGAACCGTCTTTATTCTCGTGGACCCTCAAGTCGTCGACGTTTACAACAGAGTCTGTAACTCTCGCCAGCCGTTCGCGGAACACGTGTATTTTGTCACGTATTTCGGACGGATGGGCTCGAAGCACGAAGCGGACGCGTTGATCTTCGCGGAGGAGGTAGATAAATACGTGGGCTTCGTCTTGCAGGCCGCCGGTGTCGTTTGCTAGTACCTGGAAATGAATGATTTATTTAGGTACACACAGACAAACGTAAGTACATAAGTAAGTATATTTATAATTATGATTGAGTAAGTATTTCACAATGGTAGCACATGGCCGTACAAAATATATGAACTACCGGTCGGGAACCGAACCCTCAACGCCACACTCTCGGTCACA
The DNA here is from genome assembly GCA_958496365.1 of Subacronicta megacephala. Lineage (NCBI taxonomy): Eukaryota > Metazoa > Arthropoda > Insecta > Lepidoptera > Noctuidae > Subacronicta > Subacronicta megacephala. The sequence continues at coordinate 11,180,217 of OY292520.1, read as the reverse complement.
AAACCTATTTGCCCAGCGGCAGAGCCAATCAATTCTTACACCAACGAATGTGGTTTGGGAAGTGCCACGATGGACACGAAGCTATAAATTATGGACAATGAATTATAGATAGTGGTTAGGCGAGTAGGTACATTAAGTTGAACCTATCTATATCTGAAATGACTGGACAGAACTCTTGGCCTTAGTAACACTTAAGAATAGTACCTATACATTTCTGATAACAATATCCGAAATAGGAATCAAAACCACTACAGATCTAACACGTCATTTCGTAACAAGGTAAACTATATTTTAATATTTATATAAGCATCACTACATAGTATAAAACAAAGTCGCTTTCTCTGTCCCTATGTCCCTTTGTATGCTTAAATCTTTGAAACTACGCAACGGATTTTGATGCGGTTTTTTTTAATAGATAGAGTGATTCAAGAGGAAGGTTTATATGTATAATACATACATATTTTAGTATAGAAAAGCCGAGAAACTACGCGGGCGAAGCCGTGGGCGGGAAGCTAGTGTAATTATATATCAGCACGTACCTAGGCATATTTAACCATAAGTAGGTATCTACTTCAATTACGTTATTTATTATGCTTATTTTTGATAACAGTTTGATTATTTATTGAACAGATTATGAATGAAGAAGTGTCATTTTTTCACAAGTCTAAAGATAAGTTTTAGAAGTACACGAACTAGTGCATGAGGGAAAATTGAGTACGTAAATGTGAACTTACTACATGATTATATTATTATACGCTACTTATTGATTTTACAATATGTAGTCCAGTAATAAATGTACCTATGGGTTCCCACAGGCGCATGCGTGGTTAGTTATTTACGGACAATGAGTTATAAGTGCTAGAATGCAGCAACTAATTTAATCATAATGCGTATTTTTTCAAATTCATATGTATTGAGAGATTTTGAGATTAAATAAACATTTTATTTTATTTATTTATGTATTTCTAAATGGGTAGGTTACTTGTAATTTTATTAAAGTTTTTTTCCGTAACTTTTTTAACTCCGTTTGGTATCCGGAATTAAAAAAAAAACGACTTTATAAGACTGTCTTCCAAGACACCTTATTCCATCAAATGGCAATTAGCTCTTGTTTAGAATTTCAGTCTAAACGAATAATGAGATTAGTACAATTTTTTTTTTAAAACCTGTGGAGGGAGAAAAGTTCCGTATTAAAATTTTAACATTGTATACCTTAAAATCAAAGTATCCTTTCATGCCTTTCTGTGGGTCGAAGTTCAGGGAAACTGCGCCCGTTTCAATATTGACTAGAAACGGTGACACAGCCAAGTTTTCAAGGCCTTCAGTCAAAGTTTCTTTCACGTCGCCAATTAAGTAATAACTTATTTTGGCATTTTCACCTTCATCGACATCTATGGCCTGAAAAAATGAGAATACTAAAAATCACAGGCAGCAAAAAAAGTTGCCATTTCATAATGAAGGCAAGGAAAGTGGTTAAAGTTATAAGGTTTTAAATATACGCACCAATTTTTTTGAAAAAATAAAATAAAAAATAAGATTGTTAAAACCTGGATAGGATTTTGTTTGTGAAATAAGGGGGTTAGTTTTCAACTTGGGAACAAAAAGGGGGGAACTATCACACTATGTACATAATATTACCTTAACATGCATAAATTCAATTCCAAAGTCAGCTTCAGTGGTGATGCCTCCTGTGAATATATTGCTGGTGAACTTCGGAGCGTTGTCGTTCACATCGTTGATGATAACGTTAACTTTTAGCGCGCTGACCGCATCCAACTCTTCTTGATACTTAGGTGTATTTACACAGTCCTCTGTCGCGAGTACTGTTAGAGTATATTCCGAGTTTTGTTCGCGGTCTAGCGATTTTTGGGTCGACAGTCTAAAAATTATTACAATTGCTTTTGTTAGCACTTGAACACTCAGTGAATTGTTAAGTATGCAGGTATCGTTTTAACAAAAAAACAACAAAAGGAAATAATAAGAAAGTTGTCAAGATAGTCAAGGTACATACATACCATCTCGCCTGTATTCCCCTAAGGACTAGGCAGAAGTGTACTTATGTAAACCCACATTATGCCGGTATGTTTGGGCCCCATGTAATAGGGGGCGAGCCTATTGCCATTAACCGGGCACAAATGCAGACTCCGAGCTGCGACTGAGAATTTCATAGAAAAACCCAATAACACTTTGCTCGACCTGGGGATCGAACTCAGGACCTCCAGCGTAACAGTCGCGCTTAGGACCACTAGACTAATGAGGCAGTCTTGACAAGATGTAATAATAAAGATAGCACAAATCTTAAACGAAAAAAAATAATGAACACGAATAAATTATTGTATTATTTGTTTATTGGCTCTGCTGTAATATTTTTTTTACCTGTGCGTACTCCTATGAAGCTCAAACACATTATCCTTGTCGCCATCCACTATGTAATAGCACACAGGTAGTATAGGCTCATCACCGCGGTCTATCGCATCCCTCTCTATAACGCTGGGCAAGTACACCCCATTGTTTGGCGCGTTCTCCGTGAAGTTAATGTATATCTGTTTGTTCGGAAACCGTGGCCGATAATTGTCCACATTTTGTACGTATATCGTTAAGTCCAAGTCTGAGCTCAAGGGCGTGGGCAGGCCGAGGTCGTAGGCTTCTATTCTGAGCTGTAAAATCGATAATACTTACATGTAAAAGATTAACGAAAATACCTGACCTCATTTCTTGCGCTCAATAAAACAATTGAGTCAGGAGTTTCCTCCGCATTTTAATGGCGTACCAATATGGATTGGCGAGCATTTATTTTTATCATTAACGATGAGTAATTTTACATATTTATGTTGATGTGATGATCAAACAACCAAATAAATTATAACCTGATAGACTCCTAATTAATTTAATACGTGAGTAGGTAAGTGTTTTATTAACAACAAACAACACAACTATGTTAGCGTAATCTCAAAAAAGTGTTTCAAAACAATTAAAACCAAAGATCCGGAAAACAAGGTCTCTGACAGCTTATCGCTTGTATCATTGTATCGAATCAACATCAAGTACTGACGTCATCAACTGCGATTGACTTTAAATAAGACGCAGTATCATAAATAAATCACAGACGTCATTCTGGCGAACCAGTTTTGACCTAGTGAGATTTCCATAAAAAATAGCACATAGAATCAGCCTTCCATAGTAATTGTCCGATTCTGATATTTTTTTGGATCTGTGATTTGGTTAAACTTAGGCACCGTACTTGGAAAACGATATTCTTTCTAGACATCAGTTTAACTATTTTTTTCCTTCGTTCCCTCGAGTAGCAGCGCAGTAGCGTGCGCAGTATTATGTACTCGTGCGTTTTATTCATTGCCATAAGGTAACCAATAACCAATTTACTACATGGTATGCCTGGCAAGCAGTCAGTGTGTCCCTGTTTGTCGTACTTTGAAGGCGGTTTATCTCCACAGCTGGCGCGAGTTACGACACAATTCACGCGGTACCTTAATTAGCAAACCTTTACCACACATTGAATTCCTAACAAGTTGCTGTGTTGCTGTCTGCCGTAGCCGCTGTTAGATCTTCCTCCGAGACAGTTTACACGACTCCTCACTCAAACGGGACTTAAAAATCTATTTGTTACTGCATTTTGTATATATGAGTAATGTGTGTGTGTGTGCTATCTGATGGTTTATCTCAGTAGCTAGCTGTGTTGATATTACGCTGCACATTTTTATTTATTAACTAAGGTGGCAAGTCCGCCTGATGGTAAGCGGTTACCATTGCCTATAGACGCTCGTATCACCAGGGGTATCATTCACGCGTTGCCAAACCTGTGGAAGGGGATAGGAAGGGGAAGGAACAAAAGGTGAAGGAAGGGGACTGAAGGAGGACACAAACTGATTACTGCATTTCGTATACCTGTCGTGTGTCGTACCTGATATGTGGTTTGTTTGTCCCTGTCGAGCGGCTGTGTGGTTCGGAGCTTCCCGCTAGTGGCGTGTACGCTGAAGGCTCGCCAGGCGCCGCCCGCGTCGCGCTTCACTCGGAACCTCACGGCGCCGTTGGGACCGATGTCCGCGTCGATGGCGCGGACTTCTACCACTGTTGTGCCTATTGTTGCGTTCTACGAGGAAGCCCACTCACATTATAAGCAACCCACACTTATATAATATAAATATAACATACCATCACGCCAGTTTGCCTCGAAGTGTTACGCAGCGGTGTACTAAAGTACTGTACCCACAGTTCGCCGGTATGTTTAAGGTGTCATATGGGTCGAGCCTATTGCCATTAACCGGGCACAAACACAAACTCCGAGAATTTTATAAACACCCAATAACACTGCGTACACCGGGAATCGAAACCAGGACATATAGCTAGCTTAGTAGTCGCTACACAATGAGGCATTTCCATAATATACTTTGGTATCTATAGTAGGTAATACTTACTAGTATAGATACGAAACTAACTTTCATTTTGCGTTATCATTTTGCGCTTAAATGGCCAAGTTATGTCTACATCTCAAAAAATAGTAAATAGGTCAGTTGCCCGTCTGCTCGTTTGCCAAACCCAGATTATGCAGATGGAGTTCTATTTTATAGAGCTCTGTCTGGCCGTAAAATTGACGGAAAGTATTTTTGTTTACATATTACTTTCTTTAAGTACATATGTATTGAATTAATGAAATCAATTCGATAAATCTAGATCTATATGGAACCCTTGAATTTTAATAAGTAAAAATAAATACCAATTACTCTATTGCGATTGTGTAATTGTTTAAAAGCATATCCATAAAGTCTCTTGCCGGCTCTTCCCAATAACACTCGCTATTTTGATGCACGCAATTTGCTTTTGACATTTCAAAAGTACCTGTATTAGTCTAATTAAAATTAAACTAGTCCTCGCAAACTTACCTCTGGTACTTTGATGGTAACATTCTGCGGCGGGTGCACGAACACGGGCGCGTGGTCATTGTAGTCGGTGACACAGAGCCTCAGGTCGGCCCGCACCGCGTGGGGCGGGGTGCCCAGGTCCCGAGCCTCCACTACCAGCGTGTAGTTACCGAACCGATCCTTGAGCGGCTGGCGAGCGAACAAACGAGCCGTGTTCGCATCGCCACCCACTTGCTCGAATCTAAATAAATCTGGTGAAAAAATAATAATGAAACGATCATATACTGTCTCATTGCTGGGCATGAGTTAAGGCTATAGTCAACTCGCCTACTGCGGGTTGACAGACTTAACACTTAACATGTCCTTGGGAAAAAATCTCTCAGGTGTGAGGTGTCCTTTCGATGTTTTCCTACACGAATTTAGACGAGTGATAATTAATTTATTAATGACTTGACAGAACTTGTGACTTGGCAGTCTAAGGTTCATATCATTAGTCTTTAACTGCTTGTTAATGATACGATGCTGTAGTTGAGCGTATAGTTCTATCCATTTCTTTTCAAAAAGATTGTTTAATTTATATTTTATTGATATTAGAGTGGATGCCATTTTCCGATACTGATTAAATGTCATTATTTAAAATGATTGCAGCGAATACATTCGATTGCATCACTAGACACGGTAGAATGTGGTAGAATGTAACTAAATTTAATACGCTTAACAATAATCATTTTTTTGGAAAATCCGTTACGTTTATGGTATTATAATGTCTGCAAGGAATCATAATTAAGATAATTGAATAACATAAAGTAGATAATACATTTATTTTGTTACGCATTTCAAAGTTAACTTTTACGTAATCTGGAACAGCTACGCTCTAAGGCAGTCTAAGACATCTGTCAAAAACCGGTTCACATAATGGACAAAGTTTATCTATCAATCATACATACCATGTCCCTTTCCACCGACTAAGTGGAACTGCACGCGTCCGTTGGGTGCGGAGTTATCATCAGCGTCGGTAGCGGACACTGACATGATAGGTTCGCGAAAGTTGTGGAACTCCGTGATAGTCGTGCAATCTGGTGGTATGTGAAGGATCGGGGGATTGTCATTCACGTCTTCTATGTGGACACTGAGGAACACGAGGGTGCTTTGAGACTTACGTATGATAACGATTTCAAGGTTTTTAAGGGCAAAAGAGAGGTAAGATAAGTTTTGTGACACGTAAAAATAATATTTTTATGATTAAATTAAGTTTAGTAATTAATCTACTGCAGCAAATATTTCTTTGTGTTCTATTTTTAACTTAAGTTGTACGATACCTTTAAATGAACATACATATGTTTGGGAAAATGTTTGAGCGTTTTTTAAAAGTTAAGTTAGTCATAAGTTTAACTTTTTAAGGACTTGTCTAATAAATACAAGCTACTTTTTTAATATCGGCATGAAATATTATGGCTTTACTCTTATGAAGTTTCCCTTTTTCTCCTTCCTTGTTCGTGTAAATACTACGGCTCTATCCTCACATACAAAACATTAAATAAATATGCTTCAAAAAGAATTTGGACAGTTGTAAACTCAAATGCAACGTTGACAAATTTCAGTATAATTACGAGATTACTTACACAATCTGCTTGAATGCATTGCGACTCTCACCGCTCAGATATCCAAACTGGTAGTTGTCCCAGGCTTCGATGACCAGGTTGTATGTAGCTTGAGTCTCTCGGTCCAGCCAGTCAGAGACAGTTAAGGTACCTGTATCTGCGTTAACTAGGAATTTGCCCTGCGGAATAATAATGATGCAATAATTAAGATTTCAGAGCAAACCTATATCTATACGGTGGCTAGCTTATTTATCTAGAGAACTAATGTTTTACCCGCTGTGGAAGACCTCCTGCCACCTGGCTTTCATCTGTCCAAAAAGACCTAAACGACATGAATGCAAGAAAGAACAAAATGGAGAAAGCAGACAAGGAGAGCCGACCCCAGATAATGGGATAAAGCGAAGGAAAAAAGAATAATAAATTTTACCGATTTAGGTTTCCCTAATATTGTATTCCTAACTACCTTGATAGGGCAAGGGGAGGCCAGATCTACCCACTCGGTGGGGACGTAATGATTCTATGAGAATTTTTCACACTTTGTTTTTAAATTTACCCTTCAGGTCCCATATTATAGACACAATGTAAATCTATTGTTTCGGTCTAATGAGACCGATACAGGCGGTCAGTAAATTAAGGCCCATTAAGAGTGTAACACACATATAACTCTATGCTGACAAAGTATCTTCAATCTTACCTGTGTGGACATACGGTCGAGTAAGTAGGTCACCTTGCCAAACTCGCCAGAATCAGCGTCTCGTGCAACTATGTTGGCGATTGTGGTACCTGGCTCCACATCCTCAAGAACCCGGTACTCGAACGCGGACGACTCGAATACTGGGTTATTGTCGTTTTCGTCTAATACCTAAAGAATATTATGATTGGATATTAATTTAATATTTTCGGTTCGATTGGTGACACCCTATTTTTTATTACTAAGGGTAGCCTACACGACAGTAAGAAATTTTTTGTGAAATCCTGTCGACATATAGTGGTATAAGCAGTTTTTTAACGGAATTTTTGACAATATGTTTGTAATACTAATATTAGAAGAAGGTGCTGCGAACGCCTCATCAGTCTAGTGATCCTAAGCGCGACTGCTACGCTAGACGTTCTGGGTTCGAGCAGTGTTATTGGGTTTTTCTATGAAATTCTCAGTAGCACCTCTGAGTCTGGATTTGTGCCCGGTTAATGGCAATAGGCTCGCTCCCTATTACATGGGACCTAATCATACCGGCGAAGTGTGGGTGTACATTAGTACACCTCTGCCTAACCGTTTGGGGAATACAGGCGCGATCGTGTGTGCTGCAAACGGAACGTGTAAAAACATTATTATTAGGAATGATGATGCACCCTTATTGTGAGAGTTACTCGTGTTTAGACAGTATAAAACCTTGCAAACAGTGTTTGTATTTGTAACTATATATTAATTAGGCAGGTAATATAACCACATCACCTGCCTACTGATTGTTTATTACATAATATAGTTTTAAAAAAACACAATATTTACACTTGAGTCATAATTATGCGGTTTGCCTATAAATGCATAATAATAATAATATTTTCCTTTTAAAACTATTACATATAAATAAGTATTTACAAAATTTGTACCTATGATATAATTTGCATATAAAAATAGCATATGAGTAACTTTATGTTTGTTTGTCAACCAGCAGGTGCAGTAAGACAAAGGCAGGCAGACAAGTTTACGTTTACTTAAAGAATGTACAAGAGTATAGTGAAATATTTTTGATAATTTAGGGGCAAACGAACAAACGGCTCTCATTATGGTACGTTGTCACTGCCGCCCATAAACATAATATTCGCGTCATCAGAAGAGTCGCCAATGCATTGCCGACCATTTAGGTACCCTCCCTATAATACGAGAAGCAGCTAGAGTGCAAGTACCCAGGGAGGGATTCTCTTGTATGACCAACCAAGGCCGTAGGCGGGAATTAAATTCGGGACCGGTCCAACTCTAGACCACATACAATACAATTTATCAACATCATCATCAACATCCCTACTAACTGTCCCACTGCAGGTCACGGGTCTCCGCTGTTAGAAGGGCTAGGCTACTACGCTAGCTAACTGCGGACTTTATCTATACTAATATTATGCAAAGTTTATGAATTTGTAGTAATCTCCATATCTACTGAACCGATTTTGAATACCTAATACATATGGCATGCTACGCCTGCAGATCATCATCATCAACCCATTACATTGTCCCACTGCTGGGCACGGGTCTCCTCTCAGTACGAGAGGGATTAAGCTATAGTCCACCACGCTAGCCTACTGCGGGTTGGCAGACTTCACATACCGTCAAGTAAATTTCTCAGGCATGCAGGTTTCCTCACGATGTTTTCCTTCACCGTTTAAGCGCGTGATAATTAAATTTTAATACGCACATGACTTCGAAAAGACAGAGGTGCGTCCCTTGGATTCGAACTCGAGACCTATGACTTGGCAGTCCAATGGTCATATCACAAGGCTATCACTGCACTCACTCACACGCCTGCAGATACTGATAAAAAAAGTGATACCAAAAACCGCGCTTGCGTAAAGGTCAGCGCAGTCAGGCTAACAGATATGACCTAATGATGATAATATTATTAATTTACTTATTTGAATAGAATTTAAAAACTGTACCTACAAAGTAAACGTGCCGCTTTCTGCTGGTGCAAATGATCACTACTTGATTTCTATTTAAAAACTCTATCCGACTCATATTTGGTTGATTTTAAATTTTCAGTGGACAAAAATCGACCAGTTCGCCACCTTATCTTCAAACAGCCATAAGCATAGGAGAAAACAGTGATATCTAAAGGTTGAAATTTGTAGAATTTATAGAAAAAACGTCGGATAGGAAATGCCATCAGTAAAAAAAGTAAAACAAAAGATCTGTATATATATAATTAAGAAATAAACATCATTTATCAACGTCTCGTATTAAAAACTCCTTCAGACGAGCAATAGTCCGCAGTCGATATAGTAACGACCTAAAATCTATACTAACATAATAAGCCTTAAGTTTATTAATTGGTTTCTGACACGAACGACCTGATGTTTATTGTTTCTATTTTATTTGAATGCAAAGTTTAGTAGTATAAGTCGGATTTGAAAAAATAATGTTGCATATTTAAGTGCCATTCTTGGGCTTTTTAACATTACGACACATTAGGACCCTTATGCAATCATTGGAGATCTTCAGAGCTTTCCTTCACAGTGTGCTATAGACCGGCCGCGTGTTTTAAGTCTTCCTCCGCCTTTCCTTGCGAGGGATTCGCACACGGATAAGGAAAAGGACCGGCACAGGGCTAGAAGTTATATTTACCTGAATGAACAAGTCGACAGCGGCGTGTCTCGGCGGCACCCCGCTATCTATTCCCTTGACGGTGAGGTTGATCCACGGGAACAGTTCGTGGTCTATCCTGCTGGCTACTACCACTTCTCCTGTTTTGCTGTCCATGTGTATTAGGCTTAGTAGCTCTTTGCGACCTGACGATAATTAGGTTTTTTTATACTAGAACAGCATACTGTCTACAATTTACAAATTATCGATTTCATTCTGTTTATAGACAACAAGTTGTAAACGTATTATTATATTCTGATCCTACATAAAACTGAAACCGTTACTCCTGAGCTTCAGGTTGCGTTCCATTCCGCAGCCGGCTGGTTTTTCTATGAAATTCTTAGTAGATGCTCGGAGTTAGTATTTGTGCCCGGGTAAAGAAACAGGGTCGCACTCAATTACTTACATATTGGCATACTGTGGGTGTACATTAATACACCTCTGCCTAACCGTTTGGTAAATAGGAGTGATCTGTATTTAATGTTAAACATATTATACTTGCCTTCAACAAAATAATTGATGGTTTTATTTTTATCTGCATCATCAGCTATTACTGTGGCTATATTAGCTCCGTTCTTCGAGTTTTCCGTTATAGAAGTTTTGTATAAAGGTTTTCTGAACACTGGATTATTGTCGTTTTCATCGTCGATGATAATCGTGAGGGTAGCGGATGCGGTTTGTCGAGGTCCACCGTCTATGGCCGCCATGTCTTCTACTGTTATAACTAGTTTCACCATTTCGATCTTTTCTCTATCTAGGAGTCTGATGGAAGAGAGATGAACGATAGTTTAAGAATAATATTTTTTTGTTAGTTATTTGATGTTTCTTTGTGTGTGTGTGACGTGTGCTTTCATCATCGTCATCAACCCATTATATCAACCCAGAATAAGAGGGACATATGGGTTGGAGTACGCTTTGATAGTCCTAATATGGGACAACTAAAGTTAACGTTTAAGTTAGTACCTACAGTTATTAATATTACGATGAAAAGAACGAAATAATTATCTATTTTTTTCAAGACGAGATTAAAAGAAAGTTGGGCAACGTCGTCCATTTCTGCTTGGTGGATGTAGGGAGAAGATAAAACTGATCATCCACCTGGTATGTCTGATTTATTGCAAACTATCCTATCCTACATATTTAGAAGACATTCGGGGACAATAGGCTGGCTTATTGTAGCAGTCACACAAATGGAATACGACAGTTATTAAAACAATATTTACCTGACAATCCTTAAACTTCCATCCACTGCATTGAGATCCCACAGAGCCAGATAGTCATACTCCGCCAAAGATATAGGAATGCCATCTTCATTTCTGGCAACACTGTTGGTTTTGTCTATAGCATAGCGCAACACTGGCTGATCATCTGGATCGTGGGCCTCCGCACTGTATATTTGGGTGCCTACCTAAAGGCAAATGGGGATTAAATTTTGTAAACTGACTCGTACATGATGTAGCAATAAGAATAAAAAACTTTATAGAACAGTATGAGTGACGTTGATTATAAATGCAACTTCAGAAGCCAAGGAAATATAAAGATAGTTCTGAAGATTCCTGTGTTAGCATAGTCTAGTAAACAGAAATAGATTATTATTTTATTGGTGGAAGACGAGCAAGCAACCTTCTTGATCGTAACTGGTAGCCTTCCATAAACTGGCTGTGTTCTTTTGGAAGAAAACAGAACCAAGCCAAGCCAATTCTATTAAAACCACTTTATCAGAATACATGGTTTTATGTCTGGTTCCCTTCGTTCGTTCGTTCTCATTAGATTGGTATTCACCTGCGTGTTCTCCCTAACGGTGATAGTGCCGGGCTCCACGAGCACCGGCGGCTTGTTGTTCACGTCCACTATAGTGATGTTCACCAGGACGGCGGCGCTCAGCTGTTGGTCGCCAATACCGCCGTCTAACGCCACCTATATATATACCCATCTGTATATTGATGTGGACATGCATGTTTATTGTTTAAAGTCATTACAGTCACTCTAGTCAGTCGTCTTTGTCTAAAGACAGGATACCAATTAATTTATTCTGGGACCTAATTAATTAGAGTATTGACTATCTTAAAAACCTATCCCTGATGCTATGAATACTGCGATGGGCTAATAACAGCTCGACTGGCAATTCCAGGTTGTTGCCCAGCCATACAATGTTAAAGCACACTATTGATTTAAAAAGAAAACTAAAAAAAGTGTTTTTAAAGGGTTAATTTACAGTTTTTAGATATATAAATGACAAATGTGAATATGAATGGGGAGGGATCGAGGGGTAGAAGGACACTAAAGAAAATATTGATGGATTATGTTAAGGCCGATATTATGAATTAGGAAGTGAGTTGTCGGCTGATAGGGATGAATGGAAGAAAATAATTTGCTGTGCCGACTCCAAACAAATTGAGACAACGGCGAAGTCGTTTATAATTGGTCCTGCGCTTTGAGTTTTGGATCAAATTTCCATATTTGTTGCATTTCATAATGTAGAGATACATATAGTGGTTAGTATAGTAAGTAGACAATTTATTATGAACCCTGTCAGGCACACAGCATTTTTAAAAGTACGAGAGACGAAGTATACTTTATTTCCGTATGAAATAAAATACTTGTGTCCAGGTTAGGTAAGCCTGCTTAACAGATCTGTGTTTAAATTAATGAAATTTGAATGTTAAAAAAACCATGATTGTGATACGTACGACAGTAAGGGTGTACCGGTTGCTCTTAGGCGTAGTCTTGTCAGGGTCGAGGCTGGAGCCGTTGGCGACGGAGACCACGCCGGAGCGCGACTCGATCACGAACTTGTCGCTGGCTCCGCGCTGGATGCGGTACACTACGCGGTTGTTGGGCGACGACCCGTCCGCGTCGCGAGCTTTTACCTGACATGTATTACAGTTAGTACAAAGTATTGTTGATGTACAGTCGCCAGCACATCAGGTTATACAAAACTGACAAATTTCTCCAAATGATTTTAGCCCCTTCGTGTTATAGATAAACTTTAAAATCCACTCAGAAAATTTGACACTTTGTGATAGCTTGATGTGCTGGCGAACGTACAAAATATTTATGAAAATAAAGCTATATTTTTTATACTGTGCTAACTTTCGTTCATTGTTCAAGTCATCAAATTCTTCGACAATTGAATTTGTGGATTATTTAATGTAATGGGAATGACGATTTATTCCCAGCTGCGATAAGGACCCAGAGAGAGGCTGTGTGAGGTGCCAGTAGCCAGTATGAATATAATTAAAATCTAAACTAGATTTTGAGACCATTTGAGACGTAGGAATTCCACAACATTGCGCAACATTGTCCTTATGTTCTGTAAATGTTTTATCCTCTATATTTATAAGCAACTACATTGCTGCATTGGGCTTTAGCCCGTAAAGACAATAGAATGGTATTTTGTTTGAAATATAATTTGGGGAATAGATTGCGGTTCCCGCTTACCATCAGGCGGCCAGTCAAATATGCGTTTCAACTATGGATGCTCTTACTGGGAAATATTTAAGTAATTTTTTAATACTAAAAACTAAACCAAGGAGTTTTTTCTTTCTTCTTTCTAGTTTTAATTATAGTTGTTTTCATAGATGTAAAAATAATACCTCAAGTACACTGGTGCCTCCAGGCATGTCCTCCGGTATGGATCTCTTGTACATCAACTGTTGGAAAAGCGGCGCGTGATCGTTGACATCTTGCACGTAAATTGTCACCGGCACGGTGGATGATAGCGATGGCTCGCCGAAGTCGCGGGCTCGAACCTAACAATACCATACCATCACGCCTGTATTCTTCGAAAGGTTAGGCAGAGGTGTACTTCTGTAAACCAACTAATTGCAGGTGTATGCCTGTTCCATGCAATAGGGGGCGAGCCTATTGCTATTCACTGGACACAAATCCAGAGGAAAACCTATTAACACTTTGCTCGACTTGGGAATCGAACGTAAATATACCGTCGATTTTAACCTTTTCAATGCAACAGCATAACGGCATCTCCGTGCCTTGCACACCAAGCCCAAAAATCGATATAAATACCTCCGTACAAATACTAATCATTTAATATGTTTGTATTTTTCTGTGACCTGTTTATTGTCAGAGCTTTCTATACTTTGTCCATTATGTGAACCGTTTTTTGACAGATGCCTTTGACTGCCTTAGAGCGTAGGTGTTTCAGATTACGTAAAAGTTAACTTTGAAATGCGTAACGAAATAAATGTATTATCTACCTTATGTTATTCAATTATCTTAATTATGATTCCTTGCAGACATTATAATACCATAAAAGTAACGGATTTTCAAAAAAAAATTATTATTGTTAAGCGTATTAGATTTAGTTACATTCTACCACATTCTACCGTGTCTAGTGATGCAATCGAATGTATTCGCTGCAATCATTTTGAACAATGACATTAAATCAGTATCGGAAAATGGCACCCACTCTAATATCAATAAAATATAAATTAAACAATATTTTTGAAAAAAAATGGATGGAAAATGAATATTATATAAAAATTAATACAATCAGATGAATATTATACATATTTATTTATTTTGGTCGTCGTTGCACCATTTTGGATTCGACAACCAAACAATCGATAATCAATACTAGACAGTAATCAAAGTGTCAATAATCGATAATCGCAATATTATGTTCCTGCAATCACTAGTTCCATCTGTCAAAAAACGGTTCACATAATGGACAAACAAGGTATACAGGATTGGGAACTAGGATTCATCAAGCCAATTCAAAATACACCTCAATAAAATCGATAAGACTACAGTTTTTTTTATCACTATGATGTTATTTTTGCGCGTACTTTACTGATTGCTTGTTTGAGGTAGGAAATTAGTCAAATGCATTCAAATCAATAGTAATACAAAATAATACTAATAATTACATTATACATATACTCACAGTTAGATGTATCGGTCGTAGATTGCTGTTATCGCCTGGTATCTGTTCGAAGTCTAACCCACCTATTGGAGTAATAATGCCCAGGTTTGGATCTATTGTGAAGTTGTTCTTGTAATCGCCACCGACTATCGAATATTCAATGTGACTGTTCTTTGTACCTAGATGGAATAAAATGACAGAATTTTAACGTCATTTTTTTTGTTAACGGCTTAGCGACCTCCGCTGTTTGTGGGCGCATTAAGTGGATCGTCTGATTCACATAGCGGGATTCGTATTAAATTGGGTTACAGAGAAAGAAATATGTCTAAGTTTGGATAATGCATAAGCAAATAACACTTAGATAATGATAACTCTGAAATGTTTAAGACATTCAACAATTTAAAAATGGAAAAGATCTGGGTATTATAATTAATTATAAAGAAATAAAAATATGTTAACTATATTTTTTTTTGTGCAGTGATAGCCTAGTGATATGACCATTGGACTGCCGAGTCAAAGGTCTCGAGTTCGAATCCAAGGCACGCACCTCTAACTTTTCGAAGTTATGTGCGTATTAATAATTAATTATCACGCGCTTAAACGGTGAAGGAAAACATCGTGAGGAAACCTGCATGCCTGAGAGATTTTCTTGACGGCATGTGAAGTCTGCCAACCCGCAGTAGGCTAGCGTGGCGGACTATAGCCTAATCCCTCTCGTATTGAGAGGAGACCCGTGCCCAGCAGTGGGACAATGTAATGGGTTGATGATGATGATATTTTTTATGGCCTCAATAAAATGTTTACCATAAAAATAGACCCAATCAACAAAAACAAATTAAAATTCATTCAAAAGTAAGGAAGTTATTAGAATTTTAAATTTATGCAAGACACAGAGCGCACTTTGGGTGTTTGTGATGTGCCATAGGAATTCTATACAAACGTTCATTCTGCAGGAGTGAATAGGGGATAGGAGGGGAGGGGAAGTGGAGTGGAGGAATTGCGAAATCTCTTCTCAATCCCTCCACTCCACTTCTCCTTCCTCAACTTTGAACAGAGAAAACTATTTTGTCAGACTATGAATTATATTTAATTATTAAGAATTATATGTTATTTTAATAAATCAAATTAACCTATTGTTCCGATGCCTACGTACATCCTCTTAAAGAGAAAATAAAAACAATCATACCATTCAAATCCAGGTCCCTAGCTTCAAGCACAAGTGGATTCTCAAACTCTCGTTCATTTTCCAGCAGCCTCGCCTCATATTTATTAGCCAGAAACATCGGAGCATTGTCGTTGACATCCTCTATGTTGATAATCAACTGGGCTGTATTCCTGTTGCCTTTGCCTAAGTCGTCTCGAGCTTCGACGGTGAGATAGTGGCGGGAGATTAGTTCGCGGTCGAAACTGTCTCCACCTGCTTGCTTCACTGTTATTACTCCTGATATCGGATTTAAGTTTAATCTGTATAAGGGAATGGAAGTTATAATTTAAAGAAACGTATTTAAAGTTGTACAGTCACCATCAAATATATCAGACCGAACAGACTGTTTATAATTATCTGAGCAACTAGGGAAATTAAACCATATCTCAGCAACACTGTCATTTTGACATGTATTTTATCCCATTGCGATAAAGCTTAATTTCCCTTGTTGCTCAGATAATTATGAATAGTCTGTATGCTCCGATATATTTGATGGTGACTGTACTCTATATTCATTGTTTAAGGATGATTTGTTACCAACTTAAAAGGAGGTGGTTCTCAGTTTCACTGTATATTTTATTAAGTTGTCAGTTAGAAAACGTTTGAAGCTCAAGTCTTATCTAGATACGGTAAATACTGTGATATGGATCTTCTAGTCTCATCAATTTGATTTCATACAGTTTATTAGTAGTAAGGCTCACTTACAAATTAGCAATGCTGCCTCCTAAGCTGGTGTATCGGATCCCTCTGGTGCCGTAATTATCCGAGTCTGGGTCGAGGGCCTGCACCCAGGCCACAGTGGTGCCAACCCCACAGTTCTCGGGAATAGACACTGTGTACAGAGACTCCGTGAACTCCGGAAAGTTGTCGTTCTCGTCCTTTATATGGACCACTATTGGCACTATACTGGAATAGAAACAAAAGAAGTATTTGATGCAGAAATGTTAAAATAATTTTTTTTTTTTAATCCAGCAATGAGCTAAAAACCTTTTAAATGAATATAAATGAAAATTTAATAGATGGTGCTGTAAGGATAAATGGTACCTTTTTTATAGCTTTAGAATTTCAAGAAACCTTATTTAAGAATGAAGGAGCTACTTTCATATTTTATTTCCCCACACATTTTTTTAATTTTAATCATAACATATAAGTAATAAGATATAACTTTCAATACACCTACCTCATTTTAGGATCTTTGGTAACAATTTCTTTGGCGACTAAACTGAAATTCATTACAGTGACCTTTTCATAGTCCAAAAAGGATGCGTCATTAACTCTGATAAGAAACGACGCCTCGTTGATACCCTTGAACGGCGTCACGTCGAACACACCATGGTCTCCAGTTAGGTACAGTTCAAATGTACCATTTTTACCCTGAAAGATTAACAAATACTTGTAAACTATTTTTTTTAAAACAAGCTTACTTGCAATGTGGGTCGCACATTACTAGTATTCTTGTTAACCCCTCGTACTAAGCTAAATGCTTGTATTACGAGTGGGTTCACGTGAGTAGTGCAATGGGTGGTTTCGAACCGGCAAATACATGATCGCAAGTCCGACGCCCTAGCCATTAGGCTACCGCCGCTTTATTCTATGATTTAGACCTACTTTATCTATAGCTTTTGGAAGTCAGCAAGAATATACAAAGTTTTTTTACAATGTGATCTTATTGAAATACACACTGCAGGATCTTTTGAGGTTCTTCTGCTAAAAAGTACATTTTAGGGCCCAGATCAGCTGAGCTTTTGGGGTCTGGCCTGGGGGGCCATGCCCACACCATGGGCACCAAACTAGTTAGAGACTGGTTGAGGACCAGAATGGATTCTAAGATTTCACTTAAAACATACTAAAATTCTAAGGAATAGCCAGGGGCCAGATCCCCAAAAAGGTCCTAGCATCACCAATGCATTGGTTGATTGCTTAAATTGGTGGACTTTGTACATTCTCTAAGCTTGAGTATACTTTGTAAATTCACTAAAACGTAATAAAAGCTTTTGGGGGAATACTGTTTCTAGGAAACTGATTGGAGTGGTTAGACTGTACTGTGTTTTATTAAATGAAAACAAGTCTAAAATATACCTGGTCATAGTCAAACACCTCAGGGATAGCATCCTGTAGGAATGTGATGGGTGTATTTTGCTGTGCATTCTCCAGAACTTCCCCAATGTATCTCTCATTCCTGAACCTTGGTGTTTCGTCATTCACATCTGTCACTAAGACAGTTACCTCAGTGGTAGCACTAGGCATTGGTGATATAGCGCGGGACTCTTCTGTAGCCTATTAAATAAAAAAATAAGAATTGTAATATGACTGACACTCTTGAGGTCTTGCATGTGATTCCCAGGTTTTATTCAGGTTCCAGGTGTTATTGGGGTTCTCTATGAAATTCTTAGTTGCAGCTCAGAGTTTGGTTTTGAGTCAAGTTAATGGCAATAGGCTTGCTTCTCATTCTTCTTCTTCATCTTCACAGATGAAACTTGGATGAACATTTGTACACTGCTGCCCTTCTGAGTATACGGGTGTGATGGTATGTTATGTATAATTGGCTAAATTAAACAATATGATTTCAGATTCATAATTAAAAAAGAAATAGTGAAAAACACCAGTATACTTTGACAATTTGAGAAACTTCATTTTGCGGTATAAGGAATAGATTGAATTTCCATAATTATGAGAGAATTATAGTTTATAACCAAATATATATCAGGAAGTATTTATGCACATGAAATTGTATGCTTTCTTGATATAAAAAATTAAGGCTTTATCATAAAATTCAAGTAAGTCCAAGTGCTGTTTGTAGCAATTTAAAACATACCAATATTTCCAATATGTAGGCTCCATTGCTGTTATTAGGGTCCTCTCTATCAAGCTGGTTAACAGTGTACACCACTCCAGAACTGCTATCAATGTCAAAATGTTCTTCTCCTCCTGATATAATACTGTATGATATATGATTGTTGATTCCACGGTCGCCATCAATTGCTCGCACTAAAATGATTTTAAATATTATATGATGCACACACATAACTGTCTGAATTGATTTGAGAAATGTTATCAAAACAAGAAAAAGCCATCCAGAGCTATTTCAAGGCTTAAGTAAATTGTTCACTCACTCTGTCCATTCACATTGGACATTACATAATATTGGGCTTAAGCTTAAATTATTGCAAGTTGTTTTAGATTATTTTTTTATTTTTCAGGTCTCAAAGCTAGTCCAGTATAATATTTTGCTCATATATTTTTAATGTTTTTCTTTTTATTTTAATGTTTCTTAAGAAGAACAATATGGTATGAGGAAGCCCACGATAGATAGTTTTGGACGAAATTAGGGGAGGCCTTTACTCAGCAGTGGGACACTACATAAAAAAAGTCTTTCTAGATTTTTTAAAGTAGTATATATTAAGAAAGACAGTAGCAAAACTACCGACACATTCGAAAAGCCATACTTATCAGACCCCTATGTGATTTATAAAATTATCAAAAAACAGTTTGATACCTTGCAAAACGGATGTCCCAACCGCTGCATCCTCACTTATCCTAGTCACAGGAGTGGCTACAACGAACTCTGGTGGCTGATCCTCCACGTCCTGTACCTTCACAAAGATAGCTGCAGTTCCAGTGTTCACCCTGCCTTGATTCGCCCGATCCACGGCGAGCACTCGGAGTTGATACAGCGACTTTCGCTCATAATCTAACCGATTCGTTAAACGAACCACACCTTTACCATTCACAGTTTGCAAAGCAAAGTTTTGTACATCTCCATCTAGCTCTTGTAAGTGGTATAGCACCTTCAAATAGAAACAAAATTAAATATTTGAAAGACAAGCCGTGAAGCCGGGCGGGTCACAAAAGTAGATTTCTAAAAAAAACAAACTATTAATCAAATTTCAAAATGTCATTAGTGACAGTGACACTGTCTGTCATTTTTCGATTTTTGTTGATATTTTTGGTCAATCTGTTTACGGGGAGTGGACTAAAAAAAATGTTAATGAATCCTGGATAACAAAAAAAATTACAGAGAATGATAAATGATTGCTATATAATAACACAAGCTACAATATATTTTTTCTCAAAAAAAGAAGGAAAATATAGCTTGATAATTATATAGCTTGCAGTGATAGCCTACTGAACTGCCAAGTCGTAGGTCTCGAGTTCGAATCCAAGTCACGCACCTCGGAGTTTTCGTGGTCGAAATGGTAAAGAGACTGAGAGACTTCTTGAACTGCGTGTGAAGTCTGCCAACCTGCAGTGGGCCACCGTGGTGGTGGTGGACTATTAGCTAACTCCTCTCACTCTAAAATGAGACCCGTGCCCAGCAGTCATGGGACAAATTCGTTGATGATCAAACTAACCTTATTTACGAATAGGTAAAGAAAGAAAAGCATGGTTATATTTACTTGTCCGTAAGCTCCTTCATCAAGATCTGTTGCTTCTACAGTTGTCAAAATTCCAGGAGAGGCGTCTTCTTTAACAGTGATTGCGGAGGGATATGGTTTAAAAATTGGTTCGTTGTCGTTTACATCTTCAACTAACAACAAGAAGCTTTGCGTTATGAAGTTTCCATCTCCTAAATGTCCATCAGTCAAAGTTAATACAAAGGAGTATTCATCACGGATCTAAAATGGTAAAACATTTACTTAATTAAACAAATATAATCATATTAAGCACGATAATGTAAGCATATTTAAGAGGTCAATGGCATATCTAAATAATTCAAACCTTAATTAATCAAACTTTTTGTACTTTTTGTACTACTTAAAATTCTGGCAAAATTTATAGAAAAAAATGTGTGACAGCCATTTAATAACAATTATAATTAAAAAACAATTTATTTTTAATTACAACAAAGAGCCTGTTATTGTTTTTTTCAACGAAAACAACCAGTTTTTTTTAAAATACATACCTATTATTCTTACAATAAAACTAAAAACTAAAACTAAATTAATTTATAAGAAACATAAATATCAGATGATTTTTTGCATCAGATATTTATGTTTCTTATAAATTAATTTTTAAAAAAAATATTATGTGCTTTCTGATTTAACATGGTTATATGTAGACCTTGGCTACTTTGAATAAAAAAAAAGATAACATATTACGATATCGCAAAAATAAATAGTAGGTAATTGTATATTTTTATTGGGTGATTGTAATACATTTTAAAATAATTGTAATTCGCGTTAAACCATTTAGACTACAGGAAGAACGAAGAAAATACAGCAGTAAGCACACATTGCTTCTGTATTTTTCACATTCAGCAATAAGGTACCTACTTTTATAATTATATTTTTTTATTCTTTTTTTTAATTTACCTAAGCGACTTTATTCTTACGACTCACCTCTCTATCTAATTCCTTAACTAAATAAATATTAGCTTCGTTGGATGAAATGGCTTCTAATCTTAAAATATCACTACCGGGTTGGTCTCTGATCCCAAATTGTAACGTATCTCCATCAGGGTCAACGCCCCTAAGACGGTATATTAGGCTGCCTGAAATTAAAAAATAACGGTCACATTTTTTATTATTTAACACACACATTAACACTATTTACGGCATTCACCATTTGTTTTAGAAGAGTAGTTAAGAAAATAAAAGTACCTAAGTAGGTACCATAACTAACGTGTTTTTGGAACATTTGTAGGTAAGTTCATTATAGCTTATACTTGATACTTTGTTGGTAGAGTCATTTCTGTTTTCTTTTTTTGTTACAGAAAACGATAATGTTCCTATAAAGCGTGCGATTTGCGGAAAACAAATTTTCAACCTATACTCTAGTACTTAGTCTATTCAGTTTTTTCATTGGGAAAACAGCTTTTAAAATATCCAAAATATACCATCATGCCTCAATTCCCTGAAATATTAAGCCGGATTTAAATACTTAATGTAACCTACCGTTCGCGCATCACCAGGCATTTACGAACTGGTACCTACTCAGATTTTTTTTAGAAAAACTCAATAACATTTTGCTTGAATGGGAATCCATTGAAGCAAAAACCTCTAGCGTTGCAGTCGCGCTAAGTGCTTAGGACCACTAGATTTTTTTTTCTAGCCTTTTTACTGTCCCACCGCTGGGCAAGGGCCTCCCCCAATTCCTTCCAGTTACCTACTCTTTTCTTGAGCCACCTTGAACCAGCCCTCTAGACTAATGTAATGAGGCAGTTTTTTTATAATTTTGAGTTTATGTAAATCACGCATACCATTGAGGAATTATATGACTCAGCATTGAATGAGTTATTTTGATTAACGTGACTCATCCCTACTAACTTCAGCCTGACATTTTTTACTCATTTTATCCCCAGACACTTTGGTACCATTTCGTCAACTAATCGTTCATAACGTCATGTCATTAACGATTAGTAATACAGTGCATGGTGAGTAAGGGATCATTTAACAGGGCTTCCCTATGTTTGCATCCGTTGTCGTGGTAACCCCACCTGTTCCCCTAGTATGAATAATTTCCGGTTGTCAGTGCTATACGGTTTGGGTGAAGTCCAACTTGGAATTAGCTTTGGGGAGTTTAAATTGCAGGCGTTTTTTTTATACCGAGCAATGATTTTTGTTGTTAGTTTAGAATCACCTACTTCTCAGATGTGGTTTTGTAAATGGACACTTTTAATAAATATCAAATGTCCATAGCAATATTTTGCACAATTGCTTTTTATTCTTAAGTCTCCTTTCATCGTAAATTTTGCTAAAACGAAGGTCAGTCTATTTACCTAACTGTTAGCAGATATACAAACTTTCTTACTTCGTATACCTACTGTCTAAACCGCGGCTTTATCTTGCTCCTAAGGGTCGTACCGAGATATTAATAAGTAAGATTTGGTTTAAACAAATACAAAAATATTTTTTCAAATCCGTTTGTTAGTTTCCAGAGATTAGTGAGTTTTAGGTCTATTATATTTATTAGTAGGTACTTAGATATAGATTACCATGATGGGCATTAGTACTTACCGATCGGCGTGTCAGAACCTTCTTTCAGCCTTACAACAATTTCTGATTGACCATCTATGAGAAACCTCGGCGGTCTGTTTGCGACCACTACTTCTAGAATAGTCAGGAGCAACCAGAGCCCTGTGATGCATTTGTACTGAACCGGTTTTAACCGGACTCGCGGCGGGTGAGATGTAACCCTCGCATGCATTGTACTCAGTCATCTGTCACATCTGGCCTTGTTGTTGGTTGTTGGTGAGACCATTTTCTCACTTCGCACGGTTTCACCGTGGGAAGACTCGTGCGCTATCGGTGAAAGTGTCACCTCACTGGCTTGATTTGAACCCCTCGACGTGACTTCGCGGACACCTGTAATACGAACAAGTGTTAGATTGTTACTTTATTGCTATATTTGAAAGATGATATACCTAATTCTTACTTTTGTTAGAAAAGTGTGAAATTTTTGATACGCATTTTGAGGTGAAGAGACAAAGAGTCAGTCATTCTTTTTATAAATTCGCCTTAGCAATTTTATTTTTACGGCAACTCACCTCTCTGTCTGATTCCTTAAATAAATAAATATTAGCTTAGTTGTATGAAATGGCTTCTGCTGTAACATGCTCTATCCGTAAATGTGACATTAATTGTATGAGTTACGCTTTGTTGAAGCGATGGTAAACTCGATCACGATACTTTTTCTTTCACATCGTCATGTTGTGAAGTCCCTAGTGTCAGTGGGTTATCTCCGCAAAGTATCTTGGGTACGGGAACTAGCGCGTAGCGACGGTGAGCATTTGCTAACTGCCCGTAACTCATTGTCTTGTACTACCTAAGTATTGCCGCGGCTGGCACATAATCTTGCCTAAGTAATGAGAAACAACTACTTTCAAAACAATCTTTTGTAAGTTAGATGCTGATGATACAGAAGGTTTTCATAGTTTATTTGGCGAGCAAGATTTTAGAGACAAACTTTATAACGACGACGACATGCGTGCAACGTCAAAAATTAATTGGGCATTGTGTATTATCGGCTTAGGCACTATTGGCACTTCATGGGCGTTTAATGGGTTACAGTTTAAAATTCCATGCTTCTCATATACTTAGTTTAAAGTGGGAAAATACACTCATCTAGTCAATACTCGTCGCCACTATAAATTATTTACGGTCAGCTTCCAGTCTTACCAGACGCCCCCGCAAAATCGGTATTTTACACGAAACGACTGCAATAGTGTCATTACATCTCCGCTACCCAATATCTGAACAATACAGATACCTACCTACTGATGTCCTAAGGATAAAATAATACTGGTCATCAAGTTTTCGGGCTTTTTGAACACTACTTATGATTGTCACTGTTATTACCTATAAGCGGGAGCGACAGCACGAAGGGTGTTGTGCTAATGTACTGATAGCCCATACATGGACTGAGGATCAACGTAGTTATTGCGTAGCCACGAGCCACTCAAAATTATGTAAGATTAATTTGGTAAATTATGTTACAAGGTTATATTTCATTTAATGTAATGTAACTGTCTATTGTGTATACAGCGGGGCTATTAACCATCAACTAAATGTGTGTGATTACCACTGAAGATGTTACGACAGCACGCATTATTAAATTGAATGGGTTGATAAACAAGGGTTATTCACACGCATCGAGTTTGCGAAACAATTATGTAAAACAATTAAAATGTGACCTCGCGACCCGCGCCGGATGGTAACGTATGAATTAGGTGTCGTTGACGTATTTTGGCGGCAAAACCGGCGTCCCGTCAGGCTCGCGGGCTCTGAAACAAAAGGGGCAGCCAGCGCAACGGGTGCGAAGGCCAATAACTATTGTTATATAGCTATGTTACACTACTATCGGCAACTGACCTTTGTAGACACATCATCACGACTGATGAACTTTTGTAAAGCTTTGATCACCAGTTTTATTGAATTCACTCACTTTTAGTAGCAACTTTAGTATAATATATCAACAGCGCCGCAAACGAGCATGCGGGCTATCTGATTGTGAGTAGTCGTCGTGGCCATGGACATCTGTAATACCAAAGGGCTTGACGTCGATATTCTGTGGGAGGTTAATGCTTTCCCGGTCATGTCGACCCATTCATGCTGGCATATAGACATGCCAGCAAGGCACTAGTACTACTAAAAGAAAGAAGAAGATTACCTATTTCAAGAAAGGATTCCAATTTTATGGCCAATCTAGTAGTAGGTGCCTAGTCTATAGGTTAACGGGAAACGGGAAATAAGGTATTGAAAAATGCAGAAACTCCATTCAAAGCTAACCATTAAAGAAATGAGGCAATTGAAGCTAAATTGCTTTCTTGACATGGACAATAAATATTCATCGTCACCAAGAAAGTTGGTTGTACGAATCGGTTTGGATTCAATTTGTTCATTCATGATTCCTGTTCTTGAAGCGTGACGGGCTTTAAGTAACTACCTACCAAAAGGAGTGCATGACCGACGAACAAGAGAAAGCCTCCATACTCCGTTACACATATGGTTATTATAAAAATTAACGCCATCAGGGAAAGTGATTTTTTTTATTGAATATTAGAATTATGCATACAGCCTCCGTTGTGTAAATAGCCTTAATTACGTGACAGAGATGCTCTAACTACCAAGTTGGACCGCCGGAAACTTTTATTTAATTAAACTTGTCGCTACAGACAATTTTAAAATCTCGACGTGATGTTGTGTATATCATTATTATTTTATGCAGGCGAATTTAATTATGAAATGTACCTAATATGATAAATGCTAATATCTCTTTCTTAATTCTACATGATAATGTAAGGAAATATCCTCTTTGTCTTTTCCTTTCCTATCCACAAAGTATTAAAGATATTCTGATGACATCCATAACGTTAATAAAATCTCTCGTGCATCTATTAATGCACTGGTTGTGGTTTCTGCGGTTATAGCCCAACGATCTTATTTCAATGTATCACAGGTTACCTATATTGATTACTTTTTGTACCTGTTTACAAATATGTTTGATCTAGATTCAGTTAAATAATACTTACGGTTTTTGTTCCTTAGCTTAATGAGATCAATATATGAGTCTCGGAATCTTTGTTTCAGAAATAATTTAAAACTGGTCACTATGAAATACTATCAGGTGATCCATTGTGACGTATCCAAGCGAATCTTCGGAGACAATAAGAACAGGAAACCGTACCATGACGAGTTATTACGATCGTTTTACGATTGAGAGAGAGGGATGCAGCTCTACACAATTAATAGCACCATCTCTTTCTCAGAACCAAAATA
Source organism: Subacronicta megacephala (assembly GCA_958496365.1). Classification (NCBI taxonomy): domain Eukaryota; kingdom Metazoa; phylum Arthropoda; class Insecta; order Lepidoptera; family Noctuidae; genus Subacronicta; species Subacronicta megacephala. Next base: position 11,154,081 of record OY292520.1, on the reverse strand, counting down.
TCATCGCGATAATACGTCACGGTACGGCCTCTGAAACAACAGAACCGTTTTTTTTTTTAAACTTGGTTCCCACATATAAATACACTCGTGATCCGTTTACACTCACAGGCTAGTAGGTAGTTTAATAATAAAATCTTTATTTAAATTCTTTTACAAATAGTTTTAATTAATATCGCATAGGAAATTATGATAATTATATCAATAACTATTTGATCTATTGTTTCTTAGTACTAGTTGTGAAGAAAATACGCGATATTATGAAACAATATTGATATATGAGCCTGTGACATATTGTAATTGTAATGTAGTTCTAATCAGATTTTTAATTGTTCGGCATTTATTCACAGACTTGGACACCAACTTAGTACGGTTATGATGATTAAACATTTCATGTCTTGTTGATAAACACATGCTTTTGATGTTTATCTAGGTTCGTATAATACATAATTCATAAGAGTAATTTATAATTCCGTTCAGCTTGAAATTAAAGTGCTGATCTTGCAAAATCAACACTCATCGAGCGGGTGGAGCCGCTTACTTTAATTTATTCTTGTTTGACCCAATATACCTCCCTAGTTATTAAGCTGTCATGAGCAGCTAGTGTGTGACACAAGCCGTTTTATTAGATTAGAAGATAATCCCTTCAGTGCATGAAAAACCGTTTTCAAGCACATGCCCAGCACTTCTATAATCAATAAACTATCATTTACATAATATTTGCTTGATAAAAAAACTGGAGATCTCTATATTCATGTTCTTCTTGTGTTCTTGAGATTGAAGAGCTGAACATATCCAAGTTTGTTTATTTTGTTAAGATGGATGATCGCCATTTTTGACCAACACATCAAAGCATATTTCGTAATGGATTTATCTATCTCTAACGATAACAATTAAATCCTATTGTAACTTTAGCAATCGGGTTGTTACTGTTACGGACTTATAAGTTCAGCTATCAAGATATTTTCTATATTTAGTTCTCACGCTTGCACAAACGAACTAATATGAAGAAATACACAAATAGTTAATTCTTCTAAGACTATTCACATATTTGGTTAAAAATCGCAATTGTTACTGCCAATAAAATGAAATATAAAATAATAGTTCTTTAGATCCCTTGTCGAATTTTACGAGTGGTTTTTAGCTATAAATTTTTATGTAACTTTATCAATAAGTGGCGTACTTTATTTGAACAAAGCTTTTAAATCTTTTTATTTAATGTTTTCTGTATTTGGGAGGTGCTTTCAAGGCTCTTATTGGGAATGGGTGTTAATTGCTTCGATTTTCAATTATAAGTTGAGACTTACTCATGTATTTGTTGTATGTTATTAATTGAAGTTCAAAGAAGTTAGGTAATTGGTATATATTGGTATATAGGATAAAGAAGATTTGGTAACACTAATAGCCTAGGATATGACCGTTGGACTTCAAAGTCGTAGGTATTGACTTCAATGCAAAGCACGCTCCTCTGACCTTTCGGAATCATGTTAATTACCACACCTTAAAACTGGGCCGGAAAACATCGTGAGGAAACCAGCATGCCTGAAAGATGTTCTCGATGTCGTCTGAAGCGTGCCAACCCTCAGTGGGCTATGGCCTATTCACTATCACTTTGAGAGGAGACCTGTTCCCAGCAGTGAGACAGTAAACGCATGATGGTGATGATGATGAAAAAAATTTGTTCAAACAAATCGCGCATGACAAACCGGATTGTCGGATCTAGTAATTATATTTGTACGAACAACTTTAATACATTAAACTACCGCACTATAATTTCTCGCATGCTCACTTTTGACCATTTCGTGTTTAACTGCGATTACGAATTGTTATACTTATTATATACATGACTAGCCGTCATCAACACATTTTTTTCTCTATTTGTTACTTTAGAAAACCTTTGGTGCGTTTCCATTTTCCTTTTGTTGGATGAAAGCAGGATTTTTCAAATTTGTAACTATTGGATATTTTGTAATAGTTCAATCTATAGACAGTTCTCACACTTTGATTTCTAGTTTAAACATATATTTTCCATCCCAAAAACAAAAACTACCTATAGTTATCTACTTTGAGAGCATCAAGAAGTAACAATGCATAGCATAATGTAATTTTTCAGCGATATGTGGCAAAAGTATTACAGTAGATATATTATCATGTTACCGAACTATTCAAATAATTCGGATTGGAGTGTAAGATTATCGTATTCTAACAATAACAATGGAAACAGAAGATCCGTTAAAGACAGAACCAGGTGAGCCGCTTTTTCTATCATAAGAAAGTATGTGGGCCTTCGCCGGTAGTTAATTATAGGGCAATGGGCAATGCCTTCCTTATTCAGATTGTGAACACATTACTTTTTATTCTAAGCTATCTCCGTTAAATACGATGTACATCGTCAGAGAATAATATGTAGGTATGTACTTAAAGTTGTCAGTCATGCGATATATCTTCGCTTTTTGTGGCAAATAAGGCTTGAATTTAAATAGAGTGCGGACCTATTAGCATGATAAATTACACCTTCTAGATGACGAAGAGAAACTTTTACCTTATATGTGCTACAACAATAAAGATTATATTTCACATAGAAATATAATCTTTATTGAGTTGTTGTTCGACGAACAATAGACAATATTATTAAAGTTTGTGCGTAATATAATGAGAACCAACTCGATTTGATGTGACATAACGTTTGCGGAGTGTGTAACGAATCTTATTATTGCCTACAGAAGTCTCATGTCGTAAGGCTTTACACAAAACAACCCAATACTTACCTTTACAGTATTCCAATAATATAACTTTAGTAAACACAAAGAAAACCTGCACACTTTCGGAGACTTTTTAACGTTTTCTAATGTTACGTTATAATAATGACTATCATTAGAATCAGAAAAAGTACAAGCATAGCATTTGTAACATCTTTGCTATTGAATGAGTCCAGACGAAAAAGGGCCTTCAAGCTTCACGGGTCATTTTCCTTTACAAGGACGTAAAAAAGATGTTATTGTTTCTTCCTAATGTCACTACGTTTACTTTTTATACTGCACATTGCAGCAAACTGAGGCGAATTGTAATGGCACAAACTTAGGCTTTAATCTTTAGAGCTGAGCCATATATATATCTAAAGCTAGCAAAAGACTAACTGCTAAAAACATTGAGCAGGGACTAATATGAAGAGTAAAAGCTGTAAGGTTAAGTTGAGTAAAACCTGAGGCCAAGCCTATTTCTTTGCCTCAAACTCGTTTGTGATGAAAAAAGGGCTTATCCATAACGGAAAAAAAATGCGTTGAGAAAAGATAGGGATTATGGATCCCTCTGAAATCTCGAAAAATAAATCATCATCATTATTACCAATTTATTTAATCAATTCCTACATTTACCTGATGGGTGGCACAGGTGAGCGGCGCGGGCGCACAGAGCGTGTCGGCGCCGGCGCGTCCGAGCGTGCCTCCCCGGGAACCGAACCCGTCGCACCACCGCATCCGGTATTGTTACTCACGGACAGTTTTTGCGATATAAAATACTTGTTGGAATTAAAAAAAGTAAGGGCACCGCATTTAATTTATAATATTGTCAACCTAGTAACATTTCTAATTTAGTACCTAGTTATGTTGCATTTGTGTTGCACAAAAAGCCTTAATTGCTATCTCCAATAATTCGATTTTGGGTTATAATATTTTGTAATTGTTCTAATAATCATTTATTTAAAAAAATTAAAGGCTCTTTTTATTAAACTGATATTTATTTTGTAACACTTCGATTTAATAGACCTAAATCCAATAAAAAGAATTCTTAACTACTAACCCTCAAAAGGCTAATATTTTAATAAAAGTTCGATATGGGTAACTATCACGATCGATCTTGCACCGAATAATGAACGAACGGCATTGCTCACACAAGCTAAAAAAACTTCACCGAAGAGGTTAATCACCAGAGATTATGCGGATTTCGTGTCTATGTTGTTATTTTTTTACTAAATCCCATACTTTCGATTTCGGTATCATTATGCAATGCAAAAACGATCAACGGTGATAAAGTTCTATCTCCGTTTTATTTGGGAGTTAGTTTTTTACCAATGCGGTCATTGCTCGACGCAGTGCGTTTTTTTGTTTTGTTTGAGATTTCCGCTCCGTTTGATATTTTTAATAAAATAATTTTAATAAAATAAGATCACGCAGGGAGGTTGAAAAAAGTTAATTTTTATACTAAAAATGTGAAAGTATTTACAATTAAGTAGGAAGTTACTATTGAAGGTTTGCTAGACATTTAATTCTAACTTTATGATAATTTCTAATGTGTCTGTTATACCGAGAGAAATGATTGATTCGCTACGTTATATTATCGATTTCTTATCTACTTACATGCACCGTTAGCGACATTCAGTTGACGCGGAAGGATTAGATCAATCACTAAAGTAGGATGTAATAGTACTTATTATGTAAATATTGCTATTAATCTGCCATTCATCAGGTATAGGTTGCTTAAGAAACGAGTGATATGGGGTAATCAAAGTAACGAGAGTGACAAGAACGTTCAAGGTGCTATTAACATACAAACATTTATTATTGCGGTACTTGGAAACTAACAAATTGATAAGTTTTCCTTTTTAAGTATGGTGTTTTCAAATCTACTATGTTTAATGATAGGTGCGACAAGAGACTTATTATTATACTAATACCTAGCGAGTAGATTGCAACATATTCTTACTTTGCTGCGTAAGTACTTTCTGCTAATGACAGCCATCGATCTTCAGTTTCCCATCCTTCCATCAATTTTGAAATATCTAATAGATAATGATGCTGTCGTGTCGTGTGTAATCTCTAGTGCGATACTGATCAACTCATCTCATGCTGCCTTATTGTTTACATGTGTCATGTTTTCCCACGATTTCGAACTGAACAAGAACTGAACTTGACAATGCTATCGATTTTCCAACAATCACAGGAACCCATTAAGTTTTTTAGTTGCGCTTGCGACGGTGAAATTCTCAAACGATTCGCTTGACTGTCAGCCAATGATTACAAACACTCATAAAGAATTAAATAAAGATGATATAGATAAGGTCATTTTTGTGTAAGCAAGTACAAATGATGGGAACTACAGTCGACAACAATTGTTACGCGTTCGAGCAATAAAATAATTAATTCACAGAAATGAAAGTGTTTATTGTGGTTTTAAGTTATCTACTGCACTTATTTTCACATTAGAGGAGTTTTGTATGAATCGTGAAAACCGCAATGTTATGAATGTTCTATAATTTTCATAAGCGTAGTTTTTCTTGCTAATGATCCTTAGGTGTTTAGTAATAATAATATGTATCGCTTTTTGTAACGTTATAAAAAGCTTTTTGTATAAAATCGATTTCGATTAGTTAAAAAGCGAAACTAATCTTAGTTGTTTATCCATTCGATCAACTATCTATGTAAGATTTATTTATATCGATTATGATTTTCTTCTGCCACCATAATTACGCATGTCAATTGTATGGTTACACTTTCTTGGCCGAGCCATAGTTTGAATGTAAAAGGCAATATCAGCTGACCCATAAATTCGCGATTTGATCTGTCACGATCTACTTAACGGGATAATTTGTTTATGCGGGTCTGACGTACAAGCTGAAACTGTTTCACGCTACGAGTGACAAGTAGCGTGAATTTTACTTACAATTTATCTCGGCCCTTTGCTAAATACAACTTTTACTTAAACAACGAAATTAGTTTTAATAATGAGTTTTTATGAAATGTTACAGTGTTGTTAATTTTACGGTAAGTACTGATTGCTTGAGTTATTATTACTTTAGGAAAGTTCTTTGTTTTGTTAGTTCTTTTTAATTAAATATGTTTACAGAGTTGGTCCCTAGTTGCGTGGGACTAATGACCTATCACATTGTGTCATTTGCAACACATTAACCCGATACATCCGTGGTATAGCTAAGCTAAAGCGAATTAACATACTTCTATGTAGGTACTAGCTTAGGTCATAGATCCAATTATCTTGTAACTACGCAATGTAATACAATTTCAATACTTATTACTTATATAGTGTATCAAGTAACCAAATATGTGATAACATAGCAATTGCGATAATAAACATTATCAAGTCTATTTTTCAATTAAAAATATATAACTAGTACTTACCTTACGTACAGAAATCAAGTCCTTGGCTCTCACGGAGCATTAACCAAAATGTATTCGCTTTCGGATTTTGAATGTGTAATAGTAACAGTTGTTTGGTCCGGTAATTCACTGCACTTCCTGTGGCGCGCGCACGCAGTACTCTCGACAGGTGTGTTAGACCGCGGGCCGTTCGCGACTGCCTGCCCAGCGACGAACGGCCGACGCTTTTCCACATCCCCTAGTGCCGGTATGAATGAATATCATGGGGGGCTAAAGTCTTACCAAAAAAAACACCATAATCCAAGAATATGTAACTAATTTACTTAACATATCTACTGATTTCTGCTTCGTTAATATTTTAGGATTCAATTAAAACTTGCCTTTGATTCTGTTAATTCTAAATTTAACACGTTGAATTTAGTCTGCGTGAATTAATTAATAATGTTAACATCAAGACGCGCAACACTGGTGTACCCGTAACCATGGATGTTCAAAAGGATCCGGAATGTCGAATTAAATATGAATTGGAATGTTGATATTATAACTCGATAAAATTCGTTAAGTATAAAGAGGTTTTCCGATTCCTCCTTCTCATTATGAAATGATGCATGTTATTTAATCAAACAGTAGGTAAATTAAGTTATAATTAACATTTTTTCAGTTCAATTTCAAAGAAACTTGTAAAATTTTTGTTCCTATTACCTTTTTGTTTATTTTTATTTGATTCGGCAACATTACACAATCATTATACATTTTACATCGTATTGCTAATTAAGTACATAATAAAAAAAACAAACATTTTCATTAATAAACTAGTAATATCTCGATTTGTTTCAAGATGGTCTACCCCTCCTTCTACCTGTTATTATGTAACATTAAGTTCTTTTTTTCTTAAGATCAGCATGAACATTACAGTTGTTTTTCGCTGTTTAAAACTCGTTACGTTTTCTTCATGGTTCACGAAAACCTTTGCGTTTTTTTCCAACTTCAAATACGTTCAACACTTCGGTTCCGTTACAGTTTAATTTCGTTCATAAGTAACAGCTTTTATTGTTTGTGAAAGACGAATTACAATTTTATTGTAACTGTTACTATAATTTCTCGCTTGAATGTTTAAATTTTCTTGGAATTTCTTAGGTGGTCCTGTTAGCACAGATAGATAAGAAAAAACCAATTTGTCAAAAACGTTATTTTCAAATAGAATTTGATAAGTTGAATGGGACACTCAATTGATTTGCGTCGTGGTTCTAATTTATAATTTCGCCAATTTTCGCTTGATTTTATTATGACAGTTCAGTCATTTTGTGATAGTTATATGGATAAGTTTTTTGATATTTTCGTTTGTCAGCGAAGCGTGGAGAACAGGCGGCTCCCTCGGACTGGAGTGGTCGGTGGACGAGCGATGACCGTGACGATAACCATATGCTACTGACCACACTTACTACTGCTAGCGAAGAAGTTTAACTGTAGCTTCGAACGGTATGCAAATAACTGTTTACTTAATGAATAAGTACATTTAGGGTTTTTAATTGGGATATAAAAGCCTTAGTATACTAGCAATTTTAGGGAGAGACCCGCTACACTCAATCGTAGCCTCTACCATTGCTCCGCTTTACTCGGAGTATCTTCCAGAATAACTGCAAGAAAATCTTGCTTATAGCCTGTGTGCTCGATGGAAATGATACCATTATCTTGATGAAGCCAAAACGGACTTTAAAAAATATTGAAGATAGTCCAGTTTCTTCCGTAGATCGTAGAACGAAAGATCAAGAAGAAATAAGAACACGATTAGAAGCTTATAAATGGCAGCATCTTTTTTTGTGGTGCGGAAAATTCCTCATGGAGCAGGTGCCACTTGGGAAGGAGGCAGGGTGTGTTGAACTTCTTGCCTTATAGTCTCGACGCCACGGTATATGCGACATTCGTCACAACAATGATAGGCATTTTTTTTTATCATAGACAGTCTTACCATAGTGTAATGAAATCTATAGTGGGCGCACTCCTTAGTCGGGGTCGAAATGCCGACAATTGTCTAGACATTGAAAATAGCTTAGGGTTGTCACAAAAAATATTTTTCAAGGACTTACTTTTACTTTTTAACCCCCGACGCAAAAACGACGAGGTGTTATAAGTTTGACGTGTCTGTGTGTGTGTCTGTCTGTGCCATCGTAGATCCCGAACGGATGAACCGATTTTGAATTAGTTTTTGTTTGAAAGGTGATTTACAGGTGATAATTATTGTAAGTTCAAAAGTAATCTATGTGTTAGTAGTAGTATTGATTTTTTGCAAGATATTACCTTCACGATTTATTGTTTATTCTTCGCGACAGGCCCAAGTGATTAAATAAAACGGGGGTTAAAATCTCCAGTTTATTTATCTCTTCAGAGAGACATTTATTGTTTGATGATTTTAATTTTCGGTTGTTAAATTTCACAATATAGGTAATTGATTCTCATCCTCACATACAAACGAATTAAAAATTGCAATGAAAAGAAACCACACGGTGGTGAAAATTTAATTTGAATTAGGCGATTATATTAGCTTTCTCCAATGTTGTCCCCTACGAACGTGGGAAATGAATAGTTAAGTCTATTTTAATTCTCATTCATTTTCATTTTCTAAACACCTTCGGAAATAATGCATTATTTTGGAACAAATTCGATTACCATAAAAAGGGTTATTAATAAGTCAACCTTAAAAGATAGACCTATGCTGTTGCGGACTTTTTTTTTAAACTTTTAAAGCGGAACATTTCCGTCATACAGTATTTTTGCATAACTTTAACCGTTTACGCAGCGCACGCAACGGAAGCACTCAAAAGGAATCATTCTTTCCCGTCTTTGCAACATTTCTCACTTATGCTCCACTTATATCAGTCATAGCGTGATGTTATATAGCCTAAAGCCTTTCTCGATAAATGGACTATACAATAAAAAAAAACAAATCCAACCAGTACTTTAGTGCGATCAAACAAACAAACAAAATCTTCAGCCTTATAATATTATTATAAAAATAGGTAGGTAAATAATAATAAATAAATTTATCCTAATATATTAGTTTTGATATAGTATATTATAGATAATAAATACGTTTAGATTCGCCAAATCTTACTCAGGTAGGTACTTATCCTGTAAACATACCAACATTGAGAACCCAGTTTTAATACTGTATAAGTACCTATATAATTATTAGAAATTCTCTAAATGGTAGTTAAAACCGTATCAAAATCCATTGGAAGGCTAAAATATTTTAGAAGTAAACGCACAGCGTCGCGGAAAGCGACTTTGTTTACTTAGTAGAGATAATATTTGTTTAGGTATAATAGGTTAGTAGGCACTTACCGATTCTCATCCTTTGGAAATCGATGAAATCTCTAGTTTTCATTATTACTTCTGTACGATGCCGACAAATAACCGTAAACTGCACACGTAGAACGCATTGTAAAATAAATTATAATTAGCGCTAGCGCGAGCCACTATTGCAGCGCAGTACCGACGCGCAGTACATGTCGGGCGGACGGGACGCCTGCGACTAAGGGTCGGGGGGACGCCGCTCTGCCCCGCAACCCACCTCATCGTTGACCTGTCTAGACGGCAAGTTGCCCCACTATTAGATTTCATTACACTATGGTCTTACGCTCGATCGCCTCATGTTAAGCAACGCTATGGTTTACGATGGAGCGCGTTTGCCTAGAAGAAACCGATTCACTCTCATCTTGAAGACACCCTAATTGTAGCACTCAGGGAACGATGATTCCGGCAGCGAGATCGCCAATAGAACAGTACACACTAGATATAACGAGTTTACATGAACTTAGTGCGAGATTTGGCATCAACTTAGCCTCTATATATTTTCCAGGTTTACAAAAAAAACAATGGTACTGGGCCGTATCGACGATTTTATAAAAGCTTTACGCTCATTTTCGTTAACAGGCGCATAGTTTTCATAATGAAGCAGTACAACTACCTATGCAAATCGCGATGACGTTGATCAATATCTACTACGTTTTAGCAGAAAGTTTGGTTCAGAGGTTGAAATAGAGACAAAGTAAGTAGGTAATACGGCTGTAGATATCACCCCGTCAAATCAAAACGTCATTGACCCAATGATAGCACAGAGATGCGTGTCGAAATTGTTAGAATAGAATTCCCAAATTTCAATGGCTTTCATAGCTAAGTGAAAGAAGGAAAATAAAAGACCTAGAGTGTAGGCAAGTTTGTCTGTTTGTTTATTAATAGGGCGTCGTCTCACACTGCGTTTTCCGGTGCGTGGTCTCCACTCGAAAATCTTTTTGCCCCAACGACCATCAGTTCTACGAGCTTATGTGCCCCTTTATTTGACTGATATGATGATGATGATATTAATAGGGGGACAACTCCCAGCGGCTTTGTTTGGTCCACGGAAGAGCTAAATAAGGTCTCTTCCGTGGTTTGGTCGTCGGGTTGATTGTAGGCATCCGACGCTGCGATTGTAAACTTGACAAATATCATCAAAGATTGACCGAGTGCAGAGTATGCAGAAAAGGTTAAGAGAATTCCCTATGTTATAAAACTTAAATTTATTCCCTATCAGACCCGATAACTACACAAACGTGTCGATTTGCATTCCCCTTGCACGCGATGTTATAAAAAGTGCCCGGTTCTATTGGCGTGTTACCAAGTGTTATGGATCGATGCGGCTGCTAGGAGGCACCGTTCAACTGTTACGCCCGATGAGTTCGTTGCATTCGTAATAGGTGATAAGAGACGGGTGAAAGAGCATGAAGCAACAGTTTGTGTACGAATAAAAATATGGCCCTGTTGTTCTACAATCGGTTGGATAATGGTTGAGGTACACGATGACTCATGTATGCGTGCCGTCAGAGAAGTTAACTTTGGACAGGTTCAACTATAAGTTGCTATGGCTCTTTCAAAAGACCTGTTCAGATATTGCCGTACATAAAAAAAAAACTTATATCTGATAATACTGCTACTGCCTGGATTTTAAAAGAGACCACGATTCCCTGAGTTTGTTTCGGCTTTTCTTCGTAGCTATTTAGTTAAAACCAATTTAAAACTTTGACTTGTAAGTATCATTTATTATTATTGATCATTGGCGATGTGATATACCAACACTACTATGAACTGATGTATGTAGTTTTTGTCGTAGTTTACGGTAACGTTATTGTAACTAACTCAGCACAGTTTGTTAAAGGGAATCTTGTGATTGCGTTACTTAGTTTTTACATAAAAAAATATAAATAGGTACCATGGGGCTAAACATGTTGGCATCGAATTACAAGATCGTGTTTGCAACCTAGAGGTTTGACAGCTTACAAGACTTGTACCCATGGAGAGGACGGAATAGATTACCTATTCGTACCTAGTGATTGAGTTACACAACCAAAGTTACAACATTAAAATAAGGAAAGGCAGAGTTTTATAAAAGAGAAGGACATGCTAGGATCCAGACTCTTGCGAAATATTTCTTCATTTTATTCCTGGGTCAGTTGTTTTCAATTACTTAATTACATGGGTTAATTTCAATAATAAGGTGCGGCTAACCAGCAAACGGTCCACTGGCTGGTAAGTGGTTACCGTAACTAGGACTAGAGACCGGTTAGGCAGCAGTTTCTAGGCTATAGAAGAAGAAGGTCAGGTCAAAAGTTAAAAACTATAAAATAAAACTAATACAACAAAGTATATTTTAAATCATATTTTTTATTTGTATCATAGTAAGGTAATTAATTTTATCGTACATTCCATTAATATTTCTATGACTGACACGATACTTGGTGAAATTAATATCAACGTCACATAAGAACTACGGCCCAGACTTCTGTTAAGGCATGAAGGACTAGCAAGCGATGTGCAATCATGACTGAGCACCACGAATTTACGTGAAGTTGAAGGCGTTAAGATATGATCGAATATGCCCACTGCGTCTTGCGTTTTGCTTTCAAGGGCAAAATGCCAACGTTCTATGTATGAAATCAGTTAGTACTTACATTATATTTTGTACTTTATATATGTAATCGTAGATTATTGCAAGGAGTACAGTTATTATTCAGTTTTCCATACTAAGTGCTTTACACATTTGACCATAAACGTATCTAGTGTAAGTTGAGTAAAAGCGTACGCGCATTGTTTTGTCTCTTTTTGTTGAGAACATCTGACGAAATCCCATTGTTTCCGTGTATACCATTTATTAAGACTTTCAGAAAAATTCAAAATCAGAGGATAGTTTTTAAGAGCCGACGCAGACGACCATAATTTTTTCCTCATAAGAGAGATACCAATGGCAACAAGTGAAGATACCTAATTGAAGTTTTGTAACTAGATGTTATATTTATTCAACATTTCAAAGAATTCCATCGCAAGTAACAATTAAGTATATTTTGTAGTTTCATAAAGAACTTGCAAGTTTAAAAACATTGTGAATGTTTTCACTTGTTGCCTCATTAATATATTTATATATAATAATTACGTGTACTATGTGTTAATTACTTTTTTTAATTAATTTTATATCTCGTTATGTAAAGTTTTTATTTAAACTTGTTACATTTTTACTGTTATCTTCATGATTATGTATCTTTGAGTATATGTAGAGTTTCAGCTCGAGGGATGCACTGTTGACTTTATACGGTATGGCCCTTCTAATCCCTATAATTTTATCGTATCAGCAATCATTTTATGGTATAAAATTTTGCTGGTCTGAGTAAAAGTTATTAATGAGTATGTTAATGATTACATAGCAGTAAGCGGAGCTATAAGTTCGCACTGGGCCAATTCGCACCTAGATACTAGTGCTGCACATAATTACACTCAATAACTAGAACATACGTTACACGGTTAAACTAACACAATTCCATCACAATTACTTTAGAATATCAGTTGATTGATTCGTTCAGGTTTATTTATGTGTAATGATTTATATACTTCATTTCTAAACAATTATTCTATCAACTTAACGCTAATATCGTTAATATTAAAATAGATTTGTTGATAAAATCTTTCAAGTTCATAACAAATACTTAGACACCTTATGAGAAATCAAAGAGTGAATATTGTATAATATTTATTTATGTAAGAATATAATTTAACTACTTTTTACGTCAATATTATATTTCTCAAAGGCTAACTGTGTAATATTTCATTAAAATTTAGATTTGACTAGAATTTATAATCAGTGCCTATAGGAAGTATAGCATGAAATGCATTAATATTACATTTTATTAGCAATTTATCTCAATGCTTGTCGAATAAGCGCATTTGTTTGACAAACTTCTGTACTTTATTAATATTTATTATTGACCCGAGATCTAAGTTAGGTCGCATGAAATACATCACTTTACTTGAAGGATATATTATTATAAGTAGTTGAAAAGTATTATAATCTCGTGACGCTAAGAATATATTTATAAACTTGGTTATAATACGCTACATGCAATCATCAAAGGTATTGTGTTCTGATCAAACATACATTTGAACAAAATATTAACCGAAATCGTATGCGACATTTTGCACATACTTTTGACGATTGCATATGACGTGATATCACAACGACTACATAAACTGTCTTTTACCTTTTAATTATTTACAAAGGCTAACCTCTTGGAATGCTATACTTCATGACATTTTAATATTTTCTACAGTAATATAATAAGTCTACGTTTTATTAGTCAAGGGACTTTATATTTTGCTCAAATATAGGCCGCCAGTTTGCCTTCAGTTGTCACTTATATTTAAAATATCTACTCTGCAAGTCATTTTCTAATAAGAATAATATATCATAATTTTAAAGGTTCATAGTAATATAATATTAGATCTAAAATGAAAGCTGCTTATTGCCCTACAATTATTGTGTTCATAACATTATAAAATAATTATTTTGTAATATTATACAATCTTTGAGTAACAATATTGGTCAGGGAAGATAGATAAATAAATATAATGATAAAGGTATTATTATCATTCCTTATGAGACAGCTACAGAGATCTTTTCCGAAAATAAATTATTTTATCAGGTAACTTATCATGTAAATCTGTAGAATTCACGACGGCAGAAGTTTAGCACGATCCACTATTAGGAACTTTAACAAAATAGCATGTTTTCTGATTTTATGGCCTATTTACACGAGATGTTAGATTCAATAACGAAGCTATGGTTTAAAATGTTCATAATATATTATAAAAAATACATGATACAACCGAATCTTTTCTTTATCATAATTGTTTACGTATACACAATATATTTAAATATCGACTTAGCAAATCAAAGAAGTAACCAATATATTGTGAAGACTCAATAACATTCCATATCATTTTAGTGTCTTCGCGTAATGCTATTATGATATTGATTGTATTTTAATTCTTTCATAGATCCTTGATCGAGGAGTTTAATGTCATGAAAGTAGAATCAGTCTGCAATACTTGTGTCGCAGTGTATAGTAGAGATTCGTATTATTCCACTTATTTTACTTTCTTCTTCTTCACATATGTAACATCTATCCTCGCGACCGCCGACGGTGTCGAAGGCAATGTTCTCATCCACTTTTCCATGCTAGGCCCTTTCCGTATAGACCTAGGGGGCGAGCTTTATCCAAAATAATATCTTCTTGGTATGTATTCATTGTGGGTTAGGCGGCCTTAGTACAGTAATACATATAGAGCCTCGTAATATTCGCAGTAGGTCAATTACTTCTGGTGTCTTCATTGATGTCACGTTTTCGTCGTTTACCTGAAAGACGAATGTATCATAATTTATATACATAGCACGGTACAAAGGTAGTCTTAATTCCTTTTGGGCATTCTGTTAGTCAACACCTATAGTGATATAGAAAAAAGGAAACAAAGAAGATATACTTGTGATAATATTGTCATATTTTTTAAAAGCTTACTAGCAATGTGGGTCACACATTACTAGTACCTAAACTTGTTAACCCTTCGTAATAATTAGTTAGGTTGTGTGTGTTAGACAATGATGTGAAGCAAATTTTGAAAAAAAATTACCAATTGTAATTGCCGTCGAGCAAAGGGATTACGGTTCTAGAGGACGATATTTTGCAATGAACTTTTAAAAAAATGGCTAGGTACGGTCATTACTTACCTCTACGTATAACGAATGTAAGCCACGAGCCCTTTCGACCTGCAAAGCCATACCATACTCAGAAATATTAAGTACAATTTATTCACCTGTAATATGACATCACCGCGTCGTAAGCGGCCATCGCGTGCAGCCACACTGTCGTTGTACACTGCAGAGATGTAGCTCTGACCGGACTCAGGGTGGCTCTGAACGCTGAACCCGAGCCGACTGTTCCAGCCACGGTTCAGCTCTACTGTTACTATCTGAAAAGTTATTATAGAGCTCTTTGCACATCACTACGCATAACAATAGCAAACGTAGAATTAGGGTTGAAAAGTCGTTGTGTTTTCGTTCTTATTTGACTGTTGACGGATTTGGAATGTTAGACATGATAAGGGTAGTAAAATTTCTCACTGTAGGTTCATTGCTTGTGTTATCTTGCGGAGGTTCAGGTTTGACGTTTTCTTTCTGGACGGGATCAATTTCTTTGGGTTTGGGTTGTGGAGTAGGATCCGTCTTCACCTTACGCTCGTTGTCAGGAGACAACGCGACACCTTTCCATTTCTTCAAACCGTTGCCTGGAAATGAAAAACCACTTATGTAACTTTTGCAGTGATCAATCAACAGCCTACTATTAGTTAACCGGTAACGTTTCGGGCCCTTTTCGGTCTTAATTACAAACGTGGTGCATCGAACCGGCGTACTAATTACTGCGTATTATTACATGCTGTCAGAGATTTGCCGCATCTGCGGTCCGAGCATGGAACCGTCAACATAAATATAATAAAGTATGTCTTCTTATAGTCAAGACAATTTCGGTATTTTTTATCTTAAATTGTCGATATTTTATGCAACTCAACTGAGATTTGAGCAGACAAATTAATTGATTATTAAATTCAGAAGTAACATTCTGCTGTTTAAAATTATCAAATTGTGACGTGACGAAATTTTCATTAAATAATTAAGGGATAAGCATAATCTGCAGCTGTCTCATGTGAGAAAGGTATTTGTGATGATAATTTTAATAAAATATCATAATTTTAATTTACCATCATCCTTATGTCCTTCGGAGCTTGTAGTATGTCCATCACTGCTAGTTGTATGAAGCACAGCGCTCTGATACGTAGGGTTTGTATGTTTGAAGCGCGCCTCGTCACTCAATAATGCAACAGGCATTGACACTGGCTCGTCAGAGTCAACAGGGAATACTGGCTCCGTGTACCGCTGACGTGTCATGTCTTCCTGGTACACATTTGGTGCGTCCAAAGTATCATTGTCCAAGTTGTTTAACTCGTAACCATGGGGAGGCACTAAAAATTCGCAAAACGGTCACATTACATTTATTTTTAGTACACGATACTGTTAATAAATGACAGTTCTACTATATTGTTGGGTCTGAAAATAGTTCTTAGATAGCTGTCATTTTTTAACAGTTATCTATTGACAGTTAAACATTCATGAGTGCAAATGAAAACAGATTAGAAGATCACGCACATAAGGCTATACACAACTCTCTTCGGGGTAATGTCAAATGGCCGAAGAACATCTATGGAGTGCTGTACGCTACAATGGAGTGTCAACAGTCCTGGTATGGTTCTGAATCCGACAGTCAGTTTATACGCTGCTTTGGATCGAGGGTGTGAAGCGATGGGTTATGATTGGACAGTGTGCGGCCGACAGCGTCTCACCTGTCAGGCTCAACTTTTGTTTTCTACAAGTGGGTGGTGCGGTGGGGCTGGCGAGGGACACAGTCCGCACCGGCCGCCGCGAGTCCTGAACGACTTCTCTATGTTCCGAACTGTGTTCTACTTTGTTGGAACTTGGAACATCTGCGTGGAAAACCTACATCGCTTAGTGTGTGGCGTGTATATTGTATGTGACAAAGTGTTAATGTAGTTAGCAAAGTTTCGCTGCTTACTAGCTTTGTGCAGTCTCTATATAATTAGGTAAGCTAGCTAAGTCCACCTGTGTGATAAATATACAGCCATCGCGCTGTTTGCAATGGTAATACGGATTAGTTAATGAACACAAAGCCATAGATAATTATATTCATTTGTGCTTTGAATATATAATGAACTTGTACCACGTAAAATTATACCTCCCCGTCTACACACTTCAGGTAATCCATTTAGAAATTAAATGAAGGGATTTGATTATATTACTCGTAAGATAGGTACATTAGTTAGCTAACTAATATTTGTATATTTTGCACTGTAAATATAGCAACAAAAAAAATATTCAAAAATGTATTTAGTAACCAGATAACCGTTTTAATGGAACACTAATTAAGTCTGTTCAAATTGACGTAGCTGTTACGGACAGTTTAGTATGAACGCTTGAACCCATTCAGTGAAAGGTCGGGTTCACCTTTAATCCATTTACAAAATTTTCCATCAGTTAATCACATAACAAGTTTAACCTTTTAGTTTGGGGCAACGGGCGTAGGAACGGATAATACCTACTCAAAGCAAATAAATTTGGTATATTGTACCACGCTTTCTGTTAGTGACAGATTTTTAACTATTTAATCAATACTTAGTACTATTTTAAGCGAATTTAATCGATCAGTTTTACGAAAAGCTCCGAGAACTGTTAAAATCCTTGTTGCACGTCAAGACCTCTTATGAATTTTGTAGATTTGTTCCAGAATTATTTTTTATAGTTACTTTATTCTCTATTCAAAGCTGAAGCTCCAAAAGCATCTATCAATGACGTCATTCAATTGGTAGACTATACATACCATTGGGTTGTTCGTAGTGGTTGGTATCCTTGGTGAGCTTGCGGTACTTGCGGGGAGAGAGGCAGGGGGAGCGGGACCCGTCCACGGCGTCAGGGGTGAGGCGGCGAGCGGCCAAGTCGCACAACATTGATACTGCTTCAGGCCTGGTAATAATAGTTAAGGTTTCCATTAAGGTACGACGTTTGAGTGCCTAACTTTCAAGAAATTACTAAGTGGAGGTTCTATTGAAGAGTTATCCTTATATTCTTGGGTACTATAAAGAAGTCAATACGACTGAAGAATACATCAGTCTTAAAATAATACCTAGGTGTACCAAAATTTCATGACTTAATTTTTGAAGTGAATTGAACTTTATGAACAAAATAAGCTGTGAATTCGTTACGAAAAATTGTCACCTATTTTTTCCAGATAGCCTTTAACATTAGTTCAAGGAAAATGTCCGGGTTTGGCTCACCTCAGCGGGGGTTTAGGCCTATTCATAGGTGTGTCCGAGTCCGTGGGCTCTTCCCTTGGCGACATTGGTGACAGCGGAGTGGCTGCGTGGTCACGGTACAGTCGCAGGCGCACTTCCGATCCGCATGCGCGTAAGAACGCCACCGCCTCTGCGTGCGACATGTTGGACATCGCTGTGTCGTTCACCTGTACAGATGAGAGGGCTAATGACCGAGACATTATGATAAATATGGAATGTGAATAATACTTTTGGTATGTGGAATGTTTTGTGTATCTTGAGTTGTTTGTTTTAAATATTAGTCCTTGCCCGCGTTTTTCACTCACGTTGGTACAGTGGTCAGCACATCAAGTTAACACAAAAAGACAAATTTTGTCAGTTGATTTTGAACTTTATCTTCTACACTTTAAGGTTTAAAATCATTTGGAGAAATTTGACAGTTTTGTATACCTTGACCTGCTGGCGACTGTACAAAGGATTAACTTACTATAACTCTGCTTCTAGGTGACGTATCAACGTATAGACTTTCAGCAATACAACTGAAAACCTCATCCAACTTTTGCGTGATGCGTGTAAAAACATACAGACAGACATAAATTCCGGATGTTTATTTTGACTTCAGTTGCTCATATAAAGACGTCTTTATTAGTTTTTCTTCAATATCTATAATGTACAGGCATCGACCTGTTACAATTTAATATTATAATAATATGTAGGTATAGATGTGAAGTACATATTTTATCGTTTTTACTTATGATATCGCTGACTCCATGCTGCCTTGGAGACTTGGAGTTGAACTGCAGTTAAAGTTTAAACATAAAAGTATGGTTGCGTTCATCATGTACTGTCATGTTTTCATTAATAACAGATTTGTTTTTCAATTAATATGTGCGTTGGGTAAACTAATTCTATCAAAAGGTTACAATTAAATTTAATTTTTAATAAGGAATTCTGAAAAAGGCGTGAGTACATATGTCTGTATGTATGAAAGTAATTCTGCAGCAATACAGCAAAAACTGTCGCGTTTAATGTGACTGAAGTAACGATGTATTTATTACATTTCGACGACAATTCCATTATTCGCACCACCGTTTATACACAATATGCTTCTCACATGATGTTTGTTTAAAACTGTTTCTCTATTAGTAGGACAACAATATTGATTCAAGTGTTGCTTCAAAGAACATTCTCGATCGCTTAGTCTCCTTCAGTCGTTTAATTTTAGTGAGTCATAAGTTGACAATGTAAAGGTAAAACTTATAGTGGACCTAGATAGATGCCTCCGTTTATTTTACCAACTTTAAATTCGACAAATAACCTTAAGAATGTATATTTTAAAGTTAAATAAGTAGTTCGTTTCCGTACCTTGGCTCTTTAACGTGCTGCTCATATTGTTTTAGTTAAAGATTTTTTTATAGCATTACTTGGCAAACGAGCAAGCTTACCTTATGGTAAGTAGTCATCGCCGCGCATGGACATCTGCAATATCAAAGGAGTTGCAGATGCGATGCCGAGAAGGGAGGGGAAGAAAAATGAGAACGAAGGCACTAAGGGACGAATTGGGAATTGTTAATGATAATTTAAAAAGTTATTGGGTGTTCATACTAACAGCAACAATCCTGTCGCCCGGCTGTATTCTGCCATCGCTGAGGGCTGGCTCCCTCACCAGCGCTCTGACGTAGTGCCCCAACGCGCTATGGTCCTCCTTCCGTAGCGTGAAGCCGAGGGAACCGTTCACCTTGGTCATCACTATGTCGAACTCCTGAAAAGATAAATTAATTCGTTCCTTAACGTAGATTCGTAGTAAAAACAAATAATCGATATCGAGTTCTTAATTTAATTTGGACCTAATGTAACCATTAGGTCTTATTTTTCTCGATGAACATACCGGTTTCATAACTGATCGAAACCTCTGTGCCTTGGCAAATGTAAGTAATTCTAATATGTAGTATCCTCAAAGAGAACCTATGCCAGGTAATTTAGTCAAATGGAAATATTTTTTGCTGAACCGGGATATTCCGAAATAAGGTAATCACGATATATGAAATAACTAGTACCTACCTAGGTACATTTATTTTTTCATTCTCTTGTCACAATGTCAGGAAGTGTAGCTAGTACAGAGGATACTTAATCGTCTATCAGTCAGCGTGCCAAATGCATTGGCACTCGTTGCTTGTGACTTGCGTCAGCGCAGCAGTTGTCTATATGTACTCTGTAAGGACGTACGTGACAGGCGCTAACGCCTAAAGATATTGTTGTCAGGCATTGCGATACCGGTTTTTGTGAACATGCCGATTTTTCTGTTAGCATCTTGGATGCATGAATGTAAATACCTAATACTGGTTCGCGTAACAGCTATCTCATCATTGCTTGCAAAGTTTGATGTCTAATTAATTTCTGCTCTAGGCGCAGCATTTTGTGTTCCTATTGTCATTCGCGAGTGGACCGGCATTAGCAGCGCCGCAGAACTGTTCCGCCTTGCGAAGGACAGACTGAAGTTTTCCGAACTGACGGCCAACCTCCAGTAATTGGAGAGGCACTTCGAAGAAGAAGATTGTCATAGACAAAATAAATTGATGTACCTAGTATAATTTTGTCTATGCCAGGCAAAGCTGCCAGACTGCTATAGAACAAAATAATAATGATTTCTAGTATCTTATTTATCCCAGATTTAAGCTCAAGGATTTAAGCTCTAGTGAAGATATAGGTAGAAGCAAGTGGCTCCACGTAAAATTTTCAAAATACAGCATTACTTTAACAAACTCACCACTGATCCGTCATCCTGTAGGCGTGAACAAAGAGCTTTATTAATAACTCGAACAGATTATATTACCGAGTCGTTTACAACTCGCACACCGGTGAAATTATACCTCATAAAACATAACGCCTGTTAACAAATGAGTCTCCTTACAAACGTGAGTCTCACGATTATAATGTTATGTCATTTGATTCTGAAAAGTATTACCTATAGTGCACTATAATTAGTTATGTAAATGAAAGTGTCTACAAATGAGTTGAAATTTAAAAGTGCAAAGTACACTTTTCATATCCGATTAAAGAAGTTGAAGAAAAAATTGCAACAGAATCGTCATACTTGTCAAACAGTGAGATTGCACAAACTAAGGGAAGCCGAGGATGAAATTGGTGAAAAGAAAATAATAATATGATTTTGATGAACAGATGTTAAATGAGAATACTTATGTGAAAATTACAGAGTTCACCCTATTACTATACTTTTACAGTATAGAAGTAAACTATTTGCAGTTAGTGCCCAAATTCAGAATCAGATCAAAGCGAGAATGAAAGAATTGCTTCAACAACTAAAGCAATGGTTGGAACGTCAATGCAATGGAAGAATTCAACGGGATACAAATTAAAACATAAATCACAAATGCAATAAAAATCAAACTCCACAACTATAGATCATTGTGGAAGTAAAAGAATGAACTAATTATAAGATGAACACGTACGAGTATATATTGAGATAAAGTATACTGATGAATTTTTCATCTGTCAGTAACTTAGCACATCCACTAAAGAGAGTGGAAGTAATTGAGATCTTTTAGAAAACCGCGATAATATTTATGATCTTACAATGTGCTAGTTTTATTTTTAAACTCAATGAAACAATGTAATATCCAGTAAATTACCGTCTTAGTGAGCACCTAGGATAGAAATTATTTTACCAATTGAAAACAAACCAGAAAAAGTGGTAATATTTTTCTGTTTCACCGATAACTTCGTTTGTGTTCCGTTACAGGTTACAGCATATTTCGGTAAAATTCTGGTGTATTCAATATATGAGATACCTACATTAAACTCCCTCAGCGGTGGCATATCGGAAACTTAGAACTGTCATGTAAAATCAATTTTTAACTGGTGACGGCAATTAGCAGCAGAAAATTATATATATTATTCTTATAAAGGAACGGGTCCGTTTTTTTATATTTTATACTCTATTGACTAGATAATTAATTGTCTTTAAGTGATATACTTCATTTAGTTCATCAAACCTTCATAAAACTTAATTATCGAGGGAATAAAGCTTGTAAGATGTAGGTACGTAGGAATATGTTAGCAGTTCTTACCCCGTATTGTACGTCGTACACTGGCAGGGGTCGGTCGAGGTCCGGCAGACGCAGGTCACGTCGGTCAGGCTCGGGGCTCGCCTCGCGCCGCCCGCGTCCCTCCGACGACGACGTCGTCGCGCTGCTCGTAGTCTGAGACAGTCTAAACACAACAAATGCCAAAAGGTCATTACATATTGGCGACTATCTACGTATCTACATCTAAACTTTCCAACCACAGATTGTATTTAAATGGCGCAGATCAAATTCACGTGATACAGCATCCATAAGACACGTTCGAGGAGGGTTCGTCAGTTATGTCCGATTTTGCGATACAATGTGATGGGAACTGCGATAACCATGTTGTAGTTTCTGTCGTTCGTGTCTCCTCGCCTGTAATCTCCAGGTACGTGTACCGAGGTTTGTTTGTCTGTCCTTAATGATGCGAGGTACTGTACGATAACATTCATGGTACACAGTATGTTGTGTGTTTTCGTACCTACTGTGTTTGGATTATTTGTCATGCACAATATAAGTGACCTTAGAGCGTGGGAGACAAATTATGTAAGCGTGACGTGTTATGGTTGTTTAGTGTAATGAGTGTTTACCTGGCATGCATAGGGTGACAGTTGAGTGGGTCTAGTGGGGGGAGGTGGGGAGGGTGGGGGGTGCGGGCTGGCGGCGTTGGCGGCTCCGGAGGCGTCACGCTGTCGACCACGTCGCCCGGCGGCCGGCACACTCGAAGCTCTACCCGCGCTGCTGCCGTTCGGAGCACCTCGAGGGCTTCCTAGTATCAAACAGACGGATTAATTGTTATCGAATTATCGGTCAATAGCTTCCTATATCCAATTCTAACAGCACAACTACCCTGTATAACGTTGAAGTATGATAATCGTAATCAATCATTTGATGGCTTGATTTATTCAACACAATCATCAGAATAGCAAAATTATAAAAGTGAAAGCATTGTAATGGATGTTTATTTGTTTGTAATACTTTCTTCAGTTATAATTTGAAATTTTAAACAAATCTGCAAATACTTTGGTTGCTTTTTGTGATATTTGCTTAATTTTGAATATCATATCGGTAATCATAAATTATCCGTTCGTATTCCGTGATAGTTATATTATAACGGAAGCTTTAAGCTTTTAAATTGTAGGCACCGAGTGGAGTCTAACAAAAAATATTCACAGTAATAGTAATAAATAGTAACGTATAGTTAAAAATATAGTTTCCACCAATAACAAAATAAGTAACGAACGGTAGAAAAAAAAACACACAACACAAGACAAATTAGCGATTAGGTACCGCGAAGAATTTTGTTACCTGAGTATTTCCACTAAATAAAGTATATAATTATGTTGCTTTTGTTTCTATGGTAATATCTGACACCTTTAAGATGTAAATGTTAAGGTAACCGCTTTTGGGATCTTTAACTGTACACCGATACGCCTATAAGAAAACCGTTTAGTTAATTTGTTTACGTCAAGTTTAAGTCTCTGGCTGTATAAAGCTTTCACGTCGGACCAAGAATATAACTGTAACCACAAGTTTCAAAGTAATACCGAACAGATTCATTTGGTGCCGGTGCGCACCCTGCTGTTATAAAAGGGAACAGAGAATTAACAGAATTTCCCAAACAAAACTGAGTTAAAGTTCCATTTATTTATTATAAGTAAGTATTAGGTAAATTCGGTTTGCTCACGAAATCGTTTTGATATGCGCGTGATTTAGTTACATTGTAATTTTCTTGGGTTATTCCCTTTTCCGCTCAAAAAGAGTTCCTAATGTTGTACAAATGAGAATATTTTTCATTGCGTAGTATACCAACAGTCTTATATAATATAATTTTGATATAACCTCGTGGCAGACATTTTACAGTTTATTACGTTTGAGCCCGAGGCCTCGACACGGACCGGGTTGGAGTTTTTCATAAAAGTTTTTACGTTTATGACCCAGCCTCCGGACCGAGGGAAGTGCTGCGACAACAAATGGCGTTTTTAACATGACTTAGTGTTTATTTTTGTAAGCACAACATCGTGTTTTGTATTTGAACCGTAACTATGCAAACAGAGCTTTGTAAAGGGTAGAGCAGCACATTTAAATTTCATAGGCGCTGTTGTAATGAATAAAAAAACGTTGGCCGTGCACTCGCAAACAACGTCCGTAAAGAAAGGTAGCAGTGCTAAAGATAAGAAAAATGCGCAATATGCTAACATTATTTCGGGAAAATTGTTGCTGGACTTTACCTGTTTAAATAAAGAAGAAAATATTTTTGTTTAGGACCAAATTTCTGGGTCGAATGCAGAACTTAATAAAAATGTTATGTTAATACTCAAAGTTAAAGGGGCTTTTAATCTACTTACGTAGGTACTTAGTCCGGCGAGGGGTACTCCGTTGGCGGATAGGAGCAGGTCCTTGGGGGCAAGTCGACCGGTCCTCCACGCGGGCTGCGGGGGATACAGTCTTCGTATCCTCACTAGGCCGCCTCCTCCGCAAACTGACATACCAAGACCACGGCCATCTTTTTCTACTACCACTGTGAAGGTGTTTTCTGTTGGACAAAAAGGTACGCGTTTAATTATGTTGCTCTATATTTTTCAACTTAAGTATGTCTCAACAATAGATATCGCTTGCTTTATAGCTCAAGATAGGTACGAAAATCTCTTTTATCTCTCATATCACTAACTATATCTATGTTATATATTCATGAACGAAAGTTGTTGGTTGTTAAAGATTCTGTTTATATAGAGTGCGGGGTGTTGGAACGTGCTCGCTTCCATCACAAGCAATAAAGTCGGGAACCGAATTCCGTTACGAGCCCATTTTACAGCTTATTTACACTTAGAAGCTGACGCTGCATCCGTGATATATAAAAAATAGTATCTTAACTTATCGTAAGAGGGATTTCAATAATCTAAATGGAAGCTTTGGAATAACACCGACGCGAAATGTGCGCGCATTACCGCAAGCTCCATGATCTTTTCCTGAGTTTCGGAACAGAATTCGGCTTATTATATGGGCCTTTGATAAAATAGAATTTGAGCACAATCTGGGGGGCTAATGGCCACTTTTGCTTCACGGATTCACAGATACATGGATTCCCAATGTGCTTACCAGTATAACTTGACCTATCAATGTATATATAGGATTTTCGTACAATGATTGGTCACCTTATTTTGTCAGTTTATATATTTTATTTACTCATATATAGAGGAAATGCTACTGAACTCCGAAATGATCGGTACAGTCTCAAAGTTATTTCACTTGAATAAGTGCTTGAAGAAAGATTTTTTTAAATGATCATTGTAGAAGGTTATTATTATAGAAAACTTGGTGACCCTGCGAACTTCATAACGCCTCAGAATCAATAAATGTCGTGTTTTTTCTCGCAATTTTTCTCACAAATCAAAGATCTTAAAAAGCTGTTCAGGTGTTCTTGAGTTATTATAGTGTTACTAATATGACATTATATTTATAGATTCATATTTGTTTGTACGCAAAATAAGTTCCTAAATTGTATGGACCGCTTTAGGCGGATCCAAATGAGCTCAGGTGTTTTCATTTCACACAAAGCAAACAAACTCGAGTACGGCTTGTTTGGGTACCGACATTGTTTATTCAGTACTGTACTTCAGGACGGGTGCCGGGTGTAAGCCCAGATTAGGCTTATATTTGGAACATCAATTATATATAGGCATCCAAAATATTTGGTTCCGAAATAATTGATATAAAGGCCTCAATATTGCGAATGTAAGGTAGACAAAGTGTCGATCTACGGTCAATTTAAGTCCCTTTACGGGTCTTCGACATGAATTATGCATTAAGTGAGTCCATAGTAACAATTCGGAGCCGGAATATTTTATTTATTCCCTTTTATGATTAGGCACTGGTTCTGTTCTATCTTTAGAAAGCACTTATCGGGATAAAACGTTTCTTAGAAAACTGTGGTTTATTTTATTAATAACATCGCCATGTTTTTAGGCCTATACGTACTTTTTTCAATTACTTAAAATTAGAAAGAACAAACAAGGAAAATAAATCACGGTAAATTACTACGAAAGTTATCTACAATTTATAGCTTTAGCTTTAAAATATAAAATCAAAGGATTTGATTTAAATAGAGCCGCGTCTCATTCAGAATAAGCAGTTAACACCTGCTAGATGTCCCATTTGCGTGATTTGTTTGGCATTCCAATATTGCCAATGTATTCTGCTACCGTATAATAAGTATGTCTTAATAACTACATGCTATTAATATGACGCTATTCTCTATTATTAACAACAGGATTTTGTAGATTCTATTGTCACAGTATTTATGTCATAGTAAAAATCTATCAGGTGCCAAATATCCGGAAAAAGAAATGATTGAGGTAAAATGTTCCCCAAATTCTTCTCTGATACCGAATTGCTGAAGAGCCTCGATATTAGGTATGTATATGCTATTTTAATTAACAAGAAGGAATGATGGAAGGAAGACACGATGTTTTATTAAGTCCTAGCCCTAGCCATTACGCTACTAACGTTTAAAAGCCTTATCATCTATTGTTATCCGAATTATAATGTTTATGTTAGACGTACATACGCTGCTTATGCATAAGATACTAAATTGACGAATCCCAAAAGCATACCTACATGTTCATAATACATTTCTTTACAGCTCCCTTGAGAATCCAAGATCAAATCCCGTACACCATAATAGTTCCTATTCCCTTGAACGTAAATTATTTCATTACTAAACACCATGTATTTCAAAATCCCGATGACGTCATTTATGTTTGACAAAGCAAGCCCAATCCCGAAATCAATAATATTGCTGCATTCCTATGATACCTATAATAAATTTCATTCACAGCGAACTGAGCAAATTCGCTGTCATAGAATATAAGCTATGAGCGGCGGTAGCCTAATGGCTAGGGTGTCGGACTTGCGATCATACGGTTGCCGGTTCGAACCCCACCCATTGCACTACCGACGTGAACCCACTCGTAACACAAGCATTTTAGCTTAGCACGAGGGGTTAACAAGAATACTAGTAACGTGTGACCCACATTGCTAGTAAGCTTATCGCTTAACATCAGGCGAACTGGCGGTCAAGTGTAGGCCTATCATAAATAAAAAAATAAAAAAATATGATGGTCAATTCTTCGATGAAAACTAAACTAAAAGAAAGAAAGAGATAGCTAGCAAAATAAAGTATGACACTTCTTATTATCGTTTATACGCATTAGTCGTCCCTTTCATTTATTGTTCAAGATAAT
Organism: Subacronicta megacephala; assembly: GCA_958496365.1. Taxonomy (NCBI): domain Eukaryota; kingdom Metazoa; phylum Arthropoda; class Insecta; order Lepidoptera; family Noctuidae; genus Subacronicta; species Subacronicta megacephala. Next base: position 11,126,388 of record OY292520.1, on the reverse strand, counting down.
TGCCGTTCACTGTACCCAATCTGTAATACATAACTTATTTGCCAACTTTACGATACCCAAGCGTGGCATATTCCATTCCGGGAACCTCACGGTAAACACAAAATCGATTTAGGACCTATTAATGTTTACACAGTAAACAGACCAATATAGCAACAGTAACAGTTTGAAGGGACAACAGCTGAGTGCACTAGTTGTCCATAGTTCCGATATTGGCAAAGTTCTTCGGTCACGAACTTGCTCGATGGCCTGTATTTAACGATACAAGTAATGGTCCGCTCGTAATGGTATTGTCCCAATGTTATCTTATGATTTATGTAGCTATATAAGGAGAAATTTCAACTTTGTTTTAAGTTATCCAAATTGCCAATGTCACTTAAGATGCTTTTGAAGCTACGAGTTAGAAAGCATCATTTAGATCACTGTCAGTAGGCGTACAGTCGTACACAAAAAGGTACGCTGAAAATATTTCAATTTAATACGGTTACACAGTAATAACGCTTGGCATTTTCTTAGGATGGTGTTATACTCGACCAAAGTGAATGCGACATTCTAAACCACTTTGCTTGGCCATGTAGGGGATTTAATCGAAAAATGGAGTAAGTCGTTAAGTCGCTTGGAAGTTTGTTGTATAGGTACTGTGCAATTCAATAAAGCGCTCTTATGTAAGAAATAGGAGGAATCAAGGAGGGTTTTGTCATCTTTTTGAAAAGTAAACAGTATTAATATTAACTATAGCTCCATGGAACTCTGGATTCATCTCAATTGCCAAACGTTGAGATTAGACGTTGAAATTAAAAAGGTGGATGATGTATACAAATCGCAGGACTTAAGTGGAGATGGGCAGCACACTTGACGCGACGATTTAGGTGGACCAAACCAACAACTGAGTTACAGAATGGAGGTTAAGGGATATCAAAGGATTGTAGGACACACTATCATCTCGAAGGTCGGAAGATATGATACACAAGATTGGAAACAGTGGCGTTAACACCCATTGTTGAATAAGAACTCAGCAGTGGATATTTCCAGCTGAAGTACGTAAAGATAATAGTCCCATGGAAAAATCATATTGAAATACGAGTTTTATTGTGCTGATCATATTAGAAAGACATAGTATGTATAAGGATACGGTTACCACATTCCCACAGTCAGAGTTTCTTCTCTTTCGAGCTAATTATAACAGTTCAGATGCAGTAAAATAATTTATTATTCAGACAGTGCTTTAGTTGCTCCGTAGTCGGAGACCACATATAACTGAAGATAACCAACAATGTAATACTGCTTTGCAGTACAAGCATGTACTAGCAGGTATTAATGTAGATAATTTGCCACAAATATACCGACATTGTTATTTTCAGTTTGTGCAAGAAAATGCAATCCTATTTTGCTCATTTTTCGCAACGCATGCAGATATTTACATAAGTTTGGGGTAAGAGGTTGTGTGTGCATTATATGTTACCAATTATCTTCAGACTAGCTTACCCAATTTTCATGCTGTTGTTTGTGAATGTGATTGTGTTTAAAAAGCTTTTATGACATATTTCATCGCCCTCAGTACTGGAATACCAAAATATGATTTATATGAGGCCATATTTTTAACACGACTAGAGTTGAATGTTCGATCCATTTTAATGCTTTTCTTTATTCAGCGCGAATTTTAAGAATGAAAAATGAACTCGATTTTGCCTACGTCATTCGATAAACAAGTACATTTGCATGCATGGCTATACAGTACATTTTTCATGGTTGGCAGATACGAACTCAGTGATAATTAGAATTTAGATTATATTTATCACCAATAGTAACGCATTTTGTAAATAAAACGACACGGCACATAGTATTATTATAAATAAATAGCAGTTTGTATTATCTCGTCTATGAAAACAGTAAAAATTACCTGAATGGCCAAGTAATAAACTTCAAAGCTCCAGCGATAGTCAGGAAACAGAATTCTTTGACGTTATTAAAAACTTGAACATATTTAATGAAGACTGTTTGGAGGAGGACCTTTAATTAATTCCATTGTAGCTTTATTGTTTTTAAAAGGTAGACAATATTTATATTGTAATTAGTTTTCGCTCGCGGCACGAATAGAAAGAATCTAATAAGAAACCTGTTCATTAGTTTTTCTCCGATCCCTAACAAATATAGAGGACACTTGTTTGGGTTCGGCACATTTATATTCATATTTTTTTATATGTGTAGAATGGGTATTTTTAAAATTTATAATAGTTTAGATAGAAATAAAATTTAAATACTGAATCTAAGATAAAGCCGAAGAGATTTTTTCTTCTTTTCTTATTCTTTTCCTCCGTACCAGAAAACAAGCTCTATTTGTCATATCTCATGAGACTTTACAAATAGAATAAGACTTAGACAGAGTACACACAGCAATATATGAAGATAGCTTCTAACGTCTCGAAAAAACGAGCATGCTAATTTTGTCTTGAGTGGCAATCCAACCTAACACCAAACAGTAGGTTAGGCAGAGTGACATCAAAATGTTCAGTGCGATTTTAAAATAAAATATTCGGACAAAAGTTTACTTGTTAGCGATAATTTCGAGATGAAAGTATGAGTACAGTTGTCATAGTTGTTGAAGGCTGAGAGCCTCTAGGCCAAATGAGCATATATATTTTTAATTGCTTCCTATATATTTCCAGATCTGAATTCCAGATCGCCGTCGGTAAAATTTTGTATCCAAACATGTAGGTACGTCTGTATATATTTTATTATTTACCTACTCTAGTAATATTTTATAGAAACTAATAATATAATAAAGAAGTAACTTTTTTGAGGTTGTAGGGGGTTGTGGATCTATTGAACAGATTTTGAAAATTCTTTTACCAATAGAAAGCCACGTTATTTGTAAGTGTCATAGGCTATAATATATGGCTCAACGAAGTGGGTACGACGCAGCTAGTTATATGAAGCACACCAATAATACAATCACTTAAGATATAGAACAATAATAACAGGAATTAACAGGTATGCATTTCATTTAAAAATGAACACAGAACCCAAGAGACTGTAAATAATACTAAAACTACTATATGTACTCAAGTAAATATTTGAATACGATTATTCAAAGTACATGGTTGCATTTAAACGCAGGATTGTCGAGCGAAATGCTTTGGACAGAATAAACGTCTTAACATGTCTCGGCAAGATGTACATGCTCATAGAACTTCGCACAATTGTTCATGCATGCTTGACAGTGCAGTTATATGCGTTTAGCTAGCCTGAGGGGTTGCAGTAGTGAGTAGGCTTTGTTGTTTGCCTAAATAACAAGCTTGTAACCTGTGTTGCTAGTGAACTAATTGTTACCGATTGCCTGGTAAATGGTACGTAGATAGGTGCAGTATATGTATTTGGGCTTTCTATATCTAACCTTTGAGTGTGAGCTGTAACTGGCACACATAGTGTAACTAATTAGATCAGATTTTTACGTACTATTCTTCTTTTACTGTTTATCTCGATACTATATTAGACTACAATCTTCGATCTTGATCCAATTTCAAAATATCACCATATCAGCCAAATGAGGTCCACTGCTGAACGAAGGCCTCCCCTATATACTTCTTCAAAGACCGGTTATATGCCGCCTTCATCCAACGACTCCTAGCGATCTTTACCAAGTCGTCTGTCCATCTCGTTGGAGGTCGTCCCAAACTGCGTTTTCCGGTGCGTGGTCTCATTTCTGATTTGATCGCGTAGAGAAATGCTCTCTCCATAGTTCGCTGCGTGACCCTCAGCTTTCTTATGAGGCCCATATTGAGTAAGCTGCAAAATATACTCTATACTAGTTGTCTGCTAACTGTTCGGGTCAAACACAACAAGGGGCCTAAAATGGCCACGTTTGCTCGCGCCATACTTCACTATGAACTAACCTCTAAATGTACGAAAAGTCCATACAATTTGAGGTCAGCTTATACTGGAATTGTATGGCTCGTTTTGTAGCCTCGTGTCCGTCAATCATATTATGATTTTTCAAACGTGGTGATTTAAGCCCACCAGTGTTATAAACATCTATTTCAGGCATGATTCAGACAGTTTTTTTTCTTAAGGTCGTGAGCAATATTGAGCACATAGGTACAGACTCTCAAACACAACCCCTGAACTTTCCCGACGGTGGGAAAATACTGTTCTGTTTAATTTGTGGGACTAGTGAACTAACTTTGTCTAGTTTGTTAGCAATTCGCATTCAATATTTCTGTTGAATCCCAACATTAATAACTTTTGTCACGAAGGTAAGTGAAATGTAAAGCTGATTAGGGTAGTTCTCTTTTACATATACATGTATTTGCGGGTAGCAGCGTACTTTATCAGACTCTAAGGGGACTTTATTTACCTACATATCTATATATGGTAAATAGTAGGTAAATAAAGTCCCCTCATCATTATGAAAGTTATGTGCTTTAGAACTTAGTTGAAATACACTAATGATGTAATATTGATAAGAACAAAGTTGATTCTTGTCTACTTAAAAAAAATGGATGAAAAGGGTACATTGTTTATGTTTCTTTCATTTACTTTCAAATATATTTTTTTAATCAGCCATCAGCCGTCTCCCTGCAGGGCAAAGGCCTCCCCACTGTGCTTCCACCCCTGTCGGTTCATAGCTTTCAAATTAACCTTCTATATATTTAGCATGTTTGTAAGTTTGATTGTTGAATCCCTTGCGAATAAAATGAGGTCGCATTGTCATTATTACTTTTAATATTGTTGCGTTGTCTCTAGTCTTTAATGTTAAGTGTTAACACTGATTTGTGATCATAAAATATTTTCACTCGCCTTCGGCATCTTTTTTTTTGGTTAGTAAATACGATCAACCAATTATAGATCGTCATCTGTCGTTCAGCAAACTCAGTCGGCAGTAATAATCTGCAATAATCTCTGCAGATCCGGGTCAGATCGTGGCGATATTGGGACACGATCGAGTCACGACTTTTCGATATGACCCGACTGTCTATTACTAGTTTAGTACAAATGTTAGGGATAGGTTCCCTTCGCGGTGGAAGTCCATAGGATATAAAAAGGATAGGTTCTTGAAATAAAACTACTTTTTACGGATTTTATCGCGTTATATTGATATTTTTTAATTCCCGACGTTTCCACCACGTTTAGTCCACCCGTGACCATGGATGCTGTAAAGGATCCGAAACGTCGGGAATTTAAAAATATCAATATAACGCGATAAAATCCGTAAAAAGTAGTTTTATTTCAATGTCTAATATTCGCGTAAGTGTTAGAAACCAGTAAGGATAGGTTCTTCATAATAGATCATCAGATCAATCAGATATTCATAAACTTATTTTAAATGGGGATCAGTGCAAGTCTCAGTGATATTAAAATAGGTAGAGTTCTTGCTATTCGTTTAATTTGGGCAGCTTGTTGCGTTGCTATAATTGAGACGTTAATCAAAACAAGCGTGTTGTTTATGCAAATAGACATGTAGTTACGAATAACGGCATTATAATTGGGGTAATTTACGTATAAATTAGTTATACTGTCTAATCTTCGTTACTACATTGATTGTCGTTAAATATGTTCAATGTGTTTCTTACTGTAGAAGAAAATTTAATCGTTTGCAGAAACTAAAACCAATTTAGTTTCAACCAGAAATAAAGAATCATATCCAATTTAATAATTTAATTATTGGGTTACGGTAGTTATGTTTTGAATTTATGATTTATCAGGGTAATTCCACTTTTGATATTTATGAACTGCCTAAATAATAATTTATTTGAGTTATTTATAATAATTTATTTTATTATTGATTAGGTTGGTAAATAACGTATGTACCTAATTACCTATATAGGTATTACTCATGTATTTAAAAATAACATGGAACAATATGGGGCAGATAGGAAACCAAAGTAGGACTACAAATGTAAAACGTTTGTTTCGTATCTTATCTTAAGTTAAGGACTGTAAGTTTCTCTCCTCAGCGCGGTCAGAGTTTGCCTAGCGCAACTTCCAGAATTGATTTCCAAAGTTTCCCTTTCAAATGAAAGCTCCAATGTATAACAACATTTGATTTGATTTCTTATACGTGTCTCCAAGATATGTGAAAACATTTGTAACGGAAGACATATAATATAACTACGTATTCTCCAAATAAGTAATTGCAGGGAAGTTTTCTGTGTAACGAGTGTTGATAACTGCTTTACGGGTATGTTTTCCTGGTACCGGAATTGTAACAAATGAGCGTTGTGTGAAGTTTTACTTGGTAGCGGTTGCTTGCTCACCTATTGCGTGTTCTGGATCACCGGGCGGTGACCTGCCCTACGATGCATGCCGCACCAACCAGGGCACTATAAAAACTAAATATCGTGCTTACTGAACAATACTTATATTGTTGCAGATATTTAAAATTGAAATTAAATTCTACGGTAGGTAATTCGAACATTGTAAGGAAACGAACCCGCAGTAGGCTAACATGGTAGACTACTTATAGCCTAACCCCTTCCACTCTATGAGGTTATTCTTGGATCCCACCCAGCAGGGGTTCAATATAATGGATTAGTGATGATGATGAATTTGAACATAATGCTTTATAACAATCTTGAGTTCAGTTTATCGAGTTAAGGCCAGGCTTTCCCAATATTCCATGATGTGTCATCACGCCGTCCTACATAATGTATTTACAATTACACGTACGAACTAATAGTATAAGTTCAAATTATTGTATTTCAGCTAAATACTCCTCAGTAAATTAAGAGGGTACTCTAGTGAGCCTTTCTCCATACAAACGCATTCTGCTGTTTTCTCCGTAGATAATGACTCTAGAGCAATGATATTTTTCCAAAAAATCTAGATCTAAGTCATACAGGCCCCTATTATTTCATTTTTTCCAAAAAATAATTTCACAATAAAATATGACAATTCAAAAACTCGAAAAAAAGCCCGTTTTTACCGTCATGTTCAGGCGACTATCAGACAAATTTGAAAAGTTTTTAACAAAAAATAAAATAATAGAAGCATAGACATGCTTTTCCTCTAAATTTTAATATATGAATATTGTTTAGTCAACCCACTCTTAAAGAAGAAAACAGCAGAATACGAAACGTCTTTTGGTCAATGTTTTTGTAGGTAAAATCATCCTAAGCTGCAGTTGTCCTTTTCGCACTGTACAGGAAGAGAATGAAGGTGCAGCGCGACGGCAATAGTTTCTTCAAATACCTATTTTTCAAATTCCTCAGGACTAGAGTCCCCTCTTAATAATGTTCAATAACGAGGATGTTAATCATTTTAAATAAATGTTCATAAGAACGCTTTGAAGTTGGCCTTTACCGTACGCAAAAGCGGAATCTCTAACAAAGTGCCTTTGGCGTTACCGGTATTTGTTTTCAAATCTAAAGGCGCAGCATCGTTCCAATTCGTTTTCCCTTGCTATCACGTTGAGACAATAAAACATGACTGGGAGTGGGTATTCAGAATGCAAAGCGTTCACCGCGCTGCGCCACACCGCGGTTCAATCGGAACCATTCTAGCTCTTGGTAGAGTAATGTGACTATACTCCATTTGGTTAGGTACTTAACTAAAGGTAAACAAATCATAAAAAGGGTTCTTTTATAGGGCCATTTTTCATCTTGAAACAAAACGTAACCAAAATAAATTATTTAATCATTCAAAATAATTTTCCTTTTCTATACTAGCATATTTTACTACTTTGTTTAATATTAAATGGTAATTATTAATTCTTAAGCTTGAGACCAATAAATAAATCAAATTCGATAATTATGTCATAAAGTATTGCAATGTGCCTACTAGAAAGAATCTAAAAAGACAGGAAATCAAAACATTTTTCTACTTATTAGACTTTTGATAACTCGAAAAAATTAAGAAGTAGTAGCGCGAGGAAGCGCGGCAAAATAGTTAACCGATATTATACTTAGTCGGGTAACCAGACGCCATTCGTAACAGTTTGTACTTTCGTTCGTTTTTGTGTTTCTTTTGCCGTAAATTGTATTAATTAGTTATTGTTTTGTTTGTTCGTTGTTTTTATTGATTGTTAGTTGTGTTGTTATTAATTTCACTCCCAATTCATAAGATACCATTGTAATAATGGTTGCAGAGCCCTGAACGGCGCCATTTTTATTGTTTACCTTTAGTTAAGTACCTAACCAAATGGAGTATAAGTAATTAGTACGCCAGAACTTCGTTTGGATTCCAGAAATTTTACTGGAATATTTAATAGGTTTTATATGCAGATTTTGTAAGGAAACAATTGATAAATTGCTACTTCGCTATCCAATCGCGCTAATTTCCAATTTGATATACTTAGAAAGAATCTACTATAACTACTAACAATAGCATGATATTGATCAATTTGTATGCAGTGTTTCTTCAGCGAGAAAGTGCTTTAAGTTTCCCAAGTAAGTAATCTCTGAAAAAAAAAACTTGATTGTGTTTGCTCTTTTCCTCATACTTTTATTTTGCTTGAGTAATAATTTGTTCTGTATCTATTTGTGAAGACCTGTAATTGTTTGTCTGTTGAACGAAAGTTGCTGTTAGCACCACGTTTCCCTTAAAAGAGCTTTCTAAGGTCTTTGAAGCGAAAACCTCTAATCCTTTTGAACCAACACTTATAATTCTCTATTGTTATATAAGTATGGATATTGTTGGGTGATAATTTCTGTCGTAAACGTCCAGTCCACGTTATAATCCGCTGACCACGCCTACGTCACTAAGTTTTAAGCGTCAGGACATTTCGCAAGCCGAGGCGGCCTTATAACTCTGGCACGAGTGACGCGAGGAATTCGAACGTGACGTCATCGCTGTTCATGAATAAAATGGAGTGGCGTATTAAAGCTCGGATAACGTGTAGAAAATGTAGGCGTGGAAGGATTTTCATTAGGTGATTCGCTTTAAGAGAATTCCGTAGCCAATTGCGAACTTTTATTAGCTTGAGATATTTGACATAAAATCGAATTGATGGCAAAGGATTTAAAAGAAGTAGTATTGAAGCCCCTTTTGAATTTCAAGTTCTAAGGCACAATATTATAAAGCTGAAGAGTTTGTTTGTTTGTTTGTTTGCTTGAACGCGCTACTCTCAGGAACTATTTGAAAAAATATTTCAGTGTTAGATAGCCCATTTATCGAGGAAGGCTATAGGCTATATATCATCACACTAAGACCAATAGGGCCGGAGCATAAATGAAAAATGTAGCAAAAACGGGAAAAATTTAAATGAAAAAAAGCCGAGTATCCACGCGGGCGAAGCCGTGAGCGGAAAGCTAGTATATTATAATATTGTAAAGCTGAAGAGTTTGTTTGTTTGCTTGAACGCGCTAATCTCAGAATCTACTGGTCCGATTTGAAAAATTCTTTCAGTGTTAGATAGCCCATTTATCGAGGAAGGCTAAAGGTTATATATCATCACGCAATGACTAATAGGAGCGGAGTATTAATGAAAAATGTTGCCAAAACGAGAAAAAATATTCCTTTTAAATGCAGAAACGCCGGGTAACCACGCGGGCGAAGCCGACGACAGCCAAAGTGACAAATAAAGTTATTACAATTTTATTATAGACTATAAGGTTATGGAAGAATACTATAACTGTGTCGAATATAGGATTGATAGTCTTCCACTGCGGGAGCTGATGCAGAAATGACAGCATAAAGTGGCGAGGCGAAACCCCTGCGGTTTTATTAACACTATCCTTTAGTGTAAAAAAAACCACACGGCTTTCGCTCACTTGCTTTACAAATGTATTATTTTATACTAATTAATGTTGAGTTTAAAGTTAATAAGCCATCAAGAAGAGAAGTAAGGACAATATCGAAAAGGAGTTTTTTTTATCACAAGTCAGTCAATTAGTAGTAATGAGATGCACCTGCAGCCATGCCAAAGGAGCCAGTACTCTCGTATATTGTTTAGTACAAAGGCTCCATAACAAGCTCTATCAGACGGTTTCCTTCGCTCGCAGCGAGAGAGGAAGCGTTCCGGGTTTGAAAAGGTTTTATTACATTTTTACGGGAAGACTCGAAATGTTTTCACGATATCCTGTAAAATAAAATGTTATATTGCCAATCTTTTGTGTTTATAAATATAACTTTTTATATAGCAACATAAAAAGTAAGTGCTGTAAGTATCAAATGTTCTTCATAAATTATTATTCTCTTATTGCAAATTCTAAAATAGATACGTCAGCTAATAGATTCGAAACAACTTTTTTTTTCGAATTTTAAAGTTGTTTCTAAAGGCATTGTCATCCCTTAGTAACAAGCAGAGGTTCTTATACGATCATTTCCTTTTCTATTATACATTGCATTTAGTTTTAAATAATATGAAAATGGTTTCGTTTCGTCTATAAATACAAACGCACTTTGGGACTTCCCTTTGTCCCAAAACTAAACGAGTATTTTCATATAACGTAGCTACCGAGAATGCGCATAAATATTCACGTATGACCGGTTTTCGCTTTTATACCAACGTGCTGCGTACTTTTTCAATCAACAGTTTCAATTTGCTTCAGTTCGATTCGACGAACACGTATTTATGATATGAAACTAGAGCCAATGGGGATCAAGGAAGTAACAACATGTTACGTAAGCAATGTACAGTCTGCGAATGGTGGTTGACCCCATAACAGCGATATCATCTCTTTATTATTGAGTTGTTGACAACTTATTGTAAAATAAAGTCCCCCGCCGCGTCTGTCTGTTCGCGATAAACTCAAAAGCTACTGAACTGATTTTCATGTGGTTTTTACCAAAAGACAGAGTGATTTATGACGAAGGTTTATGTGTATAATTTGTTAAGGTTTTGTATAAATTGGATGAAATATCAGGATAATTCTATACAATCGAAGCCGGGTCAAGTCGTTATTATTTAATAATTGTTTCAATATTCTTGTAGTTAGTTAGTTATGATATTTACAGGAGCATTCACAGTGAAGGAAATTAGTATTTATGTTATCAACGAGAAAAACTGTTGAAATAATTCAGCATAGCATCTTTAATGGCTAGTTCGTTAGTAATCGGCATTGAGCATCGGCAAAGTTTGATAAGATGAGAATGACGTCAAAGGAACTTAACCCCCTACTAAGAGTAGATAATAATATTCGCAACGGTACCTTTATTACGAACTTACTACACCTGTATATGATAATTAAAGTATATGAAGTGGCGGGGATCCTATTAAATTTCGCTCGTTCCCGACTTGATAGGGCGTTACCGGCGAAGTCGTTTTCACGTTAATAGTTCCGACGAGCCTCACGCTGATGAAATCACAAACCGCTTTCGAAAACGCAAGAAGGTATTTCCTTCCTTGGTATATTTGGAGAGAATCTGCAATTTTTCAATTGTATATTTGATACAAAAAATCTGCAATGTCCCTAAAAAATTCCTAGAAAAACCCAATAACACTTTGTTCAACCTAGGACGTATAGCGTAACAGTCTTGCTTGGGACCACCTAACTAATGAGACAGTCAAATCAAAATGAAATGAGTAAAGTTCAATCACAAGCTTTTAAAAATTTACGACACTCATAAAAGCTACAAGCTTGGAGACTGCCTTTGTGCCCGGTTAATGGCAATAGGCTCGCCCTCTATTACATGGGACCTTAACATACCGGCGAAGTGTGGGTATACGTTGGTACACCTCTGCCTAATCCTTCGGGGAATACAGGCGTGATGGTATGTTATGTTATGACACCCATACAAAAGACATGAAACACTAACTAAACTAAACACGTACGTTGGCATCATGCAGGTTGTATTTCGCGAAACTTAATCTAAGAATCCTTATTTCGTTTGAACATGTTATGCGCAAAACAAATTAATGTTAGCTCTTAGTCTAGAAGCACAAAAGAACTTATTTCCCTGAAGGCCTCAAGCTACTGTCTCACAGAAAGCAACTGACACTATTATTCCTCCATTCCTTTGCCTACAAGGAACGCACGTCTCTCCGTTGTTTTGAATGTCTATGGAAATTCAATTAAAAATTCAATATGCTCTGGAGCGGCAAGCAAATAGGTTTGACCTGTTGAGGCTATTGTTGAGGGCAGAACGCTATGTGAGCCGTGTTCACCTCGGTCACAATGCCCAGTTAATTTTATTACGGCTTGTAACTTTGGGGTCATGAATAGGACATCTTGTTTGAATTGGAACGTAAATAACGTGGGCGTATTTGTTGTTTGATGTTCAAAGTGAATTTCCTACTGATCAACAAATTCATTCAAGAATTCTTACGGGATTCCTTTACTACCGTTTTAATAGTTCTTTTTAAGTTATTGTGTGCATTGTCCGTGACTGTATTAATAAATATTTTTCTTTCTTTCTTTCTTTCTTCTTTCAATAGCGGGAATCAATTGTTCAAATGGATTTATAGAACTGATCCTACACTTTTCCTCTTACGTATCTAGTTAAAAAATGTACTAACCTTTTTTATGTACTCTTATTTCGCCATACTTATTTGCATATTTCTCCTCAGCTCTTCCGCAGCTCGCTTTATTACAATCTTCTAACAAATAATACTGTGTAAATCTAAGAATACATAGCCCAAAGTAAAATTTTAATATAAAAATATTAAGTTTCATTTTGCAAATGAGTTTTTTAATAAACTTTTATTAAAAACATAGTTAATTCTTTTTCGCTATCATCGTGAAATATTACTTTTGAGCTGGCAATATGGCGTTCATTGATTGGTGGACAAAAGAAATTCGACATGAACAGGTGAGACTTGTCATGTCAAGTTATCTTTGTGAACGGGAATGGGGACAGAAACATCAAAGACATCAACTTGATCACGATTTGATACAATGATGTATAAATATTTTCCTCAAACAGTCTTCCTTTAAAAGCTTTTGATAAGTTATTATATATTCATAACTTTTATCATAATTAATTACATATCAACGCTGTGATAAAAGGGAATTGAATGAAATATGATTTTCCTTAAAAACATTATATGATTGCAGTCGTAATTTTAAATGTAGTTAAGTAATTACTTCAGCTTACTTTCAAATACAACTAGAGATTATCGCCTGGATTTTTCAAACTATATTGGTCGGCTTTCAATATAAATATATGGCAAAGTATTGAAACATTATTCAATAGTACCTACTTTGCCGTATAACAGTAGATACGGAGCGAACGAAGGGAAACAGTGCGGAATTCGAGATAACAAAGTGTTCGTTTTCATATTGATTTGCCAATGAAAAACATGTGGCAGTTGCATGTCGAACGCCCATTGGGGGAAGGGGGGAAATGGGAATTGGAAGGAAATAGTGTTCGTGAGTAATGGAATAGGTCTAACGTTTGTGTATACAAAATCTTGTGTTTTATATTAGGTAGGGTAGTCTTTAAAAAAAGCTTTTATTAACCATGTAAACTGATCGACGAGTCTGCACGCGATCAGTAAAATGTGACATTTGACGAAAGATCATATCGGATCGAAACTGGTGGTTTTCCCATACCGGAGAGTCAGGGCAGGGATTGATAGAAGAGGTATTTGGAACAAACCTCTACTTTTCCTTTTCTGGGATTGCTGTATGTCGACCGCCCATTGGGTGAAGGGGGGAAATGGGAATTAGAAATAGCTCTACATTTGTTTGGGTTGGTTGTTGTATATAGAGACAACAGTTGTAACATTGTTATTTAGGGGGGGGGGGGGGGACCCTGCGACGCGATGGACCGACGATCTGTAAAGGGCCACCCTTTGCGGATGAATGCCAGCTGCCCAAGACCAGGATGGTTGGCGCTCTTTGGGGGAGGTCTACGTTCAGCAGTGGACGGCGATAGGCTGATATGATGATGATGATTATTTATAGCAACTGGTTTTTACTAAATGTTCTAAAACTTTTTCATCAATATTCTGTTCGTATGTTTTGATCAAAGTGGTATAGAAAGAATCACACGTAATTAAATTTTATAATGCCAATATTAATATTAGTTAAAAGTTAAAACGGTATAAAACGAAAGCCATAAACTATCTTCAACACGCGGTAATTATACTTTAACGGCTGGATTTGAACTGAAATTGTTATCGGCTAAACTTTATGGTTCATCCCTGTGTGAATTGGATAAAATTTATATCGAGGATGTGAGGGAAATTTAGAACACGTGGTGACAAGGGTGTGATCCCTTTATATCGAACAAACTCGTTATGAACTTATTTTGTTCCAAATATTTGAGTTTAATTGTCTCCTGAAGTTGTTATGGCCGCGATAAAACAATATTAGTTTTTCGATTATTCAGTTAATTTGGGAATATGAGACGTGTCTTTGTTTGGCAATGACTGTTACCAATGTTGGTTGTAGTCTTGAAAAGGAGAGATCGGATTCATAAAATTTTTTTGTTGTTGTGCATTTTTTTTTTTTATGGTATAACTCGGCAAACGAGCAGGCGAGCTACCTGATGGTAAGTAGTCATCGCCGCCCATGGACATCTGCAAAACCAAAGGAGTTGCAGATGCGTTGCCGAGCCTATTTAGGGAAAGGGAGGGGAAGGAGAAAAGGAGAAGGAAGGGGATTGGGGAAGGAATTGGGCCTCCGGCCCTCTCGCTCACCGAAAAAAGCGCAGTAACTAAACGCTACTACTCGGACGTCGGTCTTCTGCGAGAGTGTGGTACTTCCCCGGTCAAGCCCATTCAAGCTGCGAACAGCGTGGCCCTACCACAAAAAAATATACACCTTACAAATTTCCTAGCTTCAAATAGCTATAATGTGTGTTTTTCTTTTCCTATCACACAATATCACCAGTCAAATAAAACAAAATACATTAGTACGGTAGTTCACAGAGGTTTTATTACATGTTATATATTTTTATTATGTTTTTGGTACAGCTATGCCATAATTCAATAAATAAATGCATTTCAAATGCGAAAATAATAGAGAATTTTCTTTTGAGTGTGATAAATATATTTCCATATATTCCGATAAAGTCGAGGTATTTTTTAAGAACATTGTCCGAGCTTTAGATAGACACTGTTCAGAATATTGATCTTTGCGTTAGCTAATATTTATTGCTGTAATTGGTAGCCATTTACGTAAAAGCAATAATAACCGCAGATAATATAATACTTAGAAGAGCTATCTATAAGTCCTAAATGTCAAGAGAATGTTCATTTAGCAAATATTGCAATTTATATTGTAGGTAAATGGCAACTATTTAAACAAACGAAATTTTAATTGAAAGTTTCCGAAATGTCAGGATACTTTAACCTTTTGCGCAAATATTTATTCAGCAAACAAACGGGAGAGAAATGTAAAAAGGTTGAATGTACTAAAGTTGGTGAATAAAGTATTCAAGTACCTACGTAGACAAATGACTCCAGAGTGAGAAATATCACGGAACTGTGGCAGGATATACTTTTCCAGGTTAGAGAAAAATGTGAAGGGAAATGTTTTAAAACAGACATACCATCGTACCATCGCGCCTGTATTCCTTGAAAGCTTAGGCAGAGGTGGCAGTAGGCAGTACTAATGTAATTCACACTTCGCCGATATGTTTAGATGCCATGTACAGGGGTGAGCTTAGAGTCATTAACCGGGCACAAATCCAAACTCGAACTGCTTTAGTAGCAGTCATTCATAGAAAAACTCAAAAATACTATACTCGACCTGGGAATCGAACTCAAGATCTCTAGCGTAGCATTCGACTAAAACTAGACTAATGAGGCAGCCAGAAGCCGTAAAAAATGAAATTTATTACTTTTCTCTTTAATGGTAGATATTTAGTTAGTTACAAGATACAAGTATTAAGGTAAACGAGTCTCTTTAATAAGTACCTTAGCTACGTTACATAAAATAAAACAACGGCATTGACCACTCAGTGTTCTCGAGTTGGCGCCATTAATTACATCCACTCGATGTTTAATCGAGAAACTGTAAGAGTAGTGAACAAGTTTCAAGCAGCGCCGTAAAAAACAACTAAGGAAAATAGTACTAAGAATCCTTTTTCTGCAGTTTGTGCACAGAACACTAGAATACAAAGAAAATTTGAAAATAATCCCCACAAACAAAGGGAAGTAGAATTAAGTCTATGCAAATACGATTTGCGTCACGAACAAGTGGCTATTGAGCGGAGTGCTGACCGACGAGATAGTGGGGTCCTATTGAAACTAAGCGAACAATTCAATTACATTCGATTTCGTGGCGGCTGAGCTTTGCCGCAGCATTTTTCTATTTGGTCGCGTCGCTGCAAATGATACGAGGCGGCCAGGGGACCTCTAGTCCTTGCATACAAATTGAACACGTAAATGAGATAACACCCTGTTTATACGAAGGTAGGATGGTGTTACAATAAGACCGGGTAATCGGAATTCCTGATACGGCAAATTGTTTTCGCAACGGAAAATATCCGAGAGCATTTCCTATCTCAGGCATTTTGGCGGCGTTATTTTAAATATGGAATGCCGGAGATGCTTTCAATTTCTGGAGCATAAAGTGTGACCTTTACTGCAATATTCACTTGAATTATTGCCTTGGTAGCATATATATCATGTTACAGTAACATAATCACGAGTTGTATTTGTTACTAGTGTTTGCCCGCGGCTTCGCTCCCGTGGACAAATAACCAATAAACCAACAGTGATGATCTTTACAACAGTGAGGTAAAGCTATATCTCAGGTTCTATTGAACTAACTTTGATAAGGTATACCGCAGTTTTTATTTTGGAGCATTATGTTTTCTAACATTCAAAACAAATAAACAACATCAAAACAAAATTAATTAATTAATTAATTTTATTTCCAATTAAGTACACATAAAGCGTCCGGTGTACTTAACCGGAGGGACGCAGGTTCAAACCCTGCCTGAGGCCGAATTTTTCTTTCACAGGAAAAGTCATATCTTAATTTTGTTTTACAATAATTCAGAGATATGAATTTTCTAGTGAAAGAAAAATTCGGATGAAAAATGAATGCTTGAAAATCGAGAAAAGTGAATATTTCACATTATTTAATGCCAAACTATAATAAAAAAATAATCTATTCAGTAGTTTTTGCGCCAACACCTAACAAAGAGTCAAACAGAGAAGAATTCTAAAATCACGTTTTTGGGTTCGGGGACGTTTCTATACTTCAATCCGATTGTTTTTTAATAATTTTATTGCTTATAGTATAGATTCGTCTCTCAACTATATTCTATAAAGCGTAGCCTGATATTCAAGTAGTTATCGTATATCGAGTTTAGCTCAAGCGACGTAGTCATGTTACGTTGCTAATCTTAGCTAATTATAAACGAGCATCGATCGTTTAGGCGCATCAAGAGTATCAAGTTAATTAAAAACCCACCCTCGCTAATGGATTCGTCCCACGTTTTGAAGCAATATCCTGTTAATACAACATTGGAAATTTTGTTGTTATTCCATTTTGTTGATATTGCCAATATTCTCCGGGGAAATTGAATTACTGACGCTGTGGAGCATTCGATTTCTTTGTTTTCATCGAGTGTGACGATTTGTTTGTTATTGTCTTTTCTTTGCCAATTCGAAGTCTTTCAGTTACTGTGGTGACAAATAAATTAGGTTTTGTCAAATTTTGGACTAAAGATTATTAGTAAGAAAAATATTTTTTAAAGTGCGGGAAACGTCTCAATCATCACTTACTGTAATTATAATAATAGATATATATCCCTATCAATAAAAAGTAAGATCTGTTTTTTGGTAAGCACATCGTTTGAGAAAGGCTAGACTGATTTTTAGCCAGGATAAAGATTTTAGAAACATTTTGTTTAAACTTTTTAAGAAATAGATTAACGAAGATTACTGGTGACCTAGCATCCAGTGGTTTTGAAGGCGTGGAATTAATACCCAAACTGTACCTCGGAAAAATCCCTCACTTAGGCAAAAGCGAACCAAAATTTTCCCTGTATTTTTCAGGATTAGCATATATATAGACTGGCGAATGCGGTCGGTGACTTTGTTTTGCAATTGACAAAAAAAAAGCTGCTAGATTTAGATAAGAACAGTAGGTTGATTGTATAATAACAGTTATACTTGATTATTCTTAAATAATTTGTTTTTTAAGTAAGAGAATTAGAGCTGTGCCTATAATAAATAAATATATAAGTATTGATACTTTTTTGAACACACAAAAGAATTTTGGGGGAGAATTAAAAATACATTTGGGTACCTGTGCTAGGTATAAGAATAGCACTAAAAATTTATGGATGGAAGATAGGTTATGTTATGGCTGATGTTAAATCATAGTTTTAAACGCCCATTGGAATTAAAATAGCCGGAGGATAAAACACTGTGAAACATGACAATACAATCACTATTAACGATTTACATCGGTCAAAACGAATGTGTCAATATTCGAATAATTGACGATTGCAATTAACGTCGCGTCGTAATGTTATGTCATTATTGAGAGGCGAATTTACAAATGGCCGCTTCCATAATGAATAATGCCAGTTTATTTGTGACAATAACTGACTAAATGACTTTGAAGCGGCGGTAGCCTATAATGGCTAGGGCGTCGGACTTGCGATCATGTGATTGCCGGTTCGAACCCCACCCATTGCACTACCGACTAGAGTAATGTGTGACCCACATTGCTAGTAAGGTTTTATAAAAAAAAAACACATTTTTAAACTATCATTTTTATAAAAAAAAAACAATATAATAGCTTGATGATGATGGTGAAAGTAATTAATTAAGGTTGCATTTCACCAGCTCCGAATAAGTTCCCATTAGATACCTATATAACTTAGTAGAAATATGTAAGAATATTGAGGAGAATTAATACTATGATATCTATATCCTTATTACTATCCGTAGGTATATTATATCCGTGTAACTAATACCCATATATTCTGCCAAAGAGCAGATGAAACCGCAGCGCCCATATGAACAAGATCCACTCAGGCCAAACCAAATGCGTGTCTGGGGAAGCACTTAGGTAGGTACTTTATCCAGCAAAATTTTAGTTTTAGTAGATCAATTTTACAAATAGCAGATTTAGCCGAGTCATATAATAGCTATTCAGATAGAGTATAATGTTTTAAGACGTTTATTTCTCTTTAGGAATAGGTAACATTTCATTTATCAGAGAAATACAAGGATATCTTATTCTATGGTTCGGTCATATTAACAGGTGCCGGAACACGTACGTAGGTAGGTATCTATATTATAATAATAGATAGGTAATTAAGTAATCTTAACATATCTCAAATATAAACAGTTTAGTAGGAAGATGTTATCACTACGCAAATAATAAAAATAACAGAAACAACAAAAAAAAAATGTATATTGACATTATATTTATGACTTAAAAGTGACCGCAGGATCACAACAAGTAGAAATCTATAGTCACTGATCACGTCCGTTAGAAACAGGCGTGAAAATTTTTATGTACTTATACTTAGTTACATACATATGAAGAAGTAGCTGTTGCCCGCTATTCTGCTCTCACGAGACGAAGGGTAGCCTATGTTCTTTTCAAAGATCCAGTCTATCTCTATCAACAAAATTGGTTCGGCAGTTTAGGCGTGAATACGCAGCAAACAGACTATTACTCTCGCATTTATAATATTAGTCCGTATTAAAAAAATACGTGTATTTATGTCCTGTTACCTTGTAAAATAAAACGGTTTGATCATTTACCCACAAAGCGACATTTACCGTAACATAGTCATCATAACTCAAAGTGCTTTAGAATTTATTTCCGATCTACAATTGAATTGGTTTTGATAAACGACATATCACACAATGTGCCATGTTCCGCCAATGACAGCGTATATGTCATAAATCCAATAACGTGAAGTGTATAAATCAATTCGTTTTCGGATGTAGATCTACGTGATTAATTAATATAAAGTTACGTTTATATAAAAGTCAAAAATGTCTACGGACAATGCATTTAAATATCTCTGCTATTTGAAATAGTCTTCGCTCACCAAAATCTCATTCATAATATCTTTGTTGTTTATTCCCAAAGGGGTCGTAAGAAGTGACAAGGGTTATATTGGATAACTAAGATATAACTCGCATGATGAAACAACACAAAATTTTATAAAAGGAATATACAATGTTTTGTTATTAGATTGTAGGTACTAAAGTAACAACTTTGTGCATAAAATTGTACAATCGAGTGAACACATACGATCCAGTTTATATCAATATATTTCAGCTCACGTTAACCGATTTACAGTAGCTATTGTCTTGCATTTTAAAATGCTGTTTTCTGTACTTGACTGCCGCAAAACGCGTGCTCAAATAGCAGCGACTTCTCGCGTGTGTCAAAGGCAAACACTCAAGTTGCGAGCTTTCAATGGTGTTGCTAAGGTTCTTGCTCCCGCCAACTTATATTAATCTTGGGGGCAAAAGCCTTGGAAATACGAACCAGACATAAGTATGGTAAAAGTTTTACGAGATTGAGCACTTACATACATATTTGGTTTTACGTACTGCGTTCTAGATTTCTACAGCTATCGGTTTAAACGGAGCTTAATTAAAACTATAATTAATGGATCGATTGATTAATATGCAGTGATCACCTATCCGTTAGTTTTGGTCGTACATTACAGTTGGATATTGTGATTATCAATCACTGTTCTCTATGGTAATTCCAGTTTATATTGGCAGTGAGTTGATACATATTACGGGTACAATTTTGTCGAATAGCGATTGAACAATCATTTAGATTTTGCTCCCGAATGGCGCCTGGAAGTAGAGTGAACGTTTTGTATGGAACTTACTAATTTTGAAACTGTCTATGACATTTTGTAACTAAACCATATGTTATTTTGTAAGTTTCGCCTAATCACTGTAATATAAAACTTACCATCATTGATGAACGGGTAGATGGATCGCAGTTCAGCTTCGTAAGTTTCCAAAGATATTGGAGGCGCAATGGGAGGCACGTAGTCGTCTTCAGGCGATCGTTCCGATCCGTAGCCTTGGTCAAAGCCTGGGTCTTGAAGCTTCCAGACGGGCTCAGCATCGGAACCTGTCAACAGAAGCAATGAACATTGGTATCTATTATTTCTGTACTTGTTTTCTTCCTCAACAGGGCTCGTGGCTACGTTTATCAACAGATTTGTTAGGATAAGCTACCCCTGCTGCGGTCAGTCTGTTAAAAGGTGTCCATTCTTTACACATCGAGATCCCTTAGAGCCTCGGTGAACTCGTAAGCCGACGCTCGTTTGTGGTAGCCGCAAGCCCAAAATGTTTGACAACCATCCTTTCCTTCCAATATTGGTATTGCCTAGACATTGGGTTGCGGAGGACTGATGGCAGTCGCATATGGTTAGATTGAAAGCCAGCTCCAACAAAATTGGGCGTTTTCTAACTATCAATTAGTTAACAAAAACAAAAAAATCTTAAGCGTATCCTACACGCTTAAGCGCCTAAGTAAGCGATACATTTTATATTCATAGCAAGATTCGATCCATCAAATGGGTTTCTTTGTAACGTATTTTATAATGCCAACATTTTCTTGTAATCTTCTCCTTTTATGCTCTCAGCAGAAAATCACGTAACCATTGATATTTATTCCAGGATCTTTTTACAGCTTATGGTGAATGTTTTATAAACACGTATTATGTGTATTGTATGTATGTGGCTCTCGGGAACATCTTTTGGCAAACAGTAAGAATTTGTACAATCCTTGTTCGAAAATTTAAATGAAACGAAGCTTTATTTCTTCAATGTAGAGTATAATATCTGATTTATATCAGTTTGCGGATACAAAAGCGCAAATTAGCAATGTAATATGTAAGGAAATTCTCTCAATTTTCCTTTGTTTTCCTGACTGTTGATTGGCGTTTATTTATTTAACATAACACAACATCATGGCTGTATTCTCTGAAGGGTTAAGCAGAGGTGTATTAATGAACACCTACAGTCCGCTGGTATGTTTAGGTCCCATGTAATAGGGGGTGAGCCATTAAATCGGGCACAAATCCAAACTCCGGGCAGGTACTGAGAATTTTATAGAAAAACCCAATAACACTTTGCTTGTTTTATTAAGTAATAAGTAATATAGTTTTCTCTTTTTATTACTATTTTTATTACATTTAAAAAATTGGGTTAACTGGTCGGCTGTATTTTCTTACGAGGTGTCACAGCGCATGACTATGTATTAAGAATCGATGAATATTCAGAATAACTTTATTGTTACTAAAGAACGTTTTAGAGCTAAGTAAATACGAAAACGGAGCCTTATTTCGTTCGAAAACGTACGTATGTTTAGTTTGAAGCATGTTCTTAAATGTATAATGTATTATGTATGAAGGAACGGCTGGTAAAATATCGCTTTGCGTGCCTCGGATTAGTTAGGCGGCTCTGAATATGGCGCCGGTAACGTTGATTTACGTACCTCACCCCATAGTAACGTTACGGTCAGTGAAGCGGAAGTTTCAAATTTCAAAATTAATCAGTATTTGACTATTAAAATTTAGTGTTGGCGCTTTTAAATAATATATGTATGTAGAATATACTACATTAAGCGAGATATTCCTTACATTTTGGCAAAATTCTTTAAGCAGAATTTTTGGAAAGTGCAGTGATAGCCTAGTTATAAGAACATTGGACTGCTAAATCAAAGGTTTCGAGTTCGAACCCAGGGATCGCAGCTCTGACTTTTCGTGGTCATGTGCGTATTAACAATTAACTATCAAATTATCACGCGCTTAAACGCTGAAAAAAACCATCGTGAGGAAACTGAATGCCTGGGAGATTTTCTTGACGGTGTGTGAAGTCTGCAGATCAGCAGTAGCGTGGTTAGTCCTCTCATTTTGAGAGGTCACCAATGCCCAGCAGTGGGCTATTGTAATGGGTTGATTATGATTTTTTGGTGGAAAAAAGCCTCCCCCTAACCATGTTAGGATTTTCTATCTTAGACTTGTTCATATCAAAAGTCTTGATCTTAGTCTTAGATCTAAGTTAAGCCCCCTCGCCAGACCTTGTTACACCTGTATTGCGTGACACCGACCCCTTAATAAACATAGTAGATGAATTGGCAAATAAGTGGCGAATTTTTTAAATATTCTTCTAGTTTTATTAAATTGCTGCATAAATTGTTGCTTAGTAAAAGGGAAAGTACTGATCAAACCTTTGAGAATAAATAGCAATATCTTTAATTAATACAATGCAGTTATGTTATAAAACTCATCTAACAATTAAAACACACACTACTGGTTGGTATTATTTCTTATGTTCATTTTTTTATGGAAAAAAAATTAACCAGTAATTTTTTATTTTATTGTAGCATTAAATAATGTGAAATATGCACAAAGATACGACTTTTCTAGTGAAAGAAAAATATGTTCTTTAGTAGGAGTCACACCTGAGTCCCTCCAGTTAAGTACACCGAACGCTTTAGCCACTAAACTACCATAACCACTACCTGTGTCATCCAACGAAGATCCGGAGGAACGCAGGTTTGACTCCTGTCTGAGATAGTATTTTTCTTTCACTACAAATTTCATGTTTGTGAATAATAAAAATTGAAGTTACTAAAAGTAGATAACAAAATGCCACGACATTCTCTTTAACTAACAACAACAACACCACAAAAGATTGGCCTCACCGGCTATTTTTCACAGAAACAGCGGTGCAATACTCACGATATGTTCCTCATGGGAATCGAATTGCCTTTATCTATGGATATACCAGACATGCAATAGTATCGTTAGATAAAGAACTTTCGTGTTATGAATATTTTATAGTATTTCATTGGATGGGTGTTACTTTCTTTTACCATCTTGGCGTAATAGCGAAGGTTTATTTAGGGTATAGAATTGTACGTTATTTATTTTTAGTTTTGTTGTCACGACTGAGTAATAATTTATTTATTTTTATTTACTTCACCATCAACATCAACCAATACATATTATCCTACTGTAGGGCGTGGGCCTCCTCTCAGAAGAGAGGGATAAGGCTATAGTCCACCACGCTGCCCACTATGCTGTGATTTGTCAAACTTCACACGTTGAGAAAATCTCTCAGATACGCAAGTTTCCTCACCTTGTTTTCATTCACCGTTTAAGCATGTTATAATTAAGTAAACTTAGAGTTCAATTATTTTATTTAATAATAAAGACTTATTCTTACAGCCTCATATTCTGTAGTTATATCATAATTATCTTACAATCACGGAAAACGAATAATATTATAATTATTGACATGTTGAAATAGAACCACTTTACGCATTTTATTGTCTATCATGTGTATCAGGATTGAATAATTAAACGACATCTCGATAAAATCCGTAAAGTGGTTCTATTCCAATATGTCTGATATTCGCGTAAGTTTCAGAAATGTCTTAGTACCCTGAGGTATTTGTCAATTGTTTCCATTCAGTATATTCGAGCAGTTGTAAGAACTTGTCATTGATTAAGTGCGATCTATTCGTCAATCCTTCTAATTGTCGTCGTACGTTCTATTGGAATTGTCTATAAAAAACTGTAGTCTCATCTCATGCATGTATAGAATATTAGAACGAAACTTTTCTCATATCGATTAAGCTGAAAGAAGCATCGGAGAAAGTTCAAGGGCGTTGCTGCTGCATTCAAATGCATATTTTTAAGTCTGCTCCATTCGCAGATATTATACTATTATGTTTGTAAGTAGCGAAGAGCTTTTCATTTGTGTAAAACGTAAAATATATACTTTAATAAACAGATACACCAAAAATACAAACTGAACGTCAGAGGGATTCGTGCTCTCTTTAGCGTAAAGCCCATCAAGTTGCCGAACGAAACTGGACGGTTTTATGAATACGGAATAATGTAAATAAAGGCGTATTTTGGATATCATTTTGAATGAATGAATTCATATTGTGGCCGTTCTTTTCGCTGGTAGTTTCTCGTTATGAATAAAAGTCATCAGAAACATATCATGGATTGCAATCGGCGTCAGTTCTGCGGACCGCGGATTTGATTTCCGCACAGTATATTTTTCTTTGTTACCTTCAAATAGTTGTAAGTGTCCACCACGCTGGCTTAATGCGAGTTGGCAGACTTTACACGCTATCGAGAAAATCTTTCAAGCATGTAGGTATCCTGACGATGTTTTCCATCACCGTTTACCACCAGTAAGATATACGCACATGACTTAAAGTCAAAGGTAATGGACTTGAAAACGATATCTTTGACTTGGTAATCTAATGGCCACATCACTATGCTATCACTGCACCTATAATAAGCCCAACTTCCAGTCTAACCAATGTTAAAGCCAAGCAAATGTGCTTATTTTTTATTATTTTTTAGCATTAAATATTGCGAAATTTTCACAAAGAACTGAATATTCTAATTAAAGAAAATTTCTAGTGAAAGAAAAATTCGATCTCAGGCATATGCTTATTTTTTATAATTATAAAAAATAAGCTTATTTTTTATAATAATAAAAAATAAGCATATTACGGTAAGGCAACATCGTTCGACATTGAACTACCTGTAAAGGCAGTCGTGTTGGTTGAAAGACATAGTAATGTCTTCAATAGATGGTGCCGACGTCGCCTCAAGACGTAGAAGGTGGAAGAGAAATTCGACATCACAGGCAGTGGTCTCGGTAGCTTAGTTGGTAAAGCGTCTGGTGTACTTAACCAGAGAGACGCAGGTTCAAACCCTGCCTGAGATCGAATTTTTCTTTCACTAGAAATTTTCTTTAATTAGAATATTCAGTTCCAAGCAAATGTCTTCATAATTTCGCAACTCAATTTCTAAGGCTAAACTGGCTGTCAGGCTTTTCGGGATCCTGACTACCACTGACAACTGTAATAGGAGTTCGTATATCAAACGGGACGGAGGCTTCACCTGCTCTCCGAGGCACGCGAGAGTGATACCTGTACATTTGGCAGCGTAGTTTTAACTTAGGAACGAGACCCCCATCGGTGTTACATGGTTATTTTTTTTTCTATCTTTTTGTATTTTTTAGGCATTTTCCATGCAAAGATTATTAAGTTATTTTAGTGACGGAAAAATACGACCGCGGGTGGGATATTTATTTTACTCAAAATAAATTAGCTTGCTCGTTCTTCTTTTATTATGACATCATCATCATCATCATCATCAGCTCATACTTGTCCACTGCTGGACGTAGGCCTCTCCTAGTGAACGCCACAGAGCCCGATCTTCGGCTTTCTCCATCCAGTCAATAGTTATTATGACATAATAATACTTAATTGCTAATTTTAAAATTAAGTTTACTTATTTTCTTGACAGTAAACTATAGCACTTAACTTTTTCATATAAACGCGACATGAAATCTATCTTTTCAAGAAACCAAATTGTCGAGACAAAACATATTTTAAAGGAAGTGTTTCTAAGAACCACCCAATCTTCTTTACGTATTTGGATTTCATCTCGTAACCAAGTTACAGATACAAGCACACTCAATTACAATCGTTAGTCGAGCGCACTTGGGTGAGACAGTCGAGTAAATCAAAGAAATGGAGTGAAAAAGCCACGGTTCACGTCTCGGGTCGGGCGAAATTTCAAATTTGTTTCAGTAATAGTGCTAAGTGTGGTCCGCTGAACTAAATTAAGGCAACGAAATTAAGTACTAGGGGCTTGGGACCGTAAACTCATTGAGGAGTGAGGTATCCTATTTGCTATTTTTTTACTACCAGCTTGGAGTAATGAGGACTGCCTCATTAGTCTAGTGGTCCTAAGCGCGACTGCTACGCTAGAGGTCCTGCGAGCCCCATGTCGAGCAAAGTGTTATTTGTTTTTTTTTATGAAGTTCGCAGTTGCAGCTCGGAGTCTGGATTTGTGCCCGGTTAATGCTAATAGGTTCGCCCCTTATAACATGGGACCTAAACATACCGGCAAATTCTGACTGTACGCACGGCTACACATCAAGCTGTACAAATCGAGTATAGACTGGCCTTGAATGGTACGGAAATATTTATAATGGGCGGTCAGTCTAATATGGTTTGTATAGCTTGACATGTAGCCGTGTGTACATTAGTACGACTCTGTCTAACCTTTCGGGGAATACAGGCGTGATAATATGTTAGCCTGGAGTAATGCGCTTAAACCGGTGTAATAAAGTCTAGTCATAATCATTTGCAATGTACCTAACTCTGTGTTATAAAGTCCCTTCATATTAATTTGAAAGAAAGAAAGAAAGAAAGAAAGAAAAATAATTTATTTAGGGTACCCATCGTGACACATACTATTAAATACATAAGAACAACAACAAAATATTTAACATTTTTGGCCATAAGTTAGTATGTCTCTCGGGACTCCACTAAATAGGACCTGGTTCAGCATCTGCCAGACATTTGCCTGGCGCTGGTTTTCAACCAGACCCTTGTAATTGTAATTTGTAATGCACCTGTATAATTCAATCATATTACTTTCAAAGTAGCCAGTAAACCATAACTTTTTTTAAGAATACTTCTATGAATAGAGTGCTCAGTTATTCCTTCATTCTGTCTGTGCTGAATTATTTCCATTGTTTGTCTTTAAATGATTGACCTATCATTATGCTATTCATTTTATTGAATTTAAATATACCTTAATAGCAAAAGTTATAACAAAAAAATAATATTTACAAAATAGGAAATGTTGGGAATTTTCTACTCTTTGTGTAGGAACATAAATTGATAAATAAATATTAATTGAATAAGTTTAGAGAAAATTACATCTTTTTATCCATTTTATGACGTGCATGATTACAGACAAAGTGTGTCAATACTTGTTATACGTGTCAATACGTGTCAATACTTCAGCTGAAGCTGTAGCTTCAGCTGAAGATTTGTAAGATAAACTAAAAAATCTTTAGCTGAAAACTTGTATGTTAGCAGGTATTAGGCGAACCTACCTGTAAGTATTATAAGTTATGTGTGTATAATACCTATGAAAAACATTTTTGATGAAATATCTATTGATCGTAGAATGTACTCTTATAAAGGTCGTAAAAAAGAAACTCTATCAGGACGTGTTTCTTTAAAAAAAAATGCAGATAAAATATAATAATCAGTCATTTTAAAAATACGGATAAATAACCTCAAGATATCCCATATATACCCATAAAGCTGGTCCACAGAACCATAAAACCCATCATTATTGCAACAAAAATGTTCGAGGCTTAGTAACATCTTCCGGCAACATATTTCACATTTCATATTTAGCTCCTTACTGCGGCAGTGGGTAATGGACGACCCTCGAACGTAAGACGCGTCGGGTTATCGCAACAGCGCGGGCGCCGGTTCCCTCTTGATTTATTGTGTTTACACCTGCACCATATTGGTCTATATTATGACCAGCAATACTACCACTAACTGCTATTAGTTTGTTTTGATTCGAGTCCTAAATTAAGGTATACATTTTAGCGAAAGAAACATTTTATCTGAGGGCTTTGAACTTGTATGCTTCTGGTTAAATATTTATACCGAATAATGCTTTAGCTACTGCGCCACCGTCTGTAATGGCGAATTTATGTGAAGTTGTTTTTTCTATGTAAGTTAAAAACCAAAACAAAACAACCTCATTACTAAAATCGATACGAGAGGCGATTAAAAACGACTTTAATTGCAAAAATTCAGCAGTCTTTTCCTTGAAGTGTACCTATGAATATGGTGTTATGATTTCATCATGAGTTTCCAAAGTGTAGTAAAGTTTGTAGGTAATATGTAAATCTGGATTTTAGCAGCTATTACAAGAAATTCAAGCTAATCTAGAACTACTAATAAAGACATGAAATGAAACCTAGGACTATATTCAGTAACTTATCTAATGAGAGCAACACCAACCACTATTATTTTAGAATACATAGAACTGGTAATAGGCAGCTAAACAACAGAAGATGGGAAGTTATATTCAATAGGCGGGGAATAAAGGCTTTGGTCCCGAATCTCGGGACGTGATAAGAGTGACAATAGACGTGACGCCTCCGTGTCTGCCTTTGAGCTAGGCAAAACGTCTAAAATAATTGCCGTAGTAGCTACAGACGTATGTTCCAGGCTTTATCTTTAAACTAAGACATTTTACGAAAAACTATATTTCGTTTTTCGTTTCGTAAAATATCCCTGTCCTATTGGACAGGGATATTTTTTGTTCACCTGTTATTTCAATCAAGTTTTTGTACAGTAGTGGAAAGGGTACAAAAAAAAAACAGCCATTATCGTCCCACTGCAGGGCAAAGGCCTCCCCTCCCTTTTTCCATTCCTCACGGTTCAAGGCCACTTTGGGCCAATCCTTCCAGAATCTGTCCAGCTCATCCCGCCATCTTCGTCTTGGCCTACCGCGCTGTCGTCTGCCGTTTTGTGGGACCCATTCGGTACTTTGTTTAGCCCACAGCTCGTTTGACATGCGGCAGACGTGTCCGGCCCAGTTCCACTTCAAGCTAGCAGCTTTTTGGCCTATGTCAGTAATCTGGGTTTTGGAGCGCAGTACGCTATTTCTGATGCGGTCTGTCAATTTGACTCCCATCATACTGCGCTCCATGGCTCGCTGGCAAACCCCAAGTGCGGACCTCTGATGTTTTGTCAAAGACCAGGTCTGTGCGCCATAGGTGAGGATGGGGAGAATACATACATCCATGAGTTTTCTTTTGAAAGTAATGGGTAGGTTGCCTTTCATGAGGTCTTTCATGGACCAATAACCTTTTCAGGCATTCTCGGTGCGTCTTGCAACTTCTTTAGTTTGTCTTGCCTGGAAAGACATTAATTGGCCCAGATAAAGGTACTCATGGACGTACTCAATCTCCTCGCCTTCGACTTCCAACCTACGTGTCACGCTATTCGTTATGAGCTTGGTCTTTGACATATTCATCTTCAGTCCGACCTTGAGGCTTGCTTGGTGTAATTCTGTGATCATAGAGCCAAGTTCTGTTGCAGTCGAAGAGAAAAGGACAATGTCGTCAGCAAAGCGAAGATTTGTTAACCTTTTCTTACCGACGACAATGCCCCTCTTCTCCCAACTCGCTGCTAGCTTTCTGAAAATCTGTTCTAGGGTAGCTGTAAATAACTTTGCAGAAATTGGGTCTCCTTGCTTGACTCCTTTTTGAATTGGGAAGGATTGACCGAGACTATTTAATTTTACGGCTGCAGTGCTGTTTTGGAAATGGAAAGTGTACAGTTTAAAAAAAATAATATGATGTCCATAATAATGAAGCTAAAAAGCCGTATCTTCAGTAAAAAATCGGGTAATATACCTATTTACATTTCTATACCTTAATTTCAATGTAAAGTAGAAATTTCATAAAGTAATCACTCAAGTATGATGATTAAAACATGGTTTTAATAATATTCCCCCTTAGGCCCCAGAAAATTTTGTTAGGAGATTAATTCAAGTCTTGTCGCATGACGTAAAAGGCAAGTCAGGGGAGCTTTGAAAGGCCCAGATTAAAGTGCTCAAAGGTAGTGAAAGACGCCACCTCCTCGTACGTAAGAAAAACAATTTTCTTTTGAGCATAAGTTTTGTCAACTAAAAATTATATTACACCAAGGTCAGCTTACCGTTTGCGCTCGAAACTTTCCTTGTTGTTTGGACTGAAATGATAGTGAGCAGAATCGCGTGTTGTTCGATATTTGGTGGCTGGGGAATTGTGTATGATAGTGATCAGTCTATTTCGTATGTGCATTATTTTCTCACGGGGGCTCTGTTGTGCTAGTAATGACCCCTGTGTTTAATAGTAGCTATCGTCTACAGCTACACTGAGAAAATAATTGCATAGAGTATGTCCAATTTAAGTGTTCTTAACCCGTCAAGTAACAAACTACAGACACAATGCCAAATCTATCGTTCTTGGGAGCCGGGAGCCGGATTACGTGATTTGCTGTATTGATACTTTATTCAGGAGTACAGATGATCAGTCAAACGGACTCATTATCTGTATTCCTTTATAGAAAAGGGTCAACAATAGTATTCAGATTTTCTTACTACACCTAGATTGCATCAACGAAGAACAATCAAGATAATATATTGTTATATACATATACTAGCCATCGTTAAGAAAAAAAAAAACAATTTATTACTTGCTTCTTGTACTTTAATAAAATATAAAGTAAGAAAGAGTAACGGTAACAGAAATACGAGCTGACCGTTTTATTTGTAGTCGGAAATAGAAAATCTATAGCGTTGCGTTTGCAGAGTAAAGGTTAGGTACTTGAAAACAGTACGGAATCGTGTTGAGTGAACCGTACTTACACTCAACCGGTTTTATTTTCTCAATAAAATTATCGAGCAAAATGTAGCGAAATTTTAAATAACAATTAATAACGAAGACATTAAGAGGAAAATTTCACGGCAAATGAAATATAGCCGGCTATTAACGAGTCTTTCTCGAATATTCCACGCACACTGAAGCGAACCACTAATGACATACTTAATGTGGCACAATTAATCATCTACGATGGCTAATGTATAGGCAGCTGTTTGTTCAGTAGCTGTTAAAGAGAGCTGTTACTGCGATGGTAAGGCTCAGGTGTGTGGGATCCACGGGATAATGTATTCCATATCTTCGACACCTCGCAGCGGGATTCTCAACATTTTTTCTCTATTAGAAAACTCCATAGCACCTTTTTTCATGATTGATGGAAAATTTATACAAATCTCATATTTTTTCAATATCTACTTCGTCTAAATTTGTTTTTCATTACATTAAATGAGAGAGTCACATGATCACTCTACTTTTAGACTACAAATAGGAAATCCTCATCACTCACAGTTTCCAACAACGTTTCAAGCAATCTGTTACAAAACTTTTATTCATAAACGTTATCAATCATGGTTAAGTACGAGCCCAGACTTCCGTTTAGCATATTAATCTCATTTTTATACTTCATGCCAAGGTGAAACAGCTAAAAGTTTTAACAATACTGTAGCCATTAGCCATATATCAACGTCGGGTGAAGAGTCTGATTCGGACGCGGGCAAATTGGGATTAATAACGGTCTTACTAAGAAAGAATTCCTCTCACATTTTCTTTTACTGATTAGGTGGCAAGACAAATCGGTTCGGATAGTGCGAAAACACGGAATGTGCTCAACTCGCCTTTTGTTTCTAAAGTTTAGTTTAGCCAGGGCCACTCAAATGATTTGTTGGCAGCAACGATTGCTTTGAAAACAAATAATGGACAATTACTTTTCAGTGGCAGAGAGAAAGTGTCTTCTCAACAGGAAATAATTGGTAAGGGAAAAATGGAGGTTATAAAGACGAGATGCGATCTTTGCAAAGACCAAATTTATGTATAGTTTCATGCATCTTATCAGTAATTAATCAGATAACATTGAGGCAGCAGCTTGCTTGTATGTGACTAACAAGTTTAGATGGTATCGAGATCTATTCAATACACTGTTGTATAATCAAGCCGAGGCGAATGGATATTTTATTGGTCTAGATGTAATGTTAGGGTGCCCGAGGTGATCTCGTTATAAGTACGATTTTCAGATTAGGAAGTCTGTAAGGGTTTTTGTTTGAATCAGCCGAAGAAAGGAATTTTATAATGGTCATGGTATTCATTTTCGAATAATGAGTGGACTTCACTGATTGATCATAGGGGCTATCATACTGGTTTCTAACACTTACGCGAATATAAGACATTGAAATAAACCTACTTTAAAAATATCAATATAACGCGATAAAATCCGTAAAAACTAGTTTTATTTCATAGGGGCTATGTTGAGTTCTTATACTATTCTATCGCCACAAATTTACTAGCCATGATAAATTTTAATGTCTTGTCGCATCACTGTTCACAAAATCGGTAATTTTGCGTCGAACAACTCTGTATATGTAGGGTACACTTTATGTAAGTAATTTATTAGAATTATCGTTGGATTTTGGTGGCACGCGATCGGCCACCCCTTCCGGGCCGTCCTTGACCCGTAGTTATTCGGAGCGATGACGTCAGCCAGCGTGGCCGAACCCTGTTCCACACTCGGTAAATGTATTTTCAGAAGGTTCATTTTGGACATTGAGTTGAAACAAGAATTAAAATGGTCAGGTCATGAACATAAATTTTAATACGATTTAATTTTTTTTTATGTATTGATACTATGAGAACCTCGTGAAAAGTCAAAGGGTCTCGAGTGAGTTCTAATCCAAAGCACGCACCTCTGCCTTTTAGAAGTCATGTGCGTATTAATTATCACGCGCTTAAACGGTGAAGGAAGACATAAGGTAACCTTCATGCATGCATGCAGATTTTCTTGATGGCTTGTGAAGTCTGACAACCTGAAGTAGGCTAGCGTGGTGGACTATTGTCTGGGACAATTTAATGGGTTAATAATGATGATGATGATTTTTCATAGATTTGTTTCTATTTGAACATAAAGTTGATACGACATTTTCGTCTATTTATTCCGTGGTTTTGGGGAGTTCGGGAGAGGGTAGGTTACTCCTTTTCTTATGGAAAGTAGGATCATTGGAATAATAAACTGTGTCTTATAAAATCTGGATTAGCGGGTTGAATGATGTATCTTTTATAATTGATCGAAAACTAGTAAGATGAATAGCATTCAAATTTAGAAATAGCTCCTTGAGTAAGTTGATATTGTTTTTTTTTTATCTTTATTTATTTAGGGGTGTTCGTCTAACCCCATTGTGCCTCTTACATATTTATGTTACAAAAGTATATCTAGATAATCAATAATAATTTCAATTTCTGAAGATTTTAGTGAATCACTGATGAAGCGGTGGTATCAGGCGACTTAAGTTTTTTTGTAACCTCTGAAGTGGGTTGGGATAAGTTGATATTGATAGAATTGGAGATTCATTTATAATTTCTCCTTGTTTGTGTGCAATACAAGCGTTGTTTCAAGTTGCTTTTCTGAATCTTCTTTAGTGCGTGTACTGAGAACATGTCGCTGCGTTAGTACCATACTGCAGTGTTAAATGCGAATTTATTGTAATTATGGCTGCAGCGTTCAACTGACGTTTGCTAGAGCATTTCGCTCCACTTTAATTTATTAAGCGAGTATCTATCTCTTAGAACCTTCGCCGATGAACAATATTCTGTATAAACAGATGAATCCTTTGTTAAATATTACAGTCACACTTTATCTCAAAAATCCGAAGCGCAGTTTTGACTCGTGTGAGTAGGTCTTTATGGAATACGTTTTAATTTTTTGGTTTCAATATTGTGAAAATTGGTAGGGTACATAATTTACTTTTAAATGAAACACTTAGTACACCTTAGCTGGTAAAAATATCAACAAATAAAAAATAATCGAGTTAAGCACTGCGATTCAATTGCTTATAATGAATTTATATTTTTTAGATGACGGAATAATTTGTACGTGCGGTTGAAATTCCTATTCTATAACGTTTTTTTGGATGCTTGGAAATAAACGAATATTATTTATAAGAAGCGCGTAACCACTCAAATATGTTTTTACAACAATCAGAAGTAATATTTTTATGTAATCAATCATTCCCACTCTACCTTGAGTGTGGAATCACTCATATTCGGCTACCTAGCTAACACATACGAAGACTACCGTCTTACAATCTACGATGATCGATGAGCGCGGCCTGAAACCATTAACCGTTTTTTATCCTCAACGTTATCGCTGCCTACGCTCCCAATTTATACTATCTAGATTTCAAAGAGCATAAAAATTTAAGTGAAAAAGTCGTCCCGAGTAACACCATATTTTAAGACAGATTATCTGGAGATGAGCTGCCAAGTCTTGTTCAAGAATCTTTATGGATTTAAATTTTATGAAAAAAATATTTTTTTAAATAAAACGCCGCCCACCATTTATTTTCCTTGTAGTGTTGGAATCGTACACAAATCAATAGCATAGGGCGAGCAATTGGCAGCAGCCCATTGCTCGACATAACATTGATATCTCAAATTATCTGAGTCTTGATTGTTTGCTCGAAAATAATGAATGATATTTTATTAGTTATAGGTATATATATTTTTTTAGTTTATCTAAGCACTCGCCAATTCGAAACGCAAATTTCATTGGTTTTATTAATTAAGAGAACAGTTTTTTGTTAAGGTGGTAATTTATTATTTATTTAGGTAGATCATAATTTTCCAACTCGTTCACATCGTTAATCTTTTGTATACGCCTCTTAATTACCTTTTTAATAAACTATGCATAGTCAGATCGTCTGTGCTCATAATTTTGACCAGCCTTTGAACCATATATTATTATCTATAGATAACCTGTTATCTTATTGTTTATTTATTTAAATTCAACCCTATAAAACCGTCGATACATAGGTAATGAACCAACAAATAAATATATGTATAATCATTATTCTAGGCATGAATGAAGGATAGTAACAACAATACCACTAAAGCTCCTTTCTCAAAGTTAAGTGAATAAGACGTAGTTTCCGCGTTTATTGTTTCAACAGTTAATTGGTACAGAGGCCGTTCTACGAACGCGATGATTTGTAGGTTGCAAGAGAGCGATGGGGCTATTCAATCTGTATAGCAGTATCTCTGTCTAACAACCTGTAAATGATCGCATTAACACGTTGTGGTACGGCCCCTGTTACTGTAGATTATGAGGTAACTGGCAACTCATCTAATGAGTTTGTTTTGAAAGTAAACACTTGGCAGCAACTTTGATTTCACTACTCCGTTGTAGATATTGGGTTTGCTTGTTTACTTGCTAAAGAGATACATATAAGCTACGCCGTATGGTTAATTAACGGATTTGAGTGGGAATTAGAATGTTGAGCCCGACACTGTGGATATTTGATTAAATTATTATACATAGAATGATGCCATTAATAACATAACATACCATCACGCCTGTATTCCCCGAAGGGTTAGGCAGAGGTGTACTTAATGTACACCCACAGTTCGCCGGTATGTTTGGGTCCCATGTAATAGGGGGCGAGCCATTAATACATGATGATAAATACTCATTTATGTTTAGTTAGACGCTTAGGTACCTACTGGTAATAAATGATGTATGGCATAGTAGTTGAGCAATACTACTACGAGCTCAGGTTTGACTCTTGCCCGGTATATTATAACTGTGATCTACAGATCTGGGAGTTTTTGTAGGAATACTTAGTTTATGAATGCACCCACGAATGCTTAGGAGAATCACTGATAAGGAACACAAATTTAATTTAAATTTTACAAGATATTTAGTTTTTAGACATTTATAGCCTTGTTTGTATGCAAACTTACCTAATATTAACAGTCATTATAATCTTCCTTTTAGCAATATTTATATTAAACTGCCCAGGACTGCTTAATCGCGCACAATAATTCTAGGCTCGCTTCACACGATAAAAAGTAGTAAGATCTCCGCGATAAAGTGAGCTGAATATCTTACTAGGTATACACGTTATTTTGCAGGAAAAATTATTTATGTTTCAAGTAGCGTGCGACGTGCTCCGAATGTGTAGGTGGTGTTATAGATTTACCATCGAGACTTGTACTCTTTTAAGAAGTAAAGACGTCAGTATTTTATACGATTGAAGCTGGATTTTCCAATCAGTTTTAGTATCTACGCAGTATACCTACGTATGTATGTATGTACAAGTTTGCCAACTTTCTTTTTGAACCTATTACTTTGTCTTCCATTGGATTCCTGTATGGTGGCTTTTCTCTTTTTGTAAAAGTTATATGTATATAGTAAATAAAAGTTATATGTATATAGTAATAAAATGTTAGAAACCCACATCAAGCTTCGTTATAAAAGCCACATAGGTAGATGATTGGCACAATAGTAGAAAGAAGTGTAACTACACGTAAATGTATGATTAAGTGTGAAGAAAAGAAAATTGTATGACACTAGCTGTGTTTTATTCTCATCTCAAAGGATTTTTTTGACATAAAAGGTAGCCTACGTCCTTACCAATATCTCCATCACAAATTTCATTAAAATCGGTTTAGCGGTTTAAGCGTGGACAGACGGAGAGACTAAAAATTAAGTATAATAGGTACTTAGTGGATTTACAAAACGTATTATTGGCAAAATACTCGAAAACCCGGTTGTATTATCGCAAAATGGCGTCGAGATATGCAAGTCTCCGCTGAATTGCTCTTTCGAACGAAGGGCTAAAGGGTTCTGTCGAAATGATTTCCTTTTGTTAACGGCTACTAAGATTAAACTCTTTTTATTAAAATAATTTCCAGTGAGTTCAGCTTTATTTTCTCAATGAAAGTAGGTTAAATGGAACGACTAATAGAAGGGTATAGGCATACATAATACCATAGCGGAATCCCAATGTTGGAATAGGTCCAAAAATTGTTACGAGATCTTTGAATGTCTAGAAATTCCGGGTTTAAGTGCAGTGATTCTCCGGCTTGCCCTGTTCGCCTCTCGTATCCGATACGGATGAGTATAATTTCTTTAAGTACACGAATTTATTCAAATTAAGTTGTTCTAGCGTAATGAAATCATTATCAAAAAGCGATGGGTAGCGTAAATGAAAGTAGGTGGAAAGAGGACCGTATCAAACTGATACGCGTTTAAGAAGTTGTTAGAAAGAAAGCAGTGTCGATAAATAACTATGAAATGTACGCAATAGACTATGAATATTACAAATGTAAAAGTTTGGTATAAATAGAGGTAGATACCCAATCGCGAAAACTTGAACGAAATTTTGGCACAAATATTGTTTATAGCGTAAAATAACACTTGGGATACTTTTTATCTAGGCTGAGGAAGTCGCGCATAGATATCTGACACTTTCAGTTCTCAGTCCAGCAGTTGCACTGTTACTCAAACATTACATTAACATTTCACTCACCGGACTTGCTAACCCTGTACCGCAGACCTCGTCCGCCCTTCGGATGGCAGCGGTTATAGGTACCGAACTCGCCGTAATTGTTGTTCACGCGGCTGTAATCCGCCAAATGTCGGTTGCCGTCTAAATGGTTCGGCAGGGATCGGTTCCAGCCCATAACATCGCCAACCACGGAGCCGCAGACAGATGACTCTGTCTGAGACTTGGTGTCGCCATTGCAGAGGTCGCCGCTGGAGCGCGCGCGCCGCCCCTTCAGTCCTTTGGCGGAGTGCTGGCTGATGTTCGAGCCCATAGCTTGGCGGGACCTCAAGGGGGCCCCGCCACCCGCATCTCGCCAACCTTCCCTCTCGACACTTTTCCCCCTACAATTGTTCTCACCTGTAAACAAAAAAGGGTAAATTTTAATTCTAGATGTTTAGGGATCCCAGCTGTATCCTGTCCTCTGCTCAATGGAAAACTTTGTTTTGGAGATTAATCAAATTAAATCATGAGCTCATTACATTACAGTGTATTTTACAACTGTCCTCCGTGCGTGCGCGGGAAGATAATTATTGCCATAAATTGATTGAGTTCTCCAATGGACTGGACTATTCACCGTTTTTAAAATATTCTCCTCGTCACGTTTTATACCATACAAAAGAGTGGGGTATCCTATTCATTGCTACCGGCAGGAAAAGGATCCATCATAAATTATTTACGCGTTTAGGTTGGTTTATATATGTACATAGTTCGCACTCATTTCGTTTTAAATTAAACTTGGATGTTTGACTACCTCTTTAATCTAGTGGGCCTGAGCGTGACGGCTACGCTTGAGATTCTAGGTTTGATTCTCAGGTCGAGCAAAGTGTTATTGGGATTTTCAAGGAAATTCTGAGTATCATCTTCGAGATGGGGTTTGTGCCAGGTTTACGGCAATAGGTTCACACCCAATAAACCTGGCACGTAATAACGTGGGACCTAAACATATCGGCGAACTGTGGGAGAACATCGGTAATCCTCTGCCTAACTCTTCGGGGAAATATAGGCGCGACACTTGGTATGTCGCTATAGCACACTGATTTATATTTACTACTTATCGCAGTAAAACCTAACCTTTTTTATCTAGAGTTTAACATCGATGGACTAGGTTGACTTATTCCCATCTATGAGAACGTGTATTCTCTAACCCTATCTTGTCCTTCCCAAAGGTTTGATATTGGCCTTGCAATTCGCAGAAATTGTCTGGAGTATCACTATAAAACAATAAGCTCTTTTTTATTTTTATTGAATTTAAATCTCGGATTGGGTACGTTTTAATTTCCGATGTCCAATATACTATGCAAAATCCTTCATCATTAATATTCACAATGCTGAATAGAATAATTTTAAATCTTAATAAAATCATGAGATTGTTCAAGAAACTTAGCGCGAAAGGGTTGAGTTTCCTTTACAACTAAATTTCCAAAATTCATTTCCTCGCGGCGGTTTATAATTTCCATAATTGCTGGAAATATTCGCCAGTTCACCGAAAATATCGGGAATAATTTTAATGAGATGCGGTGGCCTGTGTCGGGCCTACTTCCGAAGATTTAATGAATCTTTCACCCGCTTGGCGCCAGTTCATTAAAGGTTCCCGCTACAAATACTAGCGTGTATGTATACACTATGTGTTGCGGAAATAAACTGGAAATTACGTATCTTTAAATTTTATGGGATAGTATAATATAGCCTATGTCCCTTAGGAATAATGTAGCTTTCTATTGGTGAAAGAATTTTCAAAATCGGTTCAGTAGATCCAGAGATCCTACAGCTTCACAAACTTTACCTCTTTATAATTATTCTAACTAATTTCATCAGTATTATTCAGTATGTATGAATATTGCCCAAAACAATTCGCTCAAGCTAAGCCTTTGAACTAAATGCGGTATTCGTATTTGTGGTTCTATACGGGAACTACAAACATACGTCTTTGTAATCAATTATACAACATTTACACGTCATATTAGGCTACATGTAGGGCAAAATTGTTCACAATGGCCAGTATATCTTGATACGTCTAAGCAGTGCACGCACGTCAACAAAACGTCAAATTAAGAATATTTAAGTTTAGCTAAATATTTTGCCGCAGTGATAGCCTAGTGATATGACCATTGGACTGCCAAGTCAAAGGTCTCGAGTTCGAATCCAAGGCACGCACCTCTGACTTTTCGAAGTTATGTGCGTATTAATAATTAATTATCACGCGCATAAACGGTGAAGGAAAACATCGTGAGGAAACCTGCATGCCTGAGAGATTTTCATGAGGGCGTGTGAAGTCTGCCAACCCGCAGTAGGCTAGCGTGGTGGACTATAGCCTAATCCCTCTCGTAATGAGAGGAGACCCGTGCCCAGCAGTGGGACAATGTAATGGGTTGATGATGATGAAATATTTTGCCGCCAGCCAAGTTAAGCTGGACCTTTGTAAATCAGTATTTTGTAGACGCTCACGGCTCAACACGAGAGCTTACTCGCATGGAATGCGGATTTAAAGGTCATTGTATCGTTACTCTTGTCACTAAAAGGGTAAATAGGCAGGACGGGTTAAAGTCTTAAAGAGCTTTCTGCCAGCCTTCGACAATACTAAATACAAAACACGCCAGTTGTAGACACGGCACACATTTTAAGGAGATTCGACACCCCGCATTTAACCGTGCATGAAACCGTAAGAAAATAACCTATTATTTTGTTTTCTGTCTTCTACAAATATCTTTGGTTTTTAAAGAGGCTTTAGTTTGTTTATCTAACCTAATAGCCTTAACGGTAACAAATATTGTGGTATGCAACAATTCTGAAATGATGGACCAGATAAAACCGTGACCTTTAAGTCGTCTTGGACGAAATTTTCACTATATGACCAACCCTGAAATCACGAAAATTTCGGCAGTTTCATAGAAAAGTTTTCTTCGACAAAATGAACTGTAGGGATAAACTGTTTATTTGCTATTTAAGGTTGGTCACACAGAAGAAATTGTTTCTAAATAATCAGCATTAAAACAAGTTTTTCGCTGCCAGACGTGGTGCACAATTGAGCCTAGACTGAACTTTAAGCCTAGATAAATGAGTGGGTCTAGCCGTTATTGGATACTCATCTGTTTGATGTCACCTTACCACTTGTTTACATCGAACATAATATTCTATCACGGCGATTTTATGATAAATGGACCAATATATTGTATTCCTCCATAAACAACATTAAAAAAATGTTTATTGCTCCAAGTTCTTGCATTCCTGCCAATTGCTTTAGTCCCATGTTACAGCCACTATTAAATGTTCTATAAAAATAATATGTTTATCATTTTAAATAAGTAGGTAAATCGTTATTAAGAACCTCACTAAAATTTGGAACAAAATAATTTATTACATCGGTCGTTAAGCTTCCTTCAACTATTGTTACTCGACAAATACCTATGCCATTTTATTTCAATATAGCATGTTACTAAAC
This sequence comes from Subacronicta megacephala, assembly GCA_958496365.1. Lineage (NCBI taxonomy): Eukaryota > Metazoa > Arthropoda > Insecta > Lepidoptera > Noctuidae > Subacronicta > Subacronicta megacephala. Next base: position 11,085,344 of record OY292520.1, on the reverse strand, counting down.
ATCAAAGGAGGCTGAATAACCTTCAAATATCAAAAATGAAGCAGGAAGTTGCCTAAATGCCTATCATATACCGAAAAAAAAACAAACAATACTAGTTCTTCCATTTCTCTTGGGAACCACTACAGGCCAGTACACTTTGTTGTCTCACGTACTACATTAAACAATGACAATATAATGCAACAAAAACGCATACAATACAACTTCCGTTTCAGCGTCAATCTTCCTCTTGTTTGACGCAAAACAAATGGGACCAGTCCACACGGGACTGCATTGTTGAACGCAATAAAAACTACGGCTAGCTACAATATTGTATATAGCACATAATATTTTTGCAGGTAATTTTATAGGCATATTAAAAGCTGTAAAATAACAGAATTTTATGGCACCTGTTTGTTGAATCCTCCAGAAGGTCGGAAGTGTCCAAACAATTGTTTTTCTACCGTCTACTAACTAATTAGTTAATTTGTTTGAAAGGTAAAGTGTAGCGTGAGGTATCTTTTGTCAGTTTTAGGCTTCTTTTTGAAAGCTTTTGTAAACTGTCTGTAGAAAATGCAATAATTATAGGTTATTAAGAAATAATATGGGTAGACAACATAATTCCCGTCGTTGGGCGTACTTGGATGAGAGTGGCACAGGACCGTGGTAGATGGCACAAACTTAGGAAGGCCTATACTTAGCAATGGGTAAAGTTTGGCTGTGGATGATAATGATGAAGAAGAAATAATAAAAGTAATTACTTTTATTGGTTTAAATTGGCCACTAAAACAAGTCAACCATTCCCAGAATTGGTGGTTATTTTGATTAATAGTCCAGTTAAAATCTTTTATTTGCAGAACTTTGGTCTCAGCCCACTGAACAGGGACATCGCTCATTGAGTAATGATGCGTAACAATGACCTTTTTGTCTCATGCAACGGCGACGTCCTTGCTATTGTTTAAATCACCGTTTGTTTTATGCTTAAATGTATTTGTTACGGTATTGTTACCATAGGATATTGAATTATATAAATTAACGATATATTTGACCTCTGGTTTCCCGCTAGAATCCCGAAAATTGGAATTAGTACGGGAAGCGGATCACACGATTATTTCCTTTAGCCCAACGACTGAATTCTGTACGATCGCCCGCGTAATTCTATTCGACTGAACTTTGGGAGTTATTCCACAAATCTCTTGATCTATGTTTTGTCTTGTTATTTAGGTAGAAAGAACGTAAACAAAAAATAAAGTGTAGCCAAGTTCTCATAGTTATTAAAAGTGGAAGTTAGTTAAAATATCAATTAAAATAATGAAGGTAATTAAGTTTTCTTGGTCTGTCTTCTTGTAGACTGCCTCGTTGGTCTAGTGGTCCCAATCGCGACTGCTACGCTAGAGGTCTTGGGTTCGATCCCCAGGTCGAGCAAAGTGTTATTGAGTTTTTCTATAAAATTCTCAAGTAGCAGCTCGGAGTCTGGATTTGTGCCCGGTGAATGGCAATAGGCTCGCCCCCTATTACATGGGACCCAAACATACCGGCGAACTGTGGGTGTACATTAAGTGCACCTCTGCCTAACCCTTCGGGGAATACAGGCGTGATGGTATGTTATGTTATGTTATGTCTTCTTGTAACTACCTCATTAGTCGTAAGCACAACTGCAACGTCCAACCTTCTGGGTTCTATGTCCCGGTCAAGCAACGAGTTATTGGGTTTTTCTATGAAATTGTCAAAAAAAGCTCGCATTTAAAAGGCTCGGCAGTTTCGGGGAAAACAGGCGTAATAGATATATCAACACTTTTGTTACTTTGAAAATACTTTGCAAGTTGTGGTTCGTTTTGAGTAAAGGGTTTAAAGGATTTATTTTGGTGTCTCTGGAAGACGGGCTACGGATTTAAAGCGCAATGAAATCCCGCGTAGACAATTAAGAGCCGTCACAATGAGCCGCTCGCGGCGACAGCGACGCTCTGCCTCAGTCTTTACGTTATAAAAACGTAACAGTTCGTTCTAGCTGTTATTAAGACATTCAAAACTAAGTTCGAAAGTTATAGAAATGGAAATCTTAATCTGTATTACTCTTAAATGATTGTCATTGAAATATATTCTGTCTATTCGTATTCCAGACTGCCTTATTAGTCTAGTGATCTTAAGCGTGACTGTTACGCTAGAGGTCCGGGTTTCAATTTCCAAGTAACTCAGTGGTTTTTTTTTTTTAAATTAAACTCTCGTTTGACTTTGGATTTATTAATGTACAATAAATGGAAATCGGCTCGCCAGCTATTACACGGGACCAAACATATCAGCAAAGTGTGGGTGTACATTAGTACACCTAAGCTTAACTCTTGGGGGAAAACAGGCGTGATGGTACCTATGTTATGTTATGCGTATTCCATGTTTTGAAGTAGTGTTTTCGCAGCAAGACCAGCATAGATGACTTAAGCTTCACCCCTCTCTTTCTATGAGGATATCCCTTCCTTTCTATGAGTAGTGGAACAGTAAATGGTTTGACGGAAGGAGATGAAGGTTATGATCAGTGTCAAGAAGACTTTGCGTAATACAAATTCGAACTGGCCCGGTGTCCTTTACAGTAAGTTAAAATATAAAACAGAAAAAATGAGGTAAGTTATTCATTCATTAAAACTCTAAAATTTTTATAATACATATCAACTACACTTTTTTGAGACTAAGGGCTTGTTTCACCACTTCCAGATAAGCATCCTGGATATCTAGTATCCTATAAATCCTATCTACCAGATAAATAAAAAATGGAACAGAATTTGTATGTATTAACTGTCAGATAATTTATCGGGAACTTATCAGAAGGCGATGAAATAGGCCCTAAATAAACTTTTGTGATTATGAATATGATAATTATAATTATGAACATTTTGTGACAGACAATTTGCATCTCATAAAAGCCATTCACATTTTGCCAATCAGTCTTATTCTCCAAGCAGTCTGGGTGACGTAATCGAAGTCAAATGGTTGAATGGGGCGGCGTCTACTTATGCTGCAATTCATCGCATACTTATACTCATCCATTCACTCATTCAATCACATTAATTCATACTCAGTTTCACTCGTTCAATATTATCGAAAGTAAATCCAGAACGAACGTAATTGGAAAGAATGAATATATTAAGTGATGGACTCATTGAATGAGGCAAGGATTAGACGACTACTTATACGAATTTAGAACAGACATCGGTTCGTAATTCGAGACGCGATCAAATTCAATAAAGTTTTTTATTTTCCGAGTTGAGTCCTAAACACTCCTTATTACAAAAGATTTACATTGCGTCCATAATATGGGGCTTAAGATATATTTAAAGTATTTTAATCTTGTTATTTATGACACATAACTTACTAATTACATTTTTATTCACAACTTAAACCCCTAAGGGAAGTTAGAGTCTGTCTTAAAATCTAATATTTTTTTTCTTATACGAGTATTTCGTTGAAACTTCGGGGTTTTACGTGCATTTTCTATCACATATTTTTTATTATTCCATAACTGACTTAAACATTTTTACCTACGTACTATTAATTCGAGTACCTACCTACTTATTGATACGGTTCCGTTTTCTGCAATTCCGTCCTTCTCAATAGTTTTAAGATTTACTTTTACATAGTAAATCCAGAAGAATGAATGTAGTAGCAAAAATAATATATTCTTCATTCTATTTATTTGCCTACCTAGCTAGTCTGCCAACCAAACATGTTTACCGGATCGGAGCGAAGCCACAGATAAAATCTTGTGTAGGAACGAACAGGCCTGGTTAAATTATCTGCACTACATTTAACATCGTAAGCATATTCAGAAATCGATGGCATGCTCGGGTTTATATAGTCTCCAGATGCCTAGTTATAAAAGTTGTAGCGACATTCTAATTATTTAGAAGTAGGTAAATAATTTGTTGTGATTATTTGCAAATGACTTTAAAATTGCTACAATCATTTAATAATAAATTATCCGCTAACTCTATTCAAATTGCTTAGTTTCAAGTTACTTAATTAAATAAATATTTTGCAATTCCACAATTATAACAAATATAAAATTTATAATTTTAATTAACTAATTGGCTTTCGCGTAATATTAGAATAATTGTATTACATACTTAGTTACCTAAAATGATTATTACACAAATTAGACATTGAATAGAAGCTACAAAACGTTGCGGTGGTCATTAAATTTTACAGCATTAGATGTTATGCTATATTAGGTATATGCCTGCATAAAGATAAGATTATAATGTTGATTTGGCAGTTTGACATGCGGGAGGTGAATTCAGCGATTATTGTACTAATTTTTATTCCAAGAGCCTCGTCCAAAATTTTAGAAGGATCTCGTTAGTAGCTTTACCAAGAGCTTACAGAGACCATTTATGGACACGGCCCGATTTTTCTCTATCTCGGGCCTTGACTGACGGCGGTACCTTGGTCCCTGCTCCCAAAGCTGGTGGGTTATTTTTTTTAATACTTAAAAACTTAATTAAATATATCAGACTGCCTCGTTGGTCTAGTGGTCCCAATCGCGACTGCTACGCTAGAGGTCTTGGGTTCGATCCCCAGGTCGAGCAAAGTGTTATTGAGTTTTTCTATGAAATTCTCAGTAGCAGCTCGGAGTCTGGATTTGTGCCCTGTGAATGGCAATAGGCTCGCCCCCTATAACATGGGACCCAAACATACCGGCGAACTGTGGGTGTACATTAAGTGCACCTCTGCCTAACCCTTCGGGGAATACAGGCGTGATGGTATGTTATGTATGTTAAAATATATCAGTAGAAAAATAAAGATATTAAAATACGTTTTTTAAGTCACCGTTATAATTGCAGGCTTGTAAACGTCTTGCAATACGAGTACATAAGTAGTTTGTATTCCGCTTTCCCAAAGTATTATGTTCATCTAGATACGTACGATAATAATTTATTACGAGTTGATCTATCCCCACAGGTGGTACGCTTGTCATTAAATATGTATAATCATCTTTCTATTTATAATCTATTATGACACTTTCCTCAAAAACCGATAATATATTCCAGATATTGTACTACATTGTGTATGAAACATATATTATCTAATATGAAATTTTATTCGTTACAACCAGTGCTGTTTCCCACGGAAGCATTCTGTGTGGCCCAGCCTTAAAAATCTATTTACAGAAATAAACATAATTTATCATTTCTGGGGCATATCTTCGTTGGATAAAATTAATCGGGCTGATTTAATGAGATTCAGCTGTTTTTATACATCTTATATACTTAGTCTGAATTGTATTGGCAGGAAGAGCGGTATGCATTCAAATTCAAGTTGTTTGCTTCATTGCAGGTATTTCACATGACATGGCGTTAATACACATTATGACAATGTGCGTTTTGTGGAAGACTATACCCAAAAAATTACGAATAATATAAAAAAAAAAACATGAATAATACTAATGATTCCAATGTGTTTCATGCATATCATAAAACACACAACCAGCCAAGAGAGATTGATGTGGATAGGTATAGTTATTAAATATAGTAGGTTACATAATTTTCAGGACTTTGTAAACGAGAAGGTAGTAACAGATCATTGTTACATTTTGATGACTGGACCGTTGAACTGTATGAGAAACGAGAGAAGTATGTCGTCTGCAATATTATCACAATAGTAAAAAGCAACTAGCTCTACCCATTGTGTGGGATATAAATCGCTGATATAGAATTGATACGTGGCGAGTCAGTCATTCAGTAGTGACTGCGATCAGTTTACATGATAAAATGTCATGTTACATGATATAATGTTTCAAAAAAAAAGGTAAATAGGTATTATTATCTGAGGGGAGAATGTATATTTTCTATGAAAATAGGGGTGGTGATAAGCGGGAAAGTGGTAATTAAGTCTCGTTTACATATCCTAAAACTATGAAACAATCTGATGTTAGTTCTACAAAAACTGAATTCATTGGAGGTTTTGGAAGTTTTTGTGTCAACTCTGACGTGGTGTGCGAGGGTTATACCTAATTATTAAAACGTAATAAAAAAAAAGTTTTATGTAGGTGATTCATTATAACTTGAAACACCTATTATCATATTTTTTAAATATGCGTACGCACATGTGGCTTTAAAATTGTCCTTGTTCGAATTTAATTAGGTGCTCACTTTCAGTGTGAAAAGTCGAGGTGAATCAACAAACCTTGCAAACCAAAAATAACTTTTCAGAAATTGAGGTCCGTTGCTAATTATTTTGTATAAACTGCTAAATTAATGTTAATGAAACTTGTCAGAGGGATATTTCGAAGAACTTGGACTTGGCGGTATAGTAATTGTTATATCACAGTCATGGTAACTTATGGAACCGGCTGGGAACCAATAAATAGGCATATAAATAAAAAGGTAAATTAATAGCAGTCACATATTTTATCGGAACGGCCTTTTTCCTACCGTGAGCTATGGGATTAGTTTGTAAGTGAAAGAGTATAACCCCTAGTTTCAATTTATTGAGGTTGTAAAACAGTTGGGATTTTATGTGCAAAACCCAATTACATTATAAAGTAAAAAATATGCCAAATCTTCGATTAATTTGATTAATATCTGGTGTAATTTCTACGTACGGTGGTCTTAGTTGATTTTGAACTTAATTAGCAACACTTTAAGGTTTAAAATCATTTGGAGAAATTTGACAGTTTTGTATAACTTGATGTGCTGGCGACTGTACCTACCTCAAACATCAAGTAGTTGAAGGGTTAAAACTCAAATTCACACTTTAATTGCGTTCACGTTTGCAAAGTAGTTTTCGGTATTTCAAAAAAGTCCTTACATGAAAACCAGTAAGTGCACTGCAATTCTACGTTAGTATATGTATAAGTAATCGATGGTATTGGTTAATTCTTGCTATTTAGTAATTAGGTATCGTTTTAAGAGCAGGTACAGCATTGAGGCTTATTCTAATTGCAGTTTATTCCATTGCGTGGGTATCTACGAGAATTTTACAATATGTTATTTAACTTGCATAGTATGCATGTATGTCGGTGGGGTCCAATCTAACTACTAAATTTTAAAGCAGTTATCCTCAACCCATTAAGTTGAAATTTTACATTCACATTTAGTTTGGATGGATATCCAATATGGCGGACTATTTAATAAAAGCGTTCCGATCGGAAGTTAGCCGTTCCGAGCTACCGCGATGTTAAAATCGTTTAATGAAGTGATTTAATACATAAATATCGAAATTAGTGAACAAAATAATTGGAATTGTGAAACATATACGACTCTAATTATCTTTACACCGACTCTTTCTATTAAAATTTACCACTTCTAAACCACTTGCAGACAACTTCCGATCCGCTTACTTATTTCGAACAAACTGTTATTGGCTACTATCATAAACATAACACCATAACGCTTATATTTCCCAAAGGTTAGACAGAGGTGTACTAATGTTCACCAACACTTCGCCGGTATATTTAGGCCCCATGTAATAGGAGGCGATCCTATTGTCATTATCCGGACTCAAATCTAGACTCCGAGCTGCTTCTGAGAATATCATAGAACAACTCAATAACACTTTGCTCAACCTGGGAATAACCTAGCGTAGCAGTTGCGCTTCGGACCAATAGACTATTGAGGCAGTCAAATGAGGTAATGTTTACTATCAATTTCAGTTGAACTACAAACATTTATTAAACAAATAAGCGGCGGTAGCCTAATGGCTATGGCATCGGACTTGCGATCAAGTGGTTGCCGGTTCGAACCCCACCCATTGCACTACCGACGTGAACCCACTCGTAACACAAGCATTTAGCTTAGCACGAGGGGTTAACAAGAATACTAGTAATGTGTGACCCAGATTGCTAGTAAGCTTTTTTTAAAAAAAATAATAATAATACTATCTCAGTATTTCTAGTTTCGTAGTAAATATTATCGCAGTTCTCGAAACTGCTACCGTCGGCAGTCTTAACAAAACATAGCTGAAGAGCTTATCTATACCGTGTTCAGTATATCTTGACGGTTCGTGACGGCGTCGGAGCCCTGCTTATACAGGTAAACAGTATGTCCTAGTGTTGCAAAAAGCAGTTGCAATGTCTTGTATTTAGAATGCATAACTGTAGTTAGGCCGTCTTTTGGGCTCATTTAAGTTGAAACTGAATCGTTCTATCGATGTCGAAGAAGAAGGTATTTTAACAATGTTGGGTATAGGCAGTTGGATTATGTAAATTATTTAAAAAAGTATTACCAACTATTTTACTTAATTGTGATATGCATGATGGCTGAATCTATACGAATCTAGTTATCTATACTATTACTAGCTTTCCGCCCACGGCTTCACCCGTGTTTTTTTTTCGGCCTTTTTTTGCTATAAACCTCACGGAGCCCGAGACCTTTCCAACGAATGCAAAGCCGTGGAAATCGGTTCGTGCGTTCTGGAGTTATAGCGTCAGGAAGGAAAACCCGACTTATTTTTATATAGTAGATATAATTTAAAAAAGACCATTTTCATTCAAGGATTTCAATAAAGGTTTTGGGTTAGAGTATATTATCTCGTCCCATAGGATCGACTTGGAACCATGCAACTGGAGTCAATAAAGTTTCATAAACGCAGTACCTTCACTCCCAATTGCTTCCCCGGTTAGTGCTGTAATAACTTGCACGTATATAATAAGCCATTGAGAAATTTCTCTGAAAAAACTTCTCTTCTTCTGAAACTTCTCTTCTCATTTTCAGATTTCTTTTATTAAAAAATAAAAGTTTGTTAGCCCTCGTACAAAGCTAAATGCTTGTATAACGAGTGGGTTCAGGTCGGTAGTGCAATGGGTGAGATTCGAACCGGCAACCATATGATCGCAAGTCCGACGCCCTAGCAATTAGGCTACCGCCACTTTATTTGTTGGCGGTTCCGATTAATTTACTAATGTGAACATATTGTCTGTCGTCAAAGCAGCCCTTTGAACCCTATTGGTGTAAGTGGGGTCCGTGTCCGATAACGTTTGTGTACCCCACGACGACATCACTCTGTACTACACACTTATCACCTGTTTGTTTGTTTGCTTGCCGTTTTTACTTAGTTGATAAAGCACGGTGGCGCAATATAGAGGAATGCTGTTGTTTAATTTTGTTATGATGTGCGACTTCTTAAATATATTTATCCAATATTTCGAAAACAAAATAACATTGTTTCTGTCATAAAATAGATCTCTTTTTTCTGAAAAACAGAAAAAAGATCATCAAAATACGTTACGATAAATAGTCTTTGCAAAACACAAAGGTCATCTTGCAAAAAAATAACTTAACAAAATTAGGCCACCTTTCAACACTTTTGAGTAATAAATAGGGATGTTAAGGATACAAATAAAGTCCATCATTTATCGATTTAATTTTATAGTTATATCGTTCTTACATGGTACATAATTGCGAGGCCAAGACTAAGAAAGGCCGAGTGCCTAGCCAACAAAAAAAGATTTGGACAAAAGAGAAAAATACACCATTCGGCCATTTAGAGCCTTATGAATATTCAAAGAGCTTGCCAGTCTTTATTTTAAGGCCATTTTACTGGTGCCAAGTTTAATAATTTAATTTATATAAGCATTGTAGTCACGGACCATTAAAAATAACATTGAAAAATATTGTTTATGATTTATTGTGGCGTTTATAGTCTTTCGTGGGATGGTACCTTAGTAAATGCGTTCATTGAGGAGGAAATACAAGGTTTATATTTCGTATATTGCGTGCCAAGATAGGTTCCTAGCTTCACTATTTTGAAGCGCTGTTTTTCTGATCACGTTTTGTGTATTGTGTCTGACGTAAGCGCAGTAAGCGCAGCTAGAATTGCATTTGATCGTGGGATCGTTACGTCTTTTGGGAGACCTTCAAAAGTTTTTGCCATAATCCAATTACTTAGCTGGGCTCAAAAACTTTTTGCCGCATCGGATTAAGCTCTTTGCGACATCCTAACCTATTTCGTGCGGCGGGCAAGGGTCCCGTCATATATTTTTTATCGACACATTTCGATAAGGATGGATGTTGTTCTTAAGTTGGGGCCAGACGTCGCCGGGGTGCGGGGCGGCGGGGGACGCGAAGTGGGTCGCCGCGAGGGTTGCCAGGTGTGCGTCGCCCACCCAGATTGATCCGTGTTTTATTTTTTAAGCGTAAAGCATAAAAGTAAAAGCAACATGTTTGTTTTGTGCCTTTGTACCTACTAATAATGTCAAGCTCATATCGTACGACTGTGGCGGATGTCGTAAATAAGATGGTATGGCGACGGATTTTATGCACAACTCTGACTTTATTGAGTACTTATGTTGAGTAATCGGAACACTGTTTGTATACACAACATAATAAAGAAACCTAACTCATATAGGCATAAAATTCTATGAGCAAAAAACTCACGTACGGTCCATTTTTTAACAGGCAACCCTGCATCGCCGTGATAGGTATTTATAGCATGGTCGGCATCAGTGGAATGCATCGCCTACCTCCACCCAGCAGTAATAACATCACTGTCAAGTTCATTACTCACTCATCTCGATGTAAAAGCTTGGAGCCTTTATTATCGTAGTCCTAATTATAGAGTTTGTTATCTCTTGTAGTGGTGACACTAAAGTGAGTCATTTCCTCCCGTTTGAGACTGAGACGAATTCCTTGAGGCGAGAATGTGTCTACGTTTAGAATAATATTGCCGTATTGGCGCTTTGGTAGGCGCCGAATTCCACGTGCGGGAATGTTAGCGTGTGTGAGTTTCTGTTCTTGCATTAGTAAGTAGGTACATTCATAAAACATTTAGACGGATTCGAAATTGGAATTTCGTGTTAAACGTTTTAAATACGAATTCGCAACTGGGTTTTGAGAATAAGCGCCCATAAAGTAAGGAATTTAGATAGAAAACTCCATAGACTAAAAGATTTTAACGAAAACATCTTCTTAATTAAGATTATTCCGCAATTACCATTGTTATTACGCTTGAGGAAAGTGATCAAAATTCAAAAGGAACACAATTTTGCAAATAGAATCTTCAGTTTAACTCAATAAGTAAACAGTATTTTTATGCGGATCAGGTATTGCGGTCATGAATTTTTAAGTTTTGCAAAGACCCGAAAACAGTTTGTCAGTACTTCAGTGTAACTGGTATTACATTTGGACGTTGTTGAAATAACAAGAAATTTTAACACAAACATCGAAATGAAACATGTTTCGATTTCGAATCAAGAAGAAGATTGGTACTCACGAAAACTTGTCAAACTATACAGTTTTGCTACAAAAATAACCGCTATTGTAACGGAATAAGGGTGGGGAATGTGTAGGTCTAGGTATAGTGCAAACTTGGATGTTTTGTCGTGTGTACCTAGGTACACCCTAAAATAATCATTTTGTCTCTCATGTCATGGGAATTTCCCAAGTCAGAGGCTTAGTGCTCACCTTAGTAAGAGCTGTGCAATATTTAAAACTTCCAGAAATCATTATCAGGTTAGGGGTTAACTCGGTTCATGGCAATAAGCTCCCCCTAATAACATGGAACTTATACCGGCGAACTGAGAGTGCACATTAGTAGGTACATCTCTGCCTAAACCTTCGGGGAAAACAGGCGTGATAGTATGTTAATGTTAGAGTTTTTTTTAAGCAGATAAAGTCTGATGATAATTTGGCTTAACGACTACAATCGCTTGACAGATCGGTGATAAGTTTTTTCTATTCTCATAGAGGGAAAAATTACATCTTCCTTTAAAAATAAAAAAACTGCTTTCATAGAAAAATCTGTCGTAAACATAAGCCTAGTCTAATTTGTAAGAAACATTGTAATTTCCCTCGGGAAACGTGTTCTTGACGTTCTATGTGTATGAAGTGTAGTGAATTTTTGATCTGAAAAGCTTTAAACCTTGATAGTTGTAATCCTAAGGGCATAGAAAGTGAAAGCCAGTGCTAAATAATTCTAGATAAGAGACGGCAGTTGTTCAGTAGTTATGTGGATATAAAGCAGCTGGTACTCGGACATTTCATTCGATTCCCCGAGACAGTTGCCGGCCTGACTGCCTCATTAGTCTAGTGTTCCTCAACGCGACTGCAACGCTTGACGTCCTGGGTTCGATGAGTCCGATCCCCAGATCGAGCATAGTCTTGTTGAGTTTTTTTTTATGAAATTCTCAGTAGCAGCTCGGAGTCTGGATTTGTTCCCGGTTAATGGCAATATATTCGTCCCCTATAACATGGGACCTAAACATACCGGTGAAGTATGGGTGTACATTAGTGCACCTCAGCCTAACCCTTCGGGGAATACAGGGGTGATGATATGTTATGGTATGATATGACAGTTGCAATAGTGTGCAACTTGCAGTTTTATATATTTATGCTCGTTTACCTTATACTTATAACAACATAACAATTTCGCCAGTATGTTTAAGTGTATGTGTAATAGGAGGCAAAAGGAACATTGCTCGACCTAGGAATCGCACCTAGGAATACTAGCGTACTAGTCGCGCTTGGGACCACTAGAATATTGAGAAAAATATATTTTCACTTTTCTGCCTTCTTCATAAAAAACATTAAACTAGGTACGCACGGCTACACATCAAGCTATACAAATCTAGCATCGACTGAACTCGCATTCAATCTATACAAATACAGTATCGACTGAATTCGCATTGTAAACGCTTTCCGCACAATGCGAAGCCAACCAATACTGGATTTGTATAGCTTGATGTGGAGCCGTATGTACTATTGTAAGCACTATTACTGAAGTAATTTAGGTGGTCAGTAGTTCTCATAATAGTTCACTATCATTATCATTCATACCTGTAACATATTAAGCTTTACATAATTGTCGGGTATTACGTAAAACAGACAAACACCGCTGGTGTGCACTTAAGTTTAAATTACAGTGTAATGTTCACTGAATAATGAGTATAACGATACTCTGACTGTTTGTTGTTACAATATTTACGAAAATTACCTGAAACTAGGTTACTGTAATTGATTTAAGTACAGTATTCGAACAAAATTCGAAACCGGATTTCACATGAAAAAATTAGGCTTAGAGGAAAGAGCATTGCATTTCTGTACAACTCCTATCCCATACCTATTTAAGGTAGTCGTTTATGATAAACATTTTCGAACCTGTTTTTTTATCAAAGTAAATCCAGACTCTAAAAAAATATTCATGGAACAGGGAGTGGGAGGAACATGGGAATAGAACCCATGGCACTTAATGAAACGTATTGACAATGTAACCAGAACAAACATGCAGTTTTATTAAAATTATACAAAAACAAAAATACTTCTGCTATTATCTAGTCTTATTTTGAAATCAAATTGTACGTATATTCGCGTTCAATCACTATTCGAGGGGTTCATTGAATCAGAGTCGTGCCAGCTCGGTCCTGGCACCTCCCTTGGGCCTGATACACCCCGGCACGACATATTTTCTGAAGTTGTAGTCCAAAGTACTTTAGAACTTGTAAAATTTACAAACAGTGAACGTATACATTATGAGAACGTGACCTACCTAATTATATTGTTACTAGATAATTACTAGAATTCACACTATTTTAACTTTTAGTCCAATGATATACCTATATCATATATGTATTATACATTGTATATGTATATCTGTCTTCAAATAAAAACCAAAAGATATGTAAATTATTCAAGAATCTCGACCTGTATGGTATAATTTGATGGAGTTTTTCTTTTTTCGCGAATTCTCCACCTTGGAGAGCCATTTGAAATTCAAAACGAGGAAATTACCGCTGATATACATAATATACATTCCGTGATAGCGACAGATGCAGATTGTGGCATTTGCATGCATTTTTCTCATTCTTTCGCAATATTTAATAAAACTAAAATATCTAGGTACGCAATACATTAACATACCATCACGCCATCACGTATTCCTCGAGAGTAAGGCAGTTCGGCGGTATGTTAAGGCCCATGTAATAGGGCCTATTACCATTCACCGGGCACATATCCAAACTCCGAGATGCTACTGAAAATTACATAGAAACTATTTGAGATTCTAAACCTCAATGACACTTTGCGATCGATCTTATCGAGCGGTTACCGTAGCCCATGAACGCTTGCAACACCAGGGGGAGGTATCACTCGTGCGTTGCCGACCTTGTAAAAATGATGATATGCAGTGTTCTATCAATACACGAGTATCTGGTCATAAAACAAAAACTGCCTCATTAGTCTAGTGGTCCTAAGTGCGACTGCTACGCTAGAGGTCTTGGGTTCGATCCCCATGTCGAGCAAAGTGTTATTAAGTTTTTCTATGAAATTCCCAGTAGCAGCTCGGAGTCTGCATTTGTGTCCGGTTAGTGGCAATAGGCTCGCCCCCTATTACATGGAACCTAAACATACCTACTGGCGAAATGTGGGTGTACATTAGTACACCTCTGCCTAACCCTTCGGGGAATACAGGCGTGATGGTATGTATGTAAAACAAAAACAAAACGGCTTAGGTATACGACCAGGTCGTGTTGCTTGCTCAACTTGGCGGAGGCACTACTGCGCTCCAAGATAAGGTCCATGTAACTAGCTAACAATTGTAATGTCGGGTCAACAAAAGACGCTGAATTCACAGTGGGTAAATGAGAATAAGATTTTTTACATTTCTCTCCTTTTCAGCTTGACATTTAATTGCCTGGGGCTTCATACAGGGAAATATTTCGTTTCAGCTTTTTTAAAATTAAAAAATATCAAGGAAAAAGGTTGATGTGTTTTTTTTTATATTTAACGTTGGTTTATAAATAGAAGCAAAGCAAAGAACAATCAACTTTTTTATTTCTATGTATGTTAAGATATATGTAATGAACGCGGAAATGAAATAGAAAAATCCAAGCAACCAAGCAAATGCTGTCCATAGTCCTACCCCTCTGAGAAAAAAAATGTGATTATGTCATTGAATTATCATCATTGCATTAAATTTATGAACGATCAAAAAAAAGAAAGAAAGTAAGAAGACTGATAAATCTGGAAACTATAAAGCGGTATCAAAAAATTTCGAAATCCAACGTCATTTCGTTTCGAATCCTGCCCGTAGTCGTATTTTTCCTTCAGTAAAATAATTTTATAATCTTTGCATGAAAAATGCCTAAAAATGCCTACAAAAAGATATTCAACGTCACTCAAATTTCAATCAAGACAAGTAGGTACCCGTTTGTTTCAGATTCTGTAACTAAGATTTTTAGTCTACAGAAAACGGGATTATTTTATTATAAATGAAATGAAATGATGATGAAATGAAATGATATTTATTTCTGTAAATAGATCTTTTGAAGACACTTTTACAAGTCATTTTCTTTTACATTTTTTTTTAAACTAGATCGCGCCGACATTTCCTATCTGACGACCTCTCAGAAGAAATGTCGAAACTAACTCAGAGAATCATGGTCTCTTTTAAAGTTCAGACAATAGTTATATCATAGATATGCGAGTTTTACAATGTAGGGCAAAATCTGAACAGGCCTTTTGAAGAAAGTGTCCTAACTGACGGCACGCGTACATCAGTCCTCGTGTAGCTCATCCATTTTTTAGGGAGCTCAACGTATATATGAATAAATAATGAAATAACCGGATATTTTGCTGCACAGCATTTAGAAACCAACAAAAAAAAAAAGAAGATGGAAGTATACACTGTACACATAAAAAATAAAAAATACGATATCGACGAAAACTATAAAGCAATATTGAAATCATTTCAAAATCCAATGTCACTCAAATTTCAAGCGAGCCGGTTAGCTGTCGGTGCCAGATTCCAACTATTCATATTTATTTAGAAAAACGTGCTCTCGAATATTTAAAAGCTAATATGAAAATAAAATCCTTTTCAGTATACACAAAATTGTTGGAAAAACTACTTAGATTTGCCTAAGCATACGCTGTACTGGTTTCAGTGTTTAGTAAAAGAAACATAGATTTGGCTACACGCTTTTATATCACAGTAAATTAGTATTTCCTTATAAAGGGAATGTGAAAGTGATAAACGGAATTGGAATCTATACTAATATTATAAACTCGTAAGTAATTTTGTGTGTCTGTCTGATTGTTACGTTTTACCTAAATCGTAGAACCAATTTTTTTAGACCCAAAGCCGCCTATTTTCTTCCATAGGATGGAATTTATCGAGCGGTTTGGCGTTAGACGCCTTTTAATAATAGTATATAGAAATTTATTAAATAAACTTTAATTTAACAACACACCTTGAAAACCCAATAAAACTGTAAGCGGTCTGTCGTTATGTAAACTCCAAAATAAGCTCTGAAGTTAAAATCCTAGTCCGCTAAAATTAGCTGCCTAACAATATTTGCTAACTTTTCCCACTAACTGTATTCTGACTTTCAGGGTACAGAAATATGATATCTACTTATTTATTTTACAAACTTCAAAGTACGAAATCACAACTTTGGTGTTTGAAGTGTAAGCAATCTTTTACGTGCTTCTAGTCGATATAAATATAAAAGCGAAGCCTTACCCATTCATTCATTGATTAATCACTTAATCCTAAAAACTATAAAACTTATAAATTTTAGATATGGTAAGTTGATTGGCAATAACAATATTAATAAGGGCAGCACAGTGAGGCATAGCTAGTATAAGGATACAAATAAAAACTATGGTTTTATACTGTTTAATACCTGATATTGCGCTCATTCTTAAAGAAGACAGTCAGGTCACCCCGACATACAAAATCTACATTATTTTAAACATGTGTTTAACTTATACAACAAAACAAATTAAAAAGAAGACATAAACAAATTTAACATTACATGTTAAAGTTTATGTGTTCTCTATACGTGAATTTGTAATAATTATTTTTTGAGAAATAAATTCTATAACCATAAAGTACTGCAATCATGGTATCACTTTCATCAGCTACTTAAATGATAATTATTTAGCAGAATGCGGTGAAGACTTTACTGCCATTACTCTATTTGTAACGCATCGCCTCGTCCGCAGTGTTTTTGACAGGTCAAAACAGTCGACTCCCAACGTCTTTTGTCATTTCCTTTAGTATATTTAACAAAGATTTATTTGGTTTCACAATTATGTGTGCCAGATTCGATTTCTCGCCTATTATGACGGGCCCGGTATCGGCAACAATGGTGTGTTTCTATAGTGGACCTGACATTTATTATCCGCTACTTGTATTTATATCTGATTTACATTCGTGCTCCTACGGGAACAAAATATACCTAAAATTTATCGAATATGTTTTTCCGGGAAAAGTAGGTAAGCTTTACATTCCCTTACGTTTCATTACGTTTCTTTTACAGGGGTACCTAGGGATTATTATAGTTAGGCTTTTAGATTTACTTACATGCCCTTAACTATTTATAAATAACGTTATATACAATATGCATAGTGAGTTTTATTGGTAAACCACATCATAATCTTAAGCGTGCATAGTTAATTTACAGCCAGGTATTTTCTAATAGGAAAACATTAAAATTATATAGCTATACTTATTACGAGCATTAAAATCGTGTACCACTAGTACTCAAGCGTGATTATTAAGTCTACCATGACAAAGAGAATAATAAATTCCAATTAATTTAATAAATCTTAATTTTAGTGGTTATATAGAAAAAACCTAATCAAACAGATAATAATAAATGGTTTAAATCATATTATGTCTTATCCTATACAAATTTATTATACAGTCAAACGGTTTAAACTCGCTGAGAGAGTTAAGTTTGAGATTGTAAATAAATTCAATAAAGACTCGATTTGAACTTTGAACGTTATAACTACCATAAATGTTCACCAGCAAAGTACAAATCCATAAAGTATGGAAGAAAATGTGAATATATGCGGTCTAACTATTCTTACCTCTAGATGGAAGCTAAAAGGGTTGTAGTAACTTAAGTTTTTCATAATCCTTTCAAGTTAGAGGTGGAAAATGGAAGAGACGGTCACGTCCCTGAGCTCGCATACATTATAAGTTTGATGTTTGCAAATTGAGTATTTATGGCCTTCTCGAGAGTCTACAGAGTAAGGCATGAGGAGAGGAATATATTAGGGGCAAGAATGTAGGTATTCCGCGTACATAATAAAAATCTGTTTGAAGGAAAGGTTTTGTACATTTGTAATATATACTGTTTTAAAAGAGATGTAAATACAGATGTTAATAATTTATTATAATTTATACCTACCGTATTTCTGTATTGTACACCCAAAACAATAAGATAGATAGAACATAACTTAAAAACATACAATGGGCGGCCCTACCGCGACCAGCGATCTCTTCCAGGCAACCTTAATCTAATACTAATGAAAATAAAACAGTTTCAGACTGAAAAACAGTTACAGTACATTAATCATATTAATCAGCAGAGAATATTATTATTATAGGCTGGATATCTGTTCATTGTTTAATTAGACCCTATAATTTTAAATGCAAGACATAATCAGCAAAATGCAAAGAAATCTTTTACTTGACTGCCTTACTTTCTTTTCAACTGCCTCATTAGTCTAGTCCTAAGCACGACTGTTACGCGAGAGGTCCTAGGTTCGATCCCCAGGTAGAGCAAAGTGTTATTGGGTTTTTCTATAAAATTCTCAGTAGCAGCTCGGAGTCTGGATTTGTGCCCGGTTAATGGCAATAGGCTCGCCCCCTATTACATGGGACCTAAACACACCGGCGAAATGTGGGTGCACATTAGTATACCTCTGCCTAACCGTAACTGATGGTATGTATGTTAAAATAAATAAGTTTTAGACTGAAGCTTGATAAATAATAAAATGCAGGCATAACGATTATGCTTAAGATATTTGTATTATTATTAACATTAACCATATTATTCAGCACAGAATATTATTATTATAGGCTGGATATTTATACTTTGTTAAAATTAGACCCTATAATTTTTAATGCAAGACATAATTTGCAAAATGCGAAGAAAATCTTCTACCTAAGTGACAACATCGCGGAGACATGCGATTTTATAAAAAAATACAGCATATAAACATCCTACACGGTTCAGTCAAGACTATATTAGCTTTAAAAAATATCTACTTGCTTGCAAGGCTTTTTTATTCACAACACGTGCTGTTTCAAGTGGCTTTCCACGTTCAATTCAGGTATCAGATTCACGGCTTCCATAAAACGTCATGTTGTCTTTTAC
Source organism: Subacronicta megacephala (assembly GCA_958496365.1). Classification (NCBI taxonomy): domain Eukaryota; kingdom Metazoa; phylum Arthropoda; class Insecta; order Lepidoptera; family Noctuidae; genus Subacronicta; species Subacronicta megacephala. The sequence goes on along the minus strand of OY292520.1, from coordinate 11,066,272 downwards.
AGTTTGTAGTTGAACAAAGCCGGCGAAGGAGACTGGTTAAAACTTTAAAAGGCTTTATGTATGTGTATTCTTCACTAGAACTTTAAGATCTTAGTAGTTGGTGCATAAGTTTTAAGTGCCTAAATTTATGCACATTGTTGAAAAGTGGCTTCCGCTGAAGTGACTCGGTATCTGTTTGCTAGACTCCCCAAGGCTTTTATTGGACATTTTACTAAAAGTTTGAACGGTATTTCAATTTTTTTTATTTTATGTTAAGTGATTGTGAATGTTGGCCTGTGGAGTTAAGCAGCTTTGTGAATTGTTCGATGCATGCGCTAGTACAGCGCTGGCGCCACGAGGGTATTAGGCAGCGATTGTTAGACTTCAGTATAAAGTTTCCTTCATTCCAAGCAGTTTATTGACTTTGGTTGGCATATGTCTTGCCAACCAGAGCTTTCCATATTCGCAAAGTTTATAAATTCTTTTATAAACGCGTCACTAGATTCAATACTAAGCATGATTTTGCACGCCATACATATTTGCGATGTCTTTTTGTATTGCATATTGTCCGCAAACCTCCTATTATAATATCCTAAACTGAATATTTATTTTTCGTTTAGAATAATGTCAACGTCAAGCATCAAAAAGTGTTCGTTCCAGCTGACGGCTACTACTTTGAATAATTGCAAAATAAATGTTTGTCCATTAGAAAGAATTTTTTACACGGTTCAGTTACAAAAAGGAGATATTTTTTATGAAAGCGGAATCTACGAGTAGATTTTATCGTAATAAAATTGAATAAATATTATTAAACGCACCCATGATGCACGAGTACATGTTACTGTGGATCCTCTTGAATTAAAAAAAAGTGTTTATTCACTACAAACTACTGATTAATACACACACACAGATAATACTAACAAATAAAACACGGATGCCACTTTATTAATTAATGAAACTAATCAGTTTATAATTAAGTAGGGGCACGTAACTAGTTCAAGAAATTCAAAAGTGAAATTGCGAAATGAATACCGTACGAAGTCGGAGTAAGTTTTGCATTCGTCTATGAATTCACAACAGAGGCCGATGTCTTGCTTTCTGAGAACCAAACACCGTTAATGAATGTAGGAATTCTAAGAAACATTTGATTACGAATGTTGTTAAATTCGAACATACATATCATTGAGCCCTATCTCTGCTAGTTTATGAGTCAAAACGTCATTTTACGGCTTCAGAATTGTTGATCTTGACAGTTTTTTTAACAAATCTGTAAATTTTTACGCCGCTCTGATACAATTTAAATAGCAGACTTGGGCTAGTTTCATGATCGCGTTACTTTTAGGTATTATGAATATCAGAGGCGTGTTGAAAAATAATAGCCTATGCTCCTTATAACTTATGCTCCTTTACGCCGAAGATTTCGATTAAAGGTTTATAGTTTCGCCATTGCTATTATTTAGGTCCAAAATAGATACGAGTAAATAATAAAGTTTTATGGAAACAATGAAGCAACCTCATCACCTATTTAATTCTCGTATGTATGCAAAAAATAAATGTGAAATATTTCGCATGAACCTTTAGGTACCATTTAGGTACCATGTTTGATTCTTTATAATCATCGTCTCAATGACTTGATGGATTTTAATAAATGAGGTGTTGTTAGATTTGTCTCAATTTTAAAATGTGTAAAGTTTTACAGAAACAAAATGGTGTCTGGTAGCGGCCATTACTATAATATATTATTTAAGAGCCCTTTGGGCTTTTATTAAATGGTATATAAAAAAAAAACTTCTATACATTTCGCGCATGGGTGTCAGGAATGTCATTCCTACATCTTTTTAAACTTGTAAAAAAAGTCATGACTTTATGATTTTACCATAGCCTGTGTTACCTTTGATACTGTTACCTAGTCATTTTACCTTTGGAAAGCGATAAAAAATCCCACTTAAATAAATAAACGGATTCGACGGAGCAAACCTCGCAATTTTTTACAAAGATTTTTTTGGAGTAAGCTTCCTTACACGTTCCTTTAGGATTCTCGCAGTGTGGTTTAAAAGCGTTGTAAGGGTTAAAATGTACTTATACAGGTATACTTACGCATACAAAGTCGTAAATAATTGATTATTAACCTTGAGATTTAACGCATGCAAAATGTTTAACTTATCGCGTTCCATCTCGATTACACGGAGATATTTTTTAAAGAATTCATATAAATATGGTCTTGAAATAAACAGTCCTTTAATAACAATTCTTTGGAACATATTGGTTGTCAACGACCTTCAGGATCCTTTCTATTTTAAACATTTCCATCTTCGTTATGTTTTTGTAAGCAAATGTGTAGTTTTAAACTCCCTTTGTGACCAAAGGAGCGGTTGAATGAACATGGGTTGGTAAACGGAAAGCTGTATTAGTAAGAGGATTTAGCAGGTCAGGGGACACGAAGGGACGTCACGTTTGACCTCCTAAGATGGTAAGATCGTTGTGTAATGGATCCCTGGACATACTGACCTTGTAAATATTCTTTTATGTTTATATATTTTAGTGCTCGCTTTTCATTTGGCCTTAATGAGCGATCAAGTTCAATAAATTGTATTTATGAGCTTAACTACCAAGTATTAATCAGCGGATACCGTAAAAACAATTGTTATTACTCTCCAGAGGATCACCGTTTTTTAATCAATTAAAAGTAATGTTATAGAATTTTTGTTCTCACAAATTAGTTACTTAATAAATTGTTATTTATCATATAATCCTGCAGGTAAATGTGGTTAAAAGGATTTTTGATATAATAAATATCTAAATAAAAGCTTTATCGGCGAATAAATATTTGATAAATTTCATGCATAGATATTTTTACAAGTAGCTACTTACTAAGCATAAAATAAAAAGTAAAATAACAATCACTAAGTATACAAAATACAATACTATAGTATAGGTATAACAATACTAACTTATGCTATATAGCTGAAAAAGAAGTGCTGTTGATACGTTACAAAGTATACTAACTATAAAGGTAGTCTACTGGTACAATTTATTTCAGAAATAGGGTTACAATGTAGCCATAAGTTACAAGCTCGGTAACGTTTTATATAGCTATATACTCGTAAGTTTGTGCAATAAACTGCAGTTGGGAACAATGTGCTAAACAATGTAACGTAACAACTAGTATAGGTAATATAGGTACCACTAGGACTAAATTCTTTTACAGTAAAAAATATTGTGGGTATGGAATTAATGACTAATAACACTAGGCGTATGAGTAACATTTGAAGTACTTACTTTATACTAGTTACAAGCCGCCTTGATCCTGTGAACAGTGGTCCAAAACTCGAATTGAAACGAAACAAAAATACCACAGAACGGTTCTCTCATGCACACAATACGACTATTACTTTTCACACGACCACTACAACGAAATCGAACTATTTATTAAAACCAAACACAAACTAAATTGGATTGAGGCAGCTCGTCAATTCATTGTTCACTGTTAAACTTTCGCAAAGTTGCGGATGTGTCGCGGACGCTAAGAGCTGAATGATTATTTGTCAGCACGTGAGGTGGGAACGCGCCGGTCGCCGGCCGGCCGGCCCTGTAGACGTGAGCGGAGTACTGTCAAACTCGAACCAGCCAGCTGGTCCGACATCTCCGACACTCTAGCGGACGAACTCACAACTAACAGCAGCCTCCACGCATAATGGTACAACCTCCAGATTTACTCTTTTGAATATTAAGTTTTTTCAAAATCTTCAGCCTAGATTACAAACATGACAATTGTTAAACCTATGATTGTTAAAATAAATTTGTTAAATGTTATCGATTGGATTTTAGGTATGTATGACTTTGTATAGTGAAAAAAAAAATATAAAAGCTTCTTAGACCTATCCGCGGACTATACCTATAATGGTCTCAATTTGTAGCAATGCCACACTGTTTATGGAATTTGTAATTTTTGTTTTAGTTAAGGAAATACCACGAACAATCGAGACACTAAAACTTAATTTATTTCGTAACGGCCTAAATAATAAAACCGAAGCCCATTTTCATATAAATGTCGTTACACATTAGGCAAGACAACATATTTACGCTAGTTTTACCATGTTTCCATAAAGGAGGCTTGTCAACAGAAATAAATATTCACAAAAGATTCTAATAAGGAGTTATACACCCACGCTTACTGGCACTAAATTGGATCGCGATGGCGGCGCGGCGGCGCTGGTGGGGAGGATATTGACTCGCGCCGCCGCCAATGCGCATGTACTGAATCATGTGTTTCTGTTTTTAAGCTGTACAAACACTGTATAAGAAAATTATCGCTAATAACCACGCCGACAGCTAAATCCTTTAATACAACACCACGATTTCACGACGGGCGTTTTTTGTTTGGGATATTGCGGATTTGCGCACTGTGCGAAAAGGTTAGGCAGACAGACCAAGCGACCTTGACCTCATGCGTAATTAACGCTGTATTTTGCAGAGTATTTTACTACCGTTACAAATACTGTTAGCTATATAGGTATAGCACTTGTAGTCTAAGACATACTTCTTTTAAATAGCATCGATTTACAAATTGGATTCGCAAAGATTATTCAGCAATATTTTAGTTTAGTTATCAAGTTATGTTTGAGAAATCAAGAAATGCAGACAATCTTCGAGATGCAGACATCTCTAAGTATTGGCTTAGCGCCAACATTCCGGAGTTTTCGTGCGAAAGTCACTTTTTCTTTGGTTTTCGCCTTCTACGACAGGCCAGGGGAAGAAAGGAAGCAATTACTTAGATTTATGGAATCTGACGCAAAAAATGCCAGTAGCGGTTGGATTTTTCGAGCTTAGAAAACTGTTTTTCCAATATAGAAGTTTATCGGTTTTCATACTTGTTAAGAGAAAATCTTTGATAACATTGATGCAATTTTCTTTCAGGTCATTGCATTTTATTAACAGAATTTTACGCATGTATACCTTCTATAAATATCGACAGAAATAAAATGCACTTGAATAACATTACCAGTTCGGGAATCTAATAATAAATAGGTGCCAAGTATTTTTGACCGACGCAAAATATTTGTAAACACCACGCGAAAAACAAAACTGATGTTTTAGGTGCTACGCAGGTTTCTATACAAAAATGCTCTTCTAAAATATATTATTATGTCTATAACTGTTGGGTGTATTTCATTAGGGATAAGTGCGGTTATGTGTATTTGGCTTCAATTGATTCAATTAAAGGAACGTAGTGGAACTGAATAGCATCAATACTAGAAATAAGTACATGTTAATAAAAAACGCACCGGAAAGAAGTTAAATAATATACCGTTTATCAATTCTATAGTAAACTAAATATCTTAACCCTGTTTCATAATTCACTTTCTACGGCTGAAGCTCTTAAACTCTTCGAATCATACAAGACTTGCTAACCAGAAGTAACACGATATATCCGTTAGATGGCGCTTTAGAACGTTAAACTTTGTTTTATATATCGAGAACTTGAAAATAAAATAGTTTACGTCGGCCAACATAGGTGGCGCCTCTGAATTCTTTATTCGTAAAAATAGATTAGCAGGGTCCTTTTATTTTCGACCACGGCGAAGGAAGGGTTAATATTCACAGGTAGACGTTAATTGTTATGTAAGTCGGTTGTAGAGTACGCAACGTGGGCTTAAGATGGAATTCTTTCTTTCTTCTTTTCTTTCTAGTTTCCAGCTGTATATGCTGTGCAAGGTCAACATATTCTGTTAACTAATGTTCCGATGTTTCAGAGGTCAGTTTATACTAAAAGACTGAATTAAATATGTTATTCACCATAAGTCGCCATTTTATCACTCCGGAGGTCTGTAATACGTGAATATTGTACATTCTTAAGCGCCAGTTTCTTTAATAAGGTAGGTACATTAGTATTTTGACATGTAGGTACTGAATATTCAACATCATTATTTCACTCCATATTCATATAAGGTGTTACAAAAGGTGTTTTGGGTACCTACCAATGGGAGAAAGGCGCGAATGTGTTTTTATATAAGTATATTTAGGTAATCATAACCATAATTATACTCCAATTATAGCAATGCTGTTTAAATAAATTTTAGTTTATTGTCTCCTTAATTAGATAACGCATACTTTATTAGTTTGTCGGGACATTAAATTCTTTTCTAAGCTTAAATGAGAATGTGGGGGTAAGAATAGTTTTTTGTCTGTTACATAAAATTACTTTTATATTGTTTATTTATTTAATTAATATTTAAGTTATCACAGGTAATTGCAGATTTTTTTAATAGCAGTTCATTATGTAGAAGACCGCACTTATTCTTACAAAGGGGAAAATATTAAAGGTACAATATTATATAAATGAATTAAGGTATACAACGCAAAATATGAGTTATATATTTATCTTTCCAAATTCCAAAATGTATTTATTCGTCACTAGCCATAGACCATTTCTGTTATCACTACATAGTAATTTGGTCAATTTCTTTGTGATCGCGCTATATTATTGAATAACACCAAAATTACCGCGATTTGGTGTTATTCAATAATATATCCTTGCACCTAGCAAGGATCACTCTTCCTAACTCACCTAAATTTCCCAGAATCAATAAACTCGTGTGTAGTGTAGTGATAGTCTAGTGGTTTATGACCATCATATGACCGCGCTAAACAAACCTGCATATCTGAGACTTTCTCGACGGCATGTAAAGTTGCTAACCCTCATTAGACCAGGGCGTGGTGGACAATAACCTAATTCCTCTCATTCTGAGAAGAGACCCGTGTCCAGCAGTGGGACAATATAATGGTTTGATGCTCGTGATGACTTATAACTCGTATTAATATTGACCGGTCAGAAAAAAGGACTAAATTTAAGTGGGTTTAGAAACCATGTAACAAATTCTCATATTACGTTGGTTTGTAAACACTAAAACGTAATTTGGTTGTTTGTAAACTCATGCCGTAGTACGTTATCGAAGGAATAAAACAGGTTAGAACTAAGTTGATTGTTGACGAGAATGCACACAAGTTGTGATCGTAAAAATAATGTTTGTGTACTGATTCGTATTTGATTCTGATCCATGTTTTTTATGAACACCATAAAAACTAATCAGAAACTCACGAATGACTTTGTACGTCGTCATTTTTTCTCACTCCAGTTTCATTAACCGGGAACAAGTCCAAACTCCAAGCTACTACTAAGAATTTCGTAGAAAAACCCAACAACATTTCGAACGAAGCGAACTCAGGACCTCTAGCGTAGCATTGAGCTGCTGACTAATGAGAAAAAATATGTAAAATAATAAGACATTAACCTGTCAAGCGGCAGATTGTAGACACAATGCAAAATCTATTGTTATGTGCTCAAAAGAGGAACTGTACCGCTTGCCAGGTTAAAAAAAATACCTCTCTGCAAAAATCCACGACAATTTGGAAGTGGGTTTTGATATATCTACACTTACACGTAGGTTTCAAAATATTTTATGATCATAAATCTGTTATACGTCAAGAAAAGGGTCATGTTGTAAATAACGTTACAGCAGAGAGTGAAACAAAATGTATCATATCTGTGGGTACTTTATATCTTTACGTCCGTTTTCCTCTTAGGGTGAGAAAAATATTTATGGGAATCACAATATCTGTCAGTAGTTTTACCTTGATGTTTTGGTATTGTTTTGTGCCATTTCGACTATTACCTGAAAGGATATTTCAGTTTGTAGGTCTTGACAACAATATAGATAATTTTTGTAATAGTAGTTATATATACGAGTAGTTATGTTTAACAGGGAAAGTTTTTCAGGATTTGGTAGGCACGATTAATTTAGAAATAGGTCAGCGATTTTAAACATGTTTAGGGGTTAAATTAACTTGATTTGATGACGGCAAACGAGTAGACGAGATACCTGATTAGGTGGTAACTAGTATTTTCATCATGCCTACGAATATTTAAAATATGTGTGAAAGTTTGTATATTTTTTACTCAATTGCATAAAAACGGTTGAAGGGATTTTATTGAATTTAGCAAGCTGGTATACTGTATATATATATTTTTTTAACTTGGGCCCAATTCTGAAGATATACGCAGACGAAGCCCAGTTCGGCTGGGTTCGTAAAAAATAATATACATGTCACGATAATGCCAGAATAGGTAGGTACTAATAGATTTATGAAATTAGAATTTATACAATGGCAAAAGGTACATACTCTTAGGCATAGACAATAAATCATTGATAATGAAAGGTACATAATATTAGCATAAACTCGCCCTATAGTCTGCTCTGTATCTTAAAAGCATTAAAGGTATAATTTGGGCTATCAATGGTTAACAGCATAATTTATTATTATTAGGTATTAATTTATGTATTATGTATCTTAAATAAATTTAAAATAACGTTTTCTTCTCAATAATAATGTTTTATTTTAAACTAGCTTTCCGACCACGGCTTCGCCCGCCTGATTTCTCGGCTTATAAACCTTCCTCTTGAATCACTCTATCTATTAAAAAAAAAACCGCATCGAAATCCGTTGCGTAGTTTTAAAGATCGAAGCATACAATATAGGGACAGGCAGAAAGCAAAAAAAGAAAAAAAGTAAGTAAGGGGCGAGTCTCTTGCCATTAACCGGGCATAAATCCAAACTCCGGGCTGTTACTGAGGATTTAATAGAAAATCCCAATAAAACTTTTAAATGAAAAGACAAGATCTGTAGCGTAGCACTTATGACCATTATACTGTAGCGAAAACGGTTAACACTTTATTGATGAGGCAAACGAATCATGCCGTTTTTAATAATAAATAAATAATTATTCCCAATTACATTATTCGTCCCGCATGGAAAAAATATTTGTACCTAAGGCCTACAGATCTTTTTACTCTGAAAATAAAATACCTTGTCTTATGAGCATTTCAGGTTTCATTTTGATTACACGTGTCTTTTATTAAAAAATATGCATGAAAAATGTGTGGAAAACTTAAAAGTACGTTAAGATATGATAAATTTCCAATTTAATATAAGGAAATTCACTGAATCAAGAAAATACAAAAAAAAATGCCAAGTATAACGTATTATTACTTTAGACTTAGACAAAATTGCATTTATTACTTTAAATTAATAACGAATCCATAAATAAAAGACACTATTTTTGTTGGTTTTAAAAGATTAACACATTATAATTAGAATACGTCTATTGATAACCTCAGTCTATTTTCGGGGACTGAAAGAAAATCTATTCTCGATAAGTTGGAATGTCCACGTCACAGGCTCTGCTAATAAAAAATCATGTTCACACCTTAGATAACGAATCAGCCGCATATTTTGTTTTATGAGTTGACATTTTATTTTTGCAATCATATATTTATATCACTCTACGTTAATTAAAACACATTTTTATTTGTTCTAAAAATAGTTGGTTAAAAGAAAAGTAAGAACTTACTGAACTGAAACTTCACACCGAGGCTCCGCCTTTTCTCTCTCAACTTATTCCTGAGTATCCTTCTCTTCAAGCGGTTAAGTACCACGTCAGCTTCATCCACACTCTCCGAGGAGGAAGTATGAACGACTTGAAGCGTACCACTTACAGAATGTCTTCTCGTTTTCGTAAAAACACTCGTGTTCCTGTTCTTAGGCAAGACCTCTGATATACCACGTCTATACATTTCCAAACGTTTTTCCATTTCACAATTGGCCGCATCGTCCGTTGCAATATTAATGAATTCATTGTCTGACGTCATATCTCCCAATTTGCAGGCATGACGCTTTTCCGAAACGATTTTCGGAAATTCCTGACGCCTCGCCAATGCGCTTGAATTTGGAGCATATTCAGTTGTTCGGCGGCGATGTACAGCAAACCAATCCGGATTAGAGCTCACTCGAGCTTGTAAGCTTTTTAAGTAAGTGTTCAAGAAAGATATTTTATTGTGTGGGGGATTGTACATAACACCAGATTTGGAACGTGGCAGATTATCTATTTGGTATCCTTTCACGCACCCTTTTAGTGGAAGATCATTGAAAGATTTGGATTTATGAAGTGCCAGATCAGGTTCATTTTCCTTATTTGACGCAATATCATCTATCACCTGATTAATTTCACTTAACGAAGAAAGGGAAGAAATAGGACTATTCGGGGTATCAATTAAATTCTCAGAATGTTTTTCAAGATTTTCTTTATCTGTTTTGGGCGTTTGATTTATACCGTCACAAGTTTCGTTGTCAGAACTTTTGTAACTGCTTATTTCACTCAGACCTTCTGAGTGAAAAGGGCTGGTCTCGAGGCTATTTGTTTGTAAATTAGTAAAGTTGTTTAATGTGAGTTTACTTGGAATGTTTGCCACACTGTTACTGTTGCGTATAATATAACTTTTGTTAATACTTTTTGTGTTATCATTTGTTGCAAGAGGTGTTCTAAAAACGCGTGTGTATACCTTATCTCCAGAAACTGAGTTATGTTTTGTAACTGGTTTCCTTGCAATGATGTGATGGAAATCTCTCTCCTTTAGTGATTGCGTGGTTTTAAGCGGAGATTCGTCAAACTCAGAGCTCTTAATAGATACATTCTCATCATTTGTTTCAACGAGTAGATTTCCGTCACAATCAAATAACTGTACTGTTGGAAACCTTATCCCAGGGGAAAGATTTCTCGTCCGCAATTCCCATTTTCTGTGACTCGGTTTTCTTAATTGTATTCGAATAACATTATCGTCTATAATTGGACCGTCACTATCGCTAGAATCATCTTTTCCGGCCATATTTATATTGGCATTCACTTAAACATCTGTAATATCAGGAAATATTTTAAATATTATGCAAAACAATTGTCCACAACCCGCTAATTTGTTTGTTTACGGTCAGCTGTTCTTATACATTCTGGCGCGTTGCCAGCCGAAACAATCCGGCATTCACTTCAAAATAGCACCAATGTCAATTTTGTTTTCCGAACAGAATTAAATAACGTAACATGGTTAAGTGACTATATTTAAATGGCATGAGACGCAGAACACCGGTCACTTTCACGCACTGTAAAATGATTACTGAACATCACACTGTAAGCAGGCGGCTCATGTTGAAAACTATTGCATAAGTTCGCCTGTGTGTCGATTGCGCGGAATTGCACCGTCTAATGAGTTTGACGTCGATGGTTTTAATTTGTCCGTGTCGCAGATAGATCGCTGCATCGATTTTCACTGGGGTCGAGTGTCGGGGCGGTGCAAGCGCGCAATTTCCTCTCCCGAGCGCTTTTCCTGCGGGAAGCTCTCTGGGAGGGCCGCGCGGGTTTTTGGTCGTTCGCGACTCCGGACATTTCTGAACTGAGCGCAAATATCTGAATAGTCGAGGAACTATAAATAGTGAACGAACGAGACGGCGATCATGCCGGCTCCCCTTGAACCTAGTAGTACGAGCGGTGTTTGTATCGGACAACGTAATCTGTGACGTGTGAACAAGTAACAAATGGTCACACTGACACAGTTTCCCATTTGACCAGCCGGCGCGACCATATGCATTCGTGACTAATAGTACCTAGCGCAGATGGTCTTTATATAACATTATGTTACGTTTCTTTGCATTTAGAGAGATTCACCTGCGTGAAACAATTTGTAATAGTTGTAGCTATTGAGGTAATTCTTACGAGCATCACAATGAAATTACGCAATTAGTCTATAATACGTTGATTGAACAAAGATTTGCAGCGAGTCGAACCTTTGGAACGATCGCCAACTTTATTTTTGAAATATGTTATTCTGGAGTTTAAAATATATGACCTTCAAATATCGTCCGAATAGGGACGCTTTTTGCTTCCAGCGCCGAAGCATTTCAATTAAAATTGTTGAACAAATTCGTGTGATCATTTTCATCAGTAAGATTATTTTGGGACTATTTTAAAATTTAATTTAACGATGATGCAACATCAGCAATTTTCCTCGTAGCTGTGATTCATTTTATGTCCTTTAAGAGACAATATTTTTGAAATTTTTGGGATTCAAATAAATCTAATAATATTGTATGCATGTAATACAACGAGACTTCTCGATAAAGAGCGCTTACACTTCAGAAACCTCTTAAAAATTGTGACTACCGACTTGCCTTATAGACAATGTAGCAGAAATTGTAAAATAAACACTGTAGTTTTACGATCTATTAACAGTCCACAAAACCTAGCTCCCAATAAACAAGCCAATATTCTTGGGACGAAAATCGGAAAATACTGTAACAATAGTAGAATGTAACAAAGTACTTATACAAAGTGTTGATAGTATATGTTCCCTTAAAGGGTATGTGTTATTATTAATGGCGTTTATGCCCGAGTTTCCAATACTCATTGCCTGGGCAATAATCGTTGGTACTTGCTTACTGCTCGCTACATATGGGCTTAGATTTGTATGTGTAACACTGATGACGTAGAATCTAGCCGAGTGATTTATTAGATATTTTATCGTGATAGGGTTTTGAAACGTTTTCGCGTTTTTGTGTCAAACTTTGCTGCTCCTATAAGTTTTTTTTTAAGTTTACTATCAATTTGGGTCGCACATTACTAGTATTCTTGTTAACCCCTCGTGCTAAACTAGATGCTTGTGTTACGAGTAGGTTCACGTCGGTAGTGCAATAGGTGGGTATAAAACCGGCAACCACATGATCGCAAGTCCCACGCTCTAGCCATTACGCTACTGCCGCTTCAAATGATTTAGGCGACTCACTGTTATTTTTTCGAAGATCAATATAAAAAATTGTTTCGACTTTGAAGGTGGGCTTCTGCGCTCGGAGGTTAAAATACACGTTGTTCAATATCATTGGATTTGAACTTTAGTAAATGGAGTAACTAGTTCCAATTGACTTTTTTTATTTACTTATATTATATACGGCACATGTTTGTGGTAGCGTTACCGCTACTAACTGTGCTTGTCCAAAAATCAACAGAGCTAATACAATTAGGTATCTCGGTGTTATGATTAACAGTACACTATCGTGGCACGATCATATTAATTCTCTTATATCAAGGGTCAGAAAATTAATATATGTTTTTAAAAACCTAAGATCATCAGCAGATCTTCCTACACTTAAAATTGTATATTCTGCCCTAGCTTCTTCAATTCTATCATACTGTCAAGCTGTCTGGGGAAATGCTGGAAAATGTATATTCTTAAGATTACAAAGACCCCACAGGGCTGTACTAAAGGTTATGCTACATAAGCCTATACGTTTTCCCACAAAAGACCTTTATGAAATATGCAAGTTGCCTACGGTTAGACATTCTTTTATTTTGACTACTGTTTTGCGTAAGCACCGGGAGTTAATATTTGAACCCAACTACAAAACACAGAAGCGTTGACATGATATCGTATGTAGGACGGAACTTGTCACAATTGAAATAGCGAGACGGCAGTATTATTATTTGGGGTCCGCTTTATACAATAAAATTAATAAAATACTCAATATTTACCCACTCTCTACAAGAGAGTGTAAAATCCATACTAATAATTGGCTACATTCTCTGAGCTACATTGAATTAGAAAATATTTTAAAAGTATAATATAACACCATATAAAAAAAAAAAAGTTCTTTCCGTTATTTTTTCCATAACTTCCATATACACACACACGCATACACTCACATACATACATACAGACACACATACACACATACACACAGTCTCACTCATGCACACACACTATCATTTATTCTTACATATACTTGGCACACTCATTCATTAAAATATTTTTTGGTAAATGTAATATACCTACTAAGAAATAGATATTATTTAGTATAATCATTCTTTTCTGGAACGCTGCGCCGCCGTCTCTGGAGGTGGGCGTTAGTGGCTACGACACAGTCTTTGCACTAATGTAGCTATTATCATGCACATTTTATTACTGTAAACATTGTTAAGGTTCCAATAAATACATTTTTTTTTTATATACGTCAACACAAATATAAAAAAGAAATAGCGATTGCATATTATTGACATCGATACCGGTATGAACAGAAAGACGCAATGAACACTCAGGCGTGGCGTTACTTTGCCAAATTATCAAATACCGGACCTACCTTTTGGCACTTTCCCGAACATTATTGCCAATAACAATTTATAATCTACCTAATCAATCTAAACTACTTCTCAGCATCCGAGAGACAATTTGCTTTCAAGATTCATATTCATATTCATATTCATATATATTTATTGCATTCCATAATGTACACATACAGGTGGTTATTATATTAGATAGACACAATTATGGACCCTGTCGGGCACAGCAACATTCTTTTTTGAAGTAGGAGTGAGGAGAGGAGCACTTTAGTTATTTTGTTGTATTAGTTACATTTTATTACTTTTATTTATTTTTATTTTATTTTATTAATTTAATATAAATTTAATGGACCATTCTTTTAAGATTCTTTTAAGTGTTCGTGCCAAATGCCAACAATGACAAAACAATTACAAATGATGTACTGGTAGAATTCTTCCGCAAGGGTTTCTCTATGTTCTGTGTCAAATATTTTGTGTGAATCAGTATTCTATACTTTGCTTAGTGTGTTCTGGTTTAAAGGATAGGTGAGGCAGGGAAATTACTGGAATTTCAAGGCAAATAAAACACTACATTTTACTAACGTGCTACTACTACTGAAGTAGCACCTGACCTCTCTGTTGTATATTGATCCATAGAAAGACGAGATTATTTCTGTTGGTTTTGATTTAATTCTGCCTATTCGTCCATGGGAGCGCAGACGCGGGAAAAGCTAGTATACCAATACAATTATAAAGCTTTGTATAATGCTTTAATAGTGTGTGAATAGTGTGCAAACAAAGCTATTTGTTTTATATGTATGTGTATTTGTGTCGATCAATAGGAGCGCCGGGATCAGACAGGTTGCCAATCAATTTGTATATAGTACTGTGTCCGTAAATAACTGTTTGCATATTGATGTAATTTTGGTAGAGTTATCACGCAGTTATCATTCAATACATTCAAGCTGTTGCATTTGGATCGTAGCATTTTCATAGGGAACGTACAGATGTTACCCAACCTTTCTTGGAAAGATTTTGTTCCAATTAGTAGGATTATTATAAGGGTTTAGTAGTGGACGTTGATAAGCTACATAAAAATATATCTACAATATATTATACACTCACGCCTAGAAACTAAGGACAGCCACTTGCTACGATTCTTGACGACTTCTTTTGTTTTTTTCACATTCACATATTATGTTGTACATGTGTATACATGTGTATATAGGAAGTATAAAAATCAACAAAAATACCCACTCGAGATGTAGAATTGGGAATTGTGTTTATTTATGTGGGATATTGTGGCAAAATAAAATGGAAATGGCTGTTGAAACTCTTTTATTACTTATTTTAACACACTACACTTTACTTTAGCTCCGTTCGTCCTTCACGTCCTTACGCCATTTCTCTCCTTTCTCGCTCACACACATTCCTCTCTTTCATTCGTTCGTTGCGTTCATCATATTTCAAAGTTTAGCTGCATTCATACTAACTGATACCTTTTTTATCCCACATTTATTTATTTAAGAAACACAGTGATTTACAAAAGGTATTGCATATATAGAAGGTTGTTTTCCGCAACCCAACGCCAAAAAGAGTAGGTATTGCCGTTAATGGGGCACTAGCTGCTTCCTAACTTTAAGCTGCTTCTGAGAAAATTCTAATGATATTTTGGTTGACCTAGAAACCAAATCCAGAATTTCACGCTTAGCAGTTACGCTGGTTTCTCCTCGAAGGAATGATCTGCATGTAGTTTTGCGACATAAAGGAGATAGTTATCAGAATCTTTAATAATCCTTAGTAAATATTGTCTACGTAGATGAAAGACTATGCTCAGATAACGTATTATGTAACAGGAGGGGCAGTCACAGAATGATTAAATACTCTTGTACGAACTAATATCACCCGCCCCGCAATCTATCTCTGCGTTTTCTGCTATTGGGTCAGCAAAATGGTTCGCGTAATTGGTTTTTACTCTTTGCCAATTTTACCCCTGAAAATCAATAGTAGAAACAATACATTGGTTTTGCGGTACTCCATTTTTAGAAAAAAGCTCTTCAACTAAACTCCCCGATATAACTTTTGTAAATTTTATATCAATCCAGTTACTTAATACTTAATATTATTATAATGTTAGTGAGGACATACTTATTTATCATTATTTTCGAATTTTCGATCAATTTTTATGCACACAATACAGGATAAATATCTTTTCTTACTTATCGTGGTGAATCGATTTTTTCTTATTGGAACAAGCTATTTGCAAACGCGACACACTAACCAATTCAATAACTACATACAAATCTCCTATAAGGTATGTTAATTATTACTTTACACTATAAAATAGGTATTGGTATCCCGTTTTTTTATAGTCAACTTGTATATTGCTAATAGGTACTTAGATTATGTAAAGATGAAGTTTAACTTTATGATCTCCAAAAAGTAAATGAACCTCTATGCTTGCTCAATTATTTTCTATGTACAGGGCTACAGGTCAACCTACACAAAGCCAGTTTAAGCTGATCTCGCATTGTTTATGCTTCCCATATAATAGGAGGCCAGCGTAAATTGGTTTTTTTATAGCTTGATGTGTAGCTATGCGTACCTATCGCAGTTGGGTCTTCAGTAGAACAATTTAAATTCTGCAATACTTGTGAAGAGGTCGGAATGTCTCAAGTAACAATGACGTCAATGATACAAGTTTACTCTCAGAAACAACTAACTACTTATCTAAAATATGTTGTCAACTAAATAGTTTGTAGTTCAGGACAACACCGTCCGAAGTCGGACGAGGAGGCATTATGCAAATTAATGTGTAAACAAGTGAGAATCAAGTTGGGAACTTAAACCGCTGAACTATACAAACGATGAGAATCTTGTGATAAACATAATTTTTGTTTACTTACTGCATCGCTAAGTGTCTTCGAAAATCGATGCTTTTCCTTAATTTTCCTCTTTGCCATAATGCTTTTGTATTTTAAAATATGGCTGGCTGATAATAAATTTATAAAATGAATTAGTTAACAATTTATGTATTACTTTTCTTTAAGAAAAGTGTTCCGATTCAATCCTTATTATGAAGAAAGGATGGGTCCTTTTTTTTCAATAATTATATTGTTTCTAAGCATATTTTATTAATGAGATTTTTTAGGGATACATGATGATAAATAGGCTTAACTTAGTTCGAGCTTTCTTTATAGTTCGGGTAAGTAATAAATTATTCATCAAGCAATTAAGAAATTTCAGTATAATTTTATGTCCAAAGTATTTTTCCTTACCACACCTGCAAGCCAGAAAGGCCGTCAAATTAAAGACGGACGCCATTTTATAGCTGCCATTTATCAGTTTAAGCCGTTGTTTATAATTTGCCCGGCCGTGAAATACGGAAGCTTACTTTATTCGGGTGAATTTGCCCGACAATTGTATTTATACGCCTTACATAGCACCAAAGACTTTGGTGTTGGAAGTTAACCCACCGTCGCGACGCCATTTGCATTTGTTATTCAAGAATTATGTACAGCGTCGCGGTCACGGTTTGGTTTCGCTTGAATTATTTTCATTTTTATGTGGCTTGCAGTTTCGGCCCAATTGGCACAGGATCAAGATAGAGGCATGAGGGGAGCCCATTGCCTTTCAGCCTTTGGCTTTATGTAGGAATCTTTTTAAATTAGGAAACATTATTATTGTAGATCTTCTAGCCACATTAGTAATAGATTTTCTTAATTTATTATTTTTTCAGCTTGCTTCATTAGTCTATGCGCGACTGCTACACTAAAGGTCCTGGGTCAGATCCCCATGTCGAGCAAAGTGTTATTGGGTTTTTCTTTGAAATTCTTAGTACCAGCTCGGAGTTTGGATTTGTGCCCGGTTAATGGGAATAGGTTTGCCCCCTATTACATGGGACCTAAGCATACCGAAGAAGTGTCGGTATACATTAGTATACCTCTGCTGATGAGGTGATGGTATTTAGATATGTATTCTTTTTTCGGACAGTGTTTTTAAGGTAACCAGGTTTTTGAATTTAAGTTTTCTCTTTCTTGACACTGAACAGCGAAATTCTAACCAAGTGTAACCTAAACATGTTTTCGACGTATTTCTTTAAAAAGTAAGATAAATGTTTTAGTATTCGCATAACGTTTCGGTTCCATTCTGGCCGATGTCCAAACAGGAAGCGTTTGTGGCGATCGTCCGTCGTTTCTGAACGTCAACCCTTGATCGTTGTAATAATAGCCACCTGTTAGCCTCTGTTAGCCGCTGTATGGCCATTGCATAGCCTTTATCAAAATAAACGACTGCTAAACGTATTTTGTTGGAATGCCAAGTCAGAGTTTGAATTAATTCGAACTTGAGACCTTTGACTTGGCAGTCCAATGGTCATATCAGTAGGCTATACTGCAAAGTTTTAGGCATTCATGCATAAAACATTTATTTAAATACAGGAAACAGAAGGCCCATTACGTTGTATCAGATCGCTTAGTGCGATACAAAACGAATTCATCATTTATTAAAACATGTTCCATCTGGCCCAGAATTATTTGAATAGGAGAAATTTCATTAAATATCGAAGCACTTAACCGTCAATACACATTTTCCTTTAGGTACTAAAAATTGCCGAATCATCTGCCAGAAAAACTCAGTAATGGATAGATTTATCAAATATTGTAAAAAGAGTTCTCGATAGGTTTGTATACGTATTTTGCGGT
Source organism: Subacronicta megacephala (assembly GCA_958496365.1). Classification (NCBI taxonomy): domain Eukaryota; kingdom Metazoa; phylum Arthropoda; class Insecta; order Lepidoptera; family Noctuidae; genus Subacronicta; species Subacronicta megacephala. Next base: position 11,047,618 of record OY292520.1, on the reverse strand, counting down.
CTGATGGATTCACGATTGATTTTCCGTTTAAGGCACATAACATAATGGGTTACAAAAGAATGAATCGATAACCATTACGTTTGGATTTTGTTGACAGAATTGGGACCTGTTAACATGCTCACGGCATTTACAAGTAGTCGATAACGTGCTGAGAAATTTCATAGGTAGAACATTTTCGTAGTACAAAATTAAAATTAGCTATATGAGGAAATATTTCACGAGTGAAAAATGTGAGCTAGGACCGAGTTAGCAAATTTTTTAAATGAGCTTATACGAGGATTTTCTTTTCATTTTAATATAATCGAGGAAAATTTTAAATACTGAATCGTATATTGTCTATGACTTTTGCGATCGTATTGTTAAAAAGGTAGATGTCAAAGTTATCAACGTCACTGTCAAAATAAGCGGCAAAAGCACTTGTATTTTATTGCATGTTATCAAGTGGTCTGATTCAAAAACACTTCATAAATATGCAAAGCTATAGTCACTTAATAGAAGGGACCCGAATCGGACATTCGGAAATACATACGTCATGACAAAGTCTAGGTACTTCATTAAAATTACAAGCTCAGATTCACCGAGAGCGATTTCATGAACTGTTCTAGAATCACAGCCCTGATTTTAATGTTCTATCGCAGTGTTTGCCGGATGTTCCTCGTTCGCGATATTGTTTGCGTTATTCGCATCGTGTTGACTTAGTTATTGACTCAATGCTTCTTGAATCTTCCATTTCTGTTTGTTGATGATCGATATACTGCAGAATTTTCACTTTAGATATACCTAGAAGTTTTTGTAGTCTAAGAAATAGGTATTAATATTATTCAATTAAAATTAATTCATTTTTAATTTAAAGCCTTCACGTATTAATACATATTATTATCTTAAACTATCTAAAGCATATCAATTTGTAACTGTACTTTTGAGCTATCTTACAGCCCACTTTTTTAAATGGATTTTTTTTAAAAGAAAATTGATGTATCTGAAGGCGCCACTAATTGGTATGGCCACGCTGTTTGCAGCATGAATGGGCCGGCTTGACCGGGGAAGTACCACACTCTCGCAGAAGACCGACGTCCGAGTAGTAGCGTTTCGTTACTGCGCTTCGTTCGGTGAGCGAGAGGGCCGGAGGCCCAATTCCTCCCCCAATCCCCTTCCTTCTCCTTTTCTCCTTCCCCTCCCTTTCCCTAAATAGGCTCGGCAACGCATCTGCAACTCCTTTGGTTTTGCAGATGTCCATGGGCGGCGATGACTACTTACCATCAGGTAGCTCGCCTGCTAGTTTGCCGAGTTATCCCATAAAAAAAAAATAAAAAAAAATAATGTTAACTTTGAACTCCAATTTATATTTCCAGTAAGCCCAAGTTATACTTTACACAAGTGCTCTGTTGCCGAACTTTCTCGAAGCTTGACATTTGCGGCTTATTCAATTTATTAGTTTCAAAAACGTTGCCAACTGTAACTCGCCATTTAAATTATCAGTTGCTTGGGAAAATTTATTTATTGTATGATAGCGACATAGGCTTATTAACCTCTTATTCCTACTTACTACCACCATTACTTCATAGTTCTAGTAAGTAGGAATTAGAAGTAAGTAAGCGGAATATTAAATATCTCATCTACTTATAAATAATAGTTATCGTCATTGTCAACCCCCTGGGTCTTCTTTTATATAATTATATTCATTCTTATTTATATATTAATTCTTTTTTAATAGTTATAATATACTTTTTGTTATAAGGTAAGCCTTATAACTATCTTATAACTATATATATAATTTCGTGTCGAGTTGTAAGCATCACGACAAGAAATAATTTTGTCACAGCGTATCTCGGGTCACGACAAGATAATGTATAACTTTCCCGTTCGCTAAACCTATCACACATGCACACTTATAATTTTTTATACTTACCAGTTTTCTACACCAATCCTTACTCTATTTCATACCCGCCTTTCACATAAACACACACACATACACTAGCACACACTCACACACACACACACACACACACACACACACAAACAATTACTAATCTAATACCTAAAGTACACAATATGTTACACCACATCTGTCAGTGTGCGAGTACAAAATTAATTGTAAAATGTAATTATTATCCAAAGAGTGGAGACCTGGTGTCCTGAAATACAGGCTTTTTAACTGTACTGTGGTGAGAAATAAAAAAAATATTAATGTGACAATTCAAGATGATGCTCGAAATGACAAAATGATGCAGCGGCATCTACGTTAAAAGACCTTACGCTCAAAAGGAATCATAAAAAAAATACAATATGAATGATTCTTTACTCTATAACCATATAATCCTCGACTCCTATTGTCCCTATATTTAAATATCCCAAACTACATTCGTCCGGCAGCCTCGAGGCCTATAATAAAAAAAAACAATTCATCACAATAATTCCATTAAGTATGTCACTAAGTCGACATTTCGCCGTATCGTGGTTAAGACAGGCAGAATTTTGCGAATATCGAAGTGGGCAGCTCAGGCCAGCGACCTAGATACGTGGAATGTTTGGAGCGAGGTTGCCATGGCGATGAATGATGGACGTCCAATCTGCAATATAGGTGCATTTGCAAAATTTATTTAGGTAATAGAGTAGTGAGTTTAATCGGGGCATAATTGCATGCATTAGAAAGTAGGCCCCTTATATTGGGAATTCTAAGTAGTTTATTTTTTTTATTATTGCAGGTTTGGCACCTTGAGTACGAAACAAATAGGTAAGAAAGAAAGATGCAAAGATTGTCTGAAAGATGATTTGGTACTGAAAAAAGGTTATCGAGTGGAGACCACGCACCAGAGAATGCAGTGTTGGACGACCTCCAACGAGATGGACAGACGACTTGGTAAAGGTTCCCAGGCGGCATATAACTGGTCGTTGTGGAAGTCTATGGGAGGGACTTCATTCATCAGTGGACCTCGTTTGGCTGATATGATGCTGATAATAAAGAACGTAGGTGATAAAATAAAAACGAGAAAAAATATTTTAAATAAGTGCAGGAAAATGATAGGTGTAGGATGATGAAAAGACGCATTAAACCACGGTTTACGTTCTAACTTACTACATACAAAACCGTTCAAACATGTGTATGCGGTGAAAATAAATGTAACCTAGATATCTTTCTTACTTTACATAGAACTACAAATTTATAAAGCAAAGGTGTACCTTTAATAAACCTCTGTAAAAACATAAGTAACTTTTTAATATTTATATTTGCATATTTTTTGTTTTTATGGTATAACTCGGCAAACGAGCAGGCGAGCTGCCTGATGGTAAGTAGTCATCGCCGCCCATGGACATCTGCAAAACCAAAGGAGTTGCAGATGCGTTGCTGAGCCTGTTTAAGGAAACTGGAGGGGAAGGAGAAAAGGAGAAGGAAGGGGACTGAGGGAGAAATTGGGCCTCCGGCGCTCCACACACACCGTACGTAACGCAACAGTATGCATACTGCTACTTGACGTCGATATTCTGTGGGAGGGTAGTACTTCCCCGGTCGTGCGACCCATTCATGCTGGCATGTAGACATGTCAGCAGGCATTACTACTACTAAAATATATACATACATGCATACATACTTAAAAGGGAAGGGCAATAAAAGTCAACATTTTTTCCCGGTTTAGTGCTGCGTTCATACTGGTTAAACGGTCTTTTGATAAGTAATTGGATATCAAGTATCCAATTCGTTAATGGATCCACTTAATTTATTCTCGATGTGAATAAATCCTACCGGTAATTGATTGTTCAAAGTAATTGATTAATTGCCGTCTAATTCATTTTACAGTGAGCTCCTAGAGTTGGGAAGCTTATAAATTATGACTATAAGCTCATAAAATCGTAAATCACTGGTTTTGTTTGACTGTCAAAGCATCTAGCTTGGTAACTTATTTAGAAGGCTTGAAGTAATGGCTATGTATGTAAAGGTAGCTAGACATTTGAATGATTTTTATGTAGCGTTGATAGAGCGAACTTGGAACGATTGAATGTTGTAGAACTTTAATAAATAATTTTCGGCAGTGATAGCCTAGTGATATGACCATTGGACTGCCAAGTCAAAGGTCTGGAGTTCGAATCTAAGGCACACACCTCTGACTTTTCGAAGTCATGTGAGTATTAATAATTAATTATCACGCACTTAAACGGTGAAGGAAAACATCGTGAGGAAACCTGCATGCCTGAGAGATTTTCTAGACGGCGTGTGAAGTCTGCCAACCCGCAGTAGGCTAGCGTGGCGGACTATAGCCAAATCCCTCTCGTACTGAGAGGAGACCCGTGCCCAGCAGTGGGACAATGTAATGGGTTGATGATGATGATGATGGTGAAGCAAAGTATTGTTGGTTTTTTTTATAAAATTCTTAGTAACAGCTCCGAGTTTGGGTTTACTGGTGTGGGTAAAGGGTTCGCCCTCTATTACATGAAGATTGTCTGCATTATAAAACAAAAAATATAGAGAAGCATGCTTTTAATTCGGACGGAAGACTTAGTCCATGGTTTTATTACTAGGCTATCACTGATCTTGTAGTTTTTTTTGTTATTTTCACACGTTCACAATTCACTGTACCTATTTACCTACTATGTCCAAAAATCGCTCGCGGGCACCGAATTTAGTTTAGCGCGCTCGATATTTCTCAACATTGCATTGCGTTCGCTTTGAAATGTGAATTTTGTGAAATACAAAAATGCCAGTCAGCGTATTTGAAATGTTGAAAGAACGGATGCAATATAAGTTTTGCAATTACAGCTATGCATAATGTCATTTGTTTGTTATGAATAAAGAGTTAAAGGGATGATTTTACACGTCATACTGACCAACTTGCCCTATTAAACCCATTATAGATACGTGAAAAAAATACGTATTTTCATACATACAAGTGTGGTCTGTTTACCTTTGTATAGGTACGAAGATGCATTATTTTTTACGAATATGGGTTTCATAGGGAAGTATTTAAAAGTCTAAACTAATATTATATAGAGGAAAGATTTGATTGTTTGTTCGCATTGAATAGGCTCTGAAAGTACTGGACCGATTTGAAAAATTCTTTCACCAATAGAAAGATACGTTACTCCTGAGTGACATAAGCTATATATTATCCCGTAAAATTACATGGAACGTATAGTCCTCGCGGGCAAAGCCGCGGGCGGAAGGCTAGTTATTTATAAAAACACTACTTATCGTAGTGTGAAGTACTCACACTACAAAAAAAATTTACAAAAGTCTCAATACAAAAGTAAATGTAACTGGTTCCTATTGTATGTAACAATCTGAAATAGTGCAAAATCTCCGTAACAAGCATATGGCGGTGTTTCCATTCCCCCATACATTTGGCCTATTGTCGTTCATAACAATGGTTCATTAATGTTAACATGGGTTCATATAGGTGCCACTGGCTGCCGTCTACTTAATTAAATATAAACACTGTTATTTTACATTAAAACATTCTTAGTTGACAGTATTTGAATTTGGACCTTATATTTTAATAAAGAACATTAATACTAATAAGACAGTTTCTTATTAGTATTAATGTTCTGGGTTATATACGGTTCAAAGAACCTCCGTGTCCCGAGCACTCTCCGAGAGGCCGAAGGTAACATTGGGCGCTTGTGGGCTTTTCTCGAGGAGTTGAGGTTGTTTGAATGAACCCAGCATCTTCCAACATACACACAATGATGATGAATGATAATATGATTAATTATTTTATTTTTTTATATCCGAATTACATACTCTTCTTTAATATTCAATTACCTAAAAATAAAATGATTTAAAATTGGCTTTGGTTATATTTCTAGGTTGAGCAAAATGCTATTGGATTGTATTATGAAATGCTCAGTGGCAGCACGGCGTTTGGATTTGTGCTTGGTTAATGGCAATAGGTTCATCCGTTATTACATGGGCCCAACCATACTAGCAAACTGTTGGTGTACATCAAGGGGAATACAGGCGTAATTGTATGTTATGTTACTTAAGCTAAGGTCCATATAACTTGGTATTTTAAGACCAAACATCTGGCATGTGCCCACTTTTCCATGTACGGATGGAGATTGCTCGGTCTTCAGGGAATTTTTCGCTTCTAATAAGGTTGATAACATCATATATTATATTTGTGTAATAATAACATCATATGTATTGTAATAACCAATCTGGCTGCTAAATGTGGTTTTTGTGGCGATATTTCCCCAGGAGTATTCTCTGGTTAGGCGGGAGTATTTATAACATACAAGCTGTTGCCCGCGGTATTATTCACAAAAATACCTTTTAGCTTTTCACGTCTAAATCGCTGAACAGATTTCGGTAAAATTTTGGCATGTGATGTAGACCTGCATCCGGTTGATCATTACTTAAACAGTGACGGAAAAACGGCTTTAGAGATTTTTTATTTGTCCATAGCGTAGATAAGATCATAGGTCTACGTTAGTAGCTCACGATCCTTTTAATTGGTGCCCGCGCCGCGCATATTGCCAGAAATTTAAGATGATATTTTTATCTCCTGACACGAAATAGACCGTGAGGAAAAGTACATAAAACAAAATTTCACCCTCCTCACAACATTTGGACAATCAGTTTAACTTTATAAAGAAAGGGTAAAAACTGTCCAACGGTAAGGGAAGGTCCTATCTTTTACAGCCGCGTTAGAAAGAAAGTTTGAACAAAAGATTACTGCCTGTTCAAAATTTAAGTTCTAACAAGCAGAATCAGCCTCAGGCACCAAAAAGGTTTATCCTGTTATGGTGTCCGATATAAAAACGTTTTAATACAATAAAAAAACGGTTTTCGGTTAATGTTGTTGTTCTGATGATAAGGTTAATTTCTTATTTGTAAGTCTCGATTATATATATAGTAATGGCTATGAATGAGTATTCGACAGACGACGGAGATGCATAAAGTTTCAAATATAAAAACTTCACCTCATAAGTCTGGTATCTAATCCTACCTGGGACTGCTATGCTAGAGGTCCTGGGTTTCATTCCCAGATCGCAAAGTGTGAGAGGGATGAGGCTACAGTGCACCACGCCAGCCTAGTGCGGGATGTCAATTCTGTCGACGGTGCACCGTTGAGGAAATAACTCAGCTATGTAGATTTGCCAATGTTTTCCTTCATTCAGAGGTGTAATAACGATACCCACGCTTCGCCGGTATGTTTAGGTCCTATTGCATAGGCGGGCGAGCCTATTGCCATTAACCGGGCACAAATCCAGACTTTAAGTTGCTACAGAGATTATCATAGAAAAGCACTTGCTCGCACCTGGGAATCGAACCCAGGACCTCTACCGTAGCAGTTGCGCTTAGGACCACTAGACTAATGAGGCAGTCATTAAAATAATTATTATATAAGCATAATACTATGTTCAATATTGAGTTTTAACTCATAACCATTTCTATGCCAAATTATTATTTAGTTACAGCCAAGATGTATTGGCACAAACTAACTCTCCTTCATCTGATATCGTTATACAGACTGAATATTATATATCGAGGCCATTAAAAAAAAGTGTCTGTCTAGACAGGGACGACGCTACACACAATGATTAGTGCTATCTCTTCCACACAGGAGTAATAACAATAGCCTCAATCTAACGTAGTCGACCTTTGATGCCAAATCAGAAGAAAATCGTAATATTGCGCGTTGAGAATATAATTTGCAATATGTTGCGATTTTTAACATGAGCAACAGCTGGTGCTAAGTAAAAAGAATTGGAGTGGCCCTAGAAAAGTAAATTATTTAAAAAAATGTCTACTACCAACCCTAAAATAGCGAAAAAAAACAGCTCCTATATTTCATTTTGTCGAAGAACACTTTTCTATTAAATTGCTGGCTTTTTTACGATGTCAGGGTTGATCCTGTAGTGAAAATTGTTTATAATGATGAATATGAACATGAACACGCCCTACGCACACGAATATTTCGCGTTTACGTATCAGAATTTCAACCCGAATTTAACCATCAAACATTGTATTTTCCGGTCAATCGAACTAAAATCACGCCTACACTCTGTTTAATGTGCAGTAGTTACACGAACGCGTATAACCTTGCTCGTTTATACCTTTTTCCATTACATTTACGAGGTATGTACATCACCCATGGGCTCGTGCGAAATGTCGGAAAGGTTTTAAAAGTTAAACTGGTTGTGTTTTAATCGAATTCCCGGCGGTCGTGGGAGGACGCCGCCATGGATCGTAGAAGAAACAGATAAGCCATGACCATTTTTGAAAACGTATTTGCGAAACGTCAAAAAGTAAAAAAAACGTAGAACCTTAGTGATTGAGTTGGTAACCACCGTATTTGTGAACCCATATTACTATCTCTTACGCTATGAGTAGGTAAACAGAATGATACGTATTAAAGCTATTAATATATCAATAGTTTGGGCATGCCAACACAAGCCTACTGTTGATTGTCAGACTTCACATGCTGTCTAGAAAATATCCCGGGCATGCAGAATTTTCACGATGTTTTCCTCATTAATTTACACAAACGGCGTTTGCGTACCTATAAATATTTACCGCTTCCAGTTGAAGGGCGTCGGCCATGACAGCTACTGTCTATATAAAAAAGATATAGGATTTTCGAGCCTTCCAATCTCGTGGTGTTCTCGCTCCAATGCCATTCCTATTTTTGTTAGTCCTAACACACGTTTTAGAAGGTGCAGGGACAATATGCAGCTTCGTGTCAGATATTGTTCACATGTTGGATTTCCTGGAAATTGAGTTAGGCTATGCAGGTATTTTTGTGTTATGGGATCGCAACAGATTTTTTTTTTTATCAAATTCAATAAAGATTTGAGTACCTGGAGTAGAAAGGGAATTCCTTCATATATATGTAAAATTATCCCTTTTAATGATCGCTTAACACGAGAATATGAGCCATTCAAACTACTGAAAAATGATATCGTCATCATCAATTCCACTGCTGAACACGGGTATCCTTTCAGGACGCTGGCCTACTGCGGGTAGGCAGACTTCACATGCCATCTAGAAAATATATCAAGCATGCAGGTTTCCTCATGATGTTTTCCCTTCACCGCTTAAACGCGTGATGGTTAATACGCACATAGTTTCGACAAGTCAACTATGCGTGCCTTGGATTCGAACTTTCAACCTTTGAGTTCGCAGTCCAATGTTATCAAGACTAAAAATGGGATAAAATTATGTAGGACATAAGTAGTAATTTATTTTAATTTCCGTCATCTTCTCACTTGACTTGCCTTATAAAATAACAGCCTAATTTTATTATTATGTATCAAAATAACATCATAAATTGGTTTAAGTTTACAAAGCCTAAGTAATCTTATGCTTAGACTTAATTAAGAAGTCAAACATCCTTTATTAAACTAACGCTTGCCTAAAACGTCTACGAGAAACTACATCAGTTTGTGAATGAGTGAAATTTCGTTAGGAAATACAAACGCTGTTTTTATAACATACCATCAAGCCTGTATTCCCCGAAGGGTTAGGCAGAGGTGTACTAATATACACTCACATTTTGCCGGTATGTTTAGTTTCCATATAATAGGGGCGAGCCTATTGCCATTAACCGGGCGCCCAGCTTGTGTGAATTTCGTAGAAAAACCCAATAAACACTGCTCGACCTGGGGATCGAACCCAGGACCTCTAGCGTAGCAGTCGCGCTTAGGACCACTAGACTAATGAAGCAGTAGTTTTTATTACTACATATATTACTAACTAGGTACTCGCATATTCGAGTATGAACTGTGAAATTCGCAAATTAATGAACGCTTCTCGTTACAAAATGGTATCGCTCATCGAAAAAGACAGGTATAATTGAGTTAACGTAGACACGACGACGATCGGCGGACATTCATATGTGACGTAGGTACTGTCGAAATTTTTTAACGAGCCAGTTTTAATGATTGACGAAAGTTTTATTTGTTGGAGTTTAATTAACGTATACGTCTATGTGATATGTGTGTTGTCGGATCAAACGTTTACAATTTATTTGAAATTAACAAATAGGGGTGTAGCTACTACGACGAGTCTGCCAGGGTTGCAAAGTGGTGTTTGTAATGATCTCAACTGCAAATAGAGCGAGGGAAGGTCCTTATTAGAAATATCACGTGGCCTCTCTTAGCATGGTGATTCATGACGATTTTTGCATTTACATACCCCCAAAGTTTTACATTGGTTGTTTATTTTGCGTATTACCGGTATCGAGCTGTATTATCGATGTGGTCAACATCAACAATACAACACGCTTGGATATAACCTATTTCACTCATGATTTAAATAAACCAAGGTTTATAATATTATCATCATATTTTATTGTTAGCCGACTTCCTCGTCGTTACTCCATAAATACTGCACACTGTTGCAGATAGGCGGTCACGAGATATCTTCAGTAATACATTATAGCGATTTCAAAACCTGAACTTGACGTCAAGAGTTCAGGCGGCTGGGTTTTGCTAGATCGGTTAGCAAAAAGGAACGAAAGTAATGCGGCAAATTTCAGTCTAGCGTATTTGTAGGTCGATTAAAAAATAAATTAGGAACTGTGATGTGGTTTTTCTTCTGAAATGATTGTTAAAAGTTTATTTAGAACCTTAATTTAGTAGTATGATATGTATGATGATGAATGAAGACCTACTTTGTACAAAATGATGTTCGCAAGATTAATTTGTTCAAATCCAAAAATTTGTACGTATTATTTTTTATTCTTATTAAGTTCATTTATGTCTTCATACGTTTTTCTATTACTACCAATAACCATTTAGTTATGATAGGCCTCAATGTTTGTATTATTATTATTTATTGATGTTTGTATAAATAGGTATTACCAATTCACAAAAAAATTGATATTACCCTCACAACTTAAGCCATCTCTTAATTTTATACAATCGGTCGTTATTACCAATTTAGAATACAAACTTCCTCAAACGTCTTAATAATAAAAATAGTGTTTAGTATATAACTTTCAGAGTTGATGCTGATGAACAATTATCTTAGGTCCACTGAACGCTTGAGTAGTTCCACTTTCAACTGAATTACACCCAGTATCCATGGTTACAAGTTGAAAGGAAACGCCGATCTCCTCTATTGCTCGGTGCGGGTTCAGCTTTGTGAACCTAGCAGGCAATTTAAAACTGTGCTTCTAGGCATTTCAGTTCGAGTGGGACATTTATTGGTTCTTCAGCCTTTCGCTGATTAAATTTGTTTCTGACAGTGACACTTTCATTTCGTAAGGGTGTTTTTAAAGGTCAGATAGATGACTAAAACACAGCGTACTCCAACCTAATAACCTGATAATAAAGTACTTAGTTCAACAAATTTCAATCAACGACTTAGACGACAAGGTTTTTTGGTAAGACTTATTTAAATTAAGTAATTACTTAATTAAGTAATTACTTAATTTAACTGCTACAGGCCCTGAAAGATATTAATATATTTGATTTTTTATTAGGACATATTAATACTTATTTATGATACTATAATAGTATACTATAATAGTATCATAAATAAGTTGTTCGAGATCATATTTTATTGAAAAAAAAAGGTGGGAATATAGCTATGTAATTTTTTTTATTGTTTCAAACATTATTCCTCTATCGTTAAATAAAAACACAAGCACAATTGAAATATGCAAATAGGTACCGTCAGCAAAAAAAAATTTCAAGTAAACCTTCACAAAGCTTTTCGGGATTATGAAACGATTTTGCAAGCGGTACTTGCTGTGTTAAAAGCGAGGGTGGAATCAATCGTGTTTCAAACATTCAGATTGATTTTTCCTGTTAGTGGACCGTGACTTTGAGTTTTGTGTACGTAAAATAAATTGGGTGGATGACGTGTTAAATTAAATTGATGATGAATAAAGTATTTTCATCCTGTGAGGATGAGTGAGGCTAGGGGCAGCGATGGCTGGCATAAAATGAAGGAGGCTTATACCCATCAGTGGGATATCAAAATTTTCGGATGATGATAATGAACCCAAAAAAAACAAACGTAACGAAACGCTTCAAGTCCACTCTATCATGCGTACCGTTGAACTGAAATGAGGAATGATCTTCCCGAGTGGGTCTTCTTCGATGGTTATAATCTGAGTATCTTTAAATCACAAGTGAATCGGTTTCTCTTAGGCAAGCGCGCTCCTTCGTAGATCGCAGTATCGGTAACACGCTTAAGAAACCTGAATAGATATATGGAAAGAACCCGAAAGACACAGAAAGATTGTAACTGGATGCTTAACATCAGGCAAACTGGCGGTCATGCGACCATCAATAAAAAAAATACAACGTGTACCAATCACTTCAGCCATTAACATTATATTAAACAAAACCTTATTACTGTCAGAATAGGTAACACGCTCAAGAAACCTGAATAGATATATGGAAAGAACCCGAAAGACACAGAAAGATTGTAACTGGATGCTTAAAACTATACCTACTTAGCTAAGTAGGTGTACTTTACAGAACGGTCTAATTCACGTATTCCATATGTGGGTGGTATGAAATGACTCATTTCGAATCCAATCCAATCGAAGTCTTTTACATGATTATGTTTCTTCTAATTGATAATTTTACACTTACTACATTTATGGTACAAACTCTTAAAGTCTCTCAAGTGTCCATCACATCTATGAGCACGATAAAATAATTTAAAAGTTTTATAGGATTTACGTCATTAACACATGCCAGCAAGATTGATGGCTACCGGTATCAAGCCATAATCTTAGGATTAGCAGGTAATCCAATAATATGATGCATAATAATATACCTATACTTTTATTTCAAAGAATTTTGTTCCATAAAAAGACACGAAAAAATTGCGAAACATATACTCATTTAAATGATTATGAGGACTTTCATAGGAGTTTAGTAGAAAATCGCACATTCGTTCGATCATATTTTTTTTAAAAACCGCCTGAATAACATCTGAACGTGTTTGATATTTTTTTTAATTACTTCTTGCTTATTTGAAATTACGAATAATCAACAATTCTCAATTTTATAAATGTAAATGAGTTTTCCAAATTCAGGGGTCCTATCCTTTATTTTTAGCAATGAAATCTGTTTCGGTAAAAGTGAACAAAAAATATTCTCACGAAATAATTTACTAACTTAGTCTATCCAAAGCATGCGAAACACTCGGCGTGTATGCGAAACAACTTGAAACACTTTTTTGTCCCTGTGATAAATGGATTCGTAAGCAGAAAGAGTACCGATGGCCATATCCCGGAAAATTGTGTAGTTGTAGCCCTATAAATCCACGAGGATGGGGCTATGTCGGCTAAAAATAGGAGGTGTACCTCAAGGATGCATATTTGGACCAACATATATTTGTGGGAATTTGCGGCTGTGGGTTAAATTGTCCTGTTCTTGTTGCGTGGGTTGTCAGAATTGTTTGCTTATTGTAATGGTACTTCTTTTTTTAAATAAAGGTAAGTTCACACAGTATAGGAAGTAATCACTGCTTTTGAAAGACATGACTTGCGATTGTTACATTGTTATCAATTATTATGAATAGCAGAAACGACGCTATCTATCCTCTGATTAATCTTTTATGGCCTCTACTGTACATATATATTATGCAGTAATTAATTAGGTTGTCAGTGCAAGCTGCTATCATGATAATGACTGGGTCAAAAATATATCCACGGTTATTTTGAACATACATATTTCATATCGACAAGTTACAGGCTTTTTAGCAGTTGTGTTTAAAAAACACTATCAAGAAATTGATTATAGAAATTGAAGAAAAACTAATAATTATGGGGAAAATAATACTTTATTAATGAATAAAAGCCAATACAATATTTGTCTGCCAATCTACCGCTATATTTGTACATGTATCACACAAAAACTCTTGAATGGAATGGGATTCAGTTTTCACAGTTATATTTCTGGAGATCTAACTTAAATTTTTATGCATGTTTTATCTGGATAAGCAAGATATAGTACCCAAGTAAATATTTTTAGGACGCGAGTGAAACCGCGGGCAACAGCTAGTTCTCCATAAGAAAAATATTTCAAAGACTTTGAACTAAGTGACGTCGAGGGACTCACCAAAGAATGTTTTTAATCTTTATCCCAATAAGCTAGATGATTCTTCTACTATCACCAACTTACTGAGCATTTATACTATTGCAGAAGGATTCTACTCTAACTTTTTAAGTATCCTTGAATCTGTGCTCCTAAAAAGGCGTTCATAATATATAATCTTGAGGAATCCATTGCGGTTACTCGTTAATTTATAATTAAGAAAATAAACTTCGCGGTTTTCAGGAGAAGTTTCAAAATAATATTCTACTTCCTTGGATTTATAAGATGATTATTATAGAACAATATTTGAAGAAAAGACGGCTTGGTAAACGTAAACTTAACTCTTATTAGAACACGTGTAGATTAGGTAGTTCTCGAGCCGTGAAGATATAATTAGAAAATACCTTTAGAGCAATAAGACAATGTAAGCACAATAAAATGTTCATTGAAGGCATGCTGGCATATGAGACGGGCATTTCTTTGACCTTTTGTATAGGTACGAGATGATTATTATTGCAGTATTTTTGATCATGATACAGTCAGTAATGAAAGTCGCTGAACACGTTGAAATCTTCAAAATGCTTAAACATATTTATTATACAGAATTTACTGATCCGAGATGTGGTAATTAGGACGTGTTTCTACATATTGGACCGTTATTTTTTTACGTTTAAGTATATTTAGTCAAAGAGTTCGCCTTAAGATTTTACGTTATGGAACTAAAAACGCATCGCGAAATGGCGAAATAATTATCAACGTACGGATATTTTCCAGAAATACGCTCAACGGAGGATATCTACAACAAAAGTTTACAAAAGAACCAGGTACTGACTCACGTGTAAAATACAGGCATAATAAAAAGATATGGCAAACATCTGTTTATGGCACACATCTATAATCTGCTGCACAAAGGGGTTGAGTTATGACGAGTGCGGTTGAGCTAGTGCGTTTGACAGTCCTTGGAGAGAATTGTACCCGTGCGGATCGAATGTTTGTTGTTATCATAAAGAAGGAATGATGGGTTGATGCGGAAGTCTATTTTCTAAAGATACTACCTATATTCTATTACGTTTAAGATATATGTAATATTTATTGATGGCTGATAGATCAGATCAAATAAAAAGTTAAGATGGAACTTTGCGAACAAAGAAGTGAGGCCGGTTAAAACGACGCCTAGCCGTTTACAAACACAATTTTACACAATATAACTATACCAAAACTACGCCTTATCTTATCAGTCGAGCTATCAAGCTATCGAAAGCTCGACTGACAAGATAAGGCGTAGATTTTTTAAGGCGAACTTTTTATTTGATCTGAGTTGATAGGTATAGAAAGTTAGTGGGAATACATTTAACTGCTTGATGAGGGTGAATTTAATTTCGTCCTTCAAATTAAAAAATGTGTACACTGTACAATGTGTTAAATTATGAGTGAAACAAGATCATAAATTATACAAAAAAAATAAACAAAACATTACAGGGATATGAATTGATATCATTAAAGAGATGTTAAATAATTTTCGCAAAATAAACACTACACCATAGGATACGTAGGGTATATGTTAAATTTATGGATTCTCAACTCATAGAATTGATTGAATTGATTTTGTTCGTAAATGATATTATTAAATTACCTATCTTTTTCACAAAGAAATGAATTTTCTAATTAAAGAAAATTTCTAGTGAAAGAAAAATTCGATCTCAGGCAGGGTTTGAACCTGCGTCTCTCTGGTTTTCTTTCACTAGAAATTTTCTTTAATTAGAAAATTCATTTCTTTGTGAAAATTTCGCAATATTTAATGCTAAAAAATAATAATAATAAGCATCATAAGGTAAGGCAACATCGTTCGACATTGAACTACCTGTAAAGGCAGTCGTGTTGGTTGAAAGACATAGTAATGTCTTCAATAGATGGTGCCGACGTCGCCTCAAGACGTAGAAGGTGGAAGAGAAATTCGACATCACAGGCAGTGGTCTCGGTAGCTTAGTTGGCAAAGCGTCTGGTGTACTTAACCAGAGAGACGCAGGTTTAAACCCTGCCTGAGATCGAATTTTTCTTTCACTAGAAATTTTCTTTAATTAGAAAATTCATTTCTTTGTAAAAATTTCGCAATATTTAATGCTAAAAAATAATAAAAATAAGTACCTATCTTTTTTTCCGTTTTCAGATTGAGTGGATGCCACAAACTTAAAGAGTACCTACCAAGGAGAAGATCACAGTGTACACGAGAAATATAGCTTAACCAAAGAAGGTAGGGGACCTTCTGAGAGCAAATTTAAAAGCTTCCTTAGTAAAGGTACTATGTTACAAAACTTCACGGAGACTCAAATTTATATTGCAGTGGAGCGCTGTTTGCTCCAATTCAGCTTTATAGAATCAACGAACCGCCCCAAATTAGGACTGTTCAGAGTTTCTTCAACAAAACTTTATGGTATACTTTTAACAAATTCAAGTTTAAAATGATTGAGTAGACCTTTTAACATGAATCGGCAATAACGTAGTTAGTACAACCTTTAATCTGGCAAAGCGCATCCGCTGATGGTTTTCCGATTCTATTAGCCGCAAAACGGAGGCGGCGAAGGTTTGATTAAGCGGAATGAGTGAAGGAAACGACCTATTTATTAAGAACCCAGTTACTTACACCAGAGAATCTTGGCGTCTTTGGTTTTGTGTGCGTCATTGTTAGAGATCTGTTATGAAGTAGCGATAACATTTTATGTACCCATTATTTCATATTCTGCAACCCAGGAAGGTTAGGAAATGGTGTACTGATTTATAGCCACAGTCCACCGATAAGATTTAGGTCTCATGAAATTAATAAAGAAACACATTTACAAGTCACAACACAAGACAAAACCATTATGAGGTTGACCGTATTATCATTAATTGGGCACAAAATGTAGGAAATTCTTGCTTCTGCTACTGAGAATTTCCTAGAAAAGTAACAGTGTTCAATCTCGGAATGGAACCTGGGATATCATACTTGGTAGCTGCGTTTGCGACCACAAGATCAATCCTTCATGTTCAGACTCAAGTTCTACGAAAACTTTTTGTGTGTTCAAAGTTAGATTGGATGTATGTATGTACTACTTATGTGCGTGGAGGTAAATGGTATTATCGAATTTAGAATGTAATCATGAGATCCTTCATAAAGTTTGTGATTCCGAAAGCCTATAACTTTCAAGAATTGGAGAAAAGGGTAGAAGATACCTAATATTTAAAAGATATAGTAGGTATATTATTGTGTTCTTCCTTTTATAATTATGATGATAATTTATTAAATTAATAAAAATAAGAAGCTAAGAGTATTAATATGAACATTGGACTGATAATCAAAGGTCTCGGGTTCGAATCCAAAACCTCTGACTTTTAGAAGTCAAATGCGTATTAATAGATTATCACGCGCTTTAATGATGATGGGAAACACGTGAGATAAACCTGCATATCTAAGCCATTTTCTCCAGGGCGTGTGAAATCTGCCAATTAGGGCAGTGTGGGCTATGACCCTAATCCATTTCATTCAGATAGGAGACCCATGCCTATCATTGGAAAAATATAATGGGTTGATGACGTACACAAATTAAAATTATATCTGTGAGTGATGATAATGATTATCACCCACAGACATAGACTTTTATTTATATAGACATAGTATTTCAAAACAAACACTCAAGCCTCTGAGTTTTCATCAACAATTTTCTCCTCAGAGGTCGTCAGCTAGGTCACACCAGCGCCATCTAGTACTGAAAATCTAAAACATTGACTTGATTGAAAGTATTTCTAAAACACATTTATAAAATACTCAAAAGCAATATTTATCAAGTATTCTAAAATTAAATTTTTGTGCTTAGAGTTCTTAGTAATGTATGGATGTGATCCTGTGAGCATTAATTTTATTGCAACAATACTTTTATGAAATCTACCCACATGTTAATTACATTTTTTTATTATTGGACGATCGGTCGCTTTGCCAATAGTTTTAAAAGCGTCAATGCGGGTGACTGACGTGTTCATATGATGGATAATTCTATAAACTCCAGGCGTATAGGCATATGCGATGTCGAGGAATTAAATTTAATTATGTGTTTAGTGAAGTGTGTTGTGTCATGTTCGATGGAAATGAAAACTGATGTTTGCTGCATAGTGGCAGCATGGAATTGTGTACAAATAGGAACTTATATTATTATAATATTTTTGGTGCTTGATCGACGTCACGAGTTTGGAGGCCACAGACAACTTGCAGTTTTCCACGTGAACCGGGCTTTGGTAAGTATTTTATTTATGATTGTATTAAGGTTAGTCTTCGGCCCGAATATTTTTGATTTTTTTACAAACAAAGCTGTGTAACCCTGCGTTCCCACTGACGTCAAAACATGTTGCAAACAGCTCCCACTCAGTCTTTGAGAGTTAGATAGATGTTTGCAACATGTTTTTCGTCAGTGAAAACGCGGGGTAGTGAACATTGCAATGAACATTTCATATGTTTTGGATCTGTTGCATTGAAATACACATTCAATTAATATCTTCCATAAAAAAGCTTTTCATTGCTTTGATTGTTCCATATCACCGTATTAAATCTTATAGATATGGAACAATGGACTACGAAACAATTGCAAGGCTCGCATTACGCGCTCACACAGAAGATTCTTGATTGAATACGACCCTTGTCAATTTCACATCTTTGTCTGTGTCTATACAATGTTTATTTGTGTTATTGTATAAGATGCTCGCTCACTTTGATACACAATTGGAAAAGCTTTTAGATGGAAGGGTTTCGCACTGAAGTAGGTAGCAGATAACGTCGATCTTTATTTGATAGAGTGAAAATTGACGAGCGATAACTACAGTTCGTTCGAAATAACTGTGCGCGACTGTGTGGCAAATCTTATACTATAATATAATATGTACTTATAATAAATCTGAAGAGTTTGTTACTTTGAACGTACTAATCGCTGGAACTACCAGTATATCAGAAAAAGATTTAATAGGTAGCCCAATTCTTGAGCAAGGTTATAGGCTATTTAACATCACGCTACGACCTAGAAGCGGGGCTAAGTGGGTTAAACCTTACTTACCTCTTCCATGGGTTAAACTGCGGGGCACAGTTAGCTTTAACATCGAGTTTTTTTACCGAGTTATTTATTTAATTGTTTGATAAGATATGTATTTGTATAAACACTTAATTGTGAAGGAACCGGAATCGTGAGGAAATCTGCCAATGCCAGAGAGATTTTATTGACGGTGTGTGAAGACTGACAACCCGAAATAGGTTACCGTGGTGGACTATAGCCTAATCCCTATGATTCTGTAAGGATACCCGTAACCAACATGTAATGGGTTGATGATGAGAGGTGATTTTACCCGCGCGGCAGTTCGGAATTACTGCTAAATTCAAATGCATTGTTATTTCGGAGAAACTGTATATGTACAGTCAGCATGAAATATACCTGCCCATACAAACCTGTCCAAAATGATATGAGCAGCTTTTTAAAATTAAACTTTATTGAAATAAAACAAATTTTTACGGATTTTATCGCGTTATATTGATATTTTTAAAATTCCCGACGTTTCGGATACTTTACAGCATCCATGGTCACGGGTGGACTGAGGTGTTGGTTGTCCTAATGTCAAAATTATCAACAGCTACCCTACATTTTGTTGATTATTATTTATGCCGGTCACGCAGAATGAGCTCACCGTATCCTTAGGTCTCGCAGTCTTGTGCTTTGATTTAATGGAATCTATGATTGGGTTCCAAGCAGATGGTAAGACCCAGCCATCTTCTCTATTGAAATTTGGATGTTTTTTAATTTCAATTTTAGCCTCGCGAATCATCCTAGGTAGGAATCGGTTTTCTTTTGCAAGGACTTGTGGTTTATCAAATCTGATGTAGTGCTGGGTCTTGTCAAGTGTATGTTCACAAACTGCTGACTTCCCGGAACGGCGGTGTTTGACATCGGCGATGTGTTCTTTCACGCGGGTCCCTATGCTTCTTTTAGTTTGGCCTATGTATGAGAGACCGCAATCACAATCAAGCTTGTATACTCCTGCATCTTGTAGAGGTATGTGGCACTTGACAGGTGGTAGGAACTGACTAATCTTCTTCAGCGGCTTGAAATAAGTTTTGATTGAAGCACGCTTCAAGATATAGCCAATCTTGTCTGTGACTCCTCTAACATGGTAACACAACAGTTAGAAACCAGTATATTAAACTTTATCTCAAGACCACAAAGGATGTTTTAGAATTAACACCAGACACGGCAGCTACCATTCTGACACATATTTTATCCCATTGAGATAACGTTTAATTTTCCTAGCAGCGCAGGTAATTATGAACAGTTTGTTTGCTCCGATATATTTGATGGTAACTGTACATAAGTGTCAGTAAAATCATTTCCAATTTTCCTTATTCACGTTGAGAGGGTAGTGATACGAAAAGTATTGTTACAATATGAATTGTGTTTTTTTCTTTATTTAGGTATTTATTTTGAAATCTAGATCTCTCAATACAATCGTTTTATAACTTTTCGTCTGTGTAACCATCAGTAGGTAAGGTGTAAGGAAAATGTTATTTAAATATGACATATGAAATAGAAAAAGTGTGTAACTTGCCAATAGATAAATATTGAATCGAGATAAAGATAAATTTATTTGAGCAAAAGCTACTTTTGCTTTTCATTTACACCCTACTAGATGTTTATCCCTGGCGTTACCGCTGATGATCCCATTTTTCCAATTCTATGGGAGTTTCCGTTCTGTGGATAAAAGCAACATGCAACGTACAACATTTTTTGCTTCTAAACTTCCAAATCTTCTAAACTCCTTTGCTTAAAATACAATCTAGATTAATAGAAAAATTGAATTCAACCGTCTATGAATCGACGGGGACCAGGCAAGCAGCAAAGCGCAGAGCTAGATAATTCCTAATATCAATGAATTTCCAGTCGAGGTGGCACGCCGCGCTGCGCTGTGACTCCATTTTATTCTACAGAATTCTTCATATTTTAATTGCTGATGGCACTGTATTCTTATAAAGAAAATAAGTAGGAAGCTAGTTACGAAGATAGTAGGTAGGTAATTCTTGTAGTTTTGAGACCTGTTTTTTTTTTCAAAGTTTCCGGTATGTTGGTACCTATGATATCAAAATTTTGTAACAAAAATTAAGAAAGTGTAGACGTAGGCCGTTGTTATATTTTTTTACTGAGCTCTCATAATAATTTGATTGGTCCAATCAAATTATTATGAGAGCAATTTTAGTTTAATTAGTATTTTTTTATTTAAATTTATTATGAATTTCCAAAGTTTAAATTTCATAAAAATCTTGTTTCGAAAAATGAGTGATGCTTTTATTAAAACCTTGAGAATCAAGTTTTTTTTTTTTTTTTTCTTTTTTTTTCTCTGTTAATCTGCAATCAGTCTTCGTGGACTATAATCAGATGAGTTGTCTGGACCTTGTCATGTGGAGTGCCTTCACCGTTGAAGCTGCTACTCTATTATGATTGACTACAGTCTACTCTGTAGATTTAATATATTATGTCTCTTAAGACGGTTTGAGTAGCTTTGGGACATCAGTCCAACAGCCAGTCTGTTTGGGTGGTGTTTCAACCGGTTTTTATATTTTTCAGCAACCAGCCGGATTTCTTCCTTGACTGTGCTTATTTGTAGGTGTTGATGAATTTCATTGTTTCTGATGAACCAGTGGGCATTTGTTATTGTTCTCAGTATCATATTTTGGAGCCGTTGTAGCATGGAGATGTTGGAATCACTTGCACTACCCCATTATTGTATTCCATATAACCAGATTGGTTTAAGGACAGATTTATATATTAATAACTTGTTATCAGTAGACAATTTGCTGTTTCTGCCAAGTAACCAGTATAAAAGTTTGTACCGGATGTTTAGTTCTTCTCTTTTGGTTTTAATGTGCTTTTTCCAGGTTAAGCGTCAGTCTAGATGCATACCAAGATACTTGACGCTGTCATCATGGGGTAGGGCAACGCTTCCAAGGTGTACAGGAGGACAATCACCTTTTCTCAATGTGAAAGTAACTTGCACAGACTTGGATGGGCTAGCTTTAATTTTCCATCTGTGGAGCCATTTATTAATTTCATTGAGGCCCTGTTGTAAGACCTCCGATGCTGTATTGGGGTTCTGGTTACAGGAAAGAATGGCAGTGTCGTCGGCGTACGTTGCCGTGGTCAAGCCAGGCAGAGTTGGGAGATCTGCAGTGTATAGAGTATACAGTATTGGACCTAGTATTGATCCCTGCGGTACACCTGCTTTAATGTAATGGAAGGTAGAAGTCGATTCGGCCTCTTTGACCTGAAACAATCTATCAGTAATGTACGATGTCATTAGAAGGTGGTAACTGTGCGGAATGGCGTTTTTAATTTTATAAAGGAGGCCATTATGCCACACCTTGTCAAAGGCTTGTTGGATGTCCAGAAATACTGACGAGCAGTATTCTTTACGTTCCAAGGCTTTTCTAATTGTGTCGTAGACCCTGTGAATTTGCTCGACTGTAGAGTGGTGTTGCCGAAATCCAAACTGATGATCTGGTATCGTTGTATTTTCCATCAGCATTGGTTCAATTCTGCGCAGCAGCACTTTCTCAAAAAGCTTTGACAAGATAGGCAGTAGACTGATTGGTCGGTACGATGTGAGTTCATTTTCAGGTTTTCCCATTTTGTGGATCATAATTATCTGTGATATTTTCCAAATTCGAGGATAATATTGCAATCTCAGAATTCCATTGAAAAGTATGGTTATAAATACTAGGGCCTTCTTTGGCAGCTCTTTTAAGACTTCTTTGTTTATAAGATCAAAACCCGGCGCTTTTTTATCCTTAAGTTGTTTAATTGTTTTGGCAATTTCTCGTACTGATGTTGGTTTTGGGGGCATTGACATCTGGTAGGCTTGGTTCAGGCCTGCACATATGCCTGTCTCGAAATCAGGTTTCTCGGCCTGGTTAGGAGAAAACACATTGGACAGGTGATCGGCGAATGCATCTGCTTTTTCCTGAGAAGTTCGTGCCCAGATAGTTTCTTTGTCTCTAATTAATCTTATTGGTGGTTTAGCTATTTGCGGTCGGTCATATGCTTTGGTGAACTTCCACAGAGAGTAGTTCGTTGAAGCACTGGCAGACAGTGATTCTAGCTTTGATTGTAGCGTATTATCGTGCCAGTCATGGATTAACTCTTTGAGCTCCGTTATTGCTTTATTTAACGCAGTCTTGTCAGTTCTATGTCTACTCTGGTGCCAGATCCGACGAAGTCTTCGCTTCTCTAATAGTTTGAGCTTAACGTCTCTGGGGTAATTCGTTGGATGGTGAGCTGGTTGTATAGATGGTGTATTTTGCCAACATGATTCTTGAATAAGTGTTGTTAGGTATTTCGTCATATTTTCGATGTCGTCTGGGGACTTAAGCTTCACCTTAAGATCAATGCCTTGTTCGACTTGCTCCCTAAAGGAAGCCCAGTCCGTACGTATATTAAAGAGAGTTTCCATTCTATCGTTTTCGATTAACAAAGTACTAATTGTAAGAAGAACAGGTGTATGGTCAGAGCAGCTATCCAGGCAGGATTCGGGTTTAAGATAATGTCTAGAAAATCCCTTAACTATGAAGAAGTCTAGCAAGTCTGGGATTTTTCCAGGGTCGGATGGCCAATAGGTTGGCTCACAGGTTGATATTACGGTTAGTTTATTTGTATCAATACTTAGTTTGAGCTGCCTGCCCCTTGTAGTCGTCAGCCTGGATCCCCAATGGGTATGTTTGGAATTCCAATCCCCGCCAGAGACTAAACGGTTGCCCAGGGTATGGAAATAGTTACTAAACATTGATGAATCGATTTTATGTTTTGGTGGGCAGTATATAGCTGAGACGTTGAATCTGCCGTTTTTGTCATCGACTGCTACAGTTGTGGCTTGCAGGTAGCTTTCCCTGAATTCAGGCATAAGGTGATGTTTAATTGTTTTGCGGATGACTATAGCCGTTCCTGCATGACCAGTCCCATCAGGATGCTGTGTGACATAGGTATAGTAACCTTCAAATTTGATGTTTGAGGTGGAATTAGTACAGTGTGCTTCTGACACTAGAAGGATGTCAAGTTTATGTTCCTTGATTATTAGTTCAACGTCATGTTTACTTGACGCCAAACCATTTGCGTTGAGGGTTCCCAATTTCAAAGAACTCATTTGAACTCAATTACCTTCAAAAATATGCTAGTAGATTTCGAAGAAAAACGGAAATGTATAACTGCTCTTAAGAGTCAAGACTAATTACAATCAATTATACCGAGTACCTTTAAGAGGAAGTCTACTTCTTTTAAAACAATTGTTAATTAACATTGAACTCACGATTTCCTCATTACGAATATACTCGTATTTATTTCAGTAATACAATTTATTTTCTTTTAGTTGATAATGGCATTCGGTTTTTCGTTTAGCAGCACTTTAGTATTACACTTATAGTAGGCGCTTTAAGTAGATTAATAGGTTGTAACTACATTAATAAATACTGCTTTTCTGAATAGAGATTTTCACTACGCAGACAAAACACTCATTCGTTTATCGACTGATTTGTAGGAAAATTATGCAGTTTGCTTGTTCTGTGTACTTTGACATGTTTTGTTGATGCACCGCTGTGATAAGATCTTGAATTGCAGCTCTAAGTGGTCGTAATACAGTCTGCTGTGAGCCTAGCGTAGTTTAAGATGGGATTGGTGCCCAAGCCGTAGAGTTTAACCCATACTTGTAGCGCTATTGATGTGAACCCCAAGTAGCTACATGTTTTCGTAAATTGGCACAAGTATAATAATTATTACACTTTATCTTACAGTCAAAGCAAACCTCATTAGACTAGACGCATTTTGTTTTTATAAAGTTCTCAGTAACAGCTCTGAGTTTGGATTCGTGCATAATGGCTATAAGCTCGCCCTTTTTTAAAAATGTGGGTGTACATAGTAGGTACTTTTTTGGCTAACCCTTCGGGAATACATGCGTGGTAGTATCCTATGTTATGTTCAAAGCAAAAACTGAGAGAAAGCTGTAATAAAATTTCACTAAAACGATTCTAAAATCAAATTATCAACCCATTTACTGTCCAACTGCAACTGCTTTTAATAAGTTTATTTTGTTGCAAGAAGGCTCTTTATGATATTAACCACTACATCAGAGTTACTATTTTATATGATACAGCTTTGATATCTCCCTACCGTCCGTCGAATGTTTCATTGGATTACCAACTACGTGTGGCAGTGACGTTGGCTCCCAACTGATGCAGTAATTATGTTAGGGTCGTACTTATTATATATTATTTTAAGCGTCGGTAGCCTAATGGCTAGGGCGTCGGACTTGCGATCATATGGTTGCCGGTTCGAACCCCACCCATTGCACTACCGACGTGAACCCACTCGTAACACAAGCATTTAGCTTAGCACGAGGGGTTAACAAGAATACTAGTAATGTGTGACACACATTGCTAGTAACCTTTTTTTTTTTTAAAAAAAAATAATAATAATAATTATACACATGGTCTTAGGATACGGAAAATTGATTCACAAAGTTAACGTGATGTATAGAGCTGTAGCTTTTTGTATACTTAGCAACTTACTTTATTGACGTGAATAGGGGTACTTAAATAAAAGTCGCGACATATCGTAAGGGAAAGAAGAAGGTAGGTTACTGAGGGAGAAATTCGGCCTTTGGCAGTCTACTCTCATACGCACTCACAAGAATATTGTAAGAAAATTTAAAAATATATTGATAAACGATTATTCGAAAATCAAGCATAGGTACTACTACTAATTGAAATCGTAAATCGTAAATTATTGAATACTAGTTTTTTTCCTGGTTTACAATAAGCTCCACAAATACACTACTTCGTTACTATAATCATGCAATCCTGTATTTTTTCGTAAAATCATAGTTTAACCTTAAAATTATTGACACTGTTAAAGTTTGTTAAGAGGCGATAGCTTAATAGCTAGGGCGTCGGACTTGTCATCATGTAGTTGCTGGTTGGAAACCCACCTATTGCACTACCGATGTGAACCCACTCGTAACACAAGTGTTTAGCTTAGCATGAGGGGTTAAGAAGAATACTAATATAGTGTGACCCACATTGCAAGTAAGCTAGGTATTTACAAAAGAAATAATGTTATCTTGGTCGTTATATCAAAAAACAACAATATCTTTTGTTATTTTGTACTTACTGTTTTCAAAAGCCTTGCCCCGTGATTATTGCAAATCCGTCTGGCTATTTCATGAAATTAAGTCTCAACATAAATAGCAATTACATAGATTTAATTAAAACTAACTGCTTGACGGTAAGTCGTTATAATCCTGCGACACCGAGTGGACGCGGCGCGCCGTTGGAGAAATATAACTACGAGGTGATTAAAATTTATTCAAATTCTGATGTTGGAAAAAAAAATTCAAGTTTTGACACAAGTCCTTACGAATTCAATGGCAACAGGATTAGGTATATGAAACTGGCTTCTAATTTTTGTGTAAGACGTGCAAATTTTGGTTTTGGACTTTGCGCAAGGTAACGAAAGGATATGCAATGTGCAGACAATTTCATCTTATCTTAGTTAGAGTTTAACTAGTTTTGTACACGATAAAATCAAGTTTACAAATATCCCCGCTATTATCACGAAATACGGGTGATCAAAAGGACAAACCGCATAGCTTGATATGTCGTTGTGTAGCCAAACCAACGATAGGTATTATATAATTTATGATAATGGAATGTATCAACATACATACATACACTCACGCCTTTTTCCCACAGGGGTAGAAACTATAGACGCTACGACTTGCGTTAAATTAAAATTAGAGTTTAAATAATGCAGTGATTCAGTACTATGTTTTAATGTTTCGGAAAGTGTGGCCTTATTAATTTTTGATGACTTTACATTACCTATTTTGAAAACTAATTTAAGTATTGGTGTTTTTTGGGGGACTTAATACCGCTCGAAAAGTATTATATAGAACACTGTTCGCATCTGTTTGCGCAATATTGATTTATTCCATTCCAAATAATTGCCACTCTTCGTAACTCCAGCTCAACAATCATTTAACAAATGGTACTCACAACTCAACGAAGCAATTAGTGAAATTGGGCGAGAAAGAGCATTGTTTTTTAAGTCTATTAATATTAGTCTCCGCCGGACAAAATAAACCAATATTGCGGTGGACACGAGCTGAAACAATAGCTCTCTGTCAGTACGACGGAGACAAATAGACTCCCGAAGGGGAAATAACGGTGATCTGGGGCAAGGCAGCCGCAATAAATTCCTTTTTTAAAACCACTGAGCTGAGGCCGGTAATTCTTTGAGTATGGACGACGGCGCGCGACTGGTAGACATTTTATGAGACTGTTCTCAGTCTGTTAAATTGGAAACAGTTTTGTTATACATAAGAGAGCCTATATCATCGATGACTATCATGATGATGATACAACGTGTGACGTAATCATCGCAAGACCTAAAAGTAGTTTGTTCAGAATCGACCACTGATGCAATTAGATACAGTGGTTTTTAATACCTAATGATTATAATGCTTAAAATTATGGCCCTTTAATCAATTATTTGGTCGAGTTATAATCGATGAGTGTTATTGTGTCTGCGGAAGGCAAATTTAATATTGCGTTTGATTAAGTTTATTTCTTAGATATGAGACTTAGTTAACAAGAATACTAGTAATGTGCCACATTGCTAGTAAGCTTCTTTATGGGAATTTCACAGAAAAAATCAATAACACTTTGCTCGACCTCTAGCGTAGTAGTCGCAACATCATCATCATCATCAAGTCAGCCTACTGCCGCCCACTGCTGAACATAGGCCTTCCCCAAAGAGCGCCAACCATCCCGGTCTTGGGCAGCTCGCATCCATATTAGTCGCATAGAACCACAAAATTAATGACGCAGTTTTAAGATATTTATATTGTAGATAAGTCAATTGCTTTTGATTTTGGCCAAGTGTAATACATATTCAAGCTTATGACTGTACTCTTCCATTAATATACCACTAGCGGTAAAGCTCCCTTTGAACACGGATATAAAAAGTATGTGACAAGGGATTTTGGGTTGAATGGGGCCTACTAGCAGCTATATTGACATACTAGCTCATCCTACCTGAATGAACTGCGATATTAAAGTACAAAGTATGATATTATGATGTGTCACAAGTCAGACTCCTATGAGTGACTGCCTCATTAGTCTAGTGGTCCTAAGTGCGACTGCTACGCTAGAGGTCCTGGGTTCGATCCCCAGGTCGAGCAAAGTGTTATTGACATCATTTCAGTAATGGCTGGAGACTCCATGAACAACTTACACGTATAAAATGCTCACATTATTTCTACCGACCCACAACTTTTGCGTTACTCCAGTTACTACAGATAAATGTGTTTCCGTTATCGTTTCAGCATCCGGAATCGCACAAAGCAATCATATGTATTGTGATACTCTTCATACAATATGCTTACGAATTTGATTTTGTATTTAATGAGTAGGTGATTCGATAAATTGTTGTGTGTTCATGTTTATTATAGGCCTTTTATTTATACTACTATCAAGTATCGATTAATCGACAGTGCTATTCCATAATCAATTGATATACATAACAGAGTATTTTCTGAAAATGTCTATGATTTGATTTTTAACGACCTTAAAGTAGATCTATCTATAGTATTTTATTTCAATACCTAATATTACTGCGACTGCTACGCTAGAGGTCCTGAGTTCGAACCCCAGGTCGAGAAGTGTTATTGGGTTTTACTATGAAATTCCCAGTAACAGCTCGGAGTCTGGATGTGTGCCCAGTTAATGGCAATAGGCTCGCCCCCGATTACATGGGACAAAAACATACCGGCGAAATGTGAGTGTTCATTAGTACACCTGCCTAACCTTTCGGGGAATACAGGCGTGGTGGTATGTATGTATGTATGTATGGCACTTTTAGAATTGAGAAAGCACCTTTGCCATTGAAAGCAAATATATAATAATCCTACCTATTTAAATTAAAGTAGATATTTTATGAACCTAGACTAAACAAAAAGAAAGTAAGTATGCAGGTGTTTCTGCTTACCCCTCGGAAAAAAAAAGATCATGAGATCAAAGAAAATAACAAATAAGATAATTAAAAACAAACAAACCATGTACTTATTCGATAATTCAAAACTATGCTGTAATTAATAGCCTTTTACCAAAAGCCCGTAAAACTATCAAAAGTTGGGTACAACAAATTTTAGTTCTCAAAGTTTGGAATAGGTTCAAATTTTTTCCAGTGGAACTATTAGGAAAATGTACGTACCTACTTATTCGTCTGAACCTGACAGTAATAATACCTAGCTATTATAAAAAAGGCGGGCTGCCAACATGGTGAGAGCAAAAAACTCTTATTTATTATTCTGACACTTGAGATTCTTTGCCTTGTGAAGCTGGGAATTTAATAAAATGGTTTGCTGTACTTATTCTTTTGTTTTTATCTTTTATGTATTTTCGATCAATGCGCTTGTAGTCTTATTTTTATGTTTTACTAGCTGTCCCGGCAGACCTTTTTTTTTGTGGTAATTGAGCCGATTGCGGCTATTCTGCCAGTGTCACGTTGAGACGGCGACTCGCTAAAGACCACCGTCGAGCTTTTGACTTCGTGGTAGATGTTAGACGTAGCAGTTAAAATTTAAGATCGTTTTCATTTATAAATGTAGCCAAAATATTTATTAATTTAGGAGAGAAGTGGGAGATAAGGGAATGAAAATTGGTTGGGAGAGGGATGTGTAACATCCCTCTCCCAATGGGAATTTTTCGATAGAGGTCGAAAGATTTGCTGTATATGGAGCAAGAAAAGAAAATATGGTCTAGAGTGCCGTCCGCACGGCAGACCTTGTTCTGCCCTATTTCTTTAAAACAAAATGACAACCAAGAAAATGCTACGCACCGAGGACGTAATGATGACACGTACATTAGAAATAGAAATGAAATGCAACCTCTAATCAACTTGGAGGCATACCAAAGATAATCCTAACGCGCCTTTATTTTGTTTTGATTGACTTCAAATGATTGACACCTAGGGACAGAGTGGTTTGTATAGGAAAAAGAAAAGGGCTGTTTTTAGGGTTATTCCGGCAATTATTCGAATTTTTCTCGCCGTAAAAACCATCTTTGAACTTCAACGAACAAAAAAAGAATTGGCCAAATTGGTCCAGGCGTTGTTGAGTTATGCGCTTACCAACACATTTTGCGATTCAGTTTTATATTATAGATTAATATTACATTAACGCAGTATTGGATGTAGAGATGTCATTATCTAAAGGAAGCTTACATGGATACGATTGGAATAACAAAAAGCAAAGATAGTATGCTTGAATAGCATCTGCTCAGATCAAGATTGTAATATTGATAAAATAATCTCCATACATTTCATTCTTGCTTATATCACAGTCAAAGAATTTATTTAAGTTTTTTCGATCACAGTCTGCCATTAGGATAGTAATGGCATAGGGTTCGGTTTGCAACCGACTTCATAAAGGAGGGGGTTCTCAATTCGTCTGTATGTTTTTTTTTGTCGGTTATGTAGACATGAAAAATTAAAAGCTGTTCCTACCCGTCATAAGAATTTAATTTCTGAATTCTATGCAGTTTTTTTTTAATTTCCCAATATCTCTTCTTAGAATTCAACGCAAAATTTCATGCAGCTAGAACATTGTGTGTCAGTGTAAGAACATAAGCTGTTAATAAAAATAGCTGCTACTAGTATTCAAGAAAGACGCAACAAGTATCTCATCCACGATAAAGCGAGTTTATGGGAAGGCGCCGAGCAAAATCCATTCTTAGTAAACTTTTCCTTAATATTTTGTCCATAAACTACCTGTATTATGCAAATCCGTTTATCGGATCTCGCTACCGGGCTCCGTGTATGCTTTGTATTCGTATTTTATATTCCCTTATAATAGATAGCTAGTAACAGCGGGAGTAGTTAGGCGGGTGTTGTTTGTTTGCTTTACACTCGAAGTATCCACGTTGCGTTGATGTGCAGCAAACTGTTTTACGATGACTAAGTATCGCAATTGATTGTCCGTGACGTCGCGTCGATGTATTCACAATGGCGTATTCATATCAGCGTATTCACTTGTGCGTACTACACCACTAAGCGATAGGCGTTAGGTGCATGATTTTAATATTCTATTTATATATATTTTTTTAAATAATTAATATGACATACTTTGTGTACTAGGACTCTGGCCATTATGTAAACCCAAACGATAAGCTGCTACTGTGAATGTTATAGAAAGACCCAACAATATGAGAATCGAAGCCAGGACCTCACGCTCAGCATCTATGCTTGCGATCAATGGTAATATCGTAGTAGCTAAATTCATGCTTGTTTGCTTTTAATCAACGTATTCAGAGCGGCGTATTCAAAACGGCGTACTTATACACAATGCAACAAGAAATATTAATTATATTGTTATTAAACCTCGATAAAAAAACTTGGCTATGACCTGAAATCACTATAGTTTGAGTTGACGTTAACAACGACAAACAACGTTAAAACACAAGTTCACTTTTCAATCAGTTCAGCTGCACCGTGTTCACTAGTTATACAGCTCGGTTCTGAACTCAATCTACTTAGTAGTATCGGATAAAGGGAAATATTAAAGTTATCGATAACGTTCAGTTCCATAAAATTCTGTGACCATTTTTGATCGACGATGAGTTAGTTAAAACTGTCGTTTGCGACCAATGTTCAATTTAGAATCGCATTTTTACTCGATTACTTTTTTGATAGCTTTTGCAGAGATTCCGATTGTACTTAATTTCGAAATTCTGACAATTTGGATTTTTTATGTACCTATGTGTTATGAGAGGAGACCCGTGCCCAACAGTGGGACAATATATGGGTTGATGATGATGATGATGATGTGTTACGAGGGATAGTCATCTCTAATCTCACATAAAAAAATATACATATAGTACGAACCTACTAGTAGTAGTAGTTTAGGCTAGGCATCGGTAGAGTTTTAGACAACGTCTAATTGGAAGCGAGCTTTTTTGTCATTAATCGGTGACAAATCCAAACTTCGATCTCCTTCTATTGAGAATGTTGTATTGGAAAAACGACACGATGTAGGTATCTTGAAAATTAAAAAAGAAAATGGAAAGCTTATTCACACTAAGCTAACAATAATTATTACACACACACACACACACACACACACACACACACACACACACACACACACACACACACACACACATACATACACATAAATATTCACATACACACCCACACGCACACACTCAAAAGCACACGCTTAAAACGCTCACGCTTAAAACGCACACGCACACTCACACAATCTTATAGTATAGTATAATATTAATCTAGTATAATATACACATTAACTGAATTACTCTTACATTTACATTTGCGGAAGGGACTGGACCCCACGACACAGGGAATCCTAGTGTGGGGCCCAGAGATATATTGTATTCTTTCTTCTAGAGTTTAAGTTAACTGATTGTAAAATGTGTATAAGCATTGTACAAATGTTTGAATGAATAAAGAATTTATTTATTTATTTATCAACACAGCCAAAACACGTAAGCGTCGAAGGTACACCTACCTTAGGAAAATTCGTCCCGATTCCAAGTGGTAATAAAAAGCATAATAGGAACATTTTACGCTATCCACGATTCGAAATGAATAATGACATTTCGCCAAATGTCGTGTGAAAATGATAAATTGCTTTATAATTTCGTCGGTCTTCCATTATGGGCTTAATCATGATGATATGTTGTTTTGTTTCGTAAAAGGATAAAGGTATGGTTGTTGTGATTTAATGTTACCATGATTTTCTGTCTTTATTTTATTTTGGAACTTTAAGACTTTATTTGTTGAATTAATTATCAACTACCAATTTCTATTACTGTATCACCGTATGGTCGACGGGTAAAAACTGCTTTAGGAATAGAATCCGCTCTGTTTTATGTCTCTATGTACGTAAAAATTTGAAATATCTAATTCATAATCCTAATTATTAATGACTATGTCACCCATACAGCATCAAGATTTACTGTATGTCAAAAATTGCACTGAAAACAACGAATTAATCGTCGATTAATATTCCGACAGGACGTCATTACAATTTCATGACTTTGGGTTGGTTACTGTAGTGTTGTAACCGCTAAAAGCCGTTTTTTTGACCGAATAAAATAGATTTTCTGAAGAATCGTTAAAATTCGTTGAATTGTTTCTGAAAACTCATTCGAATTTATGTACTTAATATCTGTTAAATATAACAAACCCGATAATACCCGAAATGAACGATATTTCTGCTAAAATTTTAATTATTTTAAATCGATGTCTCAAGAACCAGTTTTTAAAGCAACCGTTTTTTTGCCTCAATACACAGGAATTTTATACTTGTAAAATCGGACTTCTTAGATTATCACTAGTGTAGCAGCTATGCTTATAGAAATAAATAAGTAGAATAAATATAAAGTTATACTCCTACTCTAAACTCAAAAATATTGTCTGAAAATGAGATCTTCTTAAAAAATAATTGCATTTCAGAATAAACCCCTCAAAGACTTCAATTTTTACGGCACTCTGTACCAAGAATTTTTAATCGTATCTTCCTTAATCTTTTAAAAGTTTCCATAAAAGTCTTTTGTCTTTCAGGTTAAAGTTATAAAGTTTTTATGACTTAGAGTAAAATGAAGTAAAACCAAGTGAATAACGTGTAGAAATGAGTAATGTTCTAAAAAAAAACAATTATAATTCACACTGTTTAAATTCCTGAGACTTTTATCCCTAGGTATCTCGTGAAACTAAAGGGGAAAATATTTTGAGACGTATACAAATTGTGAACAATACCTCCTTAGTATTTAGGTTGAGACCCACGAGGCAATATTAAATTCCTATGGGTACACGGGATATTCATTTGGAAATATTTTTGCGCTAAATGTAAAAGTCCTAGACCTTATTTTTCGTCTAGGACTTTTATGGAATCTGGTTAAGATTTTTTAGCTTCAATCACCTAAAATAATAATATTAAAAAAAAGGTTAAACATACCATCACGCCCTTTAAAAAATAGTAAATGAATTTTCTATTATAGCAACTAATATTTAATAATGTTTCCGTTATTCGAATAATGTTTTTTTGTCAAAGAAAACTTGGAAAATTCGGAAAAATTAAAATGAAAACGGTTATCTATTCTATCTAGATAAGAATAGAATAAATAATAATTAGCATCTTTAGTAATCTATGAATTTGACTAGCAGCTTTATTGCATGCCAACCGATAAAAGCATTTGCTCCAAGGGAAGTTAAAGAGCTATTATCAAGCAAAAAAAAAACACATTTCAGCAGAATGTGCATGTAGATAATTCTGGCGTGATAATGGTACGTAGGGCTTACGCTAGTGTAGTGATAGCCTAGTGATATGACCATTGGACTGCCAAGTCAAAGGTCTCGAGTTCGAATCCAAGGCACGCACCTCTGACTTTTCGAAGTCATGTGCGTATTAATAATTAAATATCACGCGCTTAAACGGTGGAGGAAAACATCGTGAGGAAACCTGCATGCCTCAGAGATTTTCTTGACGGTGTGTGAAGTCTGCCAACCCGCAGTAGGCTAGCGTGGCGGACTATAGCCTAATCCCTCTCCTACTGAGAGGAAACCCGTGCCCAGCAGTGGGACAATGTAATGGGTTTAGAATGGTTATAGAACTTACTCTGAGTAGAAGGACAATTTCTCAGACTACCTACAATTAAATGCCCCTCTAAGTTCAATAATATGTTTGCACGACCACGCTGGTTAAATCCTATTGTTGCACATGAGTTCTGCTAGCTTGCAACTAAACTGCAAGGTAGCTCAGTCTGTTGGCAACTTCAGCGCTTTACTAAGCTGAGATTATGGCTCTTCATACGAGTAAGTAAATTGTTTCCCGGCGGCGTCAAAGGCTTGTGCTAAACTCGATTTCACATTATGCTTGGAATACTTGGTCTGCCATATCTGGTGCTGTATTTGGTTTTATAAGTTTTTTATTAAAAAAACTTTGTAGGGCAAAATTTTGGGGTAAGATTTGCCGTGCATCATGGGTGCGTTTATGTACAAATACAACACACCCAGACGGATACCGGCTACCTCTAGGTAATGCAAATTTTTTAGTACATCAATTAAATCCATGATTTACGCCTATCATGCCGTTAACAGTTTTGACAATAGATAGTTTATCTGAACTTTTCTGAAATTGCGATCCAAAAGCCAATTGCAGAATCGTTGCTCCATTTTAATGTCATCCCATTTAAAAAAATATATTCATTAGTTTACGTCTTTAACATTTCGGTTCATTTATCGACTTAATCTTTACAATTTATGAAAAATATTAATTAAAGTGAGACTATTTCACACTTAACATTTATTAAATTAAATGTCTGAAGTAATGAATAACGTGGGTGTCTTAAATCTCTTATAATACGAGTAGATGTCGCCTATGAATACCAAATGAAGAAAAAATAATTAAGTACGCTCTTAATTGCACCTTATAAAAGAAAACCGGTGTTTTAGAATGCTTTTTTCATAAAGTAATTTAATGTCAAAGGTATAATCATTATAAGAATTGCCCTATAAGATAACAAATAACCAATGTTTTAATGTGATAAGATACTTCAATAATTGCATTAAATATATTGTGGCTACCGGAATAACCGACATCAACATGGTTTAAAAGAATACTGCTTCTAATACCTATGCATGATACACAGGTAGCGATGCACTACTAATGGAGAGATCGAAAGAATAGAACATATGCCTCGCGTTGCTGGGCAAATGCAGTTTTAAATTGTTGACACTTTTTTACAGAGACGAACCAAATGAATCACGTATTTGCATAAATATTTGGCCATGTTATAATAACAAACACATTGCAAAGGAGGCTGCCGTGCCGGTGTCGAAGCGGTGAATATTGTGACAGATATAGGTAGAATTCGTGCGAATATCAAGATTGTTTGACAGCACGTCATGGCCTCATTAAGTCTCATTGAAAAAATGGCACGTAAATCAATAAGGCTTCGTTCAAACCCAGTTTTATGCCGTACTCCTCTCAATATATTTTTCCTCCTCTATTGATGTAAGTTTTACCAAAGCTCCATTTTTCCAAGTGACAAAGCTGGTGGTATTTTAATATCATATTTCCCGATTTCCATTGTGGTCCGCATAATGCATGAGTTTTCGGCGAAGCTTTGTCCGTGCAAACAAGCCGCTTGCATTCCGCCATCTGTAAATTCTTGCTTGACGCAATTTGGCATAATGCCCGCCACCGGTATTGTTCTTGCTGAAAGGGAGACCTACTAGGTGGTATATGCTCGAAGATTTACCGCACAATTAATTACCTATTTGAGTATGTTGAAATTGTTTTTGGGTAACTTAGTTGCTCTTGGGTTCAGATTGTTTTTTATTCTTGATTTAATTCCTTGCGGAGGCATACATACTCACCTTTACAATTATTATCTATCTAACGTATTATGCAAAAGAATTATATTAAAATAAAGACAATTATTTTCGATGATCTGAAAAGATTCCGAATAGGCAGTTACAATACTGCAATAAAACAAAATTTTTGTTGTTCATTTAGTAATGTTACCTACTCTTTCTTCTTTAACTTAATGTATTTTAGCAAGGATAGCGAGTTAAATTACAGTTTATTAAGTAGCTTAGTTCACACTGCATTTGCAGACCGTACTTTAGAATGAAGTATGAACAAAAAAGTTCTTCCCTTATCGTATTGGAAGGGGCTTTGTGGGCGAACTAGCGGTTGCGACTCCGTCGTGCGGTCACAGCGGTCAAACAGGCACGTCGCGTAATGAATGCGCCGCTTTATCTTTGCATTTCAGCTTTAGATTTATTTTTAAACGTAGGATGGGATTTCATTTTATTATGGTCTTTGTCATAATTATGTGAGTTTTAGGTTATGACATTATGTAAAACCTATACACATTCCGTCGTATTCATTATAAAAATATAAAGCGTTCCTGAATGTGTTTTGTCACGAGTCAAAATAAGATAAGATATTACAGTTCTAAAAACTTATATGAAGTGTTATATTTATTTTGTTGTGAATCAGATAGATTGTATTTTTATATTCGTTGTAAAATTACTTAATAGCACTATTTTATATAAACATGTGTTTTCTATATTTTCATTGTCGAATGGCGAAAAGTTTATTTTGTGTTTGTCCTGAGTATATTAATATTGGCACTCGACAACTGTCTTTAAGTTTTAAATGCGACTGAGTCTGTCTTGGTTTAACGTTAAAAAAACGCTTGAGTTTTACTATTTTTTTCAAGAATTTTCGTTAATTGAAGGACGGTAAGGGTACTAAAAGCTTAAATACATTTCACATAAAAGTACATTTTATATTATGTAGACTAACAACGGCGAAATTCCTACAATATTAATATGATGTAGTAAAAAATATTGAAATACAAGCCAGAAATAAAAAGGTTAGTAGTACTCGTATTTTCAGTAATTCAGGCCACGTTCAGCCTGTTAAGTGCAGGTGTTGGGTATGCGTGGAAATAAAAAAATGGTCGACCGCCATCGCTTTGTTTGTTTCCTCCAAGTCAGATTTACATCATAAATCCTTTTAATTACGACACACGATCGGTTTATTTTTAGATGCCATTTTTTTAACTGCCTCATTAATCTAGTGGTCCTAAGCGTGACTGCTACCTCAGATCAAATAAAAAGGAAAGATGGAACTTTGAGAACAGAGAAGTGAGGCCGGCTAAAACTACGCCATGCCGTCTACAACACACAATTACACGCACACACGTATACCGAAACTACGCCTTATCTTGTCAGTCGAGCTATCGAGAGCTCAAACTGACAAGATAAGTAGTAGTCAACTAATCAAACAAGGCGTAGTAAACTAATACATGTGTGCGTGTAATTGTGTGTTGTACACGGCATGGCGTAGTTTTAGCCGGCCTCACTTCTTTATTCGCAAAGTTCCATCTTAACTTTTTATTTGATCTGAGTAAGTAACATAATTTTACGAACTCTAACCTAATCTAATCTATCTAATTGTATATGGTATCTAATTGTTAGGGTTCATAAAATTGTTAGTTAACAATTGGGCCGATTTGGGCCGAATTGCCATGAATTACCAATGTTATTATTAAGATAGTCACATGTATTAAAAAAACAATGCAATAAAATAAAAAAAG
This sequence comes from Subacronicta megacephala, assembly GCA_958496365.1. Taxonomy (NCBI): domain Eukaryota; kingdom Metazoa; phylum Arthropoda; class Insecta; order Lepidoptera; family Noctuidae; genus Subacronicta; species Subacronicta megacephala. Next base: position 11,009,385 of record OY292520.1, on the reverse strand, counting down.
CTTCCGGATACAGTCGCGCGCATAATACATCAAAAGTAAAAGCGAATAAAGCGACTATTGTATCATGATAATCTGCTATATTTGCGAGTGTCGGTACTTGGTATATTAAACAGAGAATTTGTGGTATCCAGTCGGCTTACCGCGTCTTGTCGTGGCTGCCCGGTAGAATGCGGCTAAAAACAGACCATTTGATCCGACCGCAATAAAGTGGGGCGAAGATAGCCGTTTTTATGTTGCTCATCCCTTTAATGAAGTCACTGAGACTGTGGGACGGTTATGCAATGATACTCTGGTTGGACTGATTATTGCTTATTTAGTTTAAAAGATAATTTTAAGTAGTTTTATTGAATTTGCGTATGTTTTTAAGACATACGAGAGGAAATATATTCGCGGTAATAAAAATGAGTCAAAAAATGTTTATTTATGTACTTGATCAAGTTAAAAGTTTCTATTTATATCTCCCTTACCCGTCAATTAAACACCATATCACATAGAAAAAAAGCACTTCCGGCTATCCCGACTTTTCCGGGAAAGTTTTTTCAATATTACTTTATGTTATAACATCATGCAAAGCGGTCCAGTCGTTCTTAAAAGTAACTCTTTATTTATATACCTAGATAACGTTTTTACAAGCACTTATTAAATGTCAATGATAAATTTATTAACATTTTATACCTTGTGAAAGAACAATGAAGAAGAAAATTGACACTGTTAAAATAATTGCTAGGTATAAAGGTACAATATATCTACAAATTTGATAACATCGCAATTCCTAGAGAAGTCGTAATATCGGATCCCTAAAAAAACTTGCTAAGTAGGTACCCCAATACTACTATTAGGCATCAGTAATAATAATGTGATCACTTCAACTCTGTGTAGTTAATTACCACACGTTAACAAAATCATAACATGTTAAGACAAGCATATTAGTTCATAGGCATAGCAGGCATAGTAACGTAAGTTAATGACATTTTATTAGTCATTAATTCTTGGCTGGGGTTTGGCACGGCCTTATAACTTGGAACCGAGGTTATGGGAATGAGGTCACCGGATATCGGTTAAGACAACAAATTTTCACACCATGGTTAGAAAAAAAAAATCAAATTTTATCGCATTACTCATGTTTGTTAAATTACTTTTAACAAAAAAGTTAAACCGCCTTCAAAAAATAATAAAATAATTTTGTCTAAAACAGTTTGGGAAGTCGGTGACTTCTATTTGAGTGAGTCTTTTATTTTCGCCACCGACTTCCCAAACTGTTTTAGACAAAATTATTTTATTATTTTTTGAAGGCGGTTTAACTTTTTTGTTAAAAGTAATTTTATTTTGTATTTTTTAGTGGAAAGTTTTGTTTAGAAGTACTTGTTAGCCAACTAAACGCACTGCTCCAATAAGACAGCGATGTTTCGAAGTAAACGATAATATCATCGATGTAAACAATTTTTAGTTTTTTGTTGATATTCTCAAAACTGCTCAACCGATTTCGATAAAATTTGAACTGGTCCCGTTCAAATTTTATCGAAATCGGTTGGCACCTCTGAAGTATTACCTATCAAACAAAAAAACAATAATTAAAATCGGTCCACAACTGGCGGAGATATCGCGTAACAAACATACAAAAAAAAAAAAAAATACAGACGAATTGAGAACCTCCTCCTTTTTGAAGTCGGTTGAAAAAGGACTAAAGTGTATGATTTTTTTTTCAAATGTCAATTACTGCTTGTAATTTACGCAGGTGATTTTACCTGCCTCATTGTTCGAAAGTGTGGCTACTGTGCATGTCGGTCTGGGTTGAATTCTCAAATCGAACAAATTATTATTGTTACTTTTCGTCAGAAAATATAAATAGCAGTTCCCAGGTTGAATTTGTTCTTGGTTAAGGAGCTCACTTTCTACTACTTGGGATGGGACTTAAAATATTATTAAACGGTGAAGGAAAACATCGTAAGGAAACTTGCATGACTGAGAGATTTTCTTGACGGCATGTGAAGTCTGCTAACCCGTAGTAGGCTAGCATGGTGGACTATAGCCTTATCCCTCTCGTTTTGAAAGGAGACCAGTGCCCAGCTGTGGGACAATGTAATGGATTGATAATGATGATATATATATATAATATATATATATATATATTACATAAAGGTAGTCCCGACCATATTCTCCCGACCTTTTCGCTGATGTTTGATGACCTATTAATTATCTCGGCGATCTTCGATAAAGGAAAATAAGGAAAATTTATATTTTATTTCACTTTTATCCCCTTAATTTTTGTACAGAATCCGTAAGGCTCCGTATATATATATCGCCTAACGTGTATGTAGATTATTTTGATGTATATCCGAAGCTTTAGTTTTTTTACAATAAAGTTGTAATAAATAGTGGAAGTAAAAAACTATCTGTTGGATGGCATTAAAAAGGTTTGAATACGATGAGGGCAAACAATATAACAACATACCATTACGCCTGTATTCCCCAGAAGGTTAGGCAGTTGTTTACTTATATGCACCAAAAGTTCACCGGTATGTTTAGGTCCAATGTATTAGGGGGCGCGCCTATTGCCATTAACCGAGCACAAATCCAAACTCCCAGATGCTAATAGCAAAACCCAATCATTATTTGCTCAACTTAAGAATCGAACCCAGGACCTGTAGCGTAGCAGTCGCTCGGACCACTAGATTAATGAGACACTAGAGTAATGAAGCAGGGCAAACGAAGAGAAGTTTAAACTAGATGTAGCCGGATAATTCCTACCTGACGACCTCTGAAAGAAACGCCGAAAGAAAGTCAGAGAATCGTGGTCTCTTTTAAAGTCCAGACAGTAGTAATTTTATTAGATATGCGAGTTTTACAATGTAGGGCAAAATCTGCACAGGGTTTTTGAAGGAAGAGCCATAGTAGTTTTGAGTTGACCTGTCCTAACTGACGGTACGCATACATCAGTCATCGTGTAGGTCAACCATTTTTTAGGGAACTCAACGCTTACTTTGGCTTCTTGCTCTCAGATAGACCCCAAATATATTTTTTTCTTAAATATCTTCTATGTACAGATATCGGCCAGTCAAAAATTATCATATTAGTATGATGTTGTAGATTCAGTGAAATTCAACAATTATTTTCAATGAAACTATTTATTTAAATTATGAGATGTTATTCTGACAGAATCTTTATACACAAATTATTATTATTTGTATTATATTTCGATATTTGAATAAAAAAATAAAAATAAAATAAGTTTATTTCAATTAATTTTGCCATTACGTTGCATGTCGAGGAGTCTCCATTTAGGCATAGAAAATGCCTGTAGTTGAAGGCTCCGCTCTTCCCTTACATTATAATAAACTTACAAAAAGGTAAATAGTAAGAGAGAAATAACAATATTAAGATACGATCAAAATAAAATTGTATAAGTGTGTGAGTATGCGTGTGTGCGTGCGTGTCTGTGTGTGTGTGTACGTGTGTGTGAGAAAGAGTGAGAGAGAGATAGTGAGACTGATATAAATAAGCGAGTAACATCATTCTGTATTGGTTATTGTTAGATCACTTGTTGCAAAATTTACTGTAGAATAGTTACTCTAAAAGAAAATTGTTTTTGAAGTCCAGTGACTGTGTGCATGTGCTCGTGACTGTACTTACCCTTAGATACTTATTAAATGTATATATAGATTCTATGTCACAGTTTTATGGGAGTCGATTTACAATCTTCGTCGTAACACCAGTAGGTACATTAAGTGTGCCATTAATGGCCACTTTAGTATTATTGACGTCTTCTGCAAAGGAACACAGTCACTTTTACGTTTCGACGCCATTTTTCCTTTTTATGTTCGAACCCGTGAACCCGGCTTGTATCTACTTATGTTTTAAATTGTTAGCACGTGTTTGATATCTATGTTCGCTAATACTCAAATTGGGCGAGACAGTGTAGGCATGGGTTTGTTAACTCTTCCCATTTTTTTAATTTTAATTTATAGGTCCAAAAAATCAGTAGAATATCGAGGAACTAATTAGATATCTTCGTAGTATCAATAGCAATAGGAGTGCAGCGATAGCTTACTGATATGACCATAGGACTGTCATATCAAAGGTCTCGAGTTCGGATGCAAGGCACGGACCTCTGACTTCGAAGTCATGTTCGTATTAATACTTAATTATCAGGCGTTTAAACGGCAAAGGAAAACATCGTGAGGAAACCTGGATTCCTGAGAGATTCGCTCGATGGCGTGTGAAGTCTGCAACCCGCAGTAGACTAGCGTGGTCGACAACAGCCTAATCCCTCTCATTCTGAGAGGATGCCCGTGCCCGGCAGTGGGACAATATATGAGTTGACGATGATGATGATGATAATGTAGTACCAATGTTCAACATTGAATGCGCAAGACCTGAATTAGTTTGTCCAGAATCGACTACTGAATCGATTACAGTTGTTTTGAACAATAATTATACATTATACCTGAAATTATAGTCCCCCGGTCTATCAGTTGGTCATGTTATATGATCACGTTGTATATAAAATTTTGGTTTGCTTGTGTCTGTACATTTTTTTCCTAAGTTTTTATGAATTTTGATGGCTATATATAGAACCGGTATCTTTTGGATCTGAGTGAAATCGCGGGGAATAGCTACTTGTAGCTAGTCGTAGGTAATATAAATGAGATGTTGGATAATGAAACGAAATAACTATACAAGAATCGTAGCAAATGACGTTTAGTAGTTTTTGCATATCTATGGAAAAAGGCGTGAGTGTATGTATTACTACTTACACATTTTTTACAATGTTTAAAGGTACTATTAATTGGACGCTCGTTATAGACACTGATTGAGTACGAGTGAAAAAAAAAAAACATTAGATTTTCTTTAATCCATTCTAAAACAGTATCATGCACTGCATCCCAACAATCCTAATAAATAAGATGCAAATTATTTCAGTAGATTAATTATATCCTGCGGCTAACCATTATTCATCACAGTAAACTGAATTGTGTTCAGGCCCGATGAGATCCCCTCCGCGCGTCAGAGAGCACGTCGAGTAATCGGCGACGGATAACGTCAGCCAATTGATTTTTAGGGTGTGAAATATCTACCCTTGTGTATTTATGTATTCCTGGTACCTAAAAGAAGATTAACCTGTCAGCTTGTTAGTTTGGAAGTGATATAAAATAATGACTAAATATTAATTAATAGACATGAAACTATAGGTGTATGCAGCTTTTTTTTAAAAAAGCTTACTAGCATTGTGGATCGCACCAGAATTGTTGTTAACCCATCGTACTAAGCTAACTGCTTGTTCGCTAATGCGTGTATGCTTGTCGGGTGGGTTCACGTCGGAAGTGCAATGGGTGGGTTTCAAACGAGCCCTAACCTAACGCTTAAATGCGTGCTACTTATTTGCGTGGTGAACGTTGTGAATCCAGTGGCTTTGACTATACGGTAAAATAGGACAAATACGGTTATTCGCCGATAAGAGTCTGACATATGCTGCAACCTCCTCAGGTGCTATCTGTGGCTTATTGCTGACTTGGGGGAAAGTCGGACGCCTGACCATACCCCCAGTAGGCGGTGCGCATGTTGCTACACGTACGACTTCGAGTGGGACTCGAGGCGAGGCGGTGCCCTTTGAAGGGGTCCATTGGTTACTAGACTAGCTGTCTTGGTCGTGGCAAATCCCATGGTCGTGTCTATAGGGCATGAGAAGGCAACTGAGGTTTTAAGCCCGACATACCCTATCACCTCCCCAGGCGATGAACGAGCCAAGAGCATTTTCTGTACTTTTTTATTTTTATTGAAGATGGAATCAAGTGATCAAATGAGTCCCCTGATGGACGCCCATGGACACCTACAACACCAGAAGGGTTAAAAGTGAGTTGACGGCCTTTAAGATAAGAATAGGCTCGCTTCTTGAAGGTTGCTATGTTGTACCAGATTGGAAATAAATCCGCTGGTAATTAATTCCACAGTAGTAGTCAAATAGTGTACTATAAAAAAGTGACAGACGATTCTTCAGGACTTAAAGTATCGCAGATTATTCTAGAATGAGAACAGCTAGTACATTTTTATTGCCTTATTTTTTTCTGAGGAATAAAAAAGGTCGCATGAAGTGCCTTGCCTTTGGGAATGGAAGAGAATTTCTTTCACAGATTTATCGCTTCATTAGGGAATGATATTACCTTTGATTTAAATTAAAGTCGAAGAGAAACGTGCTTAGATTATTTAGCTTAACCTTCTGTAAAGCATTCCTTAGTTATTGTTCATTTATATTCTGAGTATGTATAGGATTCTGCTGTTTTAATTTATTAAATACTCTATTCGTGTTTTTAGGCTGATTTGTAAACTATTTTGAGTCCTATTTTCTGGTGTTTTGAGATCACATGTAGGTAATAAATAGAACCAAGGAGTGAATAAGTCTATTCTTGAAATGGAGAATGGATAAAAAACCACCACTCAAGAACACATTGCCCCATCAAAGAATCGAACCCAGATTACCCAATGACGTTGTATAACGAAATGCTTAAATAAATTAGTAAAAACATCTTTAGCAACGGATACTAAGATACTACTATACTGAACATAAAATTACTGTATTTTTTTTCAATATGCCGTAGACTCCACGCTATGTAACTGACGTGTCTGTCCAGCCATGTGATTCGACGCTCTTACATTTTCAGCCCAAATGTACTGAAATGAATTGCAAATCGACGATTTCGTAATATATTGTATTAAAGCCTCGATCAAGATAAGCCTTAACCAATACGGTGAGCCCATTAGTGGAAAATACAATCGAATTTTATATTTTTTCTGTAACAGGTTGGAGTTGAATATTTTGATAATAACAGGGCAATAATCAATTAAAAGACGTACCTATATAATAAAACATAATTTTAATTGACTAATAAAGTTCTGAGCGTTTAAAGTTTTTGGATTGCAGTGATAGCCTAGTGATATGACCATTGGACTGCGAAGTCAAAGGTCTCGAGTTCGAATCAAAGGCACGCACCTCTGACTTTTCGAAGTCATGCGCGTATTTAATTAATTATCACGCGCTTAAACGGTGAAGGAAAACATCATGAGGAAACCTGCATGCCTGAGAGATTTTCTTGACGGCGTGTGAAGTCTGCCAACCCGCAGTAGGACGTGGCGTGGCGGACTATAGCCTAATCCCTCTCCTATTGAGAGGAGACCCGTGCCCAGCAGTGGGACAATGTAATGGGTTGATGATGATGATGATGATGATGAAAGTTTTTGGTGGATGGAGAGGAGATGCTTCGTTCCTTTCCCGCAAAAGTGTTAGTCACAAGCCGATATAGAGCGCACTCTGTTTAGCATAAAATGAAAATGCGTGTAGCTTTCTTATTTTGAACCAATTTAAATTTAAATTTTGTTAATCGGCTCTATTTATGGTAAGCAGTTTTATAAGGCCTTCAAATAATTACAGCCAATTAACATTTAATCCCCGATGCAAAAATAGTCTGTGGCATTGTAGCTCCTAAACGAATGGACCGATTATTATTAAGTATTTTTTCTTTCAAAGGTGACTTGATTTAAATTGTTTTACGGCTATGATAGAAGAAAATCTGTTCAGCCGAATGAAGATCATCAGCTCTTTAATAGTTGCTAAATAGATTTAAGTAACTGCAGGTCTATATACAAATAATGTATCTCTATGGTGTACATTTACTGTAACTGAAATTACCCGCCTGCGACCAAACAAAATAAAATGAAAAATGTTGAATGTTTATTTTTTTTTGTATAATCAAGTCAAAGCCCATCCGTCAATGACAAAAAATATTCTAAGGGGATTCTTTTTACCCTGAAAGTTCTTTTCATAGGAAATTCTCGTGTGTTTGGAAAGGCTTCAGAATTGTATGAGGAAAGAATAAAAAGAGTCGTATGAAACAGGAAATTAAATTTTGGTCACCTCAAATATTATTATAGGTAAGTAGGTACTGTCCTTAGATATTGAAAAGAAAAAAATATAATTAAGTGTTCTAGGTGTATATTCGTTATTATTATTTTAGTATTTTTTTAAATATAATAATTAATAGGCCACTTATTCTTCCTCTTCCTAATGTTTATTTAATGTCGTTATTTGCGTGCGTCTAGAAATAGGTTTATACTTAAAATATAATCATATCCTTACTGAATTAGAGCAACGTAGTCTTCACAATACTCGTAAGACACAAATTCATAAATATTATGTAAATAAAAGTGCAGTCTAAAAAAAAGTATAGCCTAGTGATATGACCATTGGACTGCCAACACAAGGTCTCTAGTTCAAATCCAAGGCACGCACCTCTGACTTTTCGAAGTTAGGTAACGTATATTGTGTATGTAACGTATATTTTGTATTAATTTAAGTATGATTTATTCTGTGTTTAGTTTATTTTATGTACGCCTACCTAGTTATCGCCTTACCTTTCTCTTGAGTCCATCCAAAGGTTGTCTGTAAGAGATCGCTCTTAGCGATAAGACCGTCCATTGCACCATTTTATGATTTATAACATGTACTTGACAATAATTTTTGGTGTGCAGTAAAGAATATTCTATCTATCTATGTGCCTTTTAATAATTAATTGTCACGCGCTTAAACGTTGAAGGAAAACATCGTGAGGAAACCTGCATGCCTGAGAGATTTTCTTGACGGCGCGGCGTGTGAAGTCCGCCAACTCGTTGTAGCCTAGGTTTGCCTATACTTATACCCTAATCCCTGTCGTACTGAGCGGAGACGGGTCGATAAGTAATAGGTTGATGATGATGATGATGATAATGATAGAATAGGATCACCTTTATTCGAGACTTAAATTTTGCTAACATAAAGTTGATAAAGCTATACCTAACTCTTGACCAACTTAGCTCAAAGCTCATATTTTATTGCTGAAGTAAAAAACGTTTTAGCTTGAATATAACTTCGATCAGACATCAATCTCTGAGTTGACTTTTTAATACATTCTGACAATCTGAAATGAAATTGAAATATTTTATTTTAAGAGTGAGAATTTGACACATTTTATGTTCCTAATGCACAATAATTGTGAAAGAAAATATCTTAATATGTTTTCCAAACAAATCAAACATTGCTGTGTATTTCGAATCGGCGATTGACGTGTCGCGAAGGGAATTTATTATTCCCATGTCTGTTCGTCGTCGCATCTCGATCGGTACCTACATTTTGTTGTTCATTGTTCAATCGATTTGCCGTCAAACTCGCGCCGCAGGTGCGCTGGGGAACACCTAAAATTATCTTGACATTTTATTGGCACGGACTTCGGGTCTGTTAATTAAAATGTCTTGGGCATATTTTCGAAGTCGATACCGATTTCTCAAAGAAATTTATGCAATAGAAGTTTGGAAATAAGGGTCATTTTTGTTTTATGTTTTTGTCACACTCGATAATTATATTTTTGATGGGTAATTACAGCTTTCCATATTGTAAGAAACAGTTAGCAAGAATTATAAAGTCTTATTGATAGGTATTTAGCTGTCAAATGTTTTTTTTTTAACAAGCCCTAGTCATGATTTATTTAAAATTCTTGTTCTCTTATTCATAAAATTGAAAATCTGATGGCTGACGTGTACAACATATTTAAAATGCTGTGTCTACCTTTGATTTAAATACTCATAACATACATAACATACCATCACGCCTGTATTACCCGAAGGGTTAGGCAGAGGTGTACCTAATGTACACCCACAGTTCGCCGGTATGTTTTAGGTCCCATGTAATAGGGGGCGAGCCTATTGCCATTCACCGGGCACAAACCAGACTCCGAGCTGCTACTGAAATTTTCATAGAAAAACTCAATAACACTTTGCTCGACCTGGGGATCGAACCCAAGACCTCTAGCGTAGCAGTCGCGATTGGGACCACTAGACCAACGAGGCAGTCAATTTAAATACTCTCGAGGTCAAAATTGGCCCTATCAGATAATTATGTGACGCTGTGTGTATTTATTCATTAAGGGTATTACATCGCTCAAATCCCAAAAACACCCTAGGTTTAAAGAAGTTTCTAGATGAATCCTTATGTGCCTTTGCCATATAAAAAATATATGTTATACTTAAGGTCATCACAAATAAATTGTATTGTTTAATTTTTTCATAAAATTGCCCCACTTTTTTTAAATAAATCCAAGAAAATAGTCCTTTTCCAAACTAAATTGCATTTTGTCTCTTTAACCGCTTAATAGTTTGTCATAAATGTTATACCAAAAAATTTGTAATGACACACTTAACAACTTGTATTGTTTAATTTTTCCTATTTCTTTGAATATTTTTAAATAATAAAGAAAAACCCGAAACTTCACTAGCGCCCCCCGTGAAGCACCCCCGCAATGCCCGTGATGAATACTCAGGACGCGAATATCAGTGTCTCGACGACTCTTGCGACGGGTGGGCTGTACGTGCGTTATTGTTTGCAAATAAATTACAAAAGTGATGATTTTTGAATGATTTTTGAATTAAGCAATATCGTAAATAGTACAAATATAAATATTACATAGAAATTAAGTTTGTAAATATATTTAAAGAAGTTTATAATTTTGTTTTTGTTCTTGATCATTATCATAGACTAACCATAGTGTAATGAAATCTACGGGCGCACTCCTTTGTCTGGCTCTAAATGCCGACAATCTTTTTTAATCATTTTAATTCAATTATACATAATAATCATATTATCCAAAGTTTGAATGAACCTCGGAGTACCTAAGTAGGTACCGACTGAGATACTAGTTTATCTGACCTCGTAAGTAAGCTGACCTTTTATTGTACGAAAGTCTATACAATGCGAGCTCAGCCTATACTGGATATGTATAACAAGCTATACCTACATCACCAGTACTTACAAACTGACCGCTTATTGTAAGGACAGTCTATACAATGCGAGGTCAGCTTATACTGGATACCTAGGTTTAACAAGCTATACATAATCACCAGTACAAGCTGACCCTTTATTGTACGGAAAGTCTTGCAATATTACAATGCGAGATCAGGTCAATAGGAGTTGCGTATTTTCATGTCACCAAAAGTCGTTATTCCCCTCTTTATCGAGACGTATTTCAAAATCCAAGATGGCGCACATCATTTAAATAAATTGATATGGGTGTCAATTTCGAGGTATCTTGGGGTACTGATGATGAAAATGGCATTGATTTTGTAATCCAAGATGGCGGACATTATTTTTCTATAAATTGATATGGGTGTCAATTTCAAGGTTTATCGGGATGCTTATTACGAAAATGACATTAGTTTTGAAATCCAAGATGGCGGACATTATTTTTCTTTATAAATTGATATGGGTGTCAATTCCAAGGTTTATCGGGATTCTCATTACGAAAATGACATTAATTTTGAAATCCAAGATGGCGGACATTATTTTTCTTTATAAATTGATATGGGTGTCAATTTCAAGGTTTATCGGGATGCTAATTACGAAAATGACATTAATTTTGAAATCCAAGATGGCGGACATTATTTTCTTTATAAATACCTACATAAATGGATATGGTTGTCAATTTCAAGGTTTATCGCAATGCTAATTACGAAAATGATATTAATTTTAGATATATTTCAAGGCGGACATTATCTTAATTAGCATCCTGATAAACCTTGAAATTAGCACCCATATCAATTTATTTAGAAAAATAATATCCGCTATCTTGGATTTCAAAATTAATGTCATTTTCGTAATTAACATCCCGATAAACCATGAAATTGACACCCATATCAATTTAATAAGAAAAATAATGTCAGCCATCTTGGATTTCAAAATTAATGTCATTTTCGTAATTAGCATCCCAATAAACCTTGAAATTGACACCCATATCAATTTATAAAGAAAAATAATGTCCGCCATCTTGGATTTCAAAATTAATGTCATTTTCGTAATTAGCATCCCGATAAACCTTGAAATTGACACCCATATCAACTTCGACTTCGACTTCGACTTTGACTTTGACTTCGACTTACGAAACTTTCTGCATTTCATGCATGTTTTTTTCTGTGTAAAGAGAAACAAACATGCACGTCGTTACACTTTAAGTGTAGTTTTTTTCCGTCTAGTCCCCTTTCGCAACGCGCGATAAGGAACTTCGTTCCAAAAAGTAAAGTGAATAATGTATCATGTAGTAGCACCCACACTCAATTTGATGAATGTTGAAAGCCAGCTCATCCTAGCTATCTCCGTTTCTGAGAATCTAGAAGGACTTACCTGATCATCATCAGACCCTCAGAATGTATCATGTAGTAGCACCCACACTCAATTAGATGAATGTTGAAAGCCAGCTCATCCTAGCTATCTCCGTTTCTGAGAACCTATAAGCACTTACTTGATCATCATCAGACCCTCAGAATGTATCATGTAGTAGCACCCACACTCAATTAGATGAATGTTGAAAGCCAGCTCATCCTAGCTATCTCCGTTTCCGAGAACCTATAAGCACTTACCTGATCATCATCAGACCCTCAGAATATATCATAATTATAGTGGCACCGGTATTCAATTATATGTAAATATAAATAAATGTTTTAAGCCAGGTCACCCTAGTTATTTTCATTAGGTACTAAAGTAATATGTAGAAAGGTGTAGGTATCCCTTATTTCAAAATTATCAAGAATTACCTATAATAATTATAGATGTAGGTAACTCGTACAAGACTTTTATCTAGAGGAACAAAATGTCTTAAATCTTTCAGAGAACGAATAAAATAGGTAAATACGATGACGACACTGCGACATATCTGTATTCTTGCTTAATCTTCAGTTCCTTTTATTGAGTACGATCAAATGTCGATAGATGGCGCTGAAGTAACAAATACTAGCAAAAAAACCCGAATCCTCAAGGTCATTCGGCCATGTAATACCCTTAAAGTATTTGGTAAACCTATAAATGCATAAATAATTTTACGAAATGTATCGTAATAACCAATTTTTTTTAGTTAGCAATTATTCGGCGCGGAAATATTTTTTAGTTTATTTCTATATTAATTGAAACTACATGTAGTTTTTTTTGTTTATAAAATAAATACCTAGTAAAATAGTTTTAAGTAGTGATTGAAATTAAGCATTTCGGTCAACCATTGTGAAGTCTATGCCTACTATAAATCACCCTGCACTAGATTTATTGTTGGTCCATGCGATTGGCCCGCGATTTAAATCGTACATCCATGTTTGCTCTATTACGTTAATGTAGGTAATTGAACTCCCATTACCTAATGATAATCCATTCATTGTTGCTGGGTGCAATATCCAGAGAAAAATAAGTATGCAGTAGTGTTTCAATGCATTTTTAGTATATTTTAGAAATGTTGTAAACTGGGTCTTCCTTGTCATAATGAATTTTAGGAATGGAATGTAGGTATGGAATAGGAATCCGAAGTCCGATATATTTTAAATGGTCTGGGGGATTTTTTTTACATCGTTTATTTTGTTGGTAATAAAAAAATAGTTATGACAGTAAATATAAATTGTATAAGTATGTAATTAATTAAATGTTGTGGTTTATTAAAAAGAGCTTTCCGAAAGCTTACTTAAATTGTGCGATGTATTTTCCTGACAATGAACAAGGTAGTGCCTTTTTTGTTAATACTTAACAAAATACAGGCTCTACCTTGTTCATTGTTAATATTTGGTAAGCGTCTGACTGACAGTCAATGTTAACACACATAGTGCTGCTTGTAAAGTCAGTAGAGCGAATAGCGAATAGACGGAAACAACAGACTGTATTTTAAAAATATTTCGAAGGGAACTCCTGCAAAATATTTTTTAGATCTATGAGATTTTTTAGGTTTTATTACATTTTTTTTTAAATGCCCGGTTCAATCTTTTTATTACCGCAAGTCTGGAGTATCCTATCCAGGAGGACAGAATATAGGGAGGATCCTATATTCTGTCAGAATCCCAATCAGAATAACTAAAACCCGCAATGTCTTTAATTGGTACAATATCAACGATATTTATTTTTTCCTCCTAGAAGTTATAAAACACATAATAATAATGATAAGTTCAAAACAATTTCGGAAGGTAGATTAGAAAGTGTTTTGCAAATACCATTATTTTTATTTATAATATATTTAATGTACGCACTGCTACACATCAAGCTATACAAATCCAGTTTTCGCTGCCCTCTGATTGTATGGGAAGCCTATACAACACGCGATCAGCTTTAACTGGATTTGTATAGGTTGACCTGTAGCCGTGTGTACCAATTATGTTATCAATAAATTTTGTGAAAGAAAAACTCGACACTGCATGATTTTGATTCAGCGTTTTCCTATTTGTTAAACTGTTTTAAAGAATCATAATATGATTCAAAGACACATGGCTACACATTATGCTATACATTCCAGTATAACCTGGGGGCCTACCATGAACTTTCAAAATAGTTGCCAAGTACAGGACAGGCCAACTTTGCAGGTCAACCTGACAGGTTTTCTATTTGTACCATGAACAATTCAAACTGCCCTGCAATGCATCAACTTCAGACCTGCTACACTAATGCTGTCCGGTTCGCTTAAATATAAATAAACGTTCTGAAATACGCTTTCGCATTATTATCGGTTTTACGGTTTTAAGGAAGTTAGGATAATTATTTCAAAATACTGTTTTTATGAGAGTGATACTTCTACAGACACTAAGTTTTGTTGCAAAACATTTTTAGTTAACATGATTTAAATGTTAAAGACCCTTTTCAATACTTAAAACACTTAGTATACAAGCAACTAAAATAAGGGCTGTTTTCGAACGAAGCTTTAAGTACATACGAATCAAATAATTTCTTATGCACAATTTACGAGATCATAATAACTTCTTGAGTGGTATGGTGGATTTAAAAAAAAAATTTTGGAACACTCATAAGAAGTTAGTTTCGTCATAGCAGACAATTGTATCGTGTTCGTCGTTGTGAGTGGTAAAGGAAATATCAAATTAAGTTATTATGATTTAAAAAAGAGTTTCATATGAACAATTGGAAACGTTGTGTGAATTTTAAATAATCACAAAAACATTGCAATGGGCTACAACGTGCTCGGTCAATGTTTCGAAGATGTGTGATGCGGACGGAGGTGGTGGAAAATTGGAATTCCATTGTTGCTGTTGGTGGTGCTATCAAATATTATAAAGGCTGGGCAGACAACAATAAATTAAAAATAAATAATGTGTTCTTTATTTTCTGGTTCTGGTAAGTACATATATCTACCAACTCTATTTTTTGGATATGAGTTTATCACTGATATTATCACGGCAGAGATAAACTCTTCCGTGGATATTATCGATATCTTACTCAAGAAATCAAGTAAGTACTTAATTCATCTTCATCACACATCGACAATGAACGGAAAATATAATACTTTCTGTCTAAATTTTTTAATAATGCCACAATAGTATGTTATGCACTAAGTCATTTTTACTTTAGGTTATTCTTACAAATTAAAGAAAACAGGTCAATAAAAGCTACTTTTATACGGCTGCTAAATATGACTGCAGGACAGTTCAATTTTAAGTGTTCTAATGTCAAAAATGAGTTGATGGTAAAGCTCTTTGCAGGTCAGCCCGCTGAAATGTTGTCACGTGACCGCTCGCCGGCTTAAGTCACGTGACCGCTGGTTGGCCGGTTATTTGATGTGCTCATGGTACAAAATAACACGACAGTTCACTTTCCGTCTAAAATTGACCTGCTATAAGAGTTTATGGTAGGCCCCCTGATCTCGCATTGACTTTTCATACCATCTGTCAATTTATATTAGAAATATCTGGATCAGTTACCAATAAAACACCAAAATCATGTTATGACGACACTGCCTTAGTGCATTTTATTAATTACAATATCATTATTATGCGTCTTCAGACAACGCAAATAATTATAACAATAAATTTAAAACAATGCTTTAATTTTTCTATACTACATTTTAAAAATTGTGTATATTTATATCACATAGTGTATGTTTTTGATTTAATACTCATTACTTCTGAATTTTGAATAGTTATCATTTATTTTTGTGTTATATATACCTAATTATTCTTTTCAGGTACTACGCACTATTTAAGATGTAGAAACGATACAAAGGTAAGAAGAACATATTCCAATTTTTCACTGTTGCCCGACTTTGATATGCATAAATGATAAAAGATAGGTATCCAACAAATACTTGATGAACTTAGCTGTAAAAGTAACTGAGAATTCCTAACGGATTCATTAATATTTCAGCCTCGTAAATATGTCTTAAGAAATAATTGTTATGCTGATTATGAGACTTGAAACATTCACGTTTTAATTTGTGATGTTGAGGCAAAAAGAAAATCTTAACATCTTTTGTAAAATTGATGCTAATCACGTTTCAGTTTCTACCATGAATTACAGTTTCAAACACGTAATGTATGTAGACGTAAATAACTAGTACATCAAATTATTTATGGATTTCGCACAATATTTAAAGATTCTCGAGAAAAATATTTTAAGAGGCTTGAAGTCATTAATTATTGATTAAGTTTTAATCGGCAATTGTTGATTTTAACAAACGAACATCGATGTCTAGTTTAGGCAACAAATCCCAAGTAATTTTGAGAATTCTCATTTGAAGAATTGAAGAAAAGAAGAACAATTATATAAAGTTTGTTAAATATTTTTAAGATCGAATATTTTCTCCAAATATTGTTATTACAACAGGGTTATTAGTAAAACACGTACAATCTCTCAATCCTATATTACTTACATCACAAACGAAAACTATATTGTGCTATGACTTCGAATAAATCATCAGAATTTCATACAAAGAAAAAAGAAGTACTAGTTAGGCAAACAAAGTACCTACTGTTTAGTGCAAACGCAGCTCGCAGGGGCGTGGAGCGAAAATCGGGCGGCGAGGGTTTTTAAACATGTTGGATAGAAGAAGGAAGTCTTGAAAGTTTGTTTTTGGGTAAATATATTGTGTTTTGTAAAGAGTCGTGGAACTAAAGTTGTTCCTTATGATGAAATTTATATAGTTCTATTTTGCATGAGTTGTTAATGTTTTATTAATAGCCCTGTAGCCCTGTAGAATTAAAATCTACTGCTAACATTTCCTGTATTAAAATATAAAAAAACACATCACTAAATTCCACTTAACCAGAATGATATTATGAGAAATAATTTTAAATTTCGTAACATGTATTGTCGTTTTTTATTATTATTACAATAACTTCTTAACATCTAATGTATAAACTATTACTAAATATTTGTGTTAGTCTATTGATATTATTTGTTATGTTTGAATACCCAATTATTCAAGTTAATCCTTAATTACGAATAATTGAATGTTCTCGACTTCAGCGGGGGAGCGTGATTTGGAGACCTTCCGTTAATAGGGGAGTAGGGAGAGATGTGGATTGTAGGTTACTCACAATTCATGTTACGTAGAGATAGATAGGGGCTCTTAAAGGCGTGTTCTGACGTCACTCGTAAAGGGAAACTCGATAAAGCCTGATGATTTGCGGTTTATTATTGACTTTGTCCCGTGTAAAGGAATATAAACTTCGAGTATGTTATGATATAGGGATTAACTACACCACACATTTAACTTAATGATCAAGAATTTATCCGAAGATTTAGATGTCTATAGATCAAACTATTTATCGCAAGTGGAGTAGCAGTAAATTTTTATATTGTTGAATAAAAGTAAGTACGTTATATTGTTACTCATAATATAAAACATTACGAAATAAACGAGAGATACTGTAAATGAAATTTGACCTCGTTTGACCCACTAAGTATTATGGAATGTAATGCTAGTGATGTCTGAACATGCCCTGTAGTCCGGAAATAGACAAGCTTATAAGATAAGCCACCAAGGGACTGGCGCAGTACATTGTACGGATAAGAATTTAGGTAAGGTATCATGGAATATTTTCGCGTACTGCAAATATAGCTAACAACATACTAGCATGTATAAAATGGGTTGGAAAGAGCGTTATAGAATTTAGTTTTAGGCGAAATTTTAAATGACACGATTATTTTTATTTCTCCGGATACTAGGACCAAAATCTTGTAACCCTAGGTAAAGATATACCGATACACCCAAGGATATAATATTCAATTTTGATTAAGCAAACAGCATAATTTACCTATTCAGAACACTCAGAAAACTTAATATTCGAAACATTAGCAGCCATTTGAAACTCCTCACAATACAGACATTATAGTAGCAAATACTAAGCCTATCAAATAAATATTAGCATATTTGTTCTGTTCCAAAAGTATTTCATACCAAATACTGTATAGCAAGCGAAACGTATAACTAATTATTATTACTCTAATATTATTAACCATTTACCTAGAATTCAGTCACATTCATCTTAAACAAGCACTTGCAAATATTATGCTGTGAAAATTGAACACTTTACATAACATTTATCTACGCGATCACATAGAAGATTGTGTTAGGCGTAACGGAGTATTTTTGATCTAAACAAATTATAATTTTACTACGCCATTTGAAAGTAGCGAAATTAGGTGATAAATTGTCCAATTGCTGTGTTGTTTTAAAGTATAATTTCGATGTTATTGACATTGCAGCCTACTCAAGTGTTTAATTCAACCTTTTATTTCGAAATAATTCTCTTTTAGGTTCCACAATATTTATTTGTTTTGTTATCCATGTACGTTTTAGAGTAGTCCTCTGTTGATAGGGCTCTGTGATATGCCTCTTAAATCCATCACTGGCAGAACAGTGCCAATGAAATCTTCCACGGAATTTATTTAACAAAATATTGCACGGTGCGGTAGCGAGAATCAATATTAAATATAAAAAAAAAATCTAACTATTCGTTCCTAACATTGCATTATATTTCAATAAACAGACACCGCCTATACACTTATTATTATATAATGTAAAAAAACATGTTCATTCTTTAACTGAAATATAAGAATTGATATTGAGTTTTGATAAGTATTTTGCTCGATCCTCAGATCAAATAAAAAGTTAAGATGGAACTTTGCGAACAAAGAAGTGAGGCCAGCTAAAACTACGCCTAACGGTGTACAACACACAATTACACACACACACGTATACCGAAACTACGCATTATCTTGTCAGTCGAGCTATCGTGGTATCGACAAGATAAGGCGTAGTTAACTAATACATTTTGTTGTGGTAGGGCCACGCTGTTCGCAGCATGAATGGGCCGGCTTGACCGGGGAAGTACCACACTCTCGCAGAAGACCGACGTCCGAGTAGTAGCGTTTCGCTACTGCGCTTCGTTCGGTGAGCGAGAGGGCCGGAGGCCCAATTCCTCCCTCAATCCCCTTCCTTCTCCTTTTCTCCTTCCCCTCCCTTTCCCTAAATAGGCTCGGCAACGCATCTGCAACTTCTCTGGTTTTGCAGATGTCCATGGGCGGCGATGACTACTTACCATCAGGTAGCTCGCCTGCTCGTTTGCCGAGTTATACTATAAAAAAAATATATATATACATATTATGTGCGTCTAATTGTGTGTTGTACACCGTTAGGCGTAGTTTTAGCGGCCCTCACTTCTTTGTTCGCAAAGTTCCATCTTAACTTTTTATTTGATCTGAGGCTCGATCATATTTTTTTAAAATATAAACCCTCATATCGGTAGTTTTTTTAGATCCCAGGATCCCATGTAATTGGGGTTGAGCCCATTTTAAATAATCAGGCACAAATTTGATTTAGAGTTGCCAGGTACTGAGAATTTTACAGTAAATGCCGGCATCATGTCTTTTTGCTCGTCTGGGGAGTTGAATCGACTTTAACCTTATACTCAAGTTCAGCAAGCACGCTTTGCGATACTCTATTAACAAATTTAGGTATTAATATCGATTCTGATATCTCAGATGGAAGGACCAACAGAGTTTTTACATTTATATAGTTTGCGTTACATCTCTAAGTATATATCTATTTCTTTTTTATAGTGCAATCGAAAGAGGTTAATTCTGATTTTATGTAGTACCCATGATACAGACCAACTCAATTACATCCACTTGATTCCCGTGTTCCACCATCTTAGTCTTTATAACAAGAATTTATTAAAAACTCGACTAATTGGTAAAAAATGTCTACATTTCGACACCTACATTCTCATAAGGCTTCTTCGTAATAAACTCCTACGTTGATCTGAAACAAGAGAAATTATACTTGAGTTGAATTTTAACGTCAAACAAACGGATTCAAATCTGACTTCTTCAGTTTAATCGACTTAATCACCTTATCAAGAACATTTAAGTAAGTACTAAGGTTGAATTGATAACCCAAGTTGAGAAAAGTTATGTTTAATTGAAATCGTGAGTCTATAATTTTTTATTGAAGGATTCATAATGCCTTTTTCGGTAAACGTTGTACTTGTACATAATATTTTATAAAACATACCATCATGCCTGTATTCACCTAGGGGTTGGGCAGAGGTGATATAATGGTCACCCACAGTTTTCCTATGTTTGGGCATCATCAATCCATTATATTGTCTTACTGCTGGGAACGTGTTTCCTCTCAGGACGAGAGGGATTAGGCTATGGTCCACCACACCAGCCTAATACTAGCCTACTGCGAGTTATAGTCCAATGCAGTATTAGCCTAGTGATATGATCTGATTTTGGAAGCTCTTTAATTATCGCGTCCTTAAACGGTGAAGGAAAATATCGTACCTGCGTGTCTGACGACTTTTCTTGACAGCGTGAGAAGTCTGCTAATCTAAATTGTATTATTTAAAATAATACTCACATATTATATCAGTGCTTATACTACACCACATGTACTGGACAGCTGCCCTTTGCTCTCACGTTGTCGAGTGGTGGAGCAATCACCACATACGTGTCTCGACTCGCAGTAGGAACCTCATCGTCACCAGCGAACAGCGGGGGTGGGGGGATGACGTCATCGTCCACTTCCTCCTCCGTCACTTCCGAGCGTTTGCTGCGGCCCGGCATGTAATTCATGACACAAGTGACAGCGATCAGGAACAGGAAAAATATGAACACCACGTCGAACATGATTAAAAAGTTTAGCATTACAAGTTGCATGTCACTGGTTATCTCCCCTCACATTCTGCGCACAACCAGTGTAGAGGTATTCTCATTTTATAGCATTGCTGGGCTTGATATCTGTAACAAATGAAAATTTGGTTTTAATTCGTGGGTCTTAATGAATGCCTGATTAGTCAAATTTGGTTTTCATTCATGGGTCTTAATGACTACTTCGTTAGTATAGTGGTCCTTAGTAAGACTGTTACATTAGAGGTCCTGGGCTCGAAGGTCATAATCATAATCATTTATTCACATGAAATGCGGTAATACACAGGTGGTCACACTAAGTGAAGTCCATACACGTACACAAAAATGGCATGCAAATTTAATGTCAATAATAAAATTTAAGAAATTTAAGATACAAAAGAGAACTTAAAGTGGCAGTTTTATTGGGTTTTTCTATTAAATTATCACTAGCAGCCCGAGAATTTAAATTTGTGTCCGTTTTGTGGCAATAGACTCGCCGCCTGTTACATAATACCTGGAATGGAGACATGTGGTAAATTAGTACACCTCTGCATAAAACCTTCTGAGAATACAGGCGGGATGGGCCATTATATTTTATTTTTACTATAATGTAGGCTAATTGTTCCCTGACAATCAAGTGCGACTGTTGAGCTAAGCGTGAGGTCTTTGGTTCAACTTTAAGTCAAGCAGTGTTTTTGTTTTTTTCTATGAAATAATCAGTAGCAGGTCGGAGTTTAGATTACAACCCGGTTAATGGCAATAGGCTCGCCTCAATTATAATGATCTATAACATTAGCAGAATGTGGGTGTAGAGCAAATGATTAATTAATATCCTTCCCAACTATGTTGTGGTCTGCGTTCACTCTAGTCAAACGCGACGGAATCTATTTTAAAGGATAAACAAGCTGTCAGGCTTTTCAGGAATTACACCCACGAAAATTCGTAATTTAAATTAACAAAAATTGTTGGTGAAGTTCATTGACCCGTATCGGTTTCCGAATAACGCTACCAGACGGTATTTTTATAACGATTGAGTGAAAGGGAACGTTACGCATATTTTCAATAAGTAACGTACAAACCTATCTAAATGATTCACAATACAAATAAATATTCAGTGCAGTGATAGCCTAGTGATATGACCATTAGACCGCCAAATCCAAGGCATGCACCTCTGACTTTTCAAAGTTATGTGCGTATCAATAATTAATTAATCACGCCATTAAACGGCGACGAAAAACTTCGTGAGAAAACCTGCATACCTGAGGGATTTTCGTGATGGCATGTGAAGTCTGCACACCCGTAGTAAGCTAGAGTGGTGGACTATAGCCTAATGCCTCTCGTTATGGGAGAAGTCCCATAACCATCAGTAGGACATTATAATGGGTTGATAATGATTCACCAATTCTATAATTCTTTTTCGATTCCTACGGAATAAAATGATCCGTGAAATACCGAGTTTTTCGCTTGGAAAATCTCGTGCGGTCACGTTACATTGTTTTCACGCTCAGTTTAATATGGCTTTAAAACGTTTCAAAAAGAATTGGCTGCTACCTTTGATACGTAAGTATTTATTACGGCCCGTACTTTCCGGACCGGCCGCGCACCGTTTTACGTTTAAAATGCCATACATTTTAATCGAGTAGGTACCAACCTTTACGATTACCGACCTAAGTAACGCAAATAAATATTTATCTTGTATACTAGTCGTCGCCTGTGGTTTCAGTCACGTCCCAAAAGGATTTACTGGGCTTTTAGGTGACGTATCAACATGAGACATATATACCATCACGCCTGTATTCCCCAAAGGGTTAGGCAGAGGTGTAGGTACTAATGTACACCCACATTTCCCCGGTATGTTTAAGTCCCATGTGATAGAGGGCGAGCCTATTGCCATTAACCGGGCACAAATCCAGTCTCTCGGCTGCTACTGAGAATTTCGTAGAAAACCCTAATAACACTTTGCTCGACCTGGGGATGGAAACCCAGGACCTCTAGCGTAGCGGTCGCACTTAAGACCACTAGACTGATGAGGCCGTCTACATGAGAAATACACCAAATTTAAAGTAAAACTTGCAGCACTATAACTGAGAAAACGGCATGCAATTTCGTGCACGAATTTTTGCATGATAGGTCAGACAGACAAAAATAAAAAAAAATTGTTTTGGCTTCTTTTGCGTCAATAAAGACCCCATACCTAATGGTATTTCTTTAATATCTATAACGTATAGATTAGCATGGGAACCAATAAATCGTATGAAAATATCATTCCTTTTGTTCGGGTAATAACCGTATCTTAGAGATTTATATCCTATACCTTTTACTTTTGACAGTAAATTATATGTTTTGTAACTGAACATCGGTTCGAATCGCGCAACTTCGTTTTGTTACGAAATGTATATCGATATTTGTGTAAAATGTTTCAAGTTGTTTTAATGTATGAAGTTTATGAAACTTTAGATTGCTTCCTTTGATTTTATATTTATGTAATAATGTAGCAATAGCAATACATTTAAAAAGGAAAAATACTGAATTTGAATAGATACTTAGAAATGAGTTAGAAGATTATAATACGTAGTGCACTTTAATACAAAGTCAAATTAAAGGAAAACGAAGAAGCAGGAGACGAATAACCATACCATCACTCCTATAATCCCCGAAGGATTAGGCAGAGGTGTATAAATAAAGCTGCGAACTGTGGGTGTACTACCCACAGTTCGCAGATTTTTGGACTTGTGAATACCACAAATGATTGTAATAGTTGTTCATGTGACAATTGAACCCGCTTTACATGCTGTCTAAGGCACGGAGACTATCGATATGTTAAGAAGGTCATCAGCAGCAGTGAGCAGTGATAGCCTTGTGATATGACCATTGGACTGCCAAGTCAAAGGTCTCGAGTTCGAATCCAAGGCACGCACCTCTGACTTTTCGAAGTAATGTGCGTATTAATAATTAATTGTCACGCGCTTAAACGGTGAAGGAAAACATCGTGAGGAAACCTGCATGCCTGAGAGATTTTCTTGACGGCTCGTGAAGTCTGCCAACCCGCAGTAGGCTAGCGTGGTGGACTATAGCCTAATCCCTCTCGTACTGAGAGGAGACCCGTGCCCAGCAGTGGGACAATGTAATGGGTTGATGATGATGATGAAGAAGGTCATCGGATGGGTGTCCTTCTTAACATATCGAGAGTATAGACTGACGTAGATATATAGACTGACAGAGACTGACCGCGGCAAACGCACCTGATCTTTGCTGATCGTAGGGTCAGCTTAGTTATTATTTAATTATCAACCGACTACAAAAAGGAGTTCTTCTCAGAGGTAGTCAGATAGAAAATACTGGCACCAATAATTAAAAACATTGACTTATAAAAGTGTATTTAAAACACATAAATTAATTTATCATTAATGTCAATAATAATTTCGTAGACGACCCTTAACAAGAGGCGGGCAAGAAAAAAATGAGCAATTAAAATTTTACGCATCTCATAACAATCTGTTAAGGAGGGTTAAAAATGTAACAGACATAAAAATAAATATACGTCCAAATAAAGGCCGTACCTTATCAAAGTGTTTCGTATAAAAAAGTTTGCAAGAGCGCCAAATGTTTCGTACATTTACGTAGCCGCAGGGAAAAGGGCAAATGTTTTGTCTTTTGTACGAGATCAAATTGATATAGAGGCAGCGAAGTTTCTTGAGAATAAAGTTTGCGGAGCGTAGAAAGTGACTTACAAGGCATAAAAGGTTGAATGTCGTTTAAATATCATCATCTTTATCCTCCTAGTCTTTACCCAACTATATTTGGGTCGGCTCCCAGTCTAGATTCAACTGAATATCATTATTTCACATGAAGTAATTGCCATTACACCTCCATAATCCAAGTTATGAGCTAATAAACAATAGTGTGCTGTAGCCCGATTCAGGTAATTAAAACCGTAGCGATGTCGCAGCGACTTAATCGTTGAAACAGTTTTCCTATTCATATCCGTCGATCGGATCCGATTTAGAAGTCGTCCTATTGAAATATCGTTAAACCGTATTCACACATGTTCGTTGGGCGAGAATCGTTGTAAAACGTTGGCTGAACAGTATTCATATAACACTGGAAAACAGATTCAACGATTAAATCGCTGCGACCGCTACGGTTTTAATTACGTGAATCGGGCTACTGTGCCACAACATCAAAATCAAATTCTTCTCAAATTCTTCTCAAATTCTCGATGTATTAAGAATGGTCACTTACCGCACACTGACCTAGGTAAGTGCAGCACAGCGCAATACCACGGAATAAAAATCTTTTTTTTTTCAATACTGAAATGTGGAAGTACTAGTGGTAGTTTAATGAAATGACCTGATAAGTCTTGAGTTGGATTGAATAAACGGTGAAGGAAAACCACATGAGGTCACTTAAATGTCTGAGAGATGTTCTCGACGGATGACTTATAAAGCTTGCCAACCCACGCTAAGACAGTGTGTTGGAATAATATACTAACCCCTCGTCACTCTGAGTGGAGACCAGTGCTGATAAATGTGTTGATTACGATAATACAAGTGTTGGTTACTTTCACTTCGTTTTCTATTCTGTTCATTACTGTTCCCACTTTTATCCTCTTTCTCAGAATGAAGTTATTGGACTGAATAGATTGGTTGCATCAACTATTTCAAGTAAATTACAATAAACTTAAATTGTTTATAAGAAAGAGTGAGTCGACGCGCCTCCCGTCTCTAAATTATTGGCTCGAAAAATGTCTGATGTTTATTTATTTCAATCTTTTTTATCTAATCGTTTGTATCCGCTGAGTTTCAAAGGCTCGTAATTACATTACTGATTCAATAGAGTAAGCCGATTGTGGAGATCTAGCGAAAATCTTTATGTTACTACAAGAAAATTAATTGAAATATCAAAGTTTTAATTTGGGCTCGACACATGGGAACCTCGTTATTTTCGAAACGGCTCAAACAATCTATGAAAGTTGTCGGTAACATTGCGAAGGTCCGATTACTCCGGGCGCCTAATATCCGCTGGAATCGTTTGACTAAAACAATGGTCTCAAAACCCATCCTGACTTTTATACCGGCCATCATACTTCTACGTTTCTTGGTTTTAAATTAAATTTGATTTCTATAATTAAGAAATCTTGTTGATTTAGGCGACGGCTTCGCGTTCCGCACAGACAATTTAATTCTTGGGTTAGGTTAATCCGGTTAATGGGCTAAAGTAAACAGTTTAACCAATTTATGAATGACCCAGCGGCCTGTTGAGTCCGCTAGAATTGGTTATCTCATTTTAGGGTCCTCATAGAATCCTGTAATTTCCAAATAAGTAGTATATACAATTCAAAATTGATAAGATAGCAACTAATGATAGCCTTGTGATATGACCATTGGACTGCCATGTCAAAGGTCTCGAGTTCGAAT
The DNA here is from genome assembly GCA_958496365.1 of Subacronicta megacephala. NCBI lineage: Eukaryota > Metazoa > Arthropoda > Insecta > Lepidoptera > Noctuidae > Subacronicta > Subacronicta megacephala. The sequence continues at coordinate 10,983,009 of OY292520.1, read as the reverse complement.
CCAAGGCGTGCACCGCTGATTTTTCGAAGTCATGTGCGTATTAAAATTAATTATCACGCGCTTAAACGGTGAAGGAAAACATCGTGAGGAAACCTGCATGTCTGAGAGATTTTCTCGATGGCGTGTGAAGTCTGCCAACCCGCAGTAGGCTAGCGTAGCAGACTACAGCCTAATCCCTCTCATTCTGAGAGGAGACCCGTGCCCAGCAGTGGGACAATATATGGGTTGATGATGATGATGACAATTCAAGAGGCTGGCTCTTTATCACATTTCTCGTAATTTTGTATACCATATACAAATTACGAGAAATGTGATAGAGAAGTTCATAAATGTAGAAAATGGTATACTCTGGGAAATAGCGTGTATACGACCAAATGAATGAGATGAAAATTTTTATAGGTAATACATATAATTCGTAAGAATGCAATGTATATCAGTATAGATGAGCAGTATTTTTATCCCGCTACTAGTTATTCGATTTTTACTTGATACGATTCATACACATACAATTTTCATCATCTATATTCATTAACCTTCTATCGAATGAGGTACTCCTAGCCTGCGTTTCATTGAATTTGATGATGATACGTGCCAGTCGTTTCCGATTATGGTATCCTTACTTCGAAATGTATCCATAAATGGGCCTAAAATATTTATTCCTTCATTTGATGATGTAATAAATTCAATAAATTCCCTATACATTCTTAATTGTATTTGGAAATCAAACAAAACCCAAATCACGCGTACACTATACATTCGCACATTAGTTTTAGCTTTACAGGGACCTTTTGTATCGTGTATTGTACAAAAAAGAAAATAGAAAGTGTCTACGTAACATTAAGAGAAAAGCTCGAATAGAAATGCTAACTCAACATAACTTAAAAGAAACTAGGAATATAATGAAAGGTTTTCTCGATATCTATATTGAGTAATACAATCATTGTCATCACATTTCTATTTCTTTTTAAAAACGCTGAGCGAAAAAAATCACGTTAAAGTAACAAGTATTCTGAAAAGTCGTCAGTGGCTGAGAGTTGTTATTCTACAAGTACAATTTTGAGGCGTTTCTTAGGGTTGATGAAATAAAAATTATATCTTATATATAAAATTCTCGTGTCGCAATGTTAGTTACCATACTCCTTTTTTTGTTATTATAGCTTATTCTTATGAATGTACTTCTCTATACTGCGGCTGAATAAACTGTTTCTTTCTTTCTTTCTTTCCTCGGAAACGGCTTGACCGATTTTTATGAAATTTTATATGCATATTCAGTAGGTTCAGACCTACTAAATATGCATATAAAATTTCGGCTACTATCTATTCTACTATGTACTATCATATGTAATATATATAATATCTACCATACTTTTTTTTTTATAATGTGGCATTAAACAAGAAACGTATATTCCACGCCCCCGGGCGAAGCCGCGGGCGGACAGATAGTAGATATATAACTTATTTTTTTTTATAACATTTGACCTTTTTGAAAGAATATTTACCGAAACTCTCATAAGGTTATTCCAATTGTAAGACACATAAGCGCAAGAGTACTAAAATGTTCGTATTATCTTTGGTAAGACTTAACAAAGTTACAGGTTAGAGTGTTAAACGCTAAGTAGGTGGCGGCTCAAAAATTATAAGGACATAAACTAACTTTGCTGCGGTACCTACAGAGTTTTGTTAAATGGAACATTTAAGTGGTCCCCGTAAGTTGATTTTGTATTTTAGTGTTCCAGTAAATTGATTTTGTATTTTAGTGGTACCGTAAGTTGATTTTGTATTTTAGTGGTCCCGTAAGTTGATTTTCTTTTTTAACTTAATTGCTTTCAGAATTTTTTTTATGTCTTATATTTTCTGTGTGATTAATGCTGTAAGGTAACCTTTAAATTAATTTCAAGGGTTTTTGAGGCCAGTTTATTAAATAAATTAATAACAATATCCGAAGTCCTATAGTACCTACTCATGCCTAGAATGACCTCGTAAAGGTGTGTAGACAGGGACTTAGCTAAGAAATTATACTTCATAAACTTAAACTTAAACTTAAGTAACTTTGAAATTCATGAACTCCGTGAATCGCGTAGTAACCTGAAAGTTATCGTGAAAAAGTACCTTGCCCTTATTTCGCATTGATATACAGTAAATTTATAAATCACGACAAATACTTCGGGGTTTGCGAACCAAAAGACATTGAAGTAGACGTAAATCTGTACAGATCTATTGATGTGAAAGACCATTACGATCTGTGTTATTAAGTACGATTTTTCTTTGTATCGTTAAGGTACTGCCTCAAGACAAAGTCTCGAGACTGTCAACACTGCTTCTTTAGTCTAGTGGTCCTTAGCGCAACTGCGATGCTAGAGGTCCTGGTTTCCATCCTCAGGTCGAGTAAAGTGTATTTCTATGAAATTTTCAGTAGCAGCTTGGAGTCTGGTTTTTGTGCCTGGTTAATGGCAATAGACTCGCCTCTTATTACATGGGACGCAAACATACCGACGAAATGTGGGTGTACATTAGTACACCTCTGCCTAACCCTTCGGGGAATAGAGGCGTGATGGCGTTTCGTTTAAGTTACATATGTGATATAAGTATATGTTCTTCTTTATCACTATCACGCTTAGTTAAAGTTTGGATTATGACCTAATATTTAGAATTATGACATAAATTTGCGATTTTCGCAATTAGATATATTTCCTTTTTAAACCTTACGGCTTAAAATTTCCGAGTTGAACCCGGATAGACGAGTGATCGTCTATCCGGGTTCAACTCGGAAATTTTATGTTAGAAAATTCTTAATGGCAGCCCGGGGCACGGATTTGTACCCGGTTAATGTAATGGGTTCGCCCACTATTACATGGGACTTAAAGCAGTGTACAGCAATACACCTTCTGCTAACCTTGCGAGGGATTCATGTGTGATAGTATGTAAGTATTTGCCACTGTGATGGGTAGTGAAAAATGTTGAGCAGTATTCTGCAGGGATTCTGCAGCTCTGAAGCGAAACCAGAATACCATAAAGTACAGCTACCACGCGCGCCACGACATTATTTTGTCGTTGCTTATCTCATGCCGAACCTACGGCCGAAAATGAAAGAAAGAAGGAAAGTTTTTTTATTTTGAACCTTAAAGCCTCATTATAATAGCACTGAAATTAAAAAAATGATATGATAATCAAGATTTTCCTACCCTGAGCGCTTCCTTCGCTATGATTTAAACATTAGAAATCTCTTCTTAAAAGTTCTTAAGATGTTCCTTCAATAGGAAATCGTTATTCCTGGACAGTAATAATGAATTTCTACCCTGATCATCCCGCATAATTTTACTCTACAGCCTTCCACCATTTGGAAATCGAAATTGCACAATTCGTAATCAAATTCCCCACATCTCGTCCTATGGTGTTAGGAATCTTTATAGGGCTGTCACACATCAGCTTTACATCATTCAGAGTACAGACAGGGGTGGGGGTAATACGTTTTCCGTCCTCAACGTCGTGTCTACAGCGCGATTGTAATCCTATCCACATCACATGTGTTTTGTCTCAAAACAATGTCAGTATTACATTCTTCGTTTGCGTTGTTTTTGTTTTTCGCAACCTGTGCTGGGTTTAACTCAGATTAATGAAGTTTGGGTGTGTGATGTCATTTGATTGTACTTTTAGGTAGAATTTATGGTGTTTAAGCTACGCTTTGACGTGAGCCAAAAAACCTATATCACTGGTTTGCAGTATTAATTACCTACCTTAATTAATTAGTTGAAGTGACAAATTAAACATGTTTTAGACAGTTCCACCACAATTATTTCAGTTTAAACTCATATAGGTACCTACCTATATTGAATTCGTGCAAAGAAAATCAAGTATAATATGATTCGTTTTTAATCCATTACGTAGAAGGACCAATGTGTTTTTTTTTATTTTGGGCTGATCTCTTTTAATCAAAGAGCTTGGCTACTGTATACACTTTTAGGTACTAGGAGTCTAGAACTATTCCTGAATCGTAGGTGCGCTTTATAAACACATCACATGAGCTAGCACCAAACAATATTGATTCGCCAAGTCCTGCAAGTAATGTGTAGCTGACTACGAACTTGCCACAAGTTTTCGACCTAACGATCCAAAATCAAACTAGTCATCTTATCGATTATTGATTATGTAAAATGGGCCCACCTCTAATATCGAAATATTCGCACACCTTGTGTGTGTTATAGCCTTTGTACGGCAATTTTGACGTACTTTACCGTCCAATGGACCATTGTAAAAGAATCAATTCAAAATAATAATCTGGGTGGTATGAGAGCGTATCATGGTAATTTAATATTATATTTTACATACTATGATGATTTGTGTATTTATCTGACCTACTATGGAAAAATAAACTTTATATTTATGTAGGCACCACCTGATTTCTTTGTGGTTTTGACGATATATCGTGATATATTTGCTTTGGTTAGACCTTATACACAAAGGTATATCCAAAATTACAATCTTAGTATATTCGCTCCAATCGCATTACAAAATATCGACGTAAGGTTGATGTGATGTGTTTTTCGTTGAACCGTTAAAATGTATGAGAATTCCGCCAACTCGGTGGGCGTTGGAAGGTTCCTGTATTGTAACAAATTGCCCCTCACTCGACTGCCCGATCGGCTTAGTCATTAACTACAATTTGTACAAACTTTGAGCGATCGCAGACGTGGGTAAAGCGGTTTAAACGTCAACACACAAAGCCCCGTTTCAATTTACCATAACTTTCGGGTTGCACTAGACGTTTATTAAATATAGGCTCGTAGCTAATCCGGACTTTAAGATAGTTAATGTGAACTATGACGGGATAACCTGCCCTTAAATTGTTATTAGCAGTCTCTAGATTAAGTTTGAGATTGTGATTTTCTGTCTGTGTAAATCATTCCCAGTACCTGGAATATTAAATTAAGGATAGGAGCATTCTTATCTAATATTATTAATGTTGTGTGTGTACTCACGATGGTGTCAGTGACGTAGATATTATTATATCTACCCCAAATACGTCATCGATTTTTTTCCTTTCCGCTACTCAATAAATTTTGACAATTCGTTTTCTTCAATAGGGAAGGGATGGTCCTATATAAATTTCGTCGAATCATGTAATTCGAAGGTACACCAATTATCGCTGAAAGGTTTCCTTTTTCTAAAAGCTATTGCTATAGATTCGAGGCCTATAACCTCTTTCTAAAATACCAGTAATAGTATAGTAATATTATTGGGTATGATCTTGGACGAAAGCGAAAGATTCGGACTTTGCATTCGGTTTTGTCTGCCTGAGAAAAAGGCGTGAAAAACTCTTTTCTTTTTTCTAAATTCTAAATTATTTTCAAATGAGTTATCATGATGATTTTATTTAGAAAGAAGTTACTTAGAAAGAACCTCCTTTGGAAGAACGACTAACAGAACAAAATGGTTTTATCGCTGACAAGTTTTTGGTGTGCAATGATAATATTATATTCTACAAAACTTCCTTCCCGTTCGCAGTTTGTACTTACATATATTATCAAAAAACACAACATGACACTGAATTTCATAGAAAATCCCAATTGCATTCTTTACTCGACCTTCTCGGCACTCACGATAGAATCACTATTCAACCACTAGACTAATGAGGTAAATAAAATGTGATAATATATGATGTTTTGTAGGGATGTTTGTGAAACCCAGAATGGTGAACTGTAAAATTAATTCAAAGCCTCTAATAACGTAAAGCCGTTAATCATCGTATGAAATCATATTGAGGTCGAAATATCAACAATAAGTATTTCCTGTAGAGGGTTCGATATCTTTAAAAACTTAGTTTAATATACAAATGGATGGGCTTTTGTTCCGACACGGCGGTATCTATAAGTGATAGTGGCGAATGGGGTTCTGTCATGAGCTTGCACTTTAGTAATGATGTAGAATGAAAGTGAGAACGGTAGCATATTGTACCCACAGGGTGTGGTATGGTAAAATAATTATAGGGGTAAAGGAACATGGACTATTTTACGACGGCTATTTTCTAAATTAGGTCGCATTTGGGGTCCACAACAATGAGGTAAAATTGTAGCATATTGAAAAAAATGACATCCAAATTGCAACTTTTTAAAATCTAAACTAGAATTTAATATAGTTGATGAGTTTTTTTTTTGGAACGTGCCAATGTCTGGAGTTTCAGTTGGATTTGAAAAACTCTTTTTGCATTAAAATTTGATAGACTTATTTTTGAGGAAATTAACATAAATATAGAGAATAGAATAGGAGATTGACACATTATTCTTATCTACTAGTATTTTCTTCCTACGGTGGTTTTTGTAGTTCCTTTCTACGTATGTATGTTATAATTGTTGCTATACGTAAAAAAATCGCGCGGTAACGTAGGTGTAAAAAAATAACCTTTCTATTTAGGGTAACGTACAAAGTAGTACATTTTATTATCCTAACAAAACAGTAAATTTATTCCGTAGTCCCAATTCGATACCCTAAAACCGAAACGAGAACATCTAGTGCATAAACTTTATTACTCACGAAATGTTTTTCGAGCGTTGAGGCAGTATGTAATAAAATGAAAAAAAAAAATATGGGATTACTCGGCAAACGAGCAGGCGAGCTACCTGATGGTAAGTAGTCATCGCCGCCCATGGACATCTGCAAAACCAAAGGAGTTGCAGATGCGTTGTCGTGGTTATTTAAGGAGAATGGAGGGGAAGAAGAAAGCAGAAGGAAGGGGACTGAGGAAGGAATTGGGCCTTTGGCGCTCCACACTCACCGTACGGAACGCAACAGTATACATACTGCTACTTGAATTAAGTACTAATATAGGTGGTTATGGTTAGGCATTTTGTAAATTCACCGATGGTACGGTGCCAGGTCGCGAGGTCGCACCGTGTGACGTGAGCCTTAAGCGAGGCACAAAATAATGCACAATACTCTCGGAAAAATAAATAGACACATTTTGTGAACTTTACCGTATATTTTGTGACATTAAGGGTGTATATTTGGGATATTACCGACCAAAGTAGACAGGGTCTGTCGACCCTTCCCCGAAAGGTAGACAGACAATGCATGAATGAAACTATAAATAATTTATTCCGAATACTTTCGTCGAAAAGAATTCTTTTATTTTAGCACATGCTTTCGTTTGTAAATAAGTAATCGTATAAAACATTCCGAGAATCAATTCGAATAATCTAAAGAATGTCTACTTGTGAGAATAAAAAAGAGAAAATAGCCTCTTTAATGTAGTGGTTAGATTCCTAGGCCAGACAAGGTGTTATTGGATGTTCCTGTTAGGAAATGTTCAGTAGCAGCATGGAGTTAAGATTTGTGCCCTATTAATGACAAAAGGCTCGCCTTTATTACGGGGGTCCTAAATACGTATCAGCGAACTGTGGTCACACAGTACCTATTACTACCTTTACTACAAACGTGATAAGGATATTTGCAGACAGCCCTTGTAATACAAAGTATATCTACTTACAAAAATGTAGAAGTACGTGGGCTGTAAAAGTAACTTCGTAAGAAACGCTGTACAAAGAAATGTCACATTAATATTAATAAAGCGAGGGTTCACAGAAAGACGTTAAATAAAGCAGTTGGTAGTTCAATCATGGAATTCATTCCCTTGTTCATTCATCTTTAAACAAGTTCTCTTTTTGACTGTAGATTTTATACGGAGCCGGTCGCTAAACGTTTTCAATTAGGTGAAAAAATATCTTGTGTAGTTTTATTTTCGCGTAACGTTTGTCTGTATATCTGTTAAGAAACTTATTACATAATAATAAATATCTAACTCTATACTCATTTGAAGCTCTATAAAAAAATATACTACTACATTTCGACGGTTTAGTGCGTCTGTAGCTTATGTACTTCAGTAATTTTGATGATATTGGCAAGTGCAAGTAGAATTTACACATGCCAGGTTGGCCCCTAACTCATGGAATCTTAACATACCAGCGAACTGTGGGTGTACATTATTACACCTCTCCCTTTCCCTTCGGGGACTACAGGCGTGTTGGTTTGTAGATATGTTAATTCAATAAAGGTGTCAAACAAGGTAAACAATAAACTATAATATTAATCATCAACCCATTACACTGTCCCACTGCTGGGCACGGGTCTCCTCTCAATATGTGAGGGAATAGGCTATAGTCCACCACGCTAGCCTACTGCGGGTTGGCAGACTTCACACGCCATCAAGAAAATCTCTCAGGCATGCAGGTTTCCTCACGATGTTTTCCTTCACCGTTTTAAGCGCGTGATAATTAATTATTAATACGCACATGACTTCGAAAAGTCAGAGGTGCGTGCCTTGGATTCGAACCCGAGACCTTTGACTTGGCAGTCCAATGGTCATACCACTAGGCTATCACTGCTTTATAATATTAAGCCAGCTATGAATTTGCGCTGTGGCCTCCATCCCTTTCATTCTAAGAGGAGACTTGTGCCCAGCAGTGGACCAATATAAGAATGGGTTAATACTTGCCTAGGAATTTTACTGGTTACAACGTGGAACCAGTCTTAAGGGTAAACCTCAGGCTAGTATCCATACAGAAGAACACAAGATCTGCCACTAAAAAAATTAAGATATAAATTATCTCCATTCTTCCATAAACGATTCGTGAAGTTTTTATAATCAAATTGTACTTCAATCAATCGCTTTTGGAACTCACAAAGCGTTTGTTGATTTTTTCTTTTTCTATTCCTATCACGTATTCGTGTTATTCAGTTGTTGCCTGCATCCCTATGATGCCTATGGGCAACATTCAGAAAACTGATTTAAAAAACGTAGGCTTTAGGCTTTTTTCGATATTCTAAATAGTAACAATAATAGTTCGAATAACGTTACAACCTTGTTTTCTTTGTAGTGGTATCATGACAAAATCTCGTTTAACGTAACGTAATAATATTTTGTTAACCATTACTTTTTCTCAAACTTTTAACAAAGTCGATGCTTGCAACAGTAAGAGTAATCGAAACATTTGTTTTTTAAATTCAACACTACAGATAAAATTTGTTTTGATGCGCGAAAAGTAATACTTATATACATACATACATACATCACGCCTGTATTCCCCGAAGGGTTAGCAATGGTGTACTAATGTACACAATGTACCCACACTTCGCCGGTATGTTTAGGTCCCATGTAAAAGGGGGCGATATAAGTTATACTTAGATATATCGTAAACATTTAACACTCGATATAGTCCCATTGCTATTCAACATCCGTCATGTCCGTTTAAAAACATTTCACGTTAGCATCGCACGGAGCTGCACTATCCGCTCTCGAGTTTTACGACTTAACAAATGGATTGCTCTCTATACATCTTGTACGTGATTGCTGCCCCTAATGCCCAGGAATAGCGATCTCCAACCTCAATCGCTTTGCTATAAACAGCTTTTAGCTATTTATCTACCTCTTACAGTGTCTCCCATTCAATGTGCAAAGGTGGGCGGATATTGCGTCGTATTGGTGAGAGTGCAATTTCTGGTTACCATAGCAACTTTGTTCATAAATGGACCTACAACATAAATCTAAAATGTAAACCGAAACGCTTTTTAAGACTGTAAGACCTCTACTGATATAAAAATACACAGTTCAAGCTGCCGAGTCTTAAATTTACTCTATATTATGACAAAGGCATCCACTAAGATGGAATTTAGGGAAAGTTCTGCGGGATAAAAAAGTGGTTAACGTTAATCACGGGATATATTCTGTTAATTATAAAAGTGATTAACGCAGTGTTATAACCTTACCTAACCAACCACGGGATGGACATTGTTTATTAAATGATCAACTGCAACATGAAATAAACACGGGATAGAGACTGTTTATAAAAACAAAGTGATCATCGCGGTATAACCACAGGATATAAACTACGACTGCCTCGTTGGTCTAGTGGTCCCAATCGCGACTGCTACGCTAGAGGTCTTGGGTTCCATCCCCAGGTCGAGCAAAGCGTTATTGAGTTTTTCTATGAAATTCTCAGTAGCAGCTCGGAGTCTGGATTTGTGCCCGGTGAATGGCAATAGGCTCGCCCCCTATTACATGGGACCCAAACATACCGGCGGACTGTGGGTGTACATTAAGTGCACCTCTGCCTAACCCTTCGGGGAATACAGGCGTGATGGTATGTTATATAAACTATCAATATATAACGTAGAAAATTCCGAAGCCTGCCGGTTTCGTGACGAAACATAAAGTCTATAAAAGCCTATTCTGTACGATTTAAGAGAATCACTTGACTCCACTTAGCTCCCGAAATCCATCCATATCGTATGGCGATCAATCACGCGACGTTCAAAGTTAATAGAAGCAGCATCGAGGCTTAGATTCAATTAACCCATATAAGTTATTCATGTTAACCCTGGAACTTGTAACTAATTGATTTTTTTTAAACAGAATGGTTCCTGAATGGTTTTGCTTGAGTAAGTGTAGGTGGAAGAAAAAATCAGTAGTATTTTGAAGCTTCGTTTTGTGTCCGGATAATGTAAATAGGCTCACCTCTTTTTACAAGACCCTATTACATAACGGTGAATTGTTTGTAAACTTAAGCACACCATGAACTTCATTCCTCATCTAATTCCTCATCTAGAAATTTGCGAATTGGAAAAAATAAAAAAATAGCAGAAATTAATTGTATACTAATTACTTTACAGAATCTGTACTTCTTTAATCAAAACTATAAACTAATAGGCAATCTAATTACTAAACAATCAAGGAATTATACGTATATTTTGGAAAATCCGCAGGAGCTTGCTAGCTCAGGGCTTAATTAAGTAAATATTTAGTCATAACAATCATAATTACGCCATATCAAATACTAGGGACAATTTTCTTCGTTTTCCAGAGTAAATAAATACATGTATACACACTAAGTATATTGTGTATCGCATAATATCTGTTGCTTTGATTAAGTTGTAGTAATCTACTTGTAACTGACATAATTCTGACATATTTATATATTTGCACCTTGCACATGGTTCTCAGGGCATGTTCGATATTTGTATTTGAACCGATTTCTAGTGTTGAAATGGATCCGATCTATGAATGTGGAAAGATCAAATGAAAATCGAATTGCTTTGAATCGATCCGAAAAATCGTTGGATCTGTCACTGTCCGGAGTATGTCAGACTCGCATCAACTAAAAGTTTACTGATGCTTCTTGTCCTGTAGTCGGGTTCATGAGAATCGCGATCAGATACACAATGTCCTCCGACAGACATGCCGTGCGGCTCTATGAATTCCTAGATAAGATTTATTATTTAATCCGATATTTAATATTATATGGACGGCCTCTACCGCGGTTTTGGCTGATAAGATGATGATGATAAATGCTGCAATATATCATTGATCTTACTTACCATATCAACCTCGAACCTTTGTACTCATTGTTATTTCATTTATTTGTAATAAAATTATAAGTAGGTATATTTGTAAACTTTTGCATGCCGTAATAAAGGCGAAATATATATGTGTAACGTGTAACCATAATTAGATGAGGTATGAACCTAACATATGTGACACCATGTTTCTCGCAAAAAAACGAATCCTAATTCTAATTCGAAAAAAAAATACAAGAAACCGATCTAAGGTTTAAGTTGGAACATCGGTTTCTTGTATTTTTCTATTTACCTAGATTCTTAAATCTAGGTATTAATATAAAATTCGACATCATAATACTTGGAACCACGACAATAGACGACAAGTGGGACAACCCACGGATCGAAAGGAGATCCCATTCAATCCCCGAACTATTATGATGAACCCCTTCAATCTCTCCCTCAAGCACATTAACATTCAATGGGAGCTCTTATAAGAATGTTAGCGAACATAATACGAACATAGATAGGTACTTGAACTACCAATGTATGTATGTAGGTGTAGCTTCAGTTTTTTTAGTAGGTGACATAAACTGTTCAAATGTATTTTTTATAAGAACCTTAATAAATTATTAATTAGCTGGTATAATTTTAATCGATTTTAAAAGGAATGCGGTATTAACAATGGGGTTGTACACTAGTCACGAAAAAGGAGGTGTTAATACTTTATATTAGCATTTAAATACTACTACTAATACTACTTCTTGTTTTGTTTGTGAATTTTGTGTTGTGTTTTGTTGGTAAATTTCCGATAAATTAGGTAATTTTGATAATTATTAATTCATCACATATTTCTCCGCTCGGATAGCAGAAAAATATAGAATAAGTAAAAACAAAAAAAAACGTAATTAAAATATCGTAATATCGTAATAAAAACGTTGTTTATTTTTTAATAATCACAGGAATTTTTATAATTTACACCATACATCTACATAAAAATTATAGTTTTAAAACTAGATTGATTCGGTTTGTTTACATTATTATTTGATTTCATATAAACACGACAGTAAATGGGACAATAAATACACTTTAATTCACTGTACACTGTAAAACAATAAATAATTTCTTTGCCATGCAGAATATGAATGCTTTACAAAATGTGGAAAACTGACATCGCTTTGTCCCAATAACGCCTAATATAAAAGTCAAAATTACTACTGGAGAACAAATAAATGTTATGAGACGGGAAAGATACCTAAAGCCAAATAAAAATAATACTAAAGGTATGAATCTTTCTACACGTAATTCAGCTTGATATAAAAGACAACAGTAAATGAGTGAATGTCTTCGAAAAGTCTTCCTTTGATAAGGGGACAAGACAACCTAAAGGCATATCTGACACGTGTGTAAGCCCGGAAAAACAATTATTCAAACAAGTTCAAAGTAAGATATATGATAAAGGGAGAACTTATTTTAAATTATATATAGGTAGGTATAGCAGATAAGAAAGTTATTTCTCAAAGAAGATAACAACGATATTATTCATTCAGGCTAGACCTACTGGTCTAGTATAGTAGTACAAAGAATAAGTAAGTATTTTTTTTACAAAGTTAGAAAAAAAAACTATTGTTATGGCTTTTCATATTGATAATAACTTGGGAAAAAATAGGTTGGAAAGACATTTTTGCTATAAGTTTTTTGTCACCACAGTATTTACGAATCAACGTTCATTTCACCGTGTTCAGAACACAGGCAATAAAAATATACCAACATACCGAAAACTCCCACGTATATTTCTTATTCAGTCACCTTTTCAGGATCCTTTGGTCATATCCGGCCTAAGTTATTTCGTACGTAGTTACACTAAACCAACTCCAGCTATTATCCCCATTATAAAGTCGAGGTATTTCCAAGAACTGGGCAGCCCTGGTGATCTATTAACATTTGACGTCACAACGATACCATCATTTGCATCAACGGTCTCGATATTAGGAATTTCATATTCAATTTGGATTGTGGAAGGCGTTAATGCACAAGTAGTGTTTGAATATGCAGTAGTTAGTATTGTTTCTACTGAAATAATATTATTCGGAATATTCTGAACCATTATCAGGACATGCTGTTTCACTGTTAAGCATGAGCATTTTCCCAGGAATCTTAGTCCACTATGACAGCAATGTTGATCTCGGTAGTTGCGATTTTCAGTGCTTAGAATAAAAACTGAAAATTTTCATTCACTGCAAGGTACTGAAAGTTTTAAAATTCTTTGGGAAATGTTCAGTTCGAATATTAAGAGTAAATCTATATTTAAAGTACAATATACATATTTTCAGCCGAAGGGCGTAATAGTACCTATTTCATCATAAAAAGGTTGTCATAAAAAAGTAAAAAAAAACGATGTTTTAAGTTTTACGCGTATGATTGCATTTTTGTAGTTCTTAAACACAAAAAAAAAATATCAGTTGTCACAAATGCGGGTTTAGTGTCGGATTGAAAAAAAAATGCAAATATCCGAAGTTTAAAGTAGAATTTAATGGGTGCTGCCTCTACGTTAAACGTCCTATCCCAAAAAGTGAACACCGTCATGATACAGATCAAGTAATTTCCTAGCCAAAAGTAATCAGGAATTGGATTAAAAGTCGTAAGGACCAAATTCTTTATAATTCTGGGGGGAAGCCTGTGCCCACGGCCGGTGCTCAAACAGTACTATTAGGACTTATAGCCGGCCGATTGCCAGCGATATTGTCATTGATTTAGTAATACCATTTATATAGGGTCACTTAGCTGAATATATGTGCTTCTAATCAGAACATTCGTTCATTCTGAGAGGAAGTACAACAGTATTTCTATTACGACTAATACTATATACCCAGCTCATTATTACCAAGATTGCCAATGATATAAGAGTTATAATCTTAAATTCACTTAGTTAAATTTCTACGTCACCGCTCCGCCCCTAAACTCGGCGTATCGCATTATCTCCCGACTTGAGAAATTTGTAAGTCTGTAACTGCTCGGAATATTAAGTGCAGGCAACTATTTATCTTCCCAAACAGAATTATTGTCACGAACCTGAACACATAACCTACTTTTAAGTATTTGTAATTAACTTATTGCCCGTTTCGTATTAGGCTGGGATTGGGTTTGTTCACTCTATTCTATTTTTTCTGTATTAGTATATAGGTATAAAGATTCGGCTTTTTTTGTTTCTAGTAGTTTATGATATTTTATTGCTAATTAAAACTTGAGAGTAATAGTAAAGATAATTTAAAGCGCACACAAAATACGCACACGATTTTCTGCCAAAAAAGAATTTAGTATCAAGTCCATTCATCACGATTAGAATTTTTCCTGTCTATTACGTTAATTTTTTCTAATGTTTTAATTGCTACAAAAACATGTATTACGACCAATTCCACCCTTATTTTAATTACCCATCTATCTTCACCCTAAACAAATTACAACTACACCAAACAAACTACTAACGTATAAAACTCTCACTCTACCTTAATCCGAGTTCTAAACAAAACACACGTCACAGTCCATGTCGTAAGTTCACGCCTCGGAGTCGCGCGGTGCGCGTCGGCCGGCGTCGTGCGGCTGACTAGACGGCTTGGCCCCGCGCTCCCGCCCTCGCTATTTTGATTTACAAACAGCCAGTATGTCATGCAGTGTTCGATATCCGGCCGCTGTGAAATTTGTAATAAACGAGGTTTTATTAGTCGTTGATGGTTTTTGGTCCTTGGAAACGGAGAGCGTAATTAATGTTATTTTTTTTTTGGATTTGCAGTATTTTTGGCTCTATTTTTTTAAACTAACCGATGTTACTGTTACTAAATGACTGAGTATGGTTTTTCGAAAGTGATTCAGGTTTTTAGTGTAATACATACAACCAGTTTCTGTAGACTGATTTTGGGTACCTAAATCTATAATACATAATAATATTCAAAAATGTTGGTGTTTCGTAGGCATCGGATAGGTTTGCAAAAATAATGCTTAAAAGCTTGAAATTACTTAATGATTGTTTCGATCCCTGCTTTCTCCGAAAAGGAAAGTAAACGTATTAGGTACATACATATATCGTTTCATTATAATTCACCTAATTTGTTTAGAAGTACAATCATAATTTGATCTAAATCTATCGAGATCTAGGTTTTCGGAATAATATTTGGAACAATGCGATGCTTAGTTGATAGAGGCCTAAAGTTAGAATAATTAAGTTTAGATTAATTGCAAAGAGCTTTGGTTAATTCAGAACTTCAGGGCAATATCTGAAACTTGTTCGAGGTACATGTTACGCAAGGGCAATTAATTTATCAAAATTGATAGACAATTAATCAGAATTCAATTTGTAAGACTGTATAAACAATATTATTGTACCTACGACTCAAAGAATAAATGGCCGTCTTATCAAATAGTAATGGGAAAATGATGATTATTATTTATGATTTTATGAAAGCATGAATTGGGCTCGAGGTCTTTCTATTTGTGGGGTTAATGACATTTTAAGTAACTCTTTGACTTGTCACAACAGATGTATTAGGTGTGCAGACACACTTTATGAAAGACTTAAACATCATCATTCTCCAATTCTTTTCCAAATATATGTTAGGTTTCCAGTATAATACTTATTCCTATATTCCTATGAATTACGCATCCCAATCATCGCCTGTTATACGTATTTGGGAGATTTATTATTAAGCTATACAAAACTAGTTTACGCTGGCCTTATCTTAAACTGGATTTGTATAGGTTGACCTGTCAGTAGCCGTGTGTACTTTTTATAGTTAACTAGCTGACCTGGCGAACTTCGTACCGCCATATTTCATATTGTGAGATAAAAAAAACTGTTGGATTTAAAAAAGTGTCTTAATATAAACCATGTGCTGACAATTATAACGAACACAAAAAAAAAACGAATTATTTAGTATGAATCTGAAACAACACGCCTAAAGGATCACTCAAAAATGATGAATCAACCAAACAGCCTAATAACGAGTGTGTTCGATACTTGCGTCACTCACTGTACTGTCTGCGGGGGTGTTTAAAAGCGCATTGTAACTCAGTCATTTTCAAATGGCGTGGGCAGAAACGATATAGTTACGTCATGATCACCCTTCTACGCTGATTAGTCCCAAATGGGGAATGCGGGTATTACGGGTATCACGCTGTCGATGTTTTTGACGAGACCGAGTTTAACGATAGGATAGTCTACGAGCTTAACCTTATGAGAAAAGGAAAAAAAATAACCAGTATTACGATGTTGCATCATATATCTATGTAACTCGAAATATTACAATTTACGCGAAAGGCATGTGCAATGGTAAGGTTATGTTAAAGAAGGTTAGCAGTTATTTATAGCTGACTAGCTTTTTCCTATACTTTCACTCGCATCCCAGCGGGATTTTTTAGACGATGATGATGTTGAACGTGTTCAATGTGTCCGTCTCCGAGGTCCAATCTATCTCTATACCAAAATTGGTTATATAGTTAAGGCGTAAAATAAAAACAGGCGGAGTACTTTGGCATTAGTAAAATTAGCATGGATGAGCGGTACTGCAGCTTTCCAAGCCAAGTCTAATATTGTTTCGTATGGAAACCAAACCCTTTGCTACGGCTATCTAGAAAATAAGCTTAAGTACAGCAACTCAGTGCTCAACCTTATGATTTAATAAAGTCTTCTAAGAAACTGTAGCCTAAGAATAATGGAACGGTGCGTGAGCGTAATGTTGTTGCCAATAAATCATCCTGAATATACTTGTCTTGGCTAAATTGAAACACCAAGCTAGACTATCGGATATCAAGATTGTTCCAGAGATAGGCGCTCATGTCATCTAGAAATACAATAATAAGCAAGCTTTCTAGCTTCATTAGTTGACTAAGGTCTTATATCGCGCAAGAATGACAACTCGCTCCAGCAAATACTTGTGAAACACCGTGTAGTTTCAGTTGGTAGTCAATTTTTAATTTAAACCTATGTATAAAAAAATAATCCTTATTCCTCTTGGTCACGCCATAACTCGAGAACGACTTTCTCACCGAAAGTATACTTATGATGAGTTTTATATTGGATGGTTTCTGGGATAAAAATCTATCCTATGTCTTTCCAAGGGTTTCAAACTATCTCCACACCAAATTTCAATTCAGTTCAGCGGTTTAAGTGTCAAAGGTAACCGACAGGCAAAGTTACTTTCACATTATATTGATTTTATTTTTTCTCCGTCATAAGAAAAATAATTGCTTGGATTTTCTCGTATGGGGTTTACAAACTTATTTTCGTGTACATAAAGACCAAATGCTATGGAATGAATTAAAAAAGTATAAGATTAAATCAGTTCCATGTCGCGAGACGTAGATCAGAAGCCGTTTACTTCACAGCTCAGCCTCTACGCCAAACATATTATTTTCACCGATGTCCAGATTTATGTGCCACATGTATATAGGCAAATCTTTTTTTTTTGTGAAAATCTTCTATCCATGGTTCCTACCATGGGTGGAGTCCGATACGCACCGTTGCCTTCTCAGGACAGCGGAAGTTCATGAGGATTTTCACACGAAATAAACATGTGGCACAAAAATCTGGACATCGGTGAACATAATTACCCCTCTGTCTAATCCTTCAGAGAATACAGGCGTGATAGTAGGTGACTAGGTCAAAAAAAGGCAAATACGGTCTTTATTTAGTGCGAGTCACATCCTGTCACTCTTCCAGGTAACAGACCTTTGGAAATACTTTTTTTTATCACCCCTGTCATGGTTGTGACAAAATTGAATTGATAAAATGTAATAGTATATCGTAAAATATAAATAGAGTTTCCAATATAATTCACAATAAGATGTGTACACAAACATCATCACAATATAGACCTTTAGACCTTTCGGATTAGAAATATAAATAAAGTGTAATGCACTCTATTTTCATTCAAACGAAAGCGGAGGAGCAAAGTTTCCCTTACAAACTTTACTACACCTTCGCAGTTCGCGGAGTTAATTGAAATTTATTAGTTTACTTTAAAGTACTATTTTTTACATTTTATAATTATGAACTTAATAGACGATAAGAGAACGACATTGATATAACGTGAAACGATAACGTCCAAGAGACTTAAAATACTTTGAGGTTAATGAGATAATCATACTAAAATTGTAACAGGAGGTAACAGGCCTATGTCTGTACATTATAGGTTTTGGTTAAAAAAATGAATAAGTGAATAAGTTACTAGGATGGATTTCCATCCTAGTAACAATGATGAATGATGAGAAGACGACTAACAGGGATGAATGGAAGAAAAGTACAGGCTGCGCCGACCCCAAATAATTTGGGAAAAGGGCAGGAAGATGATGATGATAATATACCACGTTGCATTATTATCTCCTGTTCAGTAATTTTGGAGCTGCTTCTACTAACGAAATATAGTATTAGAACCAAACAAAGACTACAGATTGGATTACAATTTGACCTCAAACGCTCCCCTTATTGACCCTTCCAAATTACAACCAACATTATTCGCAAAATAAAATTATAAACCCCTAAGCATATCTCATTATCCATTTCCTTAAAAGAAACGCTTACTAATGACGTTTTCGCGTAGATATCTTTAAAAGTATCATCAAACAGAAAGAAACGAAATGGCAACATTAATAATGTCGAGATAAAAAATGCTGTTTTCCTTTGTCAGAACTTGTTGCGTCTCTATCTTGTATTTCAGAGTGGCCGCTTAGACGCACGAAAACTGGAAAAGTGTACCGGGATCGTAATAAATTTGCAAATTTGGTGCCTTAGAGTTTTTTATTACGTCGCTTGTCACAATAGATCTCGTCGCGTCTCTAAGGTATAAAGATGTCATTCTCTGTGTAAAATAATGGAATAATGCCGGTTTACATTTAGAAAATAGGGTGTTACCGCACACAGTGTCGGGTGTTTATTTTATGTTCGGGCTGTTCTGTTTTGCGTATTAAAATGTTGTTCTCATTTTTAAATTGTCTTCTTATTAATATTAGGAAGATTGCTCTTTTTTTATTTGAAAGAGGCACCTTTAACCATTACCTTGGCGAAGGAGTCACGAGTGTCATATCTTTGACCTTAAAGCAAGGGAAGGTAAATGCTGTTTTTAGTCAGTTCGTATCTGATGTGAGAAATGTCCGCACAATAAAAAGGTTTTCATTGGTTCTGGTATTTTTTATTGTTAAAAATAGAAAGTTTTGTTTAAAATAACATTATTATGTATTTCATGCTTCTATGTACGTCATGTTTAGCGCTAAACTGATATTATGTCGAACTTTATTTTTACACTCATATGAATCGTAAATTTCTTAACGTCGTAACATAAATCGAGTCTCAGAGGAGCAATAGATACTTTTATATGTAAGTTTGTTGAGTCCACATTGCCCATAAAAGTCTCACCTATCACGATTAATTATTGACTATTCCCATCGCAAACATTAGGTTTTGCGGACTTAAGGACCAATAAAAAAAAGGTCACCAAATATACCGCCGAATTTAGAAATGGGTTTACATTATATATAAATCATGAATTAGCAATTAGCAATTTATGATGAAGTCGATGGAATGAAAAAAAATCATACGAATAAACAAAACATGTCAAGATGCAATATTTAAGACTAAACTTTACACATCTAACAATAAAATTGCCTAAGAGGGTCAGTCGAGTGATTGTAAAGCCAAATTCTTTGTTTCCATTAATTATTCTCTTATCTTATTGTCTTTAGGGTCGCACTGTCACACGCTTGTCACCCATTGTTGCTTGGATTGTGTCGTACTTATTAAATTTAATGTATGTTTGTTTATCAAACTACTATAAATGTTTTGTGTATTGCTGAATACATGTTAAAATGTCAAAAAAAATTAACAAGAGTGTATGTTTTAAGATTTAATCCTTTTTTCCGCAAAAAGATAATAAAAATCAGCCAATTTGTACCTATTGTGAAAATTAAAAAGTACTTAATTACCTGTGATAATTTATGTATAATACCTACTTATACCCAAAAAAGGAAAATTGAAGCATAAAGGGCAATAACCTTACAGAACTGTAGTCAAAAACAAATCTAAACGTGAATTATAATTAGCAATAGTCGTAGACATTTATATACCTTGTTTTATGATACAATAACAATAATGGATTACCGTTCCAGTCCATTTTTACCTCATTTTGTTTAATCATGAAAAATCGCCGACTAACCTAAAGTCTTAAAGTTTATTCACCTAGTTTTATTATAGCCAGAATAATGTTCAAGTTTTAATGAAACCAGTCTTAGAGAAAGATTAGCAAGCTATGAATCTAGGGCATTGCGAGTGCACGAGTAATTTGTGTTCACTCTGCTAACGACACTGTAGTTCATTCGTGTCGTGAAGCATAAAGCTTTGCAAACACCGATATAGGTTTGTGCCTATATGTCCTGACGTAAAGACTGGTTTAAAAGAAAACTGTCAGGAAAATGCGCACGTGTTTTTCTCTCTTCTCTTTTTTGATACGAATGTTTGAAAAGCTTCAACAGAAAACATGTGCCAATCAAATCTAATATGTAGGACAATAACTAATTAACAATGGGTTCGAGTTTTGTTAATTATGGCACTATACGTTACCGCTTCAATAGTCTAGTAGTCCTAACTGCGACTGTTACGCTAGTTTCCCAGGTCGAGTAAACAGTTAATGAGTTTTTCTATGAAATTATCAGTAGCAGTTCGGAGTCGGCACTTGTGCCCAGTCAATGGCAATAGGCTCGCACCCTATTAGATGGGGCCTAAACATACCGGTGAATTACGTACACCCTGCCTAATATTTGTAGACTTAGTAATCTTTTAAGATCATGAATCGGTCTTACATTACAGAAATGGTTTCCACCGTTCAGCTCGTCGCGTCGCTAGTTAAACAGTGAACGAAAAAACTATTTCTTTTTACTAATAGTGAATGGGTTTTTCTACTACTTATCCAGAACTATGATAAATACTTCTAGTTAATGGCAATATGCTCGCTGTCTAAAACATAAGATTTAAAAATATACCGAACTGTGGGTATACTTTGGCACCTACGACCGTATAATCTAAAATTGCGATAAACAGAATTTTTTGATGTAATATTTATACCAATTAAATTAATGGAACTCGATCCCATTCCATTGGAGTGAAATCAAATTTCTGTTTATTTGATCAGGAAGTACTTGGCACATTGAAAAATCAATTGAGTGGTCAACCCGTAGGGAAATAAACGCCCGCCAAAGTAAACATATTTGCTTAGGAGTACGTAACGACAACATTTCCTTACGGTTTTCTGACCTTTTAAGCCTGTGTGGAAGTTGGGTCCCAGTTTAGATTAATACAATGGTCAGGCTAAGTACAATCTTATGTCCTATTAAAATGTCAACGCCAGGATGACCTTTAAACCTCCCACGGTGGTCTTTCTTTTCAAACAGATTCTTTGGAGACGGAATGTTTTAAAAACGTCTTTGTTTTCATATGGCTTCGCTCGGTAGGTAAAATTTTCCTTATTTTACTTGTTGTACCTTTCTGTGGTCCGTATTATTATTTAGAAAGAATAATAAATGTTCAAATACATATTTATGTAACGGCAGCTTGCGATGGACTTTGCAAACATAAAATAAACAATGCTTCGGGTAGGAATCGAACACACGCCATTCGTCGCAACGGTAGTAAGTTTGCTACAACAAACGTACCTACAGTCAAATTGCAATTTTTTTATATCTAGCTGAAATTGATATGCCCCGCTGCAAAAATAGGATGCCCGAAACATGCTGAAAAGGAACAAATTTAATTTTTATCGCCCTATAACCTTCAGAATCTTCCATAATTACCAGCAAACTAACCATAACATCTGCTGTTCTAGTTTTGAAAACAAAGAGAAACGATGACTGTTCCGTATTAAAATGCTTTTAACAAAATTTAATTTGGTCTTCATTTACTTAGGACGAAAGTGGTACACTATGAAAATAGACGTTGTTCCACAATCCACTACGGCTTTGATATTAGTATAGTACTTACAGAGTTAGCTTTATTTTTTTTAAGCATTTGGGATAGGAAAGTGTTTTAGCTAAGCTTGGGATTAAGTACTTTTGTAGAGGTATTATATTGTTAGGCCAAAATTGTGTTAAGAGATTAGCATTTTGATAATAAACTTATTAATGTAGAGAGCGGGCTTTTGATGTCCAAAGAGTTACTACTGCTATCAGCACTAGGTAATCACTGTAGTTGGAAGTGCACGAGGTTTCATATTAAAATTATTACTAAAGTTGTCTCGGGATGTATAGATACAGTAAGCAGTGCCAGCAATAAGGATGAATTTGTTTTATTAGAATATTATGGACGTTATTAAAATTTTAATCATAACTGTTTGTGTGTATTTTAATATGTAGCTTAAAATAATTGTATGTATTCATTGCCATTTTTATATTTTTAATTTATTTACATTTACATACAGTCATAAATTACAGCTAACATTAGGTCAATCCACGATGATTCATACACGCACTGCAAATGTATTCAAGGAAATAAAGCCAAGTAATAATTCCAGGGACTGCGGTCACGCGAAACGAATGCTAGGTAGCGTTCAGGAAGGCAAACGTTTATCTTGATAAGCGGGACAATAAAACGGTTTTCTTGTCCTACATATTATGGAAATTATTACAGGAAAAGGGTGGCGCTATTGCCTCGATTGTGAAAGAAAACAGCGTGAGGGAAGGGCACGAAACATATCGATATATAGATATGTGATATCTTTAAATAGTATAAAGCAAGTCACTGTTTTCGTCTTCTTTTAAACCGACGCAACGGATTTAGATACAATTTTCACTATTATTTAGAGTATTTTTTCCGAAATGTTAATATGTATAACACATGAAGGTTATAGTAATGCCGAGAATTCTATAGTTACAAGACCTACATAACACACACTGTAAAACCGTGCATAATAGGGTTAGTTCAACATACCTACAAATGGTCGTATCGATGTAGACAACGGAAAAATCAAAATGTTTTGGAAAATATAAAAATATACTTAAGTAATTAGTAGTAGTAATTTCTTGAACTTTAAAGATTTTATCCAACATTTTCGAAATATTTCACCCAACCTTGGCAAAATCAGTATGCATTCTAAATAGAATATTAAATTAAAGGTAAACCAAACAGTTTATAATATGTTGTATATGTGGGATATTAGAGTTTTTAATTTTATCAGTGACCGAACACTGAATCCGTATCTCACTATGTTGGAATAAATGAAATGAAATGATATTTATTTCTGTAAATAGATCTTTTCAGGACACTTTTACAAGTCGATTTTTACATATTTTTTTTTAACTAGATGGCGCCGACGTTTCCTATCTAACGACCTCTGAGAAGAAACGTCGAAACAAACTCAGAGAATCATGGTCTCTTTTAAAGTCCAGACAATAGTTGTTGTTAGATATGCGAGTTTAACAATGTAGGGCAAAATCTGAACAGGCCTTTTGAAGAAAGAGCCATAGCAGCTTTGAGTTGACCTGTCCTAACTGACGGCACGCATACATCAGTCATCGTGTAGCTCAACCATTTTATAGGGAGCTCAACGACCCGTCGCACAACGATACCAGATCAGCAGGACATTTGTGTAGGTCATGTGAAATACTCAAAACTGTCAGAGAAGTTTATTATACATCTGATACGTGTTAAAGCTAACCTACATAGTAGATACCTAACCTAATACCTACATAATAGTCATTACTCACTGAAAAAATTAAAATAGTGATCAGAATTCGTATGAAATATAGTATAAGTAATTTGAAGGAAATTTATTTGAGTTATTGAAATGCCAACTTGTGCACATCAAATGAAACAGGACTAGGACTTATAGACATGCAGAATTGAAAACTGTCATCTGTAGGCACTTTCTTTTCCTTTGATATGAATATCAAAATCTGTACTTCTTCCCTTTTGTCGGAGAAATGCCAAGCGCATATGACACCATTGAGGAATTGTGTCGTTGCACTAAAATACAACTGCCTCATTAGTCTTGTGGTCCCAAGCGCGATTGCTACGCTATAGGTCCTGTGTTCGATCAAAGTGCTATTGAGTTTTTCCATAAATTTCTCAGTAGCAGTTTTGTGTCTGGATTTGCCCGGTCAAAAAAACTTTTCTCGCCCCCTATTACATGGTACCTTAACATATCGGTGAAATGTGGGTGTACATTAGTACACCTCTGCCTTACCTTCCGGGGAATACAGGCGTGATGGTATGTAGGTATAATTAAATAACTATAATATACTTACCAAACGTTATTAAATATCTCATCGTTATTAAAACAGGGACATGCAACAAGGACCCAACAAAAAATTAATTACAAAATGCCTCATAAAAGTGTTGGCAAACAATGTTTCACACAAAAAGCTGCTTTCATAAAAGCGTTGCATAATATCGAATATTTTTACTTGCTACCACAAAAAAATATAAAAAAAACTGTGTAATAACGGTGAACTTTTTCGAAACCAAGTTGATCGGAGAATATCGTTGATAAAACTGGAGATGAACACCTGGTTTTAAACTCACATTAGCATGTTATTAAAGACTTTTTGATCTTGTTTTAAGACGAAGAGTCGAAAGATAAAGATATTTAATTTTGCAAATATTTACCAGTAGGTAGACGTGGTAGCGGTGATAGAAGTGATTAATTACTTGGCGCAGTAATATTATTCTTCAGTGATGACAGCATTCCTTTTTATGTTTTTTATACCATTTTTGTACCTATCCTTATATTTTTAATTATCAAATGTAATAACGTATTAGTAAAATAATTAGTTATTTATCTTCTGAGTGTATCTTGTTTGTAGGTACAGTGGGCTATAGCTGTTACCTGACCCACCCTAGGTGGGCCGGCGTGGTCTAAGTGGATCAGGTAACAGCTATAACCCACTGTACATATTTATTTATTCTTGTCCAAACTGCGTTAATAATAAAATATTTATTCTTCTTTTATAGGTTACGAGTTACGAGTTCTGTCATATTCTATCAATTAGCACGCAAAAACTTAACAAGTGTCGTCTTAACAACATTTACAGTTTGTTCGAAATAAGTAAGCCGATCGGAAGTAGTCTGCAAGTCGCTGCGCAGTAGTAATTTTTACGTCAAAATCAAGAGTGCGCATGCGTGGTAATGGCGCGAGGGGCGCGTCTTCGCTGTTTCACTCAATCCTTAGTGTTTGATGCATAATTCTGTCTCGCTCCCCCAGTGCAAGTACACAGTCAGTGCCAAAAGTGCTACGCGTTGTTTTTATTTTGACGTAATTGTTGTTTAGTTCTTGGATATTGTTTTTGTTATTTCTCATTGCTTATGTATTATTGTGGTTTGACCTTGTTTCTTTTTGCTGAAAAAAGCCTAAACGCAACACTGTTTTGCAAATCTGTGGACTATTTAAATTTTAAATGACAATTTAATGATTTTGTGAAAATTCAAGTATGGATTTTATCAATAAAGCTATCCAGCAATATTACTCGTAACGTTAAAAAAAAATATCTTATTTTCGAAATTATTTGAATACGTTTCCGAACGCTAACACTTTATTACGCGACTGTAACTGCGCGGCCCCAGAAAACGGCTAACTTCCGATCGGCTTACTTATTTCGAACAAACTGTACTTAAAAGAAATATTTAAATAAAAACTAGCTGGAAATGACCTGTATCCATGAAGGTATTACTTTAGGCTCACCTACTTTATAAGCACACCATTAGGTAATTCTACACGGGGCCGGATTATCCATTAGGCAAAATTGAGCTAGGCAACATTCTCAACCAGTCTCTTGTTACCATTATATTAGTAAATGTTATATAGCGGACAATGCCTGAAAGGTATTGTTATTACAACGATAGGTTCTTACAGAAAACCTCAAAAAGAAAAGGGTAGATATACAAACCTTAAACGCATTTGCTATAGTTATCTTCGTCAACTTAATTGACTTTTGACCTGACATCGTCTTCCCTTTTTCCAAGTTCCTTTTCCCTTGGCTGGATGTGTCGTGGCGTGTCATTTATACTTACGGATAAACATAAATAATATAGCGGACAAACACAGCCACTTGTGTGGCATCCAAACTACTCTAGTATTGGCTAAGGGTATACTCACACTGAGTCGAAAAATACTAAAAATATCTTAATAAGATCTAAATTGTAGTGAAGAAAAAATGCAATCTTACCTAAGATACTCACATTAACTGTGATATCGAATTTCTTTTCCATTATTTTTATTATAATTAACTATAAGCATTTGTTAACGCCAAATATAGTGAATGTGTAAAAAAGATCTTTAAGTTATGCATGCATAATGCAGTTCACCCCCTAATGAACTGAAACTACATTTATGGTTCTACGTCTATCACTTTAGCCCCGTCAATGTTGATTTGCGTTGTTTAAAAATTCTAGAATTTGTTACAGTCAAGTCAACCCAAAATCCTTCAAGATAGCATATCATCAAACAAAATTGATAGCCTAAAAGATTTTGACCCAATCTTGAAGGACATCCTAACAAAGAGAGAAAAATCTAAGTAAGGATATCAAACACATTCTACAAAGCCCTTCAACAAACGCACGGAAAGGTAAAATACAGTATAGTGTATGTCACGTACATTTCAGACCATTTGCTTATTATTAAGAGGAGTACCTTGCCCTCAGGACGTGCCTCCCGCTTCGTTTAGAAATTGGGTCGGCCCTCTCCCTTTAAAGTAGGGACCATTATGAAACAGCTTAAGAATAAATCGATGACGCGTTTTTCGTCATTTCCTGGGACTTATTTATTATTTGCGTTGATAATCCAATCAGAAATAGTTACTTCATTTCGCTATCATGCAGCAAACGTTATACCTATTAAAACAAATTAACAGTTACCTACGCGCGCTCCGGAATGTTTTCATAATTTCGTCACGATATTGATAATGATAAATTATATTTAGTTCTCTAAATAGATCCTTCAAAAAGACGAGCAGTGTTAGGCTTTAGTAGTAGCAGTTACTTTCACCAAGTCAATGTTTTACATATATATTTTAAGCTAGATGTCGCCAGCTTTTCCTATAAGACGACCTCCGAGAAAGAAAAGCCGAAACAAACTCAGAGAATCATGGTCTCTTTTTAAGTCCAGTAATTAATATTAAAATTCCCATAAAGTTCTAAATGCGTCTGACTGAAGTCATTCCTAGGAAGCGTTGGCGGACGAAATAGAGACCAGAGTGTTCGTACAACATAAAAGTATAATTTATTCAAAGATCCTTTCAAAAAGTTTTGCATATTTTATATAAAGTATTACCAGTCGACAAAAGTGCGACTATTTCTTTATTAATGCCAAGTTTATCTAGGTTGAGCCACAGGTGGCCGCGGAAAGCCTTATCGAAAATTGAAATTTACTGTAAACGAAAATGTTTTAACTTTAAGCCAAGCGGGAGCGTGACGTCACGTAATTTATATATTGAAAATATTTTCCTGAAAGTCTTGCGGAAATATTTAAAAACTGTGCCCATTGATGGAAGCACTGGTCGCGGTTAATTTGTGGATGGGTGCACATTTTCAACATATCAATATATACTTTGTGCCTAGGTCATTAAGTTCAATTGGAAATTCCTAAAGGTAGTTTGCCGCCCAAAAGCTGGATTGGTAAACATTTCGTTTTTTTTTCTCATTTCATAAAGTTGATAGTAGGCACTCCTAATATAGATCCGTAACTTCTCAATGGTCGTGTCTTATGTATACCTTGACTTGGAGACTATAAATAGGTTCTTTCTTTAATAATAAAAAAAGCTGCTGCATTTAATAATAATTAAAAAAACAGTTTATTCTGAAAGGAACATAGAGGACGAAGTAACTAAAGTCTCTACTTTATAGAACTATGAGACAGTTTCTCAACGCGAAGTAGACATACTTCGCAAATGGGACCTTTGCGTTGAGAAACTGTTTCTTACGTACGTATCTAGTATCTACATAGTTTCCTTAAACTTAGTAACAGAGTAAAGGGTACCTAGAAAGTACACGTAGTTTTCAAAATACATAAACATTACATAACAAACCAACAGGCCTGTATTCCCCGAATGGTAAGCAGAGGTGTACTAATTTACTCCCACATTTTACTGGTATGTTTAGGTCCCATATAATAGGGGGCGAGCCTATTGCCATTAACCGGGCACAGTTCCAAACTCCTAGCTGCTACTGAAAATTTCATAGAAAACCCCAAAAACAATACTCGACCTGGGAATCGAACCTAAGACCTCTAGCAAAGCTGTTGCGCTTAGGTCACACTAGACTAATGAGGCAGCCAAATGATGAAAACAAATTGTTTAAAGTTACGTAAGAATGATAATGGAATCGTACACACGGCCTCACATCAAGCTATTCGAAACCAGTTTTGATTGACCTCTCATTGTAAAGGTTTTCGGTACAATTCAAGGCCAGTTTATACTGGATTTGTATAGCTTGATGTACTTCGTACGTACGTACGTCGTACGTACGTTAATATTGCATTAATGAAGTTGGAAGATTAATTAATATTGAGCTCATTACAGTCGGTAGCGACCACGATAGACACATCGTAATGGTGTTAATTAACTTGCACGTAGCAATGGATGTTAATCAATGATGGATTGCCGTATTATTAAATTATATAATGATACTTTATCGTATTACTTATGTAAACGTTCTTAGATTGATATTTATTACGTGTAATGCTTTAATATAGCTTTAAAACCAGCCTGAAATATTCACTGAATAAAATCTTCTATCAGAGTTGATGTAAAGCGAATGCTGACTTTGGGACATTATAATCATTTGATCTCAATGTTTAAATTATCCAAATTCTAAAACATAATACATTATATTTGTAAGAAAGTAACTAATGCATACATAAGTATTGGTACGACAATCTTCTTACATACAATTCGAGCCATGGTCACAATATTAACATTGTTTTTTGCTTTTTTAAAAAATAAAGGCACATTTTCGAACGCAATAATAAAAGAAAACAGCACACAAAATAGGTAGGTTCACAAAAAATCATTGAAACCTCTTTGAGCCAATTCGAATTTTAAACCAATTCGAATTAAATGTGGTTCTCTTAATCAACGTCACCATAAATTCTCTCAAATATTTTCATTTAAATTTTGAGAGGCTTTATCGCCAGGTACGTGGAAAATATGCGAGTTTAATGAAAGGCATTCCTTGGAGTTCGTACGTGTCATGTGCCCTAGTGGCTCGGAAAAGTATACTGGATCAGTTTGGGGCGGTTTTGACCGTTATGTGTTACAACCTTTATACCTAATGTTTAATGTGATCTTTAAAATTACCTTTTTATCTTAATTGCTTATATCAATAAACTACGTGTGATTGCATAGAAATAATCTACCAGTTGCACTAACTTAAATAGTGTATAACTTTTTCACTATATGTTTAGTCCTAGTAGCGGTAACTTATTACTACTGAACTGTCCTATTACATGGCCTTAACAGACCGAGAAACTGGGTATTACAGCACTACTGAAATATACCTCCTCTCAGCGTAAATAAATCGTATGTTTGTTCTGTATTTTGTCTTCATGGAAGCATACAGAACAAACCTGCTAAGGCTTGTACAGTAGATATAGTACCTATCTGGCTGACATAATTATCATCATCTTCCTAACCTTCTAAACTACATAATATGTTGGGAGTAGCTTCCAGCCTATTCAGATACGGCTGAATTTCAGTACTTTTATCGAAGCGACTGCCATTAGATTTCCGCGACTCAATTTCTGGACAATTCTGGTTGTCAGACTTTTTGTGTTTCGGTGGTCATAGTTGTTCGGACAATCAGGACTGCCGGCTTTAGGTGCTCTTCGAAAATCAAAAGGGATCTCAGTGTGTTGAGTGATGGGTGTGTTCTAAATAATTTATGAAAATAATGATGATGAGAGGAATGATTTCTTCAATGAGGCGATTTTCGCCGACAATCTATGGAATGACAGTTTTTAATGTATATTTTTGTTATTTAAATGAGAATAATCAAAAATAACCAACAATGTCCCATTTCCGATTACCCACTTCGACTTTAATATACATAAAAGTCGTTCAAATTTGGAATCGCACGACAGGTAAACATGACTCCTTTGCAAGTTTTCAACAATAACAAGGAATGCTTTTAGTGTGATTATGTCGTTGAATCTTTTGCTTTTTGCACGAAGGGAGCATTATTAGAAGTCATTCTTGGATAGCGCAGAGAGAAATTGCACAGTAATGACTACATAACTATGGCTTGGTAGCGTGTAGGCCGTATCTATTCCCGTAATGATGCCATTGTTTGAAATGCACAGAGATCATACCTGACGTTTCTATACTAATTAAACTTTATTATTCAGGTTGTTTTTCTAAGGCAATTTTACCTATTATTCTGTAGGTTTTAATAACATCGAAAGAGGGACTACGAGTCCGCTCATAAAAAAATGTTCTCTCTGTAATTTGTCTTCCCATATTTCAATGCCTTAATTTAAAAAAGTTCTTATAAATATCGTATACAGCGATTATGCGCACAATGCCTGTGTAAATTCCATCCAAATATACCCCTTTTCCGACGGGCCATTTTCGAGTACTTGCGAGCCTATCGAACAGAAATGGATGTTTTAAATAGGTAGGATCTATACGAGATCGTACGACTCTCAATAAGAAGATAGAAGAATAACTAAGTATATTATTTAATATAATGGGCAGGAATACATAGTAGGGAAACGAAACTCATACCACAAGCAATTTTTATTCAGGTTACAACGCGGCAATTATGCATCCTATTTGCATGAAAATCTCAGTAAAACAAGCTGCCGGCAAAATATGTAAATCTTTGTATAATTTCAATTCATTAAAAAGTTTACAAATAAATATCATTTATCTGAATTCGATGGAAATAAGCTCTTTACGAAATAAATTCAACCTCTATTCGTAAATAATAACTTTTATGAAAATAAGAATAATCGAACGCAACACGCAGCAACGCGACTGCTTGCTTTAAATTAAATGTAGGCGCTCATTTCTCGTTTAATAAAGACGACTCAGTAACAATAAACAAGATGGCAACAAATAAAGTTATATTTAACAGCAGTGTTTACGATTCGGTGGTTGTTGTGTAAATAGTTTTAATTATTGTGTGAATAATTATCAAACTTGTTTGTGAATTGAGACTGAAAAATTACTGTTAGTTCCTACATAGGTACCTACGTACAGTAATTTCGTTGTAATATATTATTTTAAAGATTCAAATTCGGTTTAAAGATTCTTTATTTATTCTAAAGAACAATGTTCACTAACGAATAAATATATAATAATATGTGTAATTAAGCTATCCAGTGCCTATTACAATAGGTAGTACATAATCTTTCGTGTGTGTTTTACTACAATTTAAGTATATAAGTGAGTATTAAACATTGTAATGAAATTATTGAGAAATTTAAATCTTTATTGCGTTCTTAGGAACATAGTCGGTCATAATATCGTCAATACTTACTTATTTACTTTGCACGTACAGTTTGAAATAGGTATGTACAGTTTAGAAAAGAAAACTACTACATTAAACAAACATAATTATTAGGAGATGAATATCTTAGCAGGCGCTATTCTTTACCGAAAGTATTAAATTAAGATCTTATTTATGGCGTAACTAATAATTGAACAAATTTAATTGCTGCTTAGGTATACAAAGCTGGATAATGGTTGCTCAGACTATCTAAGATTAATTAAATGAATAACAATTATTTGAATAAATTACTACACATTTTTATTGCCTCATTAGTCCAGTGGGCCTAAGCGCGACTGCTACGCTAGAGGTCCTGGGTTTGATCCCCAAGTCGAGCAAAGTGTTAATGGGTTTTTCTATGAAACTAAGTTGCAGCTCGGAGCCCCTATTAGATGGCGCTTAAACATACCGGCGAAGTGTGGGTGTACATTAGTACACCTCTGCCTAAACCTTCGGGGAATATAGGCGTGATGGTATGCATGTTTTATGTTACTACACACTTCACTTAACATTACCGATTACTCTGTAAAGAATTTTGATTTATTAACGCATTAAATCCATACACAAAATATATATTTGTAAAATATATTATGTTTTAATAAAAGTAACTTTCATACACATTAATAAGATACGTTATTCAATAAACTTATTAATCTATAAGTCTACACCCTCTTATTGTATAACCACTAATGCGAGCTTCTTATTCAATTACCTACTAGCTATATTAAATTAATTCACACAGTGAGACGATGACGTAGGTGTACAGACTAATTAATTTAAGCCAAATTAGTAGTATATTTCGTAGCTATGAAATATTTCAAGTACCAGTCTAGGGAATCAGGCGAATAATTCGTAATTACTTAGTGCGGGCGTTAATTTAGTAAATGGCTGACTGGAGCAATTGTAATGCAATCTGTGCAAATCGAGGGGGGGGGGGGGGGGAGTATGGCGCATGGGCGTATGGCGTATGGCGCCAAAGATACAGATCTAGCATGGCGGGCCGCGTGACCGCCGACCCCTGCCCCGTTCATGCTATGTGACGTCAGTAGCACGTAGAGTTGCTCATAATATGTCGATAAAAATAATCAAAAATATCTTTAAATACTCAGAAAAATCAGTGCTTCAAAGAACCTACAAAAAAGCTCACCGCAGCTTTAAAAGAGCTGCGAAACTTTTGAAAATAATATATGAAACTATGAAGTCACCCCAGTCTTTTAAAAACTTGACACTAAACGAAATCCAGGAATCTTCTTTCTAGTCGTCAGTTTTAGAAAGAAAAGCTGGGCCATATAAAACGGAAAAACGATGAAAATATCAAGGTTTTTTTTGCAATACTCTGAAAGATGTCATATTTGTCAGTATTTTTTTAGAAATTGTTACATTTAAATAAATACTATTTGTAGGTTAGCTGTGATTTCATTAATATTAGTGTAGTTCTTTCGGTAGGTCTGACTATTTGGTAGTGTAAGTAATTATTTTCTAGATGTGTACAGTTACAATTTGTTGTTATTTTACTATAAATACATTATATGTATATCATATTCAATCCAATTGAAAAAAATATAAAAAACGTGCAAAGCTAAAGTTGTAATTGTTAAGTTTTCTAATATTTTCCATTATTATATTTTTTTCTTTCCTTAAGAACCTTCTACAAACTATTTGAAAACTTAAAAAAAATACGATTGAATTCGATAAAGTCGTTCTCAAGTTATGGCGTGGGTATGGGAAATAGGGATAAATGTTATATAATAAATATTAGATTATTTTTTAGGTCACCCAGATATCGACATTTTTAACTATCGATAATTTCACATCACTTCACAAATCGTGACTTATACGAGTATCCAACTTCGCCGCGGCCGTTATGGGTAAGATGGACGAAATATAGAAATTGCAACCTGAACTAATTATGCAACTAAGGCTACCAGTTGTAAATTGTAGTAATTACATTATAGACTACATGTTGTAATATATCCTTGTAAGTTGAGTTTTGTAACTTTCGGAATAATAATAATGCTTTTGTACAAATAATTATCAATTGTTATTGTGAGATAAAGACTACAGACTCCTCCTAAGCCTAAGCGAAATGTGGGGTGTACATTAATAGGGTGTACATTAATACACCTCTGCCTTACCCTTCGGGTAATACAGGCGGGATGGTATGTTTATGTCATGTTATTATGAGTGGTTATACGGGATTAATTTTTTTTATCTACCGAAAGCTCTCATGGATCAGCTGCCACTTGGAGAGGCAGCAGAGTATGTTGGACTCATACCGACTAAAAACCGCGTTGCCCTTCCCTTGCCCTATAGTGACGACCATGACATTCTCAACAATCGCCGCGACTACGATAAGCTGTAGACCAGCTTTCATTGGACCCCTCCAAAGGCGGCCTCAAGACTAGCTGGCCTCACATTCTGCTCAAAGGCGCACGTGTGGCAAAATTACCTACTAATAATGCAGATAGACGGGACATTAATCACACAATGACCTGTAATAAAATTTTAAATATCTAAATATATATAACTCAAAGACTGTGAAGTGTCTAACTGACATAGTGATCTATCAACGCACAGCCTAAACCACTGGACGGATCGGGCTCAAATTTGGCATGCAGGTAGATGTTATGACGAAGGCATCCGCTAAGAAAGGATTTTGATTAATTCTACCCCCAAGGGGATAAGATAGGGGATGAAAGTTTGTATGAGAAAACACGTGGGCGAAGCCGTGGGCGGAAAGCTAGTTCAAATTATATACCTAGCCAGGGTTCCGCCTACATACAATATGTTTAGTTTAAAAAGCAATAAAAAAGTAAACAAGACTATAAAACAAATTATTTCCGTCAAATCCATCACAATCTAAGAATTGAAAAAAATCTCGCAGAGATGTATCGCAGTGGCTTAATACAATAATGCGTTGGCAGTGACCATGACAATATTAATATATTGCAATACCCTTTATTTCAACCCTACCACTCTTTGATGTACTAATAAATACGTACATTTAGTTAATGCAATTTAATCACCGTTTACTGTCCTGCACATTGTAACGAAAGCCCACAATGATACATTCAAAGATTAATAAAACCCGATTACGTATAGCAGAATGTTAACCCGGGGTTACCTAGCTTAGAACGGTCCACTCCAAAACATTCCTGGGCCCTATGTAGGCAATAAAGCCGCGTAATTACGAAATAACTCTGTACCTGTATTTTCCGCGGGACTATTTATTTAATCACTTTGACGGGAAAATAATGGAGAGGGCAACCACGACGGGCTCCCATCAAAATTGTACGAGGCAATCTATCGTGTACCGTGTTGCCTGTGATAGACCCCTTGTACGTCAGTGTGGGGATTAAATAATTTCCGTGCTGGCTTATAATGGGTTTTGAATAGCTTCGACCTGGACAGTTATTTTGGATACAAAAGACTGATAATATTGTGGTGTGTTTGCTTGTGAAGCTACTTCGATGTTGCGAGCAAGGTAGCAAAGGTTTGATAAGTTGAAATAGCGTGATATTATTGCAAGGGATCGGCGTGCGTTGTCGTATCGTAAACTTTGTGTCAGTATGCTGACAGTATTTTGCAATTTTTCATAAAGTTACAGAATCACCAGCTTATCGTAAAAGACTGATGGTCTATGAAATACCAAGTTTGATATGCTAGTCTGGATTTTGTGTAGAGGTAACCGCGACGCTTGAGGTCTGGGTCCGATTCCTAGGTCGAGCTAAGTGTCATTGGGGCTTTCTATGAAATTTTCAGTAGCAGTTCGTTTGGAATTTTGTGTCCAGGCAATGACAATAGGTAACTATCGGTATATATTAAGAACACCTATATCTAACCCTTGAGGAATACAGGCGTGATGGTATGCATAAATAGTCTCAAACAAGGGGTAATGTTTCTTCTAGAATAATCATAATTTCATTTTCAAGGGACCTTGTGCATCCCTTATTATACGAGTACCCATCTCTCTGACGTATTTCCGTTTGCTTTAATTCGCTTTTGAAACGGAAGTGTGGGAAGTGCCCTCTTTGACTCTGGGTTTGGTTCTATTGCGGTGGGAGGAACTTGTTTATTTATTTTTTAGTAAAGGTTCGGTAAACATGGATGTCTTCCAATTTGCGTAATGGATGCAAATGGATGTTACAAACTGGTAGTATCGTATTTTTTTATAGAGTTACTAGCTTCCGCCCGCGGCTTCGCCCGCATAGTTTGTTGATAAAAAAGTAGCCAATGTCCTTCTCCAGGCTACAGACTATCCATATCAAATTTCATCACTACAATATGCTCCTGTAAACTATGTTACATGATTTGTTTCGTTCAGCGAAAACATGTAGAATTTCCGAATACGAAACACGTGAGCAAGCTAATGAACACGACCGTCAATGACGTCTGCCCCACGCGTCTGCCCGCGTTCGGGTTGCGCACTTGGTGATGGCGCATTGCTT
This sequence comes from Subacronicta megacephala, assembly GCA_958496365.1. Taxonomy (NCBI): domain Eukaryota; kingdom Metazoa; phylum Arthropoda; class Insecta; order Lepidoptera; family Noctuidae; genus Subacronicta; species Subacronicta megacephala. Next base: position 10,946,727 of record OY292520.1, on the reverse strand, counting down.
AGACCGCCCCTCCAGCCCCGCTCTGCGCGCCGCCGACTAACCACTCAAGTCAATCTTATCGTGATATATTTCTTAAACTATTCGTCTTAATTACTTAGTGTAAAAGACAAAGTTGGTCTTCATTAAATACTGAATTCATTAAAAGTATCAGTTTTCATAAAAAAATGCTAAATATTCTAAAATGAGCATTGTAAAAAAGTATCAAATTTAAATGTAATTTATGGCTTATCATTTGTGATATATTGGCTTCCACATAAAAGATAGATATATGCTATCGCTGACTTTTATTTACAACTGTTTTTGGCAAACAATCCCACGATACATTATCTTCATTTAACTTCAACGGTTTAGGCAGCGCACGCCAAAATAGCTCTCAGAGGGTAGGATTTTTTCCGATTTACTTGATACTTATCGTAAAATTATGGCCAAAATTACACAAAATCTTTATAGATTGTAGCCTATGTGTTATTCTGATGTATAAGCTATATTACTGTAAAGTTTCATCAAAATCCGTTCAGTAGTTTTTGCGTGAAGGAGTAACAAACATCCATCCATCCATCCATCCATCCATCCATCCTCACAAACTTTCACATTTATAATATTAGTAGGAAGTAGGAAGTAGGAAGTAGGAAGTAGGAAGTAGGATAGTAGGATTAGTAGGAAGTAGGATTAGTAGGATAGTAGGAAGTAGGAAGTAGGATAGAATTTCCGAATACGAAACACGTGAGCAAGCTAATGAACACGACCGTCAATGACGTCTGCCCCACGCGTCTGCCCGCGTTCGGGTTGCGCACTTGGTGATGGCGCATTGCTTAGACCGCCCCTCCACCCCCGCTCTGCGCGCCGCCGACTAACCACTCAAGTCAATCTTATCGTGATATATTTCTTAAACTATTCGTCTTAATTACTTAGTGTAAAAGACAAAGTTGGTCTTCATTAAATACTGAATTCATTAAAAGTATCAGTTTTCATAAAAAATTGCTAAATATTCTAAAATGAGCATTGTAAAAAAGTATCAAATTTAAATGTAATTTATGGCTTATAATTTGTGATATATTGGCTTCCACATAAAAGATAGATATATGCTATCGCTGACTTTTATTTACAACTGTTTTTGGCAAACAATCCCACGATACATTATCTTCATTTAACTTCAACGGTTTAGGCAGCGCACGCCAAAATAGCTCTCAGAGGGTAGGATTTTTTCCGATTTACTTGATACTTATCGTAAAATTATGGCCAAAATTACACAAAATCTTTATAGATTGTAGCCTATGTGTTATTCTGATGTATAAGCTATATTACTGTAAAGTTTCATCAAAATCCGTTCAGTAGTTTTTGCGTGAAGGAGTAACAAACATCCATCCATCCATCCATCCATCCATCCATCCTCACAAACTTTCACATTTATAATATTAGTAGGAAGTAGGAAGTAGGATTAGTAGGAAGTAGGATAGGAAGTAGGATGTTATTTCGTTTTGATTACCGTTTTTTTTATTGTTATATTTTTATTGAAAAATTGTATATTAAAATATATTGATTTAAAAGATATATAATAATTGCCTAAGATAGGTATTATGGTAATTAATTACCTATACCGAGTTATTACATTTACACAGAAAATGGCTTGATACCTAGTAATAATAAAGTCAGCTCAGTGATTATGAATAACTGATTATGGTCTGTAAAAGAAGTACCTATTTACGCGACAAAACCTCGTAAAAAGTATACTTAACATATCACGCGAGTTATTCTAAAAGAGCTTGGAAGAAGCGAATTGATAGAGACTTGAATTATTAAGTGAAAGAAAAATTCATATCTTTCTTGAAATCGATATTTCGCATTATGAAACGCTAAAAATATGATAAAAATATCCAAAAATGTATTTATTGGACTGCAGTTACTTTTTGGTGTGCGATATATCCTCATGAATAGTCTGCCACATGGTGAGGCGATAGCATGTCGGGTCCATACCAACTACAAACCGCACAAGCTTTTCATTGACCTAGTCGCGGTCATGGGTTTGTTACGATAGCGATCTCATAATTTGATGAAGTAAATGTCAAATTTAAAAAAAATTGTATTGCCCTACGGATAGTTTTATTTCTAGTCAGCTAGATGAGGTCAGTACGGGTACAATATTTAAATTTTGAATAGAGAATTCTGTGCGAACGGATATGGCTTGAAGTTATTTGGCGCCAGACATATTTGGTGGAGAAAACGTATTTTACGAATTGAAATAAAACTACTTTTTAAGAATAATATTTTGGAATTTTCGACGTTTCGTTTTATTTCTAGTCAGCTAGATGAGGTCAGTACGGGTACGGCAAGTAAATAATACTTATAGAAGTATAAGAGAGCTATTAACTTTCCATAGTCGTTCATAAACTGTTAACACAATATTTTGGAAACATAATTTCCCTAAGGGTTGCGGAGGTCAGATGGGAGAAGCCTCCTTATAGTCTGAATTTCACCATAATAATGTTGCAAAAATTTATTACGAATAAGTATCACTACCACAAGTACACTATATCTGTATATAAATTAGATAATATACATACTATTACGCTCGTTTTCCCCAAAGGACCAGGCGGAGGTGTAGGTACTAATGTATGTACCTATACCCACTCAGTTTGCCGGTATCTTTAGGTCCAATGTTATAGGGGCGAGCCTATGGACATTAAAAGGGTACAAAGCCAAGCTTCGAACTGCTACTAAGAACTTCATTATAAAACCCGCGTTTCTAGCGTAGCATTCGCGCTTGGAACCACTAGACTAATTAGGAAGTCAAACATAAATTATAAGTATTAAAGGTTTCAAAATTATCGTAAGGAATCGTAATACACGAATACTAAAAGATGATAGAGAAGTAGATTTGGATTAATGTTACTGAATTATGATCACGTTTTTGGGGACAAAAGGTGGTGACGATTAGTAAGTTAGTTCTATGAAATTTTCAGTAGCAGCTCAGAGTTTGGATCCGTACCCGGTTAAGGCCTATTAAGTACATTGGATCATACCGGTGAACTGAGGGTGAACGTAAGTACATCTCTGCCTAACCCGTCAAACATAACATACCAACTTGCCTTACCACCCATAAAGGCATGATGGTATGTTATATTTATGTATAAGAAAATATATTCTTATATATCCAAACTTAAAACAATTAATTTCATTATTGTTAGAACATCTGCTTAATAAGATATAATAAACGGCGAGAAGAAACGATTGTATCACATTCAAACATTTTTAAACATCTCATAATTATGAGCAACAAAAAATTTTAAACCAAGTATATAATTACTAAAACATATTTCATCTTCACATTGGAGCACTCACTAAAAGCAATACGCTTTTAAACTGTCTTCAATCTACAATAAAATGTTTTATTCAACACTCATTGTTTCTGAATGATCAACTATTTATTTGCCATCTCCTCCGACTGATAACTCTTGCAATGGAGTATCTACTGGTTTAAATATAGCAGTTTTTAATAATTCAATGCGTCAAGGCGCAATCACTTGAAAGATATTGATGTTCGCCTCTGTTTTACGGTAATCTGTGATTGAAATTCTTAACGCGCGCGAATCGGATTGGTTGTTGATTGTTTTTTGTTCGGCGAACAATTTATTTAAATTTTGAATAGAGAATTCCGTGCAAACGGATATGGCTTGAAGTTATTTGGCGCCAGACATATTTGGTGGAGAAAAAGTATTTTACGAATTGAAATAAAACTACTTTTTAAGAATGATATTTTGGAATTTTCGACGTTTCGGATCCTATAAAGCATTCATGATCATAGTTATCATAATGTTAAAATTACCTACTTTACTTACAAAAAAAAAGGTAGCTGTTGCCTGAATAGCAACGCGTTCAACACCCGGGAATGGAACGGAAAGGACTTGAAACGTCAGAAGTCGATATTATTAATATAACTGGATAAAATCCGTAACAAGTATTATTTTTACGAATGACTTCGAATTTAACCAAAATTATTTATATATAAAAGAAAAACAATATAACTACCTACCTACCTATTATGTTTTTTTTAAATTTAATGAGAATAAACAGTTTAGTAGGTATAATCTCAAACTACCACGAAAAATTTGAACTCTGAGGAAATCGAATCTTTCTATCCATGAACTAGCACATTTCCTGGATTATGCAATGTGAGGAGACGGAAATGCATTCTCGCACAGTTATGGTGTTAATAGATATTGTCCGAGTAAACTGTCAATGTTTGTAAATCCTGCACCGGTCACGTCTGGCCACGTTTTGTACGTAAATAGTGCGATACTTGAGCTTAACCAACAAGTTCCGTATCTGCTTAGACTTATGGGAAAAAAGAGGTATACGATTATGTAATGTTAGAAACTTCTTTCATTAAAGTCTAAGATTACGTAAATCTATTGTAGGGTAGGGGGTAGGTCGGTTGTAGGAGGTAATCTCTGGATTTACAGAACCGATTTTGGAAATTTCTTTTACGCCAAAATTTCCGAAATTTCTTTTTTTTAAGCCACGTTATTTGTGAGTGTTATAGGTTATATTACCCACCGAAGTGAGTATGGATCAGCTAGTCTATAATAAATCGATATAAAATGCTGTTTATTGGCAAGCATATCATAAGAGAATTATTGAAAAAGGAAATTTTAGGAGGCTAGGAAAATTCAAAAATCAATATTATGTCTATAGAATTTTTGTATAATTTATTGAAATTTTGTCGAGCTATCGAAAGCTCGACTGACAAGATAAGGCGTAGTTAACTAATACACGTGTGCGTGTAATTGTGTGTTTTACACGGCATGGCGTAGTTTTGGCCGGCCTCACTTCTTTGTTCGCAAAGTTCCATCTTAAGTTTTTATTTGATCTGAGGCATAAATTGGACTAACTTGTGCGCATGAGCTGGCTCCGTCTTTGAGTAATAAAATTATAAACTTAACGTTAATTGTAATAAACTGATCTCTATAACCGAGGTACAACCTATTTATTCCGAACTAAAATAAAAAATAATATTCCATTTAGTTTATATTATTGTTACCATGCTGGCCGCAAAAAATGAACCCACATCACTTCAACTTCAAATAATAAAAAGAAATCTAGTTCTTAATTTAAAAATTCTGAACGATGCCTCATGATACCCGCTTAAATAATAACTCATTTAGTCCAGAGCAAATCGATTTTCTAACAATCCAGTCCAATTTATGTCTATCTTCTATATTCCCATAAAACTTAAGTTAAACAAGTTACAAGACCTTGGGATGAATCCAAATCTACCTGACCTAATCTTGGCTGCTGTCAGAACATGTTTTAGTCTAGTTTTGTTGATTTTTAATAAAACAAAAGGTAGACAGAATACGAAAAGGTTAGCCCCTAAAAATAGAGCTGACGTCAGACTTGGGTATATTTTTGCTACGAATGTGGTTTCCTCCTAGGTATTTATTTTGTACCTCGGTATAATTTTACTTTATATGATAAAATAAGAGATCTAGTTATTATCTGTTGCCTGCAAATTGACTTGACTTTTTGAGAGAAAATTTAGCCTAACCTTTCTGAACAGGCTTGAAGACGAATCCTACTTCCTTTATCAATTCCTTCCCCAAACCATACATTCAAATTTCGCGCCTTGGTCGCCCATAAACCTGTGCAAGCCACACTAACGCCCTCTCACGGCTATGGCGAGAACTGTTCCGTTGGCTGTCAAGTCTGTCATCGATTCAAAATCCGAAGCGGCCGCTCGCGAGTAAAATTAGAAATATTTTGGTGAAAAACTCTTTACAAGTGCAGCAAAGTGTACAAAGGTGGTGACGTGAACCCAGTAAGTACCTAGAATAATCCATCTTCCTATTTCTCTCCAGTTTTCTGCCTGGGTCGAGTTGAGGGAATATCCTTAAAGTTAAGCTTAAACACTTTCTTTTATAGTACCTACGGATAATCCTTGTAGATCGTTTGCCTCTTGGGGTATGTCAGACACCGACTAAAACCCGAACTTTGTCTTACCTATAGCTATACCACGATGAACTAGTGGTCACTGGACCCCTTTAAAAAGTTAAGCATTGCCCCGCATCCTACTCAAAAGCGCGCTTGTGGCGACTTGAGAACCTCCTCCTTTTTTGGTCGGTTAAAAAGATTTAAACACTTTACCGAACAGAACAGTTCCTTAAAATACCCGGTTCTGTTAATAGAGATAAGCATTATCTTAAAAACACAAACAACAAGCTTCACAACACTACAAATATATGGTACAGCACATCAGGTTATACAAAACTGTCAAATTTCTCCAAATGATATTAAACCCTAAAATGTTGATGATTAAGTTGAAAATTAACTGAGAAAATTTGACATTTTGTAGTAGCTTGATGTGCCGGCGACCTTACCTACCAATTCCGCACAATAGTACGTAATTGTCCTAATCAACGTCACGTAGCAATGTGTAAAAACCCTAAACTGATCCGTGTTTAGATAATGGAATTATGATTAGCACGATTCAGTAATTGAATTTGGAACAGTCCACTGGCTGAACGAATGGTTCACGTATAACGGTGTTAGAGTAATGAAATTCAACAGTACTAATAAATTTATGCCAATGCGTGGGTTTGTGCGAAAACTTATTGTTTTATTGGGTAAATTACACGGTTGAGTGAGTTTCGTGAACACATAAATGTGGTGCTGGATTGTAGGTGTGTTCTGTTTTCCCTTCATATTTTTTTATGTTTCTGCATAACGGGTTTAGGCTAAGAGGATGTAAACCTAGTAAGTTTACTACATAAAGGTTAAGTATAATTTCATTTGCCTTTATTTAATACTTATTTTGTAGTACCTAATAACTTGGGTTAAATTCTTTCCTGGAATAAAAATATAGTCACGTTCCTAAAGGTGCATAGAGAAATAGGCAAAGCATGTTCCTCTCTGCATAGGGAAAAGCTCGACGAGCAAGTTACGTCGAACATCACTTATTGTTTGTTCAATGCTGAACGTTAAAGCTTCAGCTTTGCTAGGAATTAAAAACAATTCAATCTTTGCCAATCCTATTGCTTGTAACCGGACGTTAATATAAACTCCGAGCTATGACTGAGAATTTCATAGAACCCCAATAATATTGCTCGACCTGGGAATCGAGCCAACGACTTCTAAAGAGGTGGTGCTAAAATTTTTCCTGAAAGGCGTCACAGCGCTTTTGGCGCCGAACTAAAATTACGTATACTTTTAACAAGTTTGAATTTGCTCGAATCAAACTCATCTTTGCACACGGAGACTAGCCATAACTTTTATAAGAAAATTCTTTACCTTACCTTACTAAGGTTATGTGATTAATATTTCATCAAATTCTATCACTTTGATCAATTTCTATATTAACATGAAAATCCAGAGTCTCCTTTGTAGGTAGGTACACAATGTTACTATATAATCCATAAAAGAATTTATGACCGTACAAAAAAGGTATAAAATTCATCCATATAAGCTTCATACGATATCGTATGGCGGAATCTTCATACTGTTTCAAAGACACTTGGCAACTTTTCACTTCGCTCGAATAGTTGAACAACTTCAGAATTTCAAAGTAGAATGTTGAAAAACGAATTGTTACTGGGGCGGGTTGAAAGGATCAGAAGGTTTTTGGCTGGTGTTAAGAATGAAAGTGAATAAAAATCTTAGGCTTATAGGCTAATTTTAAACCATGTCTATAAATTGTTAGTATTGCGTCATTGATCTAGGACATTAGGAATTACTGAAAACCCAATTTTTTTTTTAGTATTTAGGGTTCTTTTAGTCGCACTTCAATCTAGGTTTTAATGGATATTTCAGGAAAAGTTTTGGTTGTGAGATTAGTGTATGGTTAAAGTTTAAATTTTGATACATACGACTGCTTTTATCTGAAAGCAGTTATAGAAGTAATTCAAAACCTAAATCTGCCTAATTTTGATATAAACGTTTCTTTCGAAATGCAAAAGAATTGGTACAAGGAATCATGATAAGATTTAAATAAAACATAATACAAGTTTCCAAAATACTCGTATATTTTTGTCAATTTTAAGTTCGTATCTATTTGTTGAACAAATCACAAGAATATGGTCGACAAGAGAGAACTTCACAAAAGAACAGAAGAGCCTTCGGGTAACCAATTTGCTGTACCTAAGCATTATAGAATAATAGCTATTCGCTTGTTACCCTTTGCAAGACATAATCAACCACTCTAAATAATTTATTGATCGTTCTTGGTCCTGGATCATGATTGTCTAATAAGTTTTCTTTTTTATTGCGAAACCTATCCTTGTTTAATTGATATTTTGTAGGATATATAAAAGATCAGCATGTGTGATATGACCACTGAAGAAATGTATAGTAATATTTTTTTTGCCCAATTTGTCAAAAGAAAAATCATCACCATAAATATTTTTTTTGATTCGTTCCTCGATTTGTTCAGCGATTCGATATCAGTAGATATATAGCCAGATAACCAGGCCAGGTAACAATACTGTGTGCCGTTTTGAAGGGAAATGTAACCAGTGAAATTACTGGGTATATAAGGTTGCAAGACGACAAAGTGATGGCTGTGTTTCTGGCGTCTATGGGCTGCGGTTGCCGGCTGGCTTGTTTGTCATTGTTATTGAGATAACAAATAAAATAAACTTCTATGTTTTTCGTTATAAGTTGACTAAGGAACCAACGTTTTGTTCTTGACGGATTGGTTGTTGCTTTTGTAAGTGTTCAGTTACTGGAAATAATCCTATAGTTAGAATTGTGGGTTTATTATGATGAATAAAAATTAATTGGCTATAAGTAACGCCAAGTTCCAGTTAAGTTAGCTTTTATATTATATTAAGCTTTTTCCATCCTTTTAAGTTCTGGCGGAGGCGGACGAGAGATGTCAAAGTTCACGCTCCCACGTTTTATCATAGTAAGTCTCCCCGTATTTAAAAGCATAAAGTTTCATAATTATACCCAAAGAAATGCTAAGAATACACGGAAGAGATAAATAAGGTTGGAAAGGCCCTAGCTGCTATTTTGTACTAGGACCAGTGTCGCCGCTAATGGAAAAACAATGAATTAAAAATATAAATCTACGCCTATATTACCCGAAGGGTTAGGCAAAGGTGTATTTAATGGACCCTATCCAAATTCCGAGCTGCTACTGAGAATTTCATATAAAAAATTCAATAACATTTTGCTCGAGCTGGGAAATGAACCGAAGACCGTAGTAGCGTAGCAGTCGCACTTAGGACCACTAGAATGATAAGGCAGTTTAAAAAGTGCAGTGAATAAAAAATCTAACTTCAAAAATTTACTCAACTTTAAACAACAAGGAAATTGTCTTCAGATATCGCTATTAAATTATTAACACAAAATCCTGCGCCGACACATCGTCTGTTCAGTATTAATGCTCCTTACTTCGTTAATAGTGAACAGGGTCCACTGAAGCTCGGCCCCCGCGGAGCCTGGTCCCTACAAGGATATCTCTAGATTGGAGCCTTGTTCTAATCTCAAACATGATGTCTAGGATTAAACACTGTTATTCCGTTTAAAATATGGCCGATTCCTGTTTAGTCTTGTATGTAGATATTTTTGCATTGTAGGTACTATTTTATTGACTGTCCTAAGCAAATATAATATTTTATTATTAGTATTGGTTCCTCAAATAAAATGAATATTGTGAGATATCTATGAGACAATTTAATAATGGTGGTAAGTACCTACTTACTTTCTTTTCATCTAGAAAGAAAGAAAACTTTTAAATTTATCTTTTGTGTTGTCTGACTAAACCATGAAGTAATTAACTGAATAGATTGTATTCTTTCTGAACATACTCATGCCGTTGTGCTTGCTATTAGATCATCATTTTAACGACTTGTTTTTGTTTTAAAATATAATTTATAATTATAATTTATTTTATTAAACCAAATTTTTACAATACACACAGTTTAGGTAAGTAGCGTTACAGTATCTTTGTGCGAGATTAATTAAAATTGAACTAAGTAATAAACAGTGGTGTCAACTGCCTCATTAGTCTAGGGGTCCTAACGGCAACTGCTACACCACTGGCTTGGGTTGGTTTCCCAGGTCGAGCATAGTGTTAACGGGTATTTTTATGAAAATTCGTAGTAGCAGAATTGTGCCCGGTGAATGGCAATAAGCTCGCCCCCTATTTTATGAGACATAAACGTACCGGCGCGCGGCGAACTGTGTAAGCCTCTTATAATCCTTTCGGGGAAAAAAGGGTGATGTCATGTTATGTTATGAAGAACAAATTGATCACTCTATAAAACAATATTTTATAAACATTACTTAATCGATGATTATGTTTAAATTTGTAGAACACGGGAACTTTACAGAATTACGAACAAACAGAACATTTATAAAACAACATGGTGACATTCAAATTTGTCCCCAGCGAACTTTTTGCTTGCCATTAAGCAGTCTGAGCTATTAACGTTAATTACTTAACTTCAACCTTAATTAGTTTACCCATCTAATTCGGTAATCAACTAAATAGACGAATTAGGGTATGTTGACTGAGGATCTGAAAACTAAGCTACCTGTTGCTCTCCATAGGTGTTATCTAAATGATATAATGACAGAAAACTGACTCATTCAATGAATTCTTAATCACTCAACCAGAAAGGTTTTCTATTTATTAACATAACATACCATCACGCCTGTATTCCCCGAAGGGTTAGGCAGAGGTGTACCAATGTACACCCACAGTTCGCCGGTATGTTTAGGTCCTATGTAATATAGGGGGCGAGCCTACTGCCATACAAATCCAGACTCCGAGCTGCTACTGAGAATTTCATAGAAACATCACTTTGCTCGACCAGGATATCGAAACCAAGACCTCTAGCGTAGCAGTCGCAATTGGGACTAGACTAACGAGGCAGTCAATTCTCTTTATTATTGTAAGTTTATATTTTGAAAGAATAGAAACTTTCAATTTTTGCTAAATATTTTGTAACATTATTTCTATTGACAAGACAAGTGTGGATGGAAGATGAAGCGGGAGAAATTATCTATTGAAAAATGGATGGAAACCACGGAAGAGATAACCTTATTTATCTCTTCCGTGATGGAAACTCACGTTCTTACTAGTATACTGATAGTTTATTTTGAAGTCTAACATTGAATAACTACAGATTTTCAATAAAAAAATTAATCACTGCAGAGTATAAAACAAAACAAAACAATGCATGCGTATTATTGGTAGGTACATAGTAGCCATGTGTAACCATTTGACTACCTCGTTAGTCTAATGGTCCCAAGCGCGACCGCTACGCTAAAGGTCCTGTGTTCGATTCCCAGGTCGAGGGAAGTGTTATTGAGTATTTCTGTGACATTCTCTTTAGCTCGGAGTCTGGAATTGTGTCCGGTTTGTCGCCCCCTATCACATGGGACCTAAACATACCGGCAAATCATGGGTGTACATTAGTACACCTCTGCCTAACCTTTCGGGGAATACAGGCGAATATAAAAAGGGGCGATCCCGAAAACGGAAGCAGTATTGAGTATAAACTTCGACTTTATAATTATCTTCTGCTAAAGAGAACTAAAAGTTTCACCCGTATTTAAGACCACCCACCAAAGAAAAGCCACGTACCTAAGTATAATTTCAAAGAAATTGGTCTCTCACTTTTATGATATCTAAAATTCACGTTTTTATAGAAACAGATAAAGCAAATTACACTTACGCTGTTGAGAATAAACGTAATGTTACTTTTTATAGTCTGTGACCTGAATGTGTGTCGGGAAACTGGCATAAGTAATATTAACGTCTTTGTGTATCTAAGTATGTCACATTCGGTGGGCCACAGTATAATTAACAAGGTAGTTTATATCTGACCTGAGCTAGAGAAATAGATAGAAGCCAGTTAACACACTACTGCATATAAAAATGATCACCAATAAACGTGTACATTATTTTAATTTACGTACAGTCGCCAGCACATCCACTTATACATAACTGACAAATTTCTCCAAATAATTTTAATCCTTAAAATGTTGTCAATTCAGTTTAAAATCAACTGATAAAACTTGACATTTTGTGCTAACTTGATGTGCTAGCCACCGTAGATTTCAAGTGGCGCACAATTAATGCCATCTCTGTCAAATCCAAACTCCAAAGTCATGATCATTTCGAAAAGAAACTCAATAACGCATAACTCGGTCTGGGAAACGAACCTGATATGTTACGCTCAGCCAAAGCGCTTATAACTTACCAATGAGCTTCTGCTAAATTAAATTTACTGCTATGTTTTGTAACATACTTTGAACTGATCCTTTGACGCATATGTTGGCAATTACCCAACGAAAAGTACTTACCTATTTTTAAAAAGACAATACAGGCTGCATAAAACCATTAATGTTTTTAGAGCTATTTACATTATCTTTCCAGAGATAATTTGGAGACCCGCCGGCCATATTGAAAATGATTTGATAAAAAAACAGGAAATTGTGCGTAATGCTACGGGCCCCAGCGATTATTAGTGTCATTTACTTGTGCTTAAGCATGACGCTAAATACTTAGATAAGCTGATGGCGCCACGTCCAGTCAGGGGAGGGAAATGCAAAATAACCCTTATTTTGTTAAGCCGCTACACACGGGAGGTTAAAATATGTAAAAATGTATTTTAATAAAAATAAAATAAAATATATATTTTTTTATAAAAGGTGTACTTTTCTCCAATATTATAATTTAACAGTAAGGTAGGTATTATGATGAGTGTCTTAATAATTACTAAAACTGAAGTTTCACATATGTATATAAATATGTGAAAAAAGTTGGCCGCAGGTTATTCAGTTTTTCTTAACTGCTTTCCGTGTTTTTGTGTTATTTTCAAAATTGAAATGTATAAAGACTCTTTCGATATACATATATTGCTACAAAGCACTTCGTGGACGATATGTACTTACTTGTATATTTTAATAAAATGTCTGTGATTGATACTTAGGGGCTGATCGACATTAGAGAAAAATAAGGAAAATGAATAAATATACACAGCTAAATTTTATATATGATATCTTTAGGTATTAAGCTAGGTTCATGGTCGACGAATGTCGCAAATCTTATGGAAGGGAGACAAGTGCGGTTTTTAACTGGCACAAGTCCGATAAAGTTACCCTGCTACCCCCTCAGGTAGCAGAGGATCCATGATTATTTTCCGTACTATAAAAAAAGGGAATGAAGCTAGGTAATGTAAAAAAATATTATTTTAGTTGCATGGCATTTCCGTGTGTAAAGGCCCTTAAATTCTTTAAATTTTCTTTTACTCGCGATAAGGATATGGACTGTGCCCTTCAGGCTTGGGGTAATTAGGACCTTTGCGGGACTGGGACGTTTCCTGAAAGCGAGGGTAGAATTATTATTAAGGTTGTACCACATCCTTGTATTTGTGAGTCAATGTACTTGTAGAAATACATAATATTTGAGCTAGGTTTATTAAGTACCCCTAAAACAATAGATGGCTTAAGAGACATTAAGGCCTGTTCTTATCAGAGAGTTTTCTGGCGAAGATGATGATGTAAAACTAATCGTCAAATTCATTCTTTAATGTTTTAATCTCAATTCATTTACCCTAAAGTTAAAATAGATGACAAAACGTGTCTTAAGTCAAATTTAAACGACGGATAAAAGGTATCTGATCATGGAAAATCGCCCTAACATGATTAAAAGTAGAACATAAGTAAAAAAGTAGAAGTAAAGAAGATACATTAAAATGCGAAACTTTTTCTCCCATCTAAAATAGCATTCCTAATTAAAAAACCGCTTCACCAAATTGGTTAATAAGTGTGGTAATATAAGTAAGTAATTCTGTGGTCATAGTATGAAAGAAATAATGACGGTACTTGCTTGCCATCGATGGATGCCTCACGTTTCGTTTGGTAATCACTGTAATGAATGCCGACCATTGACTTTTAGGGTGATAAAGTAATCAGCCGCTTTGAAATAGTTTGAAACAGTACAAGTTTACTAAATATTTATTGCAAATTCAATTTAGCAACGGTAAGATGACGTGCATGTAAAAAAATATTAAAAGGGCAAAATAAATTACTGTTTTTTTTACTGAAGCTATATTTAGCAAATTTTTATTGTAAATATAAGCGTTTTTAGAAATGGGTCAATAATTGAGAAATGATGTTAAAGAAAAAAATTAACCGCTTATGGGTGAAGTTACTTCCTACTGACTTAAGTATAAGTCTTTTAGGGGAATCGAAACAGGTACTCAAAACTCAATCCCCAATACTTCCACCTATCGATACCCTCCAATTTAAAGAAGGTAATATTCAACGTTTTTTATTTCTACAAGGGGTTGCCCGCCATTTCATTATCATCCCAAAGGATTTTTTGTGACAAGTAGGCAACATATGTTTTTCTCCTAGGTCCAATCTATAATCTAACTTTACTTGAAGTCAAACCATTCTGGACTCCATAGGGAGTCCTAATATTGGGAGATATTATAGTATGCCTATTATTGTATGCCCCTCTTCGGCATAATGAAGAGGGTTAAATAGCGCAAATTAGGGGAGGTCTAAGTCCAGCAGTTAACTGATATTGCCTGATGATGATGATAATATATAATTAAGTATTTACACTGGCACTCAGGTGGAGCCGTAATTCCTCGATGTCGAATCGCTTACTATCTTTAATTCACTTTAACCTACTTCGAAAATATTTACCAAAAATATTAACGGGTTCATTTGATAAATGTGCCAACATTGGCCTTAAAGTAAGGCGAGGCACTTCGAGGAAGTTTGAAGGCCTGTCAGATCTACATTACCGGCGAGACTAAACACACAACCCTGTTCCCGATCTTAGCCGAGTTCACCCGAGGTTGCCCGAACCGGCTATGATTAATTGATAGTGTTCAACAGATTCGTGAAATATGGGATGTTGATTTATCTTCACTACTTTTTATGGCTGTGCTCGTCTGGGAAGGGAAATAAATATTAAACCTTTTTTGGGAAGAATAATAATTGCTTGTGAAATATAAATCCACTACTTTTTATGAAGTTAGATACACGTTGTATCTATATGGTGAAGCAGGAAAAAAATATGTTTTTCTATAAATTATACTTTCTTTGGATGGAAAAGTCTTTCCCAGAACCTCTAGCGTAGCAATCGCGCTTAGGACCGCTAGACTAATAAGGCAGTAAATGTTCGAAATCTATTGATTTTTTATGTGTGGCCAACATCTTTCATCTAAGCTTACCCAAGTTTAAAAATAAGTTCATAAAAGCGTAACCTATGAATTGTACTATACCCTAATCGTTTTACTACGCACATTTGACTATTAAAATAAACATTCTCGCATTTCAACTTCGAAGTTGTTACATTAACAAGTCACTACTCTATATCTCTCACCATTAACGCCTTAGAAAACAACCTTTCTATAACATTATAGGCTTCGTAATGCACCAATTTGTTCTGCCCCAATTGGTTTGGGTAGTTCCAAGAGCATCGTTATACTAATGAATGGCATGCGACGACACTTATTGAACGACAAGTGGACCGATTCCGACTAATCTCGACTGTACATCAACTCCTTGATGAGACCTTTTATACGTCATGCGTCACCTAAATAACTGGCACATTCTTTTTAATGATATACTAAGACGGGAATTTACTTAGAACTGTTGTAGCTAACTGTACTTTTAGAGTTATGTCGCGTTGATGATATTTTATGAAGACGACGCGAACTCCGCTTTTAATTAGACGCGTGAGAATTAAGCGTACAAAACTAGATCTTATTTGGTTGGTCTTATAAGGTATGTCTTTTTGGTTTTACGAAATATTTTTCTACTCGGAATGGGTATTTGTAGAATTGCTGTCATTTTTGTTGGATCTTTGCCGTATTTTTGGGAAATTCATACTTATTTTCTGCCCATAGTTACTTGCCTACTAAATGCAGAGTAGTAGCCCTATCTGTGTTTTTGTCCGTTTGGTACTTTTTCACGCCTAAACTAATTAAAAGTTATTAATCTAAAGTAACATTTGCAGTACACATAAATTACAAACTAATTTGTAGCTTCAAAGAGCTTTCCAACCTTTAACCACTAAAACTCAAATCTCTATCTATAGAGTTTCCGATATTTTTTTGCCAAAGATTGCCCGGGAAAGGATACAGGCTGTCTTTTGTCTTATATAGTCCTGGGATCCGAGTGAAACTCGCGGGTAATATAAAAATACTTTTAAATTCAGAAATTACAAGTAATGATTCGACTTATACAGTTGACCATAGGTAACAGCTATGTGTAGAGTATTGAATCAGCTGTTTGTTTTCTTTTTAAATGACATTAAATGTATTTACTTAATGACAGTAAGATATATTCCAAATATAAAAAACTAAATACTTTTAGTTATCAATAGGCAACAACATAGAGCTAAAGATCGGCTCACACTTGAACACTTTTGTATTCAAGTATTATGTTTTATAATCATAATTTTCTCGTAAATAAGCGTCATCATTACGTGTCCTATTACAGAGGTACTAAGGTTAAACTACCTGGTTAAGTTTCTAACTGTTGTTTATCTCGAAACTCTCCACCTTATCGATGAACTTATTCAACGTAACTACGTCGCTCGAAGTGAGATAATTTAGCAAATGATATAAACAATTTATCTTAGAGGGGCGCGTATATCACAAGATTTACACATTACTCCAAAAATAATTGCATTTTTGGTTGATGTTCTAGATAAGAAACGTGTTTTATTTTTTACTACTTGCTACATAGGTAGATAATATCTTTGTGATGTTGTCAACAAAAGTGCCGTAAGTCTTTAGATGTTGGTAAATTATTTAAAATATACTTGAAGTATTAGGCTTCTTCAGGGAACTCTATAATTACATATCGAGTACACGCTTGTGTTAATTTTCAAGTGCTTTATTTTTTAAATAATATTAACATCATTGCGTTTAAGCCTTTTTCCTACTCCTCAGATACTCGGTAAGTGTAGGACCTCACCCTTTATACCTATATGTAAGTAGAATCTAAAAATACAATAATACTCAATACATTTTTACAGGTAGACCTCCAGCATCCATGAGCTTTGGTCTTCTGCCTTGGGGAGTCAGCCGCCCATGCAGACCTTGGCTGCACTAGGTGGAGGACGTGTTTGCCACATACGCACTGTGGGGGTTCGTAGTGAGGTGGTTGTGGAATGAAGGTCGTCACATTATATATAATACTTTACTGGTACCAGATTTAATACATATACTTATTGACTACATTACTACTAACGACCTAACTGATTGGGTGCGGGGAGACGACTGCCGCGCTGCGCTAAGTCGCTAAGCTAGTACAGTGCAAATGTAATGCGTCAGCAGTGTCCCTACACACCTTTGAGCAGATTGCGAGGCAACCACAGCTTGTCAGTGTCGTGGCGAATGAAGGCAAGTTCCTACGGTTTTTAGTCGATACGAGTCCGACATAACCTGTCGCCTCCCCAGAAGGTAGATCTCTGAGGATTTCAGAATCAGAATAAAAATACTGTGACAAATGGTGTTACAAAAAAAAGTATTTTTACCAGAATATAGCGGCTTGCAAAACATCAAGTACACAAAATCACAATAAATAGTTAAGTAGAAACATTATGTAAGTAGGTACTATAAAAAAGAATCATATCTTTCTAACATTGAATGAGAACATAATTAATTTGCCGAGCGTAAAAAAATATACAATAAAATCCAGTAGGCTGTACTCACACAGATTACAACAATTGTAAACATTGTGAATACCAAACAAATGAATTATACTTGACATTTGATCGCACCGATAATAATTGACGATCAGTCGAGCGAACAAATAAATCAATGTACTGATTTCAATATATCACGGTAATGCAAATAGGCTGAACACTTTCGAGACAGTGCCATACAAATTGTTACGTCACTTGGTCCCCGGTATTTGATCCATGGGGGCGTGGTGTGCGTGCGCGCAACGACAGTGAAAGCTGAAATCATCACGACTACTATATAGAATTATAATTGTCGTACATCAATAAAATTTAATGCGATTTAAGTCAGAGATAAAGAGACGTAGAAACGTGAAATAAAACAATTTGTACTGACGCTGAATTACATTTTTTATTGCGCAGAATTAAAGTAGAGTAGAATTAATTATTTTGAAACGGTTGTAGCTTTTATGTTTGAGGCAATTTGCGAGATTTAATTATAGAGCAAAAGGATAAAGAGGGGAAAAAAAAAATATGTGTAATAATCTGTGCTAATGATAGTAACGTTTTAAATAGTTAAGACTTTTTGAAGATTCTTCGTTGTTAGCTACTTCATGAATTTAGGGAAAGTAGATTTTTTTATTAATCGAACACATCTTCAAATATTATTTTAATAATGATAATAAAAACATACTTAAAGGTACCTGACCATTTTTCAATTAAACTATTCATAAATAAAACTCAACTTACAGTGAGTGCAGATTTCACTTAGGGAAAAAATTACGAGAAAATCATTGTCCTTTAATAGGTACATTGCCTTTAATAATGTGTCACGAATTTGTGAATAATGAAAAAATATGCTGTTACAAGTAAAATCTAAAATGTTCTAAATACGTGTGTACTATTTGGGCCACTTTTTGCCATGAGTTGTTTTTTTAAACTAGCTGTCTAGATTGGTAGGAGGTGGGGCGAACCGGTGTCGGGCATAACAAAAGGTGTTACGTGGAATTATTTCTATACTACGACCAGCCATTCTTAATCCTTTAAGTCGGTTTATGAATTTCACTTTCTCTCTTGACGAATAGAGAGGTAAAAGTACTGTTAGAGCCGAGGAAATAAATTTAGAATTCTGTTATTTATATTTTTTTTCTGTAATGGCAAGGAAAAAATTTCAATTCGAGATATCATCGAAAAAATGCCAGCAGAAAAAAAACTGCGGAAATTAAAAAAAGTAAATAAAAAAAAGTATACAGCCCCGGATATACCAACGAGGGAGTCAATTGCACACTCGATTAGAATGTTGTCACCCAAACACTAGCAGAACGACTCTCACAGTTTTTATCGAGTTTTTTGACATTGGCGCTCGATTGATTCCGATTCGAGTTGCATTCGGACCACAATGGATGCCGGTCATGGCCGTCAGTGTCGAGTGGTGTGGACAATCCGGTAACGGTCGCGTTCCTGAACCTCCCATGTAAATTAACAAGTATTCCTGGCATAAAAAAACTCATTGGCCACGTTAACCCATTTCATTTGGCTGCCGAGTTGTCTTGTGCGTGACAGGTAAAATTAACGAACGAGGTATTCGTAGGATTTGGACTCGGGTGATTTTTTTCCGCAGCTCACAGTCATTTTATAATTAAGAGCAATAAGTCCTATGAGCTTATGCCGCTCTGAATAAGTTTCCCCCTCCCGCCTAAATCGTCTTACGTAATAATAAAAAATTAATGGCACATGGCACCTTGTAAAGAGAGGACTTTTTGTACTAATGCATGACAACAGTTTCACAATACATTATATTATTAGGGCAATTTATAAATTATTTGTAATTTAGACCTACCTATTTTACCTCGGTGAGCACATTAAGCCTGTGTCAATCAACATCCTTGTAGAGAGGCGAGATGTATTGCCCCTCCAACCAAAGGGAGGATCCTCCAACCAGGCAGGTGTTTTGCCTGGCGGGCTACGGCCCCACGGTTGATGTCAGGCGGTTGTATATACTCTAATCGCGCGGTAAACTCCACTTGCACGATTCAGGATTTGCTCGACGTAGTTCCATGTGGCGTTCCACGTTCCATGTCCCGTGTCTTAGACTTTTCCCAATTATGATAGGGTCGGTTTCCAGTATAACTAGATGCGGGTGAATACGAGTATTTTACACAAAGCGAACATTGCGAGACTGGTTTAAGGCTTTTTGGGCTTCTGACTAGCACTATCAACTATCGTAGGTGTTCGTATGACAACCGGGATCGACGGCTTCATGTGCCAGCTCTCCAAGGCACGGAGGGGTCTCGATGTGTTAAGCATGGTCACAAATCCACAGACTAAGCGTAGAAGATAAGATCAGCTTAACCTTGCAGGTCTGTTGAGGTAATCATTAGGGTTAATCAGAAGCCTGGAGAAATCTATCCTTAGGACGCATAAATGGCATGAAAACTAGTAAATACAAGTATTCGGTGAGATAAAAGAAGCTTACCTACTTCGTTTATATAACCGAATACCTTTATTAACGTGATAACTATACATAAGTATACCTCAATAATAAATATAACAAAAAAGTTATTAATAATTTATAATAAATAGGTCTCGCCCCCTATTACATGGGACCTAAACATACCGGCAAAATGTGGGTATACTTTAGTACACCTCTGCCTAACCCTCCTCGGAATACAGGCGTGATGGTATGTTAATAAGTAGGTATTAACTTCATTCATAACTGCATCAATAAAAAAACAAGTTCGTATATCCAACTAGGTATATCAACACCACTAATAAGCAACACCTACCACAGAATAGTCAAAGTTTCCAGATTGCGCTGACTTATTAATCCATTTCCCGTGTCGTATGTCCAATACTAATCATACCGACTCGATACGGCGATATTTTACAAATCACTTTAAACTTTTAATGGTGTTCCGTTGAGCGTAAACTTTGGGCCAGTAATTAATACCTTATTAGCATTCGGGTAAGTGAATTATCTGTTGTCATAAATTCCTAGGGTGTAAATAATTGGCGTATATAGCAAGAGTTGTGGAGTAACAGCTTGACGCCAATTACAAGCTGTGTGTGACGTTGGATGGCTAGCCAGGCTATGGTTGGCTGGTAGGGTTGACAGTAACACGTGTGCAAGAGTAATTGATATCATGCGTCATATTGACTTTGTGTTGCCATTATCCAAAAACGGTATAGGGCTATTAATGATAATATCGTTTGAATTATTTATATTCCTTTGAAACACATATGTGATTGATTTATATTGGGTTATCAATGGAAACTTTCACAGTTATAAAATAGCTTCTAAGATTTTTTAAGACTGTTATGTTAGGTACTTTCTTTATTGAGCCACTTACCAGAGGCATTTGTTACGTTTCGTAGGAGCACCGGAGGCCCAATTTCTCCCTCAGTCCCCTTCCTTCTCCTTTTCTCCATTTTCCTTAAATAAGTTTGGTAACGCATCTGCAACTCCTTTGGTTTTGCAGATGTCCATGGGTGGCGATGACTACTTACCATCAAGTATCTCGTCCACTCGTTTACTGTGTTATCTCATAAAAAATTGACTTAATGTTAGTATTCATTTGTAATATAGGTACTTGTGAATTTTGTCTACAACAGTGAGTCTGAAATTAATCACATCCTGCGAACGCTTTAATTTTATACAGTTCAAAAACAAATATTGATTTAAAAACTGATTCACAATTTCTGTGAAGCCGCTGACGGAAAAACAATTGTTTGACAGCCCTAAATATGCGTCAACCGGGCTTGTCGACATTCATTTGTCGCTGGGATGTTGCTGCGCGAAGTCGCGTCGAAAGTGAGAGCGGGCCGGTTTGCAATTAACCTGGTAATTAGCACCGGTCAGGGACGGACGTTTATAATATGTAGGTACATCTGCGAACGGCTTCTGTTTAAATACCGTTGTCGTGCCTATGTAATATTTATACGAGTAATGTTGGGAATAAAATAATGAGATAATGGTCAAAGGGTTTTTCGGGCAGTAATACATTTTTCAACACGCTTTTTCAGCTTCACTTGTAACTAACCAACAATGTAGTTTGTAGTGTGTTTATAGTATGTAGTATGTAGTATCATCCATGTTCGAGACGACGACGAGAAAATCACTCTGGCATGCAGGTTTCTTTATGATCTTGACCTAATTTATACCTTACCTTACCCAAAATAGCGTTAAAGTAAAGGTATACCTTTACTTTAACTCTATTTTGGTTTTTTACTTTCGCTTGAAAGATCCTGAGTCTAGGTAGTGATAATACTTTATTTTAATTACGGTTTTATGGCTGTATTATCACTGCGACTGCAGTCGATCTATTGTGATCGCCACTTATTGATTTAAAGTTCACCGCTAAACCCTGCGGCTACTATAAACTGTAGGATTTTCTTAGGGGTGAGCTCCCTTATTTCATCTGGGGTTAAGACGTGTTTCCCCAGATGTGCATTTTGCTTGTGTATCAGCGGTCCGCATTCTCCCAGAAGGTGTAGTGGCGTTTCATCAGCCTCTTCACAGTATCTGCAGGTTCGCGTACTTATCGCTCAGACTTAGGTTGAACATGTGCTTGTTTAAGCAGCAGTGTCATATTAAGGCTCTCGTGACAATGCGCAGCTTATTCCTACTCATCGATAGGAGAAGGTTTGTTTGCGTAGGTAGTGATTATACTTACCTAATTCAATCATCATGGATTCTCCATCATATTAAAAAACGAAACACGCCTTCATTAGTTACTTGACTGGCCGCCGGCAGCGTATCCGCATTGACGATACATTCTCTTCATGGTGTGATACTGAAGCTGGCGTGCCTCAGGGTGGCGTTTTATCCCCGTTACTTTTCGCTATATTTATTAACTCAATTTCCAATCAACTTCTTTCATCCTACCACCTGTATGCAGATGATTTGCAGATTTATTCGCAAGCTCCGCTAGAGGAATTATCTGAAGCTATTCACATTATTAATAAAGATTTTGCTGAAATATCACGGTGGAGCAAACACTATGGACTTAGTGTTAACCCATCTAAGACGCAGGTTATCATTATAGGTAGCTCACGAATGGTTTCCAAAATTGATTGGTTTCACCTACCCCAGTTTATCTTTGATAGCATCATAATCCACATAAGTGATAAGGTCAAAAATCTGGGAATAATCATGGATAGAACTTTATCATGGGATCCACAACTGCAGGAAACTAGCCGCCGGATGTTTGCGTCAGCAGGATCCTTGAGACGATTACGCAACTTTCTTCCAACAGCCACTAAGGTTGCGCTTGCGCTATCTCTTCTCTTGCCTATCCTTGACTATGCCGATGTCAGCTATCTTGATCTCACTGAAGACCAATTTAATAAACTTGAGCGTCTCCAAAATTTTTGTATAAGATTCATATTTGGTTTACGCAAATATGATCATGTGTCAGAATTTCGCGCTAAGCTCAAGTGGCTCCCAATACGTCTTCGTCGGAATGCTCATATTCTTTCATTACTTTATAGTATTCTTTTTAATCCTACAACACCCTCCTATCTTAAAACTCGCTTTGAGTTCGTCTGTGATACACATTTGAGATCCTTACGTTCATCAGAAAACTTAAAGCTAAAGATGCCAATGCACACAACGAATTTTTTTGACCAATCATTTATAGTTCAGGCCACTCGTCTGTGGAATTCACTACCAGTTTCTATAAGACGTGCACAAACTTTGGCATCATTTAAATTAATGGTGAAACAGCATTACTTGGCCGCTTGTTCTTAAATTGTTACCTACTATTGTGTTGAATATATATAAGTATATATATTTATAGTATACCTATATATTATATAGATATAGTTATAGTATTATTAGTATAATATTTATATTATTTATGTATGTATGTATATTTATTTATTTTACTTAAAACTCTAAATAAGTAAAAAATTATTGAGCATTATTATGTACACCTGCAACAGCCCAATATCTTTTTAAATGACTCTTGTCCATCCAATGGTTGTCTGTAAGAAATTGCATGAGCGATAAGACCGCCAATTGTACTTAATTATGTAACTTTGTTTTTGTTTTTATTTTCTTTTTTGTGTACAATAAAGAATAATCTATCTATCTATCTATCTATCATTATTATTAATTGATAAATAAATAGTAATAGTTTATCTGGTTGTGCTTCCGCCAAATCAATTAATTTATTATTAAGTGCAAAAAAATTACCTTAGCCTTGATTGCAAACCTGCGTCGTCAGATTTGGTACAGTGGACGCCTTGGTCAGTTACTGCCTGTGATGTCGAATTTCCCATCCGTATTTTCAATCTTCAGATGACGTCAGCATCATTAATTGGTAATAAACATAATATGACTCGCGCCTTAAAAATTACAGGAATTTGAGGTATGAATCTGGGTTATATTATAAAGATATAATATAAAAAAAAAGTAAGTAAAGAACACGGAACCTAACCCTACGAACATACAAACATTACATTTCTAACTTGATTTAGAAAGAATCACAGATTGTAACCATATCCTAAATCATGTGTTCTTAACACCCTTTTAGAGATTTCTTTTTAACTTTTTTACTGAACTTCCTGGACCTTAATTTGTGAATTCACTCAGTTGGGAAAAGTTCCTTGATATTAAAATTTGGAACGTACAATACTTAGTTTGTTTTTTCTTTTAAGAAACCTTACTAGCCATGTGGATCGCACATTACTAGTATTCTTGGTTACCCCTCGTACTAAGCTAAAGGCTTGTATTACCTACTAGTAAAAAGATGAATGAAAAAGTGAGTTGTTTTGTTGAATAGTCAAAGGTTCCATCCGTACCTACTTTACCCTTACTTGCTAGAAAGCAAAACGGATTAGGTAATGTTTTATTAAGTACACGGTTCCCATTAGTGGGTCTTTGGGGAAACAAACAGCAAGAAACGCTATATCCTCATACTCCTTTAATATATATTTTTTTAATTTTCTGTCTACAGTATAATGTGTGAATTATGCAGATTGATGTGCAAAACAAATTTAATGAAGTACATAGAAGTATTATAGAATAATCTTTGGAAGGATCTAGGAAGTCTTGTCTTGTAAATCAAATCAAAAGCGATAGCATGCAAATTGCCATAGCATGTAAGAGACGACCAATTCCAACAGACAGTAATCATCATGCCCGTATTCTCCGAAGGGAGATCCAAAACTGGACTAATTGACCTGTCTGAGGCCAAATTTTTCTTTCGCTAAAACCTTTAATAAGATTTATCATTTATTAAGATTTATTACAGGAAATCCATTCCACTTGAGAAACATAATAACAAACAAAAAATATTACTTTTGGCCTTTGACTTATCCAGCAATCAATTACGATTGGTTGACAAATTCAAAACAAATTATAGATACGAAATGCTATAGCTTGTTAGTAAATCGTTTTATATTATTTCGTCACAATAATAGGCTTTAGAGCAATTCTTAAAAGCTTTCCATTGTTGTAAGTATTAATGTCACCTGGAGGTCTGCTTACCGTTTTTGGAATGAAACGTGGGTTGTGATAATGTATGGGATGCTATATTATCCAAAATAGCACCATCTGGTTGTACTGTATTTAAAGCAGGCATGTGCTTTGATATTTCCCGCTCGTCAGTAGGATATCGTGGTCCATCACCGAAAATAAGACCCAAAATATAAGGAAATGCTAGTTTAACTATGCTCAGTAGTATTCATTTACTTGAATGATGTTGATCGTTTTTCCCAAACAGGTTTGTTTGGGCAAAACTAGGGTCAACTCAATCAAGTCAACATCGTTATCATATTAGCCAAAGGACTTCCACTGCTGAAAAAAGCTATCCTCAAAGTCAAAGGACGAGCCCCAATTGAGACAATCATGGAAAAATATATTGAAACGCATGTACCGGTAAATTTCTATTGAATAAAGTCTAATTAATCTATTGGACTCAGACTAATTGAACAGGAAAACAACAACTTTCACGATCTATATTTGCATAACGATTTCACAACGACAAACATCTACCACCTACTTAACATGGGCTTCCCCTTTGACCGTTGCAACAAACACTCTTGGAATTATATTATTTGAACTATACCTTAGCGATTGGGGAGACAAAATATAAATACTCGGATTTGGAGGAACCTAATATTATTTCTTTATAAAACGGTTCCCACATTGCTAGAAAGCTTTAATAGAAAAATCTTAAGGATGATACATTTTATTTCATTGAATGACTGGTGACTATATTTATGATAAATTTTATAACGATATGACATAAAACATTACAGGAGGTTTTAAATTAGCTGCTATACACAATCGAATCTTCCGGAGACCTTTTTCTTAATGACATAAATTTCAAATTTCATTAATTTAGCCTTCATGAGATAGAATGTCTTTACATAAAATGTGCAATGAGTGCATTTCAGAGACTTAACATTATTTCAGGAAACAGGTAATTTGGAAACGTATCAGTTCTCATGTTATACGTAAAATCCCCTTTCACGACACTCAACACTCAACAAATATGAATATTATTCGTAAAGAACTGCGACCACACCGCACAAATTACAAACGAATATATAAACCGAACAATGCTTAAAACAACATAAAATTTCTGGATAAATTTAAATAACAAGGGAACCAGTAAAACACGCAAGAGAACACATCTTTCTCTAACAATACAGAACGAGTATGTTTTACAAGTAACACATAGGATTGCGTGAACGCAACAAAGCTCCTCGAACGATCTCTGGGAACCGATCCTGGGGCAATAAGGAAATCGTTGGAGGCCCGCACGAAAATCGCAGCGGCGTGAGGCCAACACCCGGGAGATCGGTAGCTTTAATGATTATATTCTGACGTTAGTAGTTGCGCTACATATGGTCAAAGTGGCCATAAGTATTTTGAAAAGAGGGAGCGAACATTTTATTTGGACATCCCACGCAATTCGATTCATACTGGGAGGTCGTGAGAGTTGATTACAAGATTGTATCAGAAAGATGTGTAGCATACTTAATGGCATAGTTACGTATTTAATAGGACAGCTACTAAAGCTTAGAAGATTACAATTGATTTTCTTAAAAAAGGTACCGTAAAGGTTAGGTCATTAAAATGCCTTATCTGATCGGCAAACGCAAAACAATGCATTAATTTTTGAACTGCTGATATTGGAATAAATTTTCCCCATTAATTATTGAGAACAGGTTCTCAAAATCATGAAACGAAATACAATGATAAATCTATTGACCACGACGTGCTCCATAAAATGTAAGAAAAAACGGAAATCAATTTACACGCAAGTAAGAGTAAAATAGCCGTTCTTTTGATCGATTCCGCCTTTTGCTTTTGTTCATAATGTCGTAATAGGCACTAACGGTTCCTGGTTCACGTATTTCTTATTTTTTATCACATAACACTGAGTGTTAATAATATTGCAGATTGTCTTCGCTTTATTGCCACACAATTTGATGTTCGATAATTTTATAGCTTTAGTACTTCTTTTATAACTATTTGCAACAATACTTTGATGTTCTGCTGATTTTACAATATTCTCGATTTCATAATGGCGGGGGTCATTGGATTGATTTAGACATTATTTTAATAGGAGTTCCTCTAATGTGAACCTCAGTTTCATAATACATATAACTCGGATATTTTTTATATCATAGGTATGCACAAATACACTCAATACTACCAGATACGTATCCTTTTACTTTTATACAATTTAAAGCTCTCAAAATAATAATCAAACAATAATCAATCTTATTTAGACAATGATACGTACAAATTCAGCATAAATTACTGCGTTAGTAGCTAAACAAGACAGGTATCTTGTTTTCCCATCTCACAGTTACGAAGATTGTTCTGGACGTAGAAAATTGCAAACAAATGATTTGCCCGGGACGTGAATACGAGATGCATCCTAACGCGGCATTCATGAGCACGCATCATGCATTTGTTCTTTACATGCATGGCTGTAGGTTGCAGTGGAATCTCGGCCCTAAATCCAGCGATTATTTGAAAAAGAGAATAAAATTTTAATAAACTAATGGATCCTAATTAGGATACGACATCATGAAAGCAGAAAAGAAAAGGGATTTGTCAAATACTACAGAAAAAAAAAACTTAACCAGGAGAGTAACATGTGTATGATGATGTTATTAGAGTACTAAGAGAGTGTCTGTGTTCAAGTACCTCTTGTCACTGCTTAACACCATTCTGAAATACAGGTAATTGGAAAGGTTTATAAAGGATTTTGTTTGCCTCGAAGTTGCATCATTATTAACATAAGAATTTAATTGTATATGTCCAGTATATACTGTACACAATAGCTCTTTGATGAGTGCTGTAAAGTGGCATTCAGACTTCATACAAATACTTGGGATTCAGACAGCATCCATCCATTCGTATTCAGAGTGTGTGTAACAGCAATAGCAGGTGAACATTATAATTTCAAAATAGCTTCATAGTTAAATCGTTTTGTAAAAGGATTAGGTATTTGATCGTGTTATATATTTTTAAATTAAACTGATGGCGTGATTTAAAAAGGTCCAGGATATAGTTATTAATAGAAAAAATATGGTAGATAGAAGAAAAGAGTAGACATCAATCCTTTATATGGATAATGAAATAACGACTATAGGCCGACCGTTTAACTCGCGTATCGCCTGCGCGGTAAGAAGGGAGCGAGGAAGGAAAAATAAATACTTAAAAAAGATATTTATTATTTTATTCTTTACCAACAATGTCTATCTCGAGATAAATCTTTGGATTATTGACTCCGTGTGTAGCGTTATCCGCCCCCGCTCCCTTCTAACCGCGCAGGCGATACGCGAGTTAAACGGTCGGCCTATAGTGGAGCTGTTCTTTGGCAATATTTGCGTTAGGAGCAATCAACGCAATAAAATTCTTCTTCTGGAGTATACAAGACATACATAAAACATACCATCACGCCTGTATTTCCTGAAACGTAAGGCAGAGGTGTACTTAATATTAACAATTCGCCAGAAGGTATGTTTAGGTCCCATCTGATAGAGGGCGATCGTTTTGCCATTCACCGGGCACATATCCAAACTCTGAACTGCTTGCTATTGAAAATTTTGCTCGACCTGGAAATCGGACCCAAGATCTCTAGCGTAGCATTCGCGCTAAGGACCACTAGACTACTGAGGCAATTCTTCCAAAGCTTGTTAATAAATAAAATTCACCTCGTTTATCGAACCATATATTAATCACTACTTTCAAAGCACCTTGGATCAAGTGAGACACCAATTCTTTATTACAAAGTGGGGTCTTAATTGCCATGGTTTTTAATGTCACAGCGTCCACGCCCTTATCTTGTCACTGTCTTAGAGGCCACCGCCAAACATGTGTAGACATTGTGAGGACCGTACCTACTGCATCTGAAACGTTACGAGCAAACAAATCGACAGACACTGTAACATCAACCTTATACGTTTCAGAATTAGGTTTGGAGTTACTTACAAGTTTTAATGGCTAGGACACGATGTCAGGAAACTGGATGCACTGACTGAAGTGACAATGACAAGAACTAGTTCTCACTTAGCTTTAACTTGTTATCTGACGTCCTCGTGGGAAAATATATTATATCTTAAGGTAGAATATCAGCTATGATTATTCATGTTGCATAATAATCACTGTTGCGTCGTCCGTAACTGATGGAACAGCGCAGAAAAGGCTAGATGATAAAATGAACTTATATGAGCCTATGTAATTATTTGTTCGATCTCACACTCGACACGAGTAATTATAAAGGCTAGTAAAAATTACCAACACTCATTAAGTATATCAGTTCAATTATGGAGCTAGGTGCTTCTTATAGTTTTTTAATTGGAAATATTACAGCCGAAGCTTATAAAACCTGTAGTAATTTATTACGTAGTTTGGTTCCAATTTCTACTGCCTTTCCTTGGGGTTAACAAAAGGTGTATTGATGTAAAGAGGCGAGCCTATTGTCAGTCGTGAGATAAAAAAAGCCTAAAATATTTTTCACAAAACTAAATCAAAAACTTGATCTAGCAATCTCCTTGGGTCATCAGAACTTCCCTGCACCACAAAACTCTTTTATCTGGAAACATTTGAGCAAACACTGTGAACCATTAGCCTACGAACTGCGGAACACTGAACCAACGTCCATCCAACTAAAATCGTCATGTCTAAATACGGAGTACTGCGTTGTCGTTTCAATAGCATTAGTTTGTTGTTGTTGAAGCGCCTTCGCTGACGTAGACAGCTCGTGGATATAAGAACTTTAATAGGGAAACAGTCAATATTGCACGTTGAAATTGGATCATTCTGATGTATTTTATTATGGCATTACGTGAATATGAGTCTGGTGGATTTAGAGACTTAATAATATCAAATAATCTCTGTATCGTGTTCGTGTTACTCAGGAAGTTAAGGTATCATAGCATCAGAAAAATAAACAGAATAGGGTACTTGATTGGTGTAGAATTTATTGAATATAACAGGCTTATTGTAAAATATAATTAATATAACGTATATTAAAAAATAAAATCGACTAATAACGTTCAAAGACATAAGCGTTTTAAGTTTTCGGTGGGGATTGAGAGGCGATAGTTTGCCCCTTTTCCACAAAGTTAATGTTAGTACAGATTTGTGTGATATGTTGGATTGTGACGTAATACGCTGGAATAGTACGGTCTCTGTCTAGCATAAAATGAGAAAGCTTATAACTTATAATCTCGCACTAAGTGTTTTGCCTCGACATTTATAGTGCGTAGTGCTCTATTGTGAAACTCGCTGCCGGCTACAATTTGGGTATCTTCAGAAGAGAGTGAATAGGTTTCTTCTAGGCAAGCGCGCAAGTTGCTTTGCATCAGGCGAGTTGTCTTCAAGCGCAAGCCTATCTGTGATTAAAAAATATCAATCCTAATTTTGATTTTGTTAATCGGCTTTATTTAGAAGCATTTTTATTATTTTTATCAGCCGTAATCTTCTCACTGCAGGATAAAGGCCTCTCTTTCCTTCTTCCACTCTTCTCAGTTGAGAGCTGTCGGCATCCAACCCCCGCAGTCAGAGTCAAGCTCATCCCACCCTCTCATTCTGGGTCTACCGCGACATCTTCTGGTATTCTGTGGCGTCCACATTTTTGTGGTTTTTGCCCACAAGTCATTTTTATTAGACTATAATGCAGTTAGCTAGTCTATTTTTAAGTAAATGAATAGAATGTAGTAGATAGTGCCAGTAACATTAATTTGTCGTTGTTAAGTCGCCTCGCTGACGTAGACAGTTCGTGGACATGAGGGAAACGTTCGATATTGCTTGTTGAATTCTTTATGACAGCCGTACCTAAGACGCTAAGTCTTAGGTACGGCTGTCAACTGTCTCGTTCAATAACCGTTTACCGTTATATGTCAACGTTTTGTATGAAGATTGTATAACAAATCTCTGGTTTTGCTTATCTGATGGAAATAACCGGGCTAATGGGCGCATGAGATCATTTTAACGGACCATTGTTCAACGTAACATGTTCAGCTACAAGAAAAACTATGATATTGCACCTAATATTTTTTTCACAACTTGTAACATTTTTGGGCTTATCGTATATGCGATTTTTTGCTTATGAAACTTACTTTAAACTGTACTATTAGTTTAGTTGGATTCGCAGAAAAATAACTAGTTTCAAAATTGTTACCTAATAATGACTGGAGTAGCAATGACTTGGAACTTACGTGAAGGCAATCATTATTTTTACAATTGTGAGAAAAAACCAATGTATGATATCGGAGACTATTAAATCTTAATGCCAAAAGAGAAAACGTACATTACCTACATGTATAGTAACATTGTCGATGTACATTAAGTTCCCACAGAATCTCATTTATTTAAGGAAAAAAAACATCAACAACAGACTCTTTCTTGTTCGCATTTCCCGCTTCTTGTACTACGCATGTACTAGACCATCACGCCTGTTTTCCCCGAAAGATTCGGCAGATATATTATATTCATATATTTATTGCATTCCATAATGTACTCATACAGGTGGTTATTATATTAGATAGACACAATTATGGACCCTGTCGGGCACAGCAACATTTTTTTCTGAAGTAGGAGAGAGGAGCACTTTAGATATTTTATTTTATTAATCTCAATTCCATAATTAATATTTTGTTTATTTATTTATTCTGTATTATTGCTATTGCATTATTATTCGCTTCGCTGTACGTGAGTAGTACTAAACTAACGTACACCCACGGTTCGCTTGTATCTTTAGGTTCCACTAATATATAAAAGTCTGAAAATAGGTCGTAGGCCATTTTTTATACTCCTAACTAAGGGGGGGACCTAGTGATATGACCATTGGACTGCCGAGTCAAAGGTCTCGAGTTCGAATCCAAGGCACGCACCTCTAACTTTTCGAATATTATAATTTTCTCGTATTAATAATTAATTATCACGCGCTTAAACGGTGAAGAAAAACATCGTGAGGAAACCTGCATACCTGAGAGATTTTCTTGACGGCATGTGAAGTCTGCCAACCCGCAGTAGGCTGGCGTGGCGGACTATAGCCTAATCCCTCTCGTATTGAGAGGAGACCCGTGCCCAGCAGTGGGACAATGTAATGGGTTGATGATGAAGGGGGGACCCCTTTTTATCACGATTTTAGTATGGCAGAACAACGTTTGCCGGGTCAGCTAGTATTACGTAATAACTACGCATTTTTGAACCTAGTCGATAATCGAAGTTTTCTCAAGAGTTTTTTTGCGTTGGTTAAAATATCTATGTTAATAAAAAAATAAAATGCTGGACAGATTTGGCAGTTCAAATGAGTCCTTACTGAAAAAAGGGAAAAGTTTCAGAAATATTTTCCATTTCAAGAAAAGCAAAGTGATGATGATGTTGCCCAGTGTAAGTTTCAGGACTTCAGTTTGGATAGCTATAATATATAATAATTATAATAATATGTACAAACATATTTTTGTCGATTTGTAAAGTAATGTAGCCAGTAAAATTATTTAGTAAGTGTTTTCTTTTATTGATTTTATTAAATGTTCTTTTATTTTTCTTCATCGGATTTTTTAGGATGCAAGATCTTTATGACTGCAGCCATCCCAGTTTATCCTTATAGACTGCTCGATTCTTCAAAGCCTGTAATAAAAATATGTGTACCAGGAATACATAAAAAGAATTACAATGTGCACTCGACCTTTTGCTTTTCGTATCATAGCACTCCACGTCACATTGATCTTTCACTAATTTAAAGGTGGACATACAATATTGTCTCAAAACACCTTCCAGCAAAATCATATAAATGCTAAAATGATTGTTAGTACTCACTGGTAAATAGTCGAAATTGTTTGGCGCCGGCTGTCGAGACAAAACCATTAACGCTTTGAGTATCAGTAGAGTGACCATAAACTCACAGAAATGGTCGTTGCAGCACATAATGATTTGCTTTAATAGATCTTACATGTTGTCTAGGTGTCTATTGAAATTTTAAGACATGACTAAACGACGCTATCTATTAATTTCATTTGTGTAAAGGATATAACGATAATTTCTATTAGTCATTTAACTGCACCTTTATACAAAGCTGTTGGTATCTTATCTAAGATACAAAACATTTACTGTCCATGTATACTGTCCAGATATGGTCACATTATTGATACCAAATAACTAGTTGCAAGCTACAAAAAACTATGATAAATGAAATTCATTTCTGTAAATAGATCTTTTGAAGAGACTTTTACAAGTCAAAGTTTTATTTTATTTTTAACTAGCTTTCCGCCCACGGCTTTTATTGGCTTTTCTATACTAAAATATGTATGTATTATACATATAAACCTTCCTCTTGAATCACTCTATCTATTAAAAAAAACCGCATCAAAATCCGTTGCGTAGTTTCAAAGATTTAAGCATACAAAGGGACATAGGGACAGAGAAAGCGACTTTGTTTTATACTATGTAGTGACTACAGGGCGCCATTATTAGGGAGCTCAACGACCCGTTGCATGACGATACTAGATCAGCAACATTTGCATAGGTCTTGTGAAATACTTAAAAGTGTCAGAAAACTTTATTATAAAAACTTAACTTAAATAGCTAACATAATAAGTTAAGTAACCTTATTATACTTAAACAGCTACTGAATAAATTATAAACTTCTAAAGGCTTTCGATTGTTTTTGTTGTGTAATATGTTCCTTTGGAGAAATGTGAAACAAGGTATCTTGTACCATTTTTGTGTTCTTTAATTTTCTATCAGTGTAACTTTTCCTAATTTACCTATAGAATAATACGTATTTCTTTATTTGTTCGTCTTCTGTGCATTCTATTATCATTCATCAGATTACGATGAAACTTTTGTAAGATATTGTATGCGTGCCCGTGAAGGTCACTGATAAATAAAATCCTATAACGTGTAATGTTCTTCTTTTATAAACAAAAATAAATTCCTATTCGTTAGTCTCGTGTTCTTTTGTGTGTGATTGAGTCAATTGTCAATTGGACCCAGTAGTTTGGGCAGGACATCGTCTATCGGGTCCACCATTCTGTTATAAATATGAAGGTAATAATATCCAGTATCTCAACTATTTTCTACTACGCCGCCGTTCCGATGCTGGCTAAGTCTCTTCATAATAAACCTATTACATTGTCCCACTGCTGGGCGCGGGTCTCCTCTCAGTAGTCAGGGATTAGGCTATAGTCTAGGTGTATAGGCTAAGTATCTTGCTGGGATCAAATAATTATGTTAGCATCTAGAAATGTGGCAAATTTCAATATTCAGCCCTAGCATAAGAGTCGCCTTATATATATTCTTATATGTACATCCATTCGCATTTGGACTCTAAATCACTGCTTTAACTGTAGTTACCAGTACAATTTGGACCACCATATCTACTTAGTTCAGATCTTGAGTCTGATTTTCCAAGAAAACGTGGCTCTGATTGGTGAGAACGTAATTAGTATGGCTTCTAATTGAATTTCTGTTTGCTCCACAGAGTCTAAATCGTGAAGATATAGATAGCTGTTACGAACTGACCATATATCTTACGAGGGGAAAAATCGTGAGTTACACAAACGTACATTTATAGTTTACTAAGAAAGCAAAGTTTAACATTACTTAATAGGGCAGCTTAAATTAGTATTGAGATAATTATAGCACGGTTTCTAGCAGAAGTTTTGCTTGCTTTTCTTTGCATGCTTGAGGTAGTTATATAATTAAGTAGGACTATAGATCTTCTCAGAATTACTTATATTCAATTGGATTTTATAGAGTGAATATTAAATAAGAAATCCTGTTATCCCATAAATATTATGGTTACCCTAAGTATCATACGACTTAGGTATGAGTTAGGGATGTAAATATTATCGGTACTAATGGGATATTAGTTAGAAGTCAGTGTTTTGGATAACGTCAGTTGATATTTAGATTGTCTGATGATGATGATGTCTAAAGACCTGTCATAAATCATAAAATCCATGTCGATAACTCTGTATCATAAATAAATAAAAATCCAATGTTTCAAGCAAACATTCTAAGACATGTGAAATCTACCTACCCCCACTGGACCTGCGTGGTGGATTACGGCCCACTTCCTCTCACCGAGAGAAGGCCCGAACACAGGCAGGGTGTGTGCGATTTGGGAGCAGTGGGGACATTATAGGCTGATTATGATGATGATGATGATAATTACTCTGTGGTTTTTGTATTCATGAAAATTTGCAGATATATAAGTAAGTGTAGTAGTTTGACTAATAATACATGTGGACCAAAGTCAGGCCAAAAACCTTGGAATTTTTGTATAGACTTTGTTTCAAAAATGGATTATTACGTCTGTGCACTGGGTAGGACCTGAAAAAAAAAACCTAGTTTTTTTTAAACGATGACACCTAATGTTACGTTACTGCATTTCTGAACGACAAACGCTCTATTAAATACTTGCGGCATTTTATCTATTTTCATGATTTAAATCAAGACTTATCTCAGTTGACATTTTTAACGGCCAATAAAAAAGTACTTAAGATAAATTCATACCTAACCACAATTGAATAAGAACTCCCACCTCGTTTAGTTTTACGATACTGCATGATCATGACACAAATGCCGCACGCTGGGACAGAAGTCATAATTTCTGGCAAAAATATTTTTCAGTGAGAATTGAATTGAATTTTTTTGATATTTTACAGTCCGTACTTTATTTCAAATTGTGTTCGTTAAAAATTTAATCGTATAGTATACACGTGTACACGTTGAGATATACAAATCCAGTATCGATTGACCTAGTATTGTGAACGCTTTTTCGCACAATGCGAGGCCAGCCTATACTGGATTATATAGTTTGACTTGTAGCCGTGTGTACAAGCGACCATATTCTTATAATTTATAAATTCCTTTAATTCATATTATATGTTTATTAATATAGTAATTTATGTGTTATTATGGGTAAAAAATTTTTTTGTTGCTCAAGAAATATACTTACTGCGCTATTTTAAAAATATTATAGTAAAAAGTAAATTTTCGGTTAATATTTTAAATCGCTCGAAAGAGATGTAGTACTTCCAGCTTTTCAAATATCTTTCAAAATAATCTGCATATGCATATGGCAACGAGGTAGAAACAATTCCCATAAGAAAATTATGATATATGAATAGGGATGTGCCGGGTAGCGTAGTTACATCGACATCACAGAGGACTAAGGTACAATTCATATTGCATGTCCAGTACCGTCGCCCACAGTGAACCGGCGAGTACGACGGATCCCAATACTTTAGTCTACCAATACCAATAGACCTAACAACACTATTACCTGCAAGCAAATTTGAAGTCTGTTAATTCAAAATTAAAGTGTATAATCAATTAAAACCGGTCGCCGGTATATTCTCTCTGTAAAAGATATGAAGCTTAGAACAGAGCAGTATAAAAATATAAAACAATTGCATAAACATCAACAAACGAACAGACATACCACGACTCCTTAGCGAGTTAGAGCTCAGAGGTGACCTCTGGTAGATAAACAATGGGTTATAATATACGGTGAACAAATCATGAAGAGGATGCCATTAAAAACTTCGTAAAGGAAGTTCGACTTGCGAAGTTATGACTTATGATGTAGAAGTTTATAGACAAAGTTTGAGTTTTCATTGGCCGTATGTTTTAAGAAGGTAGAAGGAACATGTTTTGAATAAATATGGAGTTAGACATAATATTTAGTTAGCGAAATATGTCCGGATATGTAAGATTGTTGTGGATCTTTAAAGAAATTATCAATGCATTAAAAAGTCAATATTTTGAATTTTTTTTTTATTTTTAATATTAGACTACGATCGTTGCCCGCGATTTCCCTCACGTCCCAAAAGGATTTACTTAATTAATATCGACCAGATTTTAGATTAGACTTCCAGCAATCAACTGTGGAAACATCATTCCATTTTGTGCAGCAGTTTTGGCGTGGTGCGTGTACAAACATACATAAAGGCATTTAAACATTTTTGTTTTGGCTTCTGTTGCTCTAATAAGTACCTTCCATATTAAGTTTTCTTAAATATTTATTATGTACAGACATCGGTCGGCTACAATTGTATTATCCCGTCAAGCGGCATATTGTAGACACAATGCAAAATCTATTGTTATGTCCTCATGAGGAAACTGTATGCATTGACGGGTCATAATTCAAAAGATGATAGTGAGTTCGGATGGGATTTTCCAGTTGACGACCTCTTAGAAGAGGTCTCTTCTAACTCATTTAACCAATAGGCGGCACCATTGTGACATGAAAATAATAACGTAGTCCGCTTGCGTTCATTCTTAGAGCACAATAATGACAGAAGGTAATGCACTTACTCAGTGCACGTATAATGAGCCGCAACATAAATTCACCTCATTAAGCGTTTCGCTGCACAAAGGCACCGTGTTTACACGTGTTGGTAACGTAAACATACGCGTTTACGGTTTGCATACAGTTAACGGATACTTTCAAGTTTCATTGTCTATCAGAGTAGGTTACATTATGCAGTAGCCTTTTTTCTTTTGCTTGTAAGCTAGCGGTATTGCGACCAATGGAATAACGCGGTCTTCTTCCAGTTCCCAAAGGTTTGAAGGTTTGATTCCTAGCTTGGGGAAGTTTTATTGGTTTTTTTTTCGGTTATTCCCAACAGGAGCCCGGAGATGGGATATGTGCTTTGTCAAAGGGATAGGCTCTGTTTTTAAATGTGTAGTGTAACAGCATTAATAATTAGTAGCGGCTGTAGCTTAATGGCTTGGACTTCGGACTTCCGATTAAGTGGTTGCTAGT
The DNA here is from genome assembly GCA_958496365.1 of Subacronicta megacephala. Classification (NCBI taxonomy): domain Eukaryota; kingdom Metazoa; phylum Arthropoda; class Insecta; order Lepidoptera; family Noctuidae; genus Subacronicta; species Subacronicta megacephala. The sequence continues at coordinate 10,908,813 of OY292520.1, read as the reverse complement.
TCGAAACCCACCCATTGCACTGCCAACGTGAACCCACTCGTAATACAAGAATTTAGCTTAGTATGAGAGGTTAACAAGAATACTAGTTATGTGCGAACCACATTGCTAGTAAGCTTTAAAAAAAAACTCGATAAACATGTAGTACGTAGTACAATCGCAAGACAGAAAGCTACTCGATAGTGAAAGTTTCGTCATATCAATATGACTAATGCTATTTCTGTATCTTCAAATCGATCAGTCAACTACAACAGAAGGCCAATTAAACTAAGTAATACATTGTTAAACAGTCTATTCAGTTTTACCAACGAATTGATTCGCATTTGGTCCTTCCAATGAAAGAGTAGTTGCGTTACTGGGGCCGTATTACCACGTATTAATGCCATCATTTTTAGGTTGTGAGAGAGGGATGCCGCTCTACAGGTTAAATAGTGGCGTTCCTCTTTCACAACGTAAAAATGATGGCATTGGGCCGTATTAACCCGTATAGCAGATTTGCAGAAAATTTTGTTCTTTGAATCGGTCCAAAGGTATAAGACCCAATTAGAAAAAACCAGATATTATTGGGTGTTCTTGAAGGGTACAGTGCCCCCTTGATGTTTCTCCAAAATAAAAACAATGATGTAATGTAGTGTCAAGGTATATTTTACGGGTGGACCGAATGAGTCTTCACGCCTGCAAAATATGTGCTTGAGGCTGTTGTTGAACAGGAACCATATAGTGCTCCACGGACGTGCGTGGTAAATGTGTGTGTGTGTAAGTGATTGGGCAGCCAATCAAAAAGTGACTTTACTTTTTTTGAGAGGAAACTTTCGAAGGAAATAATAATTCTTACCTATTAAAACTTCACCGATGGCCGCTATCAGAACATAGAGGAGGGCACAGAGCGGTCATTAAGAATTGTGTATTATCATTTTTTTCTATGTCAGTGAGGAATGACACATGATGATAATGATGTACTAAGTAGTAGGATTACTATCTTATTCATGACACCTATTTTATTACTAGTAATATTTAAATGTCAGCAGCAAATTCATTGGGCCGAGTAAATTTCTGAGATCAAAAGTACTAATAAATTACTTTAGAACAACTACACAACAATAATACAAGCTACTGGTCGCTGGTCAGGTTGCTGACTCGTCGCGTGACTTCTCACATTTGTAAACGACTTCAACTAGTCGCTTGAGATAACAAGAACCACGGCCTGCCCTGCCTATGATACCCGCGCAAGATTGTCCCAACTTAATTTAGTTTTACTTAGAATAATTTGTAGTCGATTTATTGGCTGTATTCGGAATCTTAAGAGGCGATGTGTTTTATGTACTTAATGGAGTTTTTATAGAAATGTACCGGAGATGTCCGCAGTAGTATTTATTGATGTGCGGAGCTGTCGTTATCGGATTTTGACATCGCTACCGTCTGTAAGCTGTTAGTCGGGTTATTTTAAAAAAAATAGAGGATTTATTAATACGTTCTTTATTTTTTATTGATGTATGTACTTTGACATAAAGTGTAATTACTTATTATTACGCTCAGAATGAATTGAATGGGACTTTTGGAAAAGCTTGATCATTTTTACTGATCTCATCTCGAACTTAAGTATTATGTTAAAGAAAGGCACAAGCATTATTTTATTTATATATCTTAAACGAGATATACTTAAATGAAACAAAATTCTTTGTTGATTCTTTCAGATTTTATGACGTAATTGCGATTTGATTCAGGAGTTTCATTTAAGCATGGGATCTTAATATAACGATTTACGAGTATAGCCTGTTCCTAGTTCATTCTACGATACAGGACAAAATCAATATGTGGCCTTGTATAAATAAAGGAAAACAAAGGTTTGTGTTCATCAGGAGTCATTTACCTCTTGATATGTAATATAACTAAGGAAACTATTGTATGATCATAAGCGATAGACCTTTTTCTCTGTAGTATAAGCTATTGTAATCGTTAAATTATGTAATGTGTAGCATGACACCGATCCACGTAAGACTCGAAATTGGCCTCACCTGTAGAAAAATAGACATTAAATATCAACATTAGAGAGACCAATTTATTATACATCGATTGCATTTTTACAGTCACCATATATCTCATAAAATATCTCATCATATTAAAATTCCAATGCAATGTCAATGCTATTGTAAACGACAGTTCAAAGACCTGTCGTAAACCTTCGTATTTTATATTATAAACATAACAAAACCGATTATAACATTGCGTTGTTATTGATCTGTTAAATTCTTCGGTCGATTGCCTCATACCATCGCGTGGTCATCTACGTCAACTTCAACCGCAAATTGAGATATTGGCATTACCGGACAACCACGCGTCGCATAAATACTTATATTTAGATGAACCTTGCCTCAAGCATTCCTACAAACATTATTGCTTTCAAATTAAGTATATTTATTACAGTACAAGGCTGTACCCTGGGGGCCTACTACGAAAATAGAACGACAAAGCTTGGGATCGAATCGATGCATAAAACTGTAACGGTTTATCTCGTAATGTCAAATTATTAAATAAAATTATGCTGTAGCGCGGTGTTAGCGAAACGCGAAAATCGAATCTATCGTCGGTTCGAAACACTTTTGTTGTATGAAAACCTATTTCGTCTTTTTAGTAGGGAGTAGGCTCTCTAGCGTAAAGCATCGATATCTATTTCATGGAGTAATGACACCCGTAATATGTCTCATAAACTTTGAAGACGGTAATACACACCACAATAAATATTACCTTAAAGTGGTGATTTACCGGAGTTGACCGCCACATTTAGACGAAAGGGCGAGTGAAGCTCATTTTACCTTCCTCTAAATTGTTACTAAATTGTCTTAAAAGCGTTGAAATAGTACTTTGGTGTCCCGGTAATGGCCGTTGACAAAGTTTTTACGTTAAATAGATTCTAACTTTTGATAAGCCAGACTAGTACATTAATGTATAAATTGATATGGAAAACAATATGTTCCGTGCTTTGCAGATTCCGATAGTACTTAATAAGAATTTTATGGATTATTACAAAGTAGCTGTTCATGAATAGACAGAATAAAGAAGGATGTGTAGTGCATTAATGTCTAGCACACATATAATATGACCGGTTATGGCTAAATCAAGCAAATTTGTATGAACTTCAGGTATTTGCAGCAAAATAGACAGGTATATAAATCCTTTATAGGCAACCGCTGATTTGTTATTAGATAAAAATGTTTCGTAAGATACCGCTCGCCAAACCTGTAATAAAAACACCGACAAAGTGGTCTGGACTTTTTTCTTCTAAGTTATTTTGGACTGTTCGTAATGTGGGATGACTTTAATCGGACCGCCGGTGCTAAGGTGAAGAATGCTTGAAGATATCTGGTTGATGTTGATGTGTTCCAGAGATGCGTAGGTGGGCCAGTCCCATTTGACATCATGAATGTTTTGTTGCCCTTCGACTGACGGAGGTGTCAAATGTAACAGATTAACGTCAGGTGCGCTGACACCCTGTTTACTTTATACGTTGGTTGATTAAAGATTAAATCTTTTGACGGGGTTTGGCGGGTTCTAATCAACTATAAAAAATAAGAGCCTCAGTGACAGGTTGGTGGCGCGGCTGTTGAGCTCTAGGGCTCTGAGTTCGATTTAACAATGAACTACTTTCATCATCATCATATAAGCCTATTGCCGTCTCTTCCACAGAGCGCCACCCATCCCGGCCTTAAACACCTCGCATCCATCCACTGCCAGCCACCTTCTTCAAATCGTAGGTCCATCGTGTCGCAGGGCGTCACACACTACGCTTGTCTGCTCCATCGATCGTTTGTCCATCTGCAGACATAGCCAGCCCACTTCCACTTCAGCGTGCTTATTCTTTGCGAAATATTGGTGTCTTTAGTTCTTTGGCGCAAAAACTTTGTTGCGGAATCTATCCACCAAAGAAACTCCATACATTGCTCTCTACGTTGAGTAACTGCCTCGTTAGTCTAGTGGTCCCAATCGCGACTGCTACGCTAGAGGTCTTGGGTTCGATCCCCAGGTCGAGCAAAGTGTTATTGGGTTTTTCTATGAAATTCTCAGTAGCAGCTCGGAGTCTGGATTTGTGCCCGGTAATTGGCAATAGGCTCGCCACCTATTACATGGGACCTAAACATACCGGCGAAATGTAGGTGTACATTAAGTACACCTCTGCCTAACCCTTCGGGGAATACAGGCGTGATGGTATGTTTTATGTTATGTTTATGTTGAGTAACTTTTAATGACTACTTACGGAACCAAAACATGGACACTCACCGTGAGACTAGTCCACAAATTAAAATTAATCTCCTGTCATAATTTGATTGTATTCCAATGTTTGACTTTTACTATCTAAAACGTTATGAAACAAAATAAAATACAACAAAAGAAATGGACAGCAATCAACAAAATATCATCGTCTATTTGCCGCTACTCAGTTCGTTTCGACGGAACCATTTCAGTGGTGAGTGAGAACTATGGCATTCCAAAGGCGTATCGTTTGACCTATCTTAATGGATACCACTTCGCTTTAGGCTCCAAAAAAACTCAAGGATAAGAAACAGAATGAATGTCGAGCGATAAAGCGCTTCATTTTCTTAGTTGTAAGTTTTTTCTGGATTTAACTTTACTCGCTACGTTTGGTTGAAAAAGTTGGGACGTGATAAAGAATTGGTAGATCATTTTGATTTACCTATTACAAGAACTCAATTAACAGATTTTTTCTTTTCTTAAAGGTAAAACATAAACAAAACACTTATTTATCACTACTGTGATACCTACCATTATTAACAATACACTAGCAGCAGGCACATCAATTCTATGACAAATTACCCAATACCATTAAATGCATTTTTCTAAGCTGAGAAGCGCTAAAACTGCTTAAAAGCCAGAACAAGGATCTTTACAAGGATGCTCACTATTCAAAATCAATAAAATCCAAATTCAAAATATCCAAGAGCAACAAAAAAACAGGTTGTATAGTCGTAAATTAGTGAATAGGGTTGGCCTAGAAGCGCATATCGGTTTATGGTTGGACCTTAGAGAGTCCTTGCGATAAATTCATGGTATCGTGAGCCAGCGGATAGCCAATCGCGCTCGTAATAATAAAAGGTTAGAACGAGCTTTATTCATTTGTGGAGTCGCGTGGGAACCCTTCATTTGTAAAACTGACATAAGGACGATGGAAGTATGCGAGGCTAAAGGAAAACGGCGAATGAATTGCATGCGTTCATTACGCATGTTTAATCCTTATGCGATTCGTCCTTGCTTAATGATTGGCTTTATATGGCGAATCATAGTAGTAGTATCTACTATTAGTAGTGACCTATTTGATTTTTAATTTGAAATACGTAGGTAGGTATCTAATCAGGTTCTTGGTTAATTGGTTTGAAGTGGTGTAGCCTAATGGCTAGGGCGTCGGACTTGCGATCATGTGGTTGCCGGTTCGAAACCTATTCATTGCACTAACAACGTGAACCCAATCGTAACAAAAGCATTTAGCTTAGCACGATGGGTTAACATAACAAGATGACTAGTAATGTGTGACCCAAATTGCTAGTAAGCATTTTTTTACTAAGGTATATTAAGTAATTGGCGACTGTTTTTAAGGCAGCTCGATTCGACTAGGGGGCCATGTTACTTTTTTTTTGTTCTTCGCAAATTGTACGGCTATAACACAATTTAGGTTTATGAACTTGGGAATTGAGACATCAACTTAAACTTATTCACAAATGATAAGTAAAACTGAGACTTATGCTTAGAAATCGTACTCGACCTGTTTTGTGGTAGAGCCACGCTGTTTGCAGCATGAATAGGCCGGCTTGATAATGCTAATGTCTGGGGAAGTACAAAACTCTCGCAAAAGACCGACATCTGAATAGAGCGTTACGCTATTGCGCTTCGTTCGGTGAGTCGGGTCCCTCTGTCCCCTTCCTTCTCCATTTCTACTTCCCCTCCCTTTCCCTAAATAGGCTCGGAAACGCATCTGCAACTCCTTTGATTTTGCAGATATCCATGGGCGGCGATGAGTACTTACCATCAGGTAGCTCGCCTATACGGTTGCCGAGTCATCACATAAAAAAAATCGTAGTAGATAGCAATGTATATTGACAATCTTGGTAAAATCCTCAATTTGCACTAAGTACTACTATTCGCCGGTGCTGCCAGTATGTATTTATCTAGAATTCCTAAACAAGTTAAACGTAACAATGAAATGAAGCATTATGAAACAACGTAACGCTAAGCAACTTTATACAAAAAACTTGTGCTTATTTCTATGTATAATAATATTCTCTGATTGGTAGTTCAGGGTCTGAATTAAGTGTGAAATATCAAAATGTTTTACGTGACTATTTGACACAGTTTTTACGTGTTGTTTTAGCGTTTTGGTAAGTACTATCGACCAATTCAATTTCTGACCACCATAAGGGCTATTCCTGCTTGCAGCGCTCGGCTGCTATACTAGCGCTTACCTACGCTCATCAACCAATAGCGTCGCAGCATTGGGGTATTTTCTGAGCCCCTTGCTTTTGTTATTGAAAAAATGTTATTGTTTTATAATATTGGTCATCCAAAAAGGATCCTTTTTTTATTTTAGTACTATTGTTTAGCAAAAAAGGGCGGTGTATAGCTGTGGTCATCGTGTGCACGGGATTTTGTTTGAAAATTGGCTAGATATTGAGTTTTCTGATAGTACATAGTTATGGGTACCAGATGTTTTTATGTTTTTTTTTTATTTTTATAAAAGATACTGTCAGATCCATATAATAGTGTAATGTGTTCGATTCTCGAACAGTCGCACTTCAGCCGGGCAATTGTAGCCTAAAGCTAGAATTTCATTGTTTTTAGTTTTCATTCCTTTAAATTAGAACCTCAGTTGTAATCATCATCCATTTTTGAGGAGGTTTATAAGGGTTTTTTTTATACAGAAATTGTGAATTCAAATAAAATGTCAATGATAATAATTAAGAAATTATGTTAAAAATATAGTTACTGAATTCTCGTCTAAGTGTTATCTATATCTATACTTATCTATACTTTTTTTATGTTATAAAGCTGAAGACTGTTTGTTTGCTTGAACGCGGTAATCTCAGTAACTACGGGTCCGATTTGAATTATATTATATATCATCGCGCCACCAATAGGGGCGGTGTATTCATGAAAAATGTTGCAATAACGGGAAAAAATTTAATGCAGAAAAGCCGAGAAAACACGCATCCGAAGCCGTGGGCGGAAAGCTAGTATTAAATATGAATAAATAATAAATAAATATTTTTTATCCTTTGTTGTTGATCACGATATATATGTATTTTTAGTTTCATGTTATAATTGAGACCAGTTTTAGGTATGTTTTGAACATTTGAAAACTACCAGAATTCTCCGTCGGTCAAATTTAGGACATCCTCGAATAAATTTAAATGCGGCATTTTGCAAAGCGACGACTCGGATAAAAAAAAACGCCTAGTAGGAACACACCATTACACGCCTAGTACCTACCATTCGTCTTGAAAAACTAAGAAGCAGAAGCACACAAAACCACGGTCACGGCTTGTTATAAGTGAATAAAAATAACAGAATTCCATGAACAGTGAAAAACCACTTACGGTTAAAGATGAAATCGGCGCGGGCGCTGTAAAGTGCAAGGCTATTTGCCACTTCAAAACAACAATAATATACCATGTTTTTATGTGAAAAGTCAGTTGTCCACAGTTCCGCGTAAATACCGTGACTCAATTGGTTTGTTTTGAGTCGTAGCCGACCTACGAATAAATAATACTCAGGAAACGTAACTGCGTTAAGAAAATGACCCAACAAAAGTTGTGTCCAAGTAGGCGGGGCTTCAAAATTGTGTCCAGCGCGCCATCAGTCGGACATTTTCCTTGCAAGCGAGCATATGTCAAACGTTTTAGCATAATATCATTGTGAATCATCATGCCATCATGTGTTGTGAAGTGGTGCAGGAGACATACAAGATTAAAATGTCCAGAGATCACTTTTCACTTGTAAGTAGTAGCTTAATTATAATTATATTCAAAGTTATTCAAATACGTTATCAATACGAGATGGTCAATATTATGCAAGATGAAGTCAGTATTTTTTTTTACCTAATTTTGAAAATTTTTTTTCTAGATGAAATATTGAAAAGTAAATCGATAAAATTTAGATATTTTTATATGACTAATGTATTTTGTTTTTTTTAGTTTCCCTGTCGATCCCATTCGACAAAATAAGTGGATAGCTGCAGTTCAATTAGAAAGACGAGAGTATGAGTGGATGCCTTTGAAAACTAGCAGAGTATGCTCCATGCATTTAGATGAAAAATATTTTTACAAATCATTAAAGGGATATACCTTGTTACACAAAACTGCAGTACCAGTTTGTACAAATATCCACATACAACTGAAGTACCAGGTCAACAGAAACCTTAAAGGAACCTGGTGACCTATCGCCAAGGTTATGATCAGAGCAAACAAACGACCCAATTGGACAATAGATGAAGGCGCAATTCTTGTTGGCAAACCATCGGCTTTGTTCGTTTTAGCACCATACAACAAAACGAAAAATTCCCCAATCTAAGGCTTTTTAGTAACCGACGAAAAATATCTACGCGGGGGGGGGGGGTCCAGAATCATGTACTGAATTCATGGTAAGCGGTTGTGCGTCGATGTCCCTTTCACCCTGTATAATTAATATAGTATAATTTAAAAAAATCACAATAGTGTAAAATATTTAATATAATTATAATATTGTTTTATTATTGACTTGGTCCGGTCTACTTATTGCATAATATCGTCCACGCCATTTTGACTCAGATGTCATAACAAACATTACAGCACGCGCGCGAACCAATCCCTGTTTTCTCTCTGAATTTAAACCAATTACCAAGCATGTCTATTTGAAACATCGCAAGTGATTCGAATTTTGAATCGTCGTCATTTGGTTTGAAGTCCACTTTTTGAGCGGAATTTGTTCCGAGTTACGCTTCCTGAGTATTATTTATTCGTAGTAGCCGACATACACAATATCGTTTCAAAATGTTAGTCCATGTGAGCTTTACAACCATAATCTTAAGTGTATGAATATTCGTTTTGGCCTGCGGCTTCGCTCCTGGGGATTCTTTGTATTCAAAAGAATTTAATCAGAAACCGACAGTGATAATCTTTTCCTTTTATCATTTAATAATAATATTATACTTTATTTTACATTACATAATAATGCTATTACATACAATAACATTATTATTACGAAGCTTTATGTCAGGATCTGTTCAACTAATTGAGATAAGACATACTACAGTTATTAATTTGGAGCTAATTATTTCTAATACCGAAAACAATATTAAAATCTGTTAAGTAGTGTTTGCGCCAACCCCTAATAATCAACAAGAAATCTAAAAATCCCTTTTTTGGGTTCAGGGGACGTTTATATACCTACCCTAATTTGAATCGGTTCTTTTTATTTTTGATGATAGTATCGATATCTTACATTATTGAATATGAATAGTTATTTGGACACAGAACGATATCAATTCCGTATAAACTTCCGAGACAGCCAATAATCAGATATTAAAAGTAGGGGGTGCCACGATTAAGTTATGAAATAATAAAATCAGCCCCTGTCAATTTGCTGTCATCGATAAACTGTGACTGTAAATTAATCACCCCCTTCCGCTTACGAAGGGGCGGTTTGATTACATCGTTAATAAGGAATGCAAACTTTAATATCTACAAAGTTAAGAGAAGGCTGCCTCGTTGGTCTAGTGGTCCCAATCGCGGCTGCTACGCTAGAGGTCTTGGGTTCGATCCCCAGGTCGAGCAAAGTGTTATTGAGTTTTTCTATGAAATTCTCAGTAGCAGCTTGGAGTCTGGATTTGTGCCCGGTGAATGGCAATAGGCTCGCCCCCTATTACATGGGACCTAAACATACCGGCGAACTGTGGGTGTACATTAAGTACACCTCTGCCTAACCCTTCTGGGAAGACAGGCGTGATGGTATGTTAAGATATTATTACCTTACGCATTTTATTAACACAATCTGTACCTTTTAAGTATTACAAAAAAATATATATTAAGAAAACCTTACGTTCTGAAATAGCCTTTGAATCTGTTAAAGTATGCTTAATTCAAATTAGTGCAAATCATAATTACTAAGACTATGGCAATTTATCTAAGAATAGCTTTATGCCTTGCAATACACATGCTTTGTCCGCGTATAGAGTGGTAGCTTGATATTAAATAGTCCATAATCTTCCTCGAAAATTGGACTATCAAATATAAAAATAATTTCTCAAATCCGTCAGTTAGGTCCAGAGATTAGCGAAAAACAAACAAACTCTCATCTTTATATATTACTAAATAGACACATAATTCTAATAAATAACTACTTGTAATTTCACAACTGTCAGTTACAGTACCGTGTATTTGTAACGCGTAACATTTGACACTTGCACTTACACGCTTTCGTTCACCGTAATGAAGTATATCCGTATAACAGCACCGCCACTGATTTTATGCGTCGGCACACGCCTTTCTATCTATGTTAGGGATCATGCGCATGATTGAAAATAATACGATATTACATCTTGTTTACTGACTCGTAAAGTCTGGAATATTGGGAATCCGGAAGATCTGGAATGTTGAGTGGTACTTTTGCCACAAAGAGTTAGTACTTTGATCCTAATATTACGTGATAGGGTATCACGTAATATTAGAATCAAAGTACTAACTTTTTTAATGGGAACATTTGCAGGTACTTAAATACGATTCTTAGAAATTCAGCTCTTAAGAGGGGACTCTAGTCCTGAAGAATTTGAAAAATAGGTATTTGAAAAAACTATTGCCGTCGCGCTGCACCTCCAGTCTCTCCCCGTAAAGTGCGAAAAGGACAACTGCAGCTTAGGATGATTTTACCTACAAAAACCTTGACCAAAAGACGTTTCGTATTCTGATGTTTTCTTCTTCAAAAGTGGATTGATCTAAACAATTTATATATCAAAATTTAGAAGAAAGGCATGTTTATGCTTCTATTATTTTATTTTTTGAAAAAAAAACCTTTTCAGATTTGTCTGATAGTCGCCTGAACATGACGGTAAAAACGAGCTTTTTTTGAGTTTTTGAATTGTCATATTTTCTTGTATTTTTTTTTAAATTAAATAATAGGGGCCTGTATGAATTAGATCTAGATTTTTTGGAAAAATATCATTGCTCTAGAGACATTATCTACGAAGAAAACAGCAGAATACGTTTGTATGGAGAAAGGCTCAATAGAGTACCCTCTTAAGGGGTAAAAATGGGTGGAAACGTTATGATGAAAGTCCTTTGTTTTTGAACTTATAGATGTAAAAATAATACAGAAATGTTCAGTTGCAGTTCAATCAGTCAATCAATCGCAAAATGTGTACGTGTACCTTTACCTAACCCTTTGGGGAAAAGTTATATAGGCGATAGAATTTTATACACAAATCATCATCATCAGAATCTCGTATATCATGTCCATTATGGTCCATCCATCCAAGATGTGCACTACATGACATTGGGTTTCGACAAAAAGCAAACTCTTCGATCATTATTTGTCATGCATATATTACATTTATTATTGGCCTCTTTTTAATTATAATTTCATTGGCTTATTTACACGAGAACAGAACATTATCACTGCCGTTTTAACTCACGAATTCATAAAAAGACTACAAAACTGTTGAAGTTGATGTGTCGATCATTTTAACTGTAGACCATTTCTTGTTACCACCAACAATAAAATGACATATTTTTTACTTACTTCGCTCTCGATAAGAGAAGAATCGATTATGAAGAGTTACGTATAAGTAATATTATCGCGTTTTTTTTTTGGTTCCAGTGAAATTATGTATTCGTATAAAGTTTTTGACGGATTTATTAATTAACTGATCGACTACCTCATTAATCGAGCAAAGTGTTATTGAGGTTTTCTACAAAAGTCTCAGGAGCATGTCGGAGTTTGTGTATCTATATTATTTTATTTTTTATTCTTGATAAGCCTACGCTTGACCAGTTCGCCTGATGTTTAGTGACACTGCACGATTGCCTAGTATAGACCGAATCAAAATCTGACAAATTATTAAAAGTCATAAAACCAAAGTCTGACTGCCTCATTAGTATAATGATCCTAAGCGCGACTGCTACGCTAGAGATTCTGTGTTCGATCCCCAGATCGAGCAGTGTTATTGGGTTTATTCTATGAAATTCCCAGTAGCAGTTCGGAGTCTGGATTTGTGCCCGGTTAATGACAATAGACTCCCCTCCTATTGCATGGGACCTAAACATACCGGCGAAATGTGGGTGTACATTAGTACACCTCTGCCTAATCCTTCGGGGAATACAGGCGTGATGGTATGTTATGTTATAAAAGCTGTTGTTTGTGATATTAGCAATATACGAGTAGCCCTGAGAGATGGTTAGTATTCTACCAATAACCCAGTATAATAGTATTATAATGTATGTATGAATCCAACAAAGACTGTCCCAGTTTCCAAATTCAATTCAATTCGACTATTACAACCATCCAAAAATCCAAACTTTCATATTTATTTCGTAGTGAGATTTTGTGTAGTATATTTTTTGTTCGTGTTCTGCAAAAAGTGTCTGCGCTCCGTTTGATTGATCTCATTTATCATGGCGTTTGAGGAATGACAAGCATCAATAATCGGCGTTTTAATCCTTTCCCAACCCACGCGAACCATTTTAGGTGCGTAAAAGCGCAAGTGTTGTTACTTGATGACGATCGTCGTATCTGTACAATTTATCAGAATGTACACTTAATACTTGAATGCTTTTGTGAGATGGCGCCATTTAAATAGATAAGCATTATGACTTAATAAGATTATATAGCCTGACTTACTCGTTAGTCTAGTGGTCCGAAGCGCGACTGCTACGCTAGAGCTCCTGGGTTCGATTCCCAGGTCAAGCAGTGTTATTGAGAATTTTCTATGAAATTCTCTATAAAAGCTCGGAGGCAATAGGCTTGCCCCCTATTACATTGGACCTAAACATACCGGTGAAGCGTAGGTGTACACCTCTGCCTTACCCTTCGGGGAATACAGGCGTGATGGTATGTATGTAAGAGTATATACTAGCTGTGCCCTTCGGTGCTACTCTCATATTCTCGTTTTTACTAATCCCTTGGTAAATTTCTCTAAATTGCAAGTTTCTGGACCCCGACTTGGGCTGTGCCAGTCAATCAATCAGGCAGTTCCTTTGTAAACTTACGGTTCTTTCGAACTGTCTGTCAGAAGTTATCCGCAAGTGGTTATGCAGTAGTAAATTTTAATATAAAGACTCAGAGATCATAAATGTTTCGCATTTGTGATTGTTTTCCTTACTCATTTCGATATAAATGGATAAAAACACTCATTAACGAATTTACCTGAGCGAAATTTCGGAACGGCTAACTTCACACTCGCACAGCTAATGCCTAGGGCGTCGGACTTGCGATCCTGTGGTTGCTGGTTCAAAACCCACCCACTCGTAATAAAAGCATTTATCTTAGTACCTACGAGAAACAGGAGCACATAAGGTTGCATGTCCCACAAGTATCTGGCATGTAATTATATCTCGTCGTTTAATATTATGTGATAAAGTATACATTTTACGATTCCATCGGATGCGCGGGCGTCGGACATTGAAGCGATGATGGACCTTTTAGACGGGACATGATAAGTTTTGATCGAGTTAGAAGCGCTTGCGAGTTTTGGGTACTGTTTTATATTGCTTCTGTTTTAATTTTACATATATTTTAAATATTTCAATTTGCGGGGATCGCTAATTTATTACTGCGCTTCTTCTTCGTGTCGAAGGTACGTTTTTTTTTTCAAAATATGGTTATATACTCTTTGCACAAAACTTAGCCACCTCTAAAGCATTGTCAGTGGCAGCACAGAAGAACGGAACCTAACTTCGCCAGCCCTATGTATCATTTCAATTAATATTACTGCGCTGATCAATAGATTTGAAAGGTCAAGCTGCACCTGTCGCGGTCAGTATGTGGATGGGTGACCATTCTTAACATATCGAGGCTCATCAATGGCTATGTTACCCCCGTGATCATTGATATCAATCTATAAATAATGTTCATAAACGTAAATTCGTATTGAAAATTGTTTAGAATACTATTATTATAAGTCTACAAACTACAACGGTATTAGGTTCTAATGTGATTCCTATGTGTTCCGTACAGCGGGCTTGTAGCAATTTATCGGATACAGTTCTAATCTCCGGCAATAACTGAGATTTCCTATTAGTAAAGTCCAATTAACCTACAGTTTGAACTGGAGATCAAACCCCAGACCAAGGAAACGTTAGAGGACTGAACCTCAGTTAAGTAATTGATCACATAAATAAGATTGCTTTTTTAATTCAGTTAATTTTTTTTTTTTTTTTTTTTATTTATTTATCATAAACATAGATTCACAAAAAAGAAATGATACATAGTGCCACTTAAACCTCTTGGGTTTGAGTGTGGCACTTACAAAATCCTCGTACAAATATATAGTAAGTTAGCATCAGTGTAGAATGACATTCATTAATATTAATGTGCTACTTTAATTTACAATAATTTAGTTAAATTTTTTGCTAACCAATTTTGTAATGACTGAACATACTAATATGACAGTAGTTACAAATTAGTGTAGTATTACATAAATAGTTATTCTTATATTTATAGGTGACATCAACAACGGTTCGACAATGTTCTGTACTACAATTTTGAAAGAAAAAATGTTTTTAATTTGTACTTTATGTTATTTTTAGTGATATTATTGCGTATGTCGGTAGGCAAAGAATTAATTAGTCGTGGAATCAGATATGCGCTCGTCCGTTCACCGTAGAAATTTTTTGCCGGTGCAATAACTAGTTTCTTTTGTGCGACACGACGTGTGCATACAGGGTGATCTATTTCGAACTGAACATTTTTGTTAAAGAATTGTTCTTTTAAGAGGCAAAATTCAACCTTATCATGTATTGGCACGGTACCGCAATATTTGAAAAGTTGAGAGTCATTTAAAAACCCAGACCATACTTTTGGAGAAATTATTAGTTTTAATATTCTAAGTTGTAGTCTATAGATTGATTCCAAGTAGGTTTTAAAGGTCCGACCATAGCTGGACAGCCCATATGTTACTATCGAATCAAAAAGTGCGTTATACAACAGGAGTCTGGTTTTATAAGGTAAACGATTTTTTATAATGCAAAATTTTGATAAGATAGCACGTAGCTTGTCACAGACTTGCGCAATATGTGGACCCCAGTTAAACTTACTATCAATCACTACACCCAAGTACTTATGTATATCAACCTGTTCAATTAATGGACATGCAATACCACACATACCTGGAATCCCATGCAGACAATTGTGGGTGTGAGCAATTAATTTAGGCTTGTGAGTAGATTTTAGGTAGGATGATTTTATATGCATAAGTTTAGTCTTTTGGGAATTTAGTACAAGTCCTACATCGTGGCACCACATATTAAGCCTATCGAAGTCATCTTGTAGGAGTACACTGATTTTGTTTACGTCCTTGCCAGCGATAATGAGGCATGTGTCATCAGCAAACTGGTAAGATTTGCAATTATGGAATAATGTGTCCATATCGTTCACGTATGACAAAAAATGTAATGGCCCACACACAGATCCCTGTGCTGTTCCATAGGTAACAGATATTGTGTCGCTAAAACTGTCAGAAACTTTAACCTGATATTTTCTATTTTTGAGGTAGTCAACACACCAACCATGAATAGGACCTCTTAAACCTGAATCTTCTAGTTTTTTTAACAACTTGCAATGGTCTAGGGTGTCAAAAGCTCGAGAAAAGTCGATAAATACAGCAAGGACGTGTTTTTTGTCATTAAGTGCAGAATTAATATGATCTGTGAATTTTGATAGAAGTGAGGTAGTACTTTTGTTTGGCTGAAATCCAAATTGAGACTTGCTAATTACTGAATTTTTATTATAGAAATTATATATTTGATCACAGATGAATTTTTCAACAATTTTATCTATAGATGATAATAACGTAATCGGTCGGTAGTTATTTTCATTGTCTCTTTTACCTTTCTTGAACACTGGTCTCACGCATCCTACTTTAAGTACATCCGGGTACTGGCCAGTTTTTACGCTAACATTTATAAGATTAGCAATAGCAAATGCAATTTTAGTGCTAACGGATTGAATATCAATAACATTAATCTTGTCCACGCCTGGAGCCTTTCTACTGTTTAATGACATGATAAGCTTTTCTATTTTATCTGGAGTTGCCTTCTGGAATCTCATACTGACTTCAACCTGTTTACTTGTCTGACTTCTCATAAGAGGAAGCGCACAGTTTGGTATGATATCTTTTACGGATTTATCAAAGCCATCGGCGAATATATTTGATATTTCCCGAGGTGATAGGTTTTGGGAACTAAAAGCATCGAGAATGAACTTATCAATAGATTGCGTCACCCTACCACATATTGAGTTAACTATCTTCCAAAGTTTTCTTGGATTACTATAGTTTGCTTTAATTTGGTCTTTATTATATTTATTTCTGTAAAATTCAATCGTTTTGTGCACTTTATTGCGCAATTTATTATATTTTAATCGTAAAATATTATTTTTTGGATCTTTTTTCCAGACATTAAAGTGATTGTCTCTTAATTCACATAATTTTACGATTTTTTCGCTTAACCAAGGGTAGTTCTTTCGTACTTTATTTTTAATACAGATCATGCGTTTTGACTTGTTAAGTGCTGAATTAAAAGCATCAGTTATGTACTCATTTATAGAATCCGATGTCGTTAGGTTATTTGTCTCATCCCATTTTATACTGTTTAACACACTATACATTATTTTTTTGTCGTTAATACATGTAATGTGCGACGCATCCTGTAGAGTGTGGCGTACGGACGAGCTATCGGTAAGGCAGACTATAGTAACACGGTGATCGGCCAGAACAGTGTCTAATGCTGCCGCAAACGGTATCAACGTGTGTGATCGCGTGAATATGTGATCGATGCACGATTTATTAATTACGTTGTTTCTCTTTTCAATTCGAGTGTAGTCCGTTATCCCACACGTTAAGCCGAAAGTAGACAGCATATCCAAATACATGTCCTTTGTGGATGTTTGTGACCTAAGATCGATGTTCATATCACCCATTACAACAGCAATAGTGTTAGATGGATACATTTTGAGTGTATTTTCGAATTCCCTTATAAATAATGTTTTGTTCGAAGACGGTGGTCTATAAATTGCACACACGGTTACTATGTTATTAAGTGAGGTTATTAGGGTACCTCCGAGGTATTCAAAGGTGTGTGTTCTTATAAACTTCGGTGTAAACTTGTGATAGTTTTTAATATAGATTATTATTCCACCTCCTTTTCGGTGAGCTCGAAGCTGCGAATACATTCTATAACCGGATATCTGAAATAGACTTGAGATTTCGTCGGAGATTCCTACCTCTGACAAAGTAATTAAATCAATAGGCTTATATGAGGTATTAATGATTTCAATTAGCTTAGTAAAATTTTTTAACATCGATCTTATATTCACATGAAGACATGATAGATTAATATTTTTCGCAGGTACATTAGTAAAAAATGAGTTTACGTTGACACAGTCGAATAATTCCGGGTTTACCGGTATATCATTATTACAAATATCGAATTTTATTAAGTAAGGTCAAGCAAATAATAGCAATAGGTGCTTTAAAATATTTAAACTGGACTAATTCTCTGTTGAGGTGTAAGTAGAGAATCAATGTCGTGAATGGAGCGAATAATTTCGACTTTTTTACTTTCATCAGACTTTTTCACATACAGTTTGCCCTCTTTACACCATACATACTTGAAAGGGCCATTGGGTGTTTTGAGACGTTGTTTTGCTTGGTACAACAGAGTTTTCATATTCCGAGTTAATGCTTCCCTTACGTAGATTTTTCCAGTTGCTTTTTCAGGAGGGACTTGAAGCTTCAATGCTGCCACCGTAAGTTTTTTTGTTTTGGCAGCGGAGATCCATTTGTTCCGATCAGTTTTATTATTAAGCTCAACTCGAAGATATCCACAAGATGTGTCCGAGCGTCCACTAACCTGGCGTACATCAGATATGGTAGAATCGTCAACATCCAATTTCGTTGCAACAGATTTCACCAGTGTCACCGCATCAGTTTTGGGAACATCTGGCAGCCCAGCAATCTCTATGTACGTGCACAAGCTTTTTTGCTCCATTTCTTCTAGGCGTTGTTCCATAGCAGATACCCGAAGCTCTAGGTTCTTTTTTGCATTAATCAATTCAGTATTCTTGTTTTCCAGCTGTTTTATTTTGATATTTTGATTTTTGATTATCTCCTCAATGCCTGCTACTTGGTCTCCGATGAATTCTATAGATTGTTGGAAACCTTCAAGTTCTTCCTTGATTGTTTTTTTTATTTCGGCAGTTATAGTTTTCATAAACTTACGCATATCAAATGGTACTGTACTGAGGGTTTCTTCAGATTCGTCTTCCGGGATAAAGAACGACGAGCGTCTGCTAATATTTTGTAGGCAATTGTCACAGCTCCATTCTAGCCCATCCGTGGTTCGCAGTGCTGCTATTTGCTTTGTAGTTAATTTAGCACAATCATTTGTAGCGTGAACTACGATTTGGCAACGGCTGCATTCCAACCCTGGGGCTTTCTTAGTGATATTAATGTTACATTTTACACATTTCTTTATCACCATTTTTTATTATTTTTTTTGCGGGTAGGTATTTACTACTTTTACACTAAGCGATCGTAACACAACTTTTCACTACGATGACAGAACGAGGAATGAATTACATAAGTCTCTTGACGCCTGAGAACAATGATTTTCCTTTTCTGTCTATAATTTTGTCTGTGATCTGACGGGTTGATAAATAATGAAATTTAATCATCGCATTTTTGTATACCAAACCTGCCAGTCCTTGTATTATCATTGGATTTAAATTCATTGACCATTTTCCATTTATTTGTATTTTGAAATTCAGCTGCCTCGTTAGTCTCGTGGTCCCAATCGCGACTGCTACGCTAGAGGTCTTGGGTTCGATCCCCAGGTCGACAAAGTATTATTTGGGTTTTTCTATGAAATTCAAGCAATAGGCTCGCCCCCTATTATATGGGAACTAAACATACCGGCGAACTCTGGGTGTACATTAACCTTCCTTCTTCCTTTTAACTTCGGGGAATAGAGGCGTGATGGTATATTATGTATGTATGATGTTTATCTTGACTTGTTAATAAATAATGAAAATTAAGAATGGCATCTTTTTACAGTTTTGTCAACCAAATATTGGAGGTCATTCCGACAAGATTTAATCAGCAAATGAAATAATCATTTTTCGCACAAAAAAAAGCTAGTACCACTGGTCTATATTTTAAAATCCAAATAAAAGACTACCCGTCTTGAACCACTATCTAATAGATCATACATTATGTCGCCGCCGCTCATATCTTAGATCTCGTTATCTAAAAAGTGTGAGCTCGTCCGCCCCCTCGCAGCCTCATCTCTTCACACCTAAGAATTCAATTAATCTCAACGGCACCCGCTCCGCTAGCCACGAGATTCGTGACTCGTAATTACTTTTTGTAACAAAAAGAAAACAAATCCATTCTATACTCCCCCGCTTGTTTACGAAAATAAAAAGAAATCCTAACCGAGTAACGGACCAACTGAACAATGAACGATGATACAGAACTATCCTAAACAAGTCCCCAATAAAAGGGATATCTTGTTAAAAGAATATTGTACTTCGAAATTTATAATAATAACATACAAAACAAAGGCGATAACTAGCGAGGAGTAAATTACGAACAAGATTTACGTTTACCATTCATCATTCGAGAATTAATCTCTCCGTTCGCCGGCATCGCCTAGAGATATTTCAATATACCTTAAAAGAATCCCATTTATTCGTAGTTACCTGCCGACTTCGGCTCATATTTCTCCGGGAATAACAAAGACTCCGGGATGAAGGCATGACCCGTGGGCGAATGCAACAAGTGGTAAAAAACTACGCGCACGAGAACGCAAGTCGCAAATGAAATCGAAATAACGTTACGTCCAGTCTCGGCAAGGTCTCTCGGAATGAGATACGGCCTTTTGATTAACCATTGTCGGGGAGCCGACCCGTGGACTGGCCCTACAACGCTGCCTTCATAGTTTATTTATGTCTTTATTTTTATTGCATTCTTCCATTCGCAATAAAGATGACAAGTATTCTTTTTCTAAACGCATCCACGCTTCAAACGATCGGACCGGTTGCCTTCATAGCCATTTATGTATATTTCAATCTTTTTAATCCCATTCTCATAGTCATTATAATATTTATTGCTTCGGAAAATTATTGATTAATATTCTATTTTGTATCTTAATTACAATATAAATGACATATTAATATCTAATTTTTATGGTTCGGTGAGATAATTTATTAGAAGAATGTGTATGTGAAGATTGGATTTATATCGAGCAATATATTTAGTTGATTTGTTTTGATGGAAATTACGTGCCTTTTATTGCCTCCTAATGATATTTTTAAGGTGGAGGGTTGTGTTGTGAGTTATAAGTCACGCTCTGGCCCCGAAAAGAATCAAACCTCCTTCTAATAATTACATGCAAGTCGGCGGACGCGAAGGGTTCACCCCCTATACCTACATCACGCGATGTGAAACTTTCGCAGAACTACAAGATATTTTAAAACCAGTAGCGTCGTCGTTTATTCAGCGCAAACTTACTTAAAATCGAATCTTCAAATACTCATCGAACTTCGGCCATCTAGATGTTGGAGTTACAGAGCTTCTTATTTAACTTTCAAATGAAACTTCGAGCAAGGCGCTCGATTTGTTTACTCCTTTATACATGTATCCTAATATCATACTCTAGTTAGATTATCATCTTTCAGTACGTTTTACCAGACATAAAATTTATATCAGGCGATAAAAAAACTCTTTGTGTGGCGGGTTTTATATCCAAAACTTGATATTAGCGTCAGTGTAAAGTCTACTCTGAGGGTTTTGGAGGCACATAATCCCGTCATTACAAAAAGTCGACATTGCGATAAAACGTGCAATAAGAATGGTTATAAGGACTGTAGTACTATGGTGTGTAGGTTTCCATGTGTGCAAGAGGGCAGCGGGCGGCGGCCGGGCCCCGGCGACTTGTCCTAAACTCGGTAGCCGTGGCCGGTTCTCGCTCGCCATCGCCACTCTAGTACGGCACGAGCGGAGTCTCGCAGCGGACGCGCCGCCAAAACCCGGCGCGCGCATACACACGAACATAACTCATAACATTTGTTAATACAAACTTTTCGACCAGTGTGTTTACTGACTGTGTTTGACATATAGTGTGCACTTTTAGTGACTTGGACGTGTGTGGGATTTGGCGGGATTCTGGAGGGAAAGTGGCGCGAGCGCGCCCTCTTTTACATAATCGTTGATAACTGGAGCTTTCGTAATTGTTGCGTGATAACAGTAAGTACACTTAACTTTAAGAAAGTTTGTGTCTTAGACCATCATTCATTTACGTCTTTCTAGTTGCATTGCTTTTGTTCAGTTAAATATTTTTAACTAGGAATCTGTGATTGGACATTATTTAGTATAATCTTTCTGTAAGTAGATGTTTATTGCTCAAGTTTTTTCTGTTTGCATTGCGCATGTCATATTTATGTTGATATAAACTTATCTTAAGTTGATAGACGTAATCCTCTTATCTGTGAATTAAGTACTGCTTTAACTTAAAACTGTCTCGCCTGTCGCTTTTGTAAATAAACGGCACAGATATTTGAATATTTTAGTTCCTAATTTGAATTTTTGTAGGTCGTTTACTTCAGAAGTAATGAATTCGAAATTCAAAATCGGTTTGGACTAAATCATGAATAAGTGTGCTGTAGACTATACAGCATTTTTATTTTCTTTGTAGGTGGGCAGTTAAAATATTACAATGGAATTTAGTTAACGTAAGCTAGTTTGGACTTTTTGATATACTCATTAGGGTATGATTTGCAGTGTAACGGTGAGATAGTAATTGAAATTGATTATTCTGTATCAATTGTTAATACCTATGCAGTTTAATGATTGATGATGGCTTTTATAAAGCTTATGGATAATGATAAGGTCGTTTTCGTAATCTTATGTAAGAATCAATTTTAATTTTATTTGTGCATTCGAAAGATGGAACGGAGTAATCTGTCGCGTTTGGATTTTGCTTGATTGGTGTTCGATTCCCAAACTAGGCAAATGGTAATTTTCTAAAATTGAGTAATGGTTATTTTCTAGAATTGATACACTATCATTACAAAAATGTTTTCGATTAAAATATGTTTTGATAAATTATTTATGGTAGGTAGTAACATTTTTTCTTAACCCTGTACATGATAGAAAGGCTAAAATCATTAAAACTCACTTTCATTCGAATACCTAGGTAGGTAAGGCTTCATTTATTTCCTACGTAATAGGTAGGTTGAAAAATAATTATGTTAATTAGTAAAATTCAATTAGAAGCCCTATAAGGTGTATATATGTAAAGAAATGTGTTTATGTAAATATATCGTATTATGTATATTCTCGTTAGTATTAGGAAGGTTAGGCAGAGGGCAACTAATGTACCCTAACCTACAGTCTGCTGGTAATCTGGTATGTTTAGGTCCCGTGTAATGGGCCTATTGCCATTAACCGGACATCAAAACTCTAAACAGCAATTCAGCTTTTTTTTATAAAATCTTTATTTTTATTATTACAGGTATTTCTAGTACACAATAATTATTGTCAATTTGATAATTTTACAGAAAACCCAATAAATCTTTACTTGTCCTGGAAATCGAACCCAAACCAGTTGCGCTTAGGACCATTATATTAATAAGGAAGTTCGGTTAAGTTATCTAAAAGTGCCTACTTATACAAAATAAATTTAATTAACTAAAGTCAATTACCTAACGTTTTTAATTTTACGGCGAGATCGTAGGCCATTATCACAATTGTAATGCGACTATTGGCCACTTACCACGACTCACGCGCCGACCAATCGTGGAAATATATATATCAGCTTTTTATATACCATATATGAGTTACGTTTCGGAAAATCCGTTTCATTTAACCTTGCATTATTTTAAATCCGTTGCACCGGATATATCAAGGATTTACAATGGCCGAGTAAATTTGTTCCAAATACAAATGTAATGTTAATATTTTAATTGCATGCCCTTGCGCATGAATTCTGAAAACTATGTAGGTAAGTCACTTGCCTAACTAAACGATAGGAATCTTTATTCATAGTTGTTTACCAATATCAAATAGATAGTGATGGGAAAAGTTCACAGCCACTTACCAAAAGATGTTGAGTGGAGATCAACAGGACCATGGATATGCACACAATTCTTAAAGTTTTAATTTTCTTTGTAAGAGACGCGCGTCACAGATTGTCGTGTAGGTGCAAGAAAATTTGAAAACGGGAAGGGGGAAGAAATATGGCGTGCGGCTGGAATCAACCAATCAAATTGGCTCATTTTATGACATCGGAATAAGCGTTTCGTTTTATGCATATTCTTTACTTAGCAGATAGTTATTTGGGTTGTGAATTATTTTCATTGAAGACATTCAGTGGCAAAATAGCATGTCGGAAACTTATTCCACTAACGAAATTGTATTCCGTAACTTGCGCATCAGAAATTTGTACATAAGGCTTTATTCACTTTGCATAAACATTCAAAAGATGTGTCAATCCTTAAAGACCTTTAAATATCTCAGAAAAGGTCCTGAGGCCAAAATCTTCGATTTCTTTTGTATCAAAATGGTCATCTAATGGCACTAAATGAGATAAAAACTGGCAGTTTTTTAAACAAAACTGTCCCAAAATTAACTATTCTGGAGGATTTTAATAACGAATGCTCTCGAATGCGCATCAAAAATTGAAGATTAGATTTCATTGTGTGTGTAATTCCATTAGATTACATAATTTATGCGGCCTCTATGGTGTATAGTATAGATTAATATATTTTACGTTGATAAAATGGATAAAATTCTCCCAGGGTGCTCGTTGCATGAGTTCGTAAATCAAAATGAAAATCAAAGTATTCCAAATACAAATAAAATTAGGATGCTCGCCGTCTCGTTCCACCAATCACGTTTGATGGCGAGATCGTGGCCCACTGTCGCAATTGAAAAGCGCCATTATTGGTCACTTATCACCGCTGACATGCTAACCAATCGTGAATACAGCCTACAATGTATTTAAAGTATTTGCATTGCATCTGGTTTAGAAATAGAATCAATTGAAGCGGTCATGCGCGTGCGCATCTTGATGTTAAATATTTATTTTATCTACGTACTGCTTTTAGATCAAACTATTTCATAGTTTAGAACAATTGGCAAGAATACAAAAAAAAAATGAAGTCTGTGATACAATAAATTGTGATAAACTTTATATATTATATGGAAGCAAGTTATAAATAATCGTTATTTTTTTCAGTTTCGTATTCATCTTTTCAGAATGAAATATGTCATATAGTTAAAAATCGAAACATAGCATATAATTTCCCGCTCCAGT
Organism: Subacronicta megacephala; assembly: GCA_958496365.1. NCBI lineage: Eukaryota > Metazoa > Arthropoda > Insecta > Lepidoptera > Noctuidae > Subacronicta > Subacronicta megacephala. Next base: position 10,884,250 of record OY292520.1, on the reverse strand, counting down.
TTTCGTAATTAATGTATTTATCATATTAATGACAAACTAATAATCATAAAATATGATTTAGTTGACAGTTAAAGCCAATAAAACCTATGCGGCTCTTTGGATTTTTTTTTATACGAGTATTGATAGGCATAATAGATAAAAGGCAATATGTATGCCCGTGGCGATCTCGTAAAGCTAATCATGAGATGAGGAGATCGTGCGCCACCCCGCTATCTAAGCCTTTGTCTACGTCCACTTCACTAGTGATGTGTGTGATTAACTAAAAATATATTTTTAGTGAACAGTTCAATTTTGTAGTGCATTACAGTGATCGCCTAGTGACTATTGAACTGCTAATTTAAAGGTGCCCAGTCCGAATCGAAGGCACGCACTTCTGACTTTACTGTATTAATATTTAAAGAAAAGAGTCGTAGATGCCTTCATACCTGAGATATTTTCTTGACGGCCAGCAGTCTTCCCATGCCGATATGAAGACTGCCAACATGCAGTGGGCTAACATGGTAGACTATAGCCTAGTCCCTCTCCTTCTGTGGGGAGACCCATGCCCAGCAGTGGGATGGTACAATGGATTGATGATGAACATTTCATCTTCACAGCAAGTTGTATTTGTGTGTGTAAAATTTTGGTAGTCATGAGACTTAAGCAAAAACAGTATCAAGCGATCTTTAAAAAATCATGTCGATTCAGGAAAACGGCTAAACTTTAGAATATCTAAATATAGAAATAAGGTAAGAACGATTCACAACAAAAGCTGAAGGTTCAACATGTTAAATTGTCCTAATCGTTAATTTAGTTTAATCGTTCACATTCCAAATTAAAATCGAATTATTTGATGTAACATTGAAACTATCAATAAAATCCATTACAATCATAATTTAAAAATAATTGGATCAGACTTAGAGCCTTTTTAAATGGAAATTTCAAGGAATCAGGCTATATAGGAAACGATGGTATAAATCGATTGTTAACGAGTACAAAATCGACTATTACGTCCCATCCCTAGTTATGGCCACAATGGGTTCTCTCGTTAGGGCGCGACACTGGCTTCTCTCGCCTAATGGCACGTCGTGCTGCCAATTTCTAGCTTAAGGCTCTTTCACGACCAACAGGCGTTAGCACGCATTAGTTGAAATGTGTTTTCTTTTATGGCAATTGTTGAAGGCGTAATCATAAAGGAAGAATTGTTCTACCTTTTATTGAGAAGTTTGATAATGCAATTAAATATACATTACAATTTCGACTATGCTGTGAGTATACTGATAATTAATAATAAAATATTAAACTGATAATAAGTATTATCTAAGTACACATTGACAGTCATACCATTTTTCTTAAAGCCACTAAACCGATTAACTCTGCCACGACGATGTCACATTTTAAAATCCCGTTACAATACTTAAGACATACCATGCAACTTTTATTACGTAACTTTTAAAATAAAACTGCGTCGTATTGCGTGTTACAAGAATTCAAATCCTCCCCGATGCCAATAAATATTCAGTACAGCATCAACTTTGTAAGTAAACACAATACAGTTAATATGTTTACAGCCACTAAATTATATTTTTACTTTTATTTAGCCCATAAATGTAATCAAGGCAGTTTAATGCGAATTCTGACGGGAACACAGACATTAAAGGTATATTGCTAATCAACCGACATCAACGTGCGCGAGCGCAGTCTGCGCGTTGAAGTCTTTTGTATGAAGAAAAAAGTGGCGCGGGCGCAACGTAACGATTTCTGTGATTTTTTGTTGTTGTTAATGGCTTATTAGTGTATTATAATAACGTGTTAATATTACATTCATTCCAAATAAGTTACAAGCAGAACTGCAAAATGTTTGCAATTTCCAGTTTACATATTTGGTTTTTAAATAATATTATGAACTACCATTGTATGTGAAATATAGATATTTATATCGTTACATGTAAGGTTACACATGAAGACATAATATATTTACTACAAATGGTATTTCCTTACTTCATAACTGTGTAGGTGGGAACTGTCATACTTTTACTTAGCAGTATTGTACACGAATAACTGCTTTAATATCAGGTTAACTATAATAATTTGGTGATAAAAATTTATATCAACCATTGGGTGGTGTATTTTCAGAAATGAAAGATATACTTCAGTTAAAGTTGTATGAAACCATCTCGAATCTCTATTTTATGAAAAAAAGATTGGGAAAAAAATTTGAAGTCATCAACATCATCAATCCATTATTTTGGCCCACTTCTGGGCTTGAGTCTTAAAGATTAGGCTATAGTCCACCACGCTAACCTAACAAAGGTTAGCCGACTTTACACGCTCTCGAAAATATCTCCCAAACATGCAGATTTCCTCACGATGTTTTCTTTCACCATTTAATCGCGTGATAATTAACTATTAATACGCACATGGATTCAAAAATGCAGAAGAATGGAGAATCTCCTTTTTTGAAGGGTTAATCTATGAATTCATTAGAAATGTAACCATACAAGCTCGCCTAAATGTAGAGCTTATTGTGACTCAATTTATTGTAAGAGGACTTCGGCCCTCTGAGAGTGCATACCTCGGCCTACGCAGATAATATAAACAAAGCAGATATCGTCCCATTACTGAGGAGTTATGGGCCATTCAAATAGTCAATTATATCGAGTATTGCTCAAATAAATTGGGTATTTATAATTAATTACTTTGGTTAGAAATCAGAAGTGCTTGAATGGTGCTGTAATTGCAAGCGTGGCTGTTAAGCGGAAGTTCCTGGATTCGATAACCAGGTCGAGCAGTGTTATTGGATTTTTCAGTGAAACTTTATCTTATCTTATCTTTGTGAGTATTTCGCATTATTTCATTCTAAAATATTACTTGTCTGTTTCTGAACTAAACTATGAGTAGGTACATGTGTGTGTGCGTGTGTGTGTGTTGTTGTTGTAATGAGCAGTCAGAAGTGTTTTATCGGTTCCTATTGTGAGGTCTTTTACCTCAGTCGTAGCTGCTATTAGTGTGTGGGGAATGTATGTTTCACGCGATTTGATAATTATAATTTGTAGAATATTACTAGGTACTACATATTCTTAATACTAAAGTAAAGCGGCGGTAGCCTAATGGCTAGGGCATCGGACTTGCGATCATGTAGTTGCCGGTTCGAAACTCACCCATTGCACTACCGACGTGAACACACTTGTAATACAAGCATTTAGTTTAGCACGAGGGGTTAAGAAGATTACCAGTCATGTGCGACCCACATTGCTAGTAAGCTTTTTTAACAAAAAAAACTAATAACCTAATATATCAGGCTTGGAGCATCCATCCAAGTCCTTTCAAAGAACCTGTTTTTTTTAACTAGTCCACCCGTCACCTTACCCCTTAACTACCTCATTAGTATAGTAGCCCTAAGCGCGACTGCTACGCTAGAGGTCCTATGGTGGTTCGATTCCAAGGTCGAGTAATGTTTTATTGGGTTTTTCTATGAAATTCATAACATTTACTGGGCACAATTCTATACTCCAAGCTGCTACTGAGAATTTCATAAATAAAAATCCAATAACAATAGACTCGCCCTCTATTACGAGTACATGGGGCCTAATACATTAAGTAGTTAGTTAATTAGTACATTAAGAACACATCTGCCTACCCCTTCTAAAAATAAAGGTCTGATGTTATGTTATGTATATGTTAGAAATTAATTCCTAATCAGTATAAATCAGTAAGTACATAACAGAGTATTGATTAACATAATATAACATACCATCACGCCTGTATTCCCCGAAGGGTAAGGCAGAGGTGTACTAATGTACACCCACATTTCGCCGGTATGTTTTTAGGTCCCATGTAATAGGGGGCGAGCCTATTGCCATTAACCGGGCACAAATCCAGACTCCGAGCTGCTACTGGGAATTTCATAGAAAAACCCAATAACACTTTGCTCGACCTGGGGATCGAACCCAGGACCTCTAGCGTAGCGGTTCCGCTTAGGACCACTAGACTAATGAGGCAGTCCGTATTGATTAATGTTAGTTAATTAATTAATCACAATAACTATTAATTAACACTTGATCAACTCAAGGTCTCTCAAGGTTACACTTGCGATGCTTTATCGATTACCTACGATTACATCTACCGCATTTTGCATGACACTTATATTTATACGCTTGATGCTCTTTTGTTTATCTTTATTTTTAAATTTACCTCAAGCGTGTTAAGCACCTACGTTATACATCCTACATAACGTCGTCCTTTACTTTTGGAGACGAATTCTGAAGAAATATTTTCGTTTTTATACATTATGTCATGAAATGTTCTTCTTTATCTTACTATTTTCCGATCTATTCCCTAGCTAGCTTTAAGTAGATCTTCTTGATATACATAGTACTTAAGTAGTAACAGTACATTTTGTCGGTCACCCACCGTCTGACCTCGCGACGTATGGGTCAATTTCCAACCTAGATTACAGCTCAATATTAACATAATAATATACGGTAATACAAGTAATCTTACACGACGCCGGCCTACATAAACTTCTCCAAGGAAGTACGTGCTTTGATGTAATAAAACACTTCGATATGGTCGAACTGGTATTTTTTTTGGCGACCACAAAACCAAGTTGATCGTTCAAATAGATTTGGGTCGAGGGTTTGTTAATATGTGGTCATTTTTTATCACAACATTGTATCGCTTGTTCACTAATACATGGAAAAACATTATAAATCAAAAAGGAATCTACTTCCAAACTTAAATTAAAGAAATAGACAGTCCGTACTGGCTAACATACTGGTTTCTCACACTTACGCGAATATTAGACACTGAAATAAAACTACCTTTTACGGATTTTATCGCGTTATTATTTATTATTATTTAATTCCTGTTCTTGTTTATGTTTTTTTAAACCTATAAGTACTGTCAGACTGCTGGGCAAAGGTCTACCCGATAACCTTCCACGTCTGCTGTTTGCGGTTTTCTGAAGACAGTCAAATATTAACTCATCTAGATCATCTCGCCAGCGGTCCTCGGTCTGTCCGAGCATCAACGACTTTTCTTAAGCACCCATTATGATTAAGATGTCTCAAAAATTTTTGTCGGACAAATGGTCCTGCCATCTGCTGGTCATATATAGTTGAGGTAAGCGTTGGTGGCAGTTTCGTGTTGTAAGCTTTCCCCTTACATAACAAGAACGCGATCTGACGTCACACAACACTTTTATTATGGTCAGTTTATGTGGGCGCCTTGTTTTTTGGCTGTGGACAAACCTAATCGTTCAACCAGATGTAGGTCGAAGGTTCATAAATTACGTTTTCCATTATTCATGTCCAATTGTTTTAGTACTGACGGAAAATCGTTAGCGGTGACTCATTAAAGAAATCGACCAGTCTCGATTATAAGATCCTGGTACTCGATAACATGGTTGCAGACTTGCAGTATATCGATTGCAAAGGTATTTCGGTTTGAATAATATTTTGTGTATATTGTGATATAAATCGGTATTTCCGCGGCGCCTTTGTAAAGTCTGTTACGCATCATGTCGATGTCAATTTAACTTTTGTTTTAGTACGTTGGGGTCGTAAATTGGTAGTTTCGTTCGATTTTGGTCGGCGTTTAATCTTCGTCAATGGGATTACAAAGTTCTAAGTTGTTTATGTGCTTTTAAAAAGCTTTCGCTTTAAGAAAAATAAGTCAATCAAGTTTGTGTTTCAATTTTTGTGGTTATTTAACTTATCCATTTTATATGTAATTTCTCTTTGGTGAAATAAACCATTTGTATTTTACAAAGCATAATTCTCTTTGGTATTTAACCTTATACCGACAATTCAATTCAATTACTTATAAGACATATATAATCAATAACTACATTTACAAACTTTTACATTTGTACTAAGTATATACAATGCTTACCCGTCACTTGTCAATCTATATATTGACTTCATTCGTCCTTGAGTAACAGAAAGTTTTCAAACAGTGTAGGTACAATGAAACCCACACGTGCATGTATAATCATTCATTCATTCATTGACCCCTAGAATCGATCAATAACAGTGAATACGTCATTTGAATTGACCGGTGAATGTAGTACACTTTTATTTTCTTATGAAAATTGAAAATTGTTATGTTGTTACTGCTTATTTTTTATTATATTTTAGCATAAATAATGCGAAATGTTCACAAATGCTGTTGGTTGAAAGAGATAGTAATGTCTTCAATAGATTTTGCCGTCGTCACCTGAAGACGTAAAATGTGGAAGAGAAATTCAACATCACAGGCAGTGGTCTCGGTAGCTTAGTTGGTTAAGCGTCTGTTGTATTTAACCAGAGTTAATATCATTGTTATGTTTTTGTTTTCCTATTATGCGAATAGAAAATGTGATTTAAGAAAACGGATAAAATGTGAGTGTTTCCTTAATTAACACAAAACGCCTAAAATAGTTTTTGCAAGAAATAATTTATATACCAACCAAATGAGGCATATTGTTTCACAATTTCTAATTAAACAAGGTTTCTAAGCAGCAATCTATTCATTAATCTTAGTCAGAAACATTTACTTCTAAATGTAGTGTTACATAATACAATCTGTATTATATTAAAACAGTGTACATAAAACAAACCCTAAAATGTCGGTCGGTCGGTCGGTAAATCTTAAACACATAAAAAGGCCAGTATACTTAATTTAGTAAATATTCAAGGCTGTGTTACAAGTGTTACGATTACAATTTGAACGTTATTGGTCGCGTCAGATAGCATCGCAATGATTTCGTAACCTTCGGGGCGAGTGGCGGTTATCACGCGACGGCGACGGGTTAACTCGCGGCCCTTTGTCACGACTTTAATTTACTATATCGTATATACAACGTGTAACACAATAAACGCAATTCCTGAGAGGTTTATTTAGAATTTATTGTTCCGTCGAAAAATTTTTTACTTAATGAGTTATATGTCCTTTGACATTTATACATACGGTACTACATATTATATACATATACATAAGATCACTCCCGTATTCTCCTATGAGTTCGTCAGAGTTGGACTGCTGATATACACCCAAAGTTCGAAAGTATTTTTTGGCCCCTGTGATAAAGAAGTAATTATAATCCAAACTTCGAATTGCTACAAAGAATTTTATAGAATAACTGCTCGACCGAGGAACTGAAACCAGGATGTAACGTTCATTTGCTGCGCTTCCATCTATAGACAAGTAAGGCTTTATCTTGCCCTCTTCCAGAAAAAAATGTTTTATGCAAAGTATGTACAGTGAGTTATAGCTGTTACCTGACCCACCGAGACCCCACCGTCCCACCTAGGGTGGGTCAGGTAACAGCTATAACCCACTGTACGTCTGAAGCTTGTGTGTGGTACTTATATTTGTAAAGTTCCATGGTCATGGAAAGTTTTGTCTCATGTCGTATCTTAAGCCTGGCTCGTAGGTTTAGCTTTCAAGGCTATAGTAGGCAGAACTAATTCTCCCATTCTTGCGTTCAAAACTTAGCGCGTTCTTGTAAATTCGTTAATATCTATACTAATACTATAAACAGGATGTTTTTATTTGTTTGTTATCGAAAAGCTCTGAAACTACTGAACCGATTTTAATAAACTTTCTCCATTAGAAAGCTACATTATCTCCAATTAACATAGGCATTTACTGCTCACAGGATATCCGAGATCTTATGTGGACGTAAACGCGAGTAATTTTTGTAAAATTTGTAAGTGTAATTGGAATTAATTAGGTAAATATTACGAAGATCGAAGCACAGTAATTTATATATTTATAGTCAGTAACAAAAAACTCATTCTAAACCATGTATGGTTACCTATCAAAACTTTAATGATCACAAATTAATTTAGCGATAATTACCTATGCTACATTTGTAGCATAATAAAAACGCTCAACCATAATTATCAAAGATCATATTTTACATCGGTATATGATCTTTAATAAGTCAACACTATTTCTGCGCATGTGCCAATAACTTCAACAATCATAGTTTTGGCAGCAACCGATTGTCAGCTTTGATTACTTCGTTAGTCCAATAGAGATACAATCTCGTTTGGAAATCGACAGCCTATGTCAATAAGGCGATAATAAACAGAAAATGGATCAGACAGCTTAGAAATTATTATGATAAAGGCGTCTGTAATTTAAATAACTCACACTGGAAACATTTATAGCATACAACATCAAAATATTAGTGTTAATAACATTTATTGCATAAATCGAATGCAATTTGTTGACAAATGTCGCGTTGTGTCAATTATCATTTCAAATTTGAAAAAAGAATAATTTCGAAGCATTGCATTGGCGCTTAAGGCGAATATATTTTCTAACGATTTTTTGGAGAAGTTACTAATATCGCTAAACTATATCTTCTCATTAGACATATCTATGACTGGGTAGTAAAATGCCGATTAATTTTATAATTATAACCATGAGATTATATTACATGTGTTTTTTTGTTCTTAAAAAGAAACATATTATATTCCTTCTCTATACTCATTTTGATTTTCGAATGATGGCCGTGACTTTGAAACAAATTGACATTTCCAAAGAACCGTCCTCGAAAGCGAATTCTTGGTCACGCGTATTCTGCGAAATATGGAGTTGAGGTATTCATATAGAGCTGATGCAACCATTTGATACCTCAAATAATATTTGTATTTTTCTTTAGAGAAAAATTATGTGGACATTATTGCAGCTCTGCCTCATTGGTCTAGTTGTCCTAAGCGCGACTGCTACGCTAGAGGTCCCAGGTTCGATCTATGAAATTCTCAGTAGCTCGGAGTCTGTATGTGTGCCCGGTATGCTCGCCCCCTTTAACATGGGACCAAAATATACCGGCGAAGTGTGAGTGCACAATTATTACACCTCTGCCTAACTCTTCGGGGAATACAGGCGTGATGGTATGTTATATATTGTAGGTAGTTTAAATGATTGCCAAGCACAATACTGCGTAAGTACTCACTCATAATCACCTTACTAATCTTAAGATTTGCTGATTTTCCGAGGTCAGTAAATGTCAATGGTTGCGTGGGCGGCCATTTTACTTACTTAGGTAATTTATTTATTTATTGCAAGGAAGATTTACAGACAAATAATAACGGTACAATAAAGAAAATACAAATAGTCCTGTGCCAATTACAAATCTTCACCAGTGAGTAAGTACTTTAGTTACCGCTTTTGTGAAAATGCCCTATGGTCCGTCATTAATAGCTGAATCATAGCACCGATTCCATTATTCATGAACATTGACGTCATCACTCGTGTATAATGAAATGACCTTTGTGTGGTTATGCCTCAGTGACGTCACGGATACATTTCCATTTTATTGGCGTTTGGTTTTGATGTAACTACACTTTTTGTTTGATTATTCCGTATCATCGTTTATTGATAGAAAAAAGTAGTTGGTAATTCATATTCAATTAATTTGACTTTCCTGTTAAATCATTCAATTGGAATTCAAAACATAAAATAAAACGTAAGTATCACAGTAGTTAGTTATTGTAACTTAAGGACTGATGCAGTATATACAAAAAAAAAACGGTAAATTTCCAATGCAATAAATCTACTACAAAATCATTAAAAAGATTAACAATACTCAATGACGACATACTCTAAAGATGAATCTCTATACCACATCTAGCATAAGTGGATAGTACATTCTACACTTATATCGTCAGCGTATTTTAAGCAGCAACAGTGCCCACACATGCACCTAATTAATGCTAGACACACAGTCACTTCACGAGACGCGGAGATGTGACAGATAAATCGCAGAATTCTACGAACAATGGGTCGCCGGGCTAAAAAAATGTATCACTCCATCGGCATTTCGTCGGGCTTTTAAAATTCTACGCGCGTTTTCTGACCATGGCATTTTTGTTCGACGCCAAGACGTAAATGTGCGGTTTCCCATGTGTTTTGGGGCCGACAACCTCCTACTGTGTAGGTACCCACAAAATCCAGTTTTTTTTTTTCTTTTTGGAAAAACATTAAGTATCCTGACTTAGACTTCGGGGGTGCTTGTGACTATGTCATAACTACACGTATTACTCAATCTGCAAAGTTTAGTTTCGCTTGCCACAGTCAAAATACGTCATTATTGGTGACCTTTCTTAGGACATTGAAACCCTTCTGCTAAGCTATCGGTCACGCTTTTCATACGAACACATATCAAAATTGTAAGTAACAGATCTGACAAGCCTGACAACCAATTTATTTATTTATTTATTTATTTATTTATTGGTAATTCAGGAATCTTAAGGATATCGGTAGTGCCCAGGACTTGAGCCGTGGAAGAAACAGCCGCGCATCTTGTTAGAATGGTGAGAAAGTGTAGGATGTTGCAAGAGAACGTTTTAAGTCCATTTGCAACTACTAAACTCGTATTTATAGACTTGTATGGATATATAAATACGAGTATCGATCTATTATCCATTTTGTGACAGTCAGAAGCCCGTTTATAATCTGATAATCGGTTTCACCTTTGGATATTGGATTCAGATCAATCAGTAATAAAGGTCAGATATCAGTGGCTACAAGAAATTTTGATATATATCGGAAACTTGATATAATTTCAACCAAAACAATTCAATATTTTTTTTAGTATTCATCTCCATATTTTAACGATAGCAAATATTTAAATAAGCACCTGCATATGTAAGAAAACTTACAAGTATTAACAGATAGCCTACAGTTTAAGCCAGTGGATTTTGAAGAAGTTATCGCGATATATTTATCATTTCGGTTCCTTAACAGCGTCCATGATCATGGATAGCCAGTCTACCCGTCACGTAAAAGTTGTGAAGGGTACCAAACGTCAGAATTTAATCAATGTAACACAGTAAAATCCGTAAAAAGTTGTCATTTCAATGCATTAAGAATGTCGTTACTAAAATTGGTTCAAATGCAATGGTTACCAATGCATTGCATATGCAAATCTGTCCCAATTACATAAATATCACAAAAACTAAGCGGTTGCTAACTTGTAATTGGTTAGCGTGAGGTTATTTAAACTAGTTAATGACTAAAGTTAAATGAATGAACTTATATCCTGCTATGTCGGTGAAATTTGGCCTCAAACTTTGTATTTAATAGTACAAATAAAGTATAGCAATAGATTATGTTACAATTGTTAATGGGTTTTTGTATAAATAAGACGAATCAGTATATATCACTGCTTGAACGGTCTACAGAAGTCGCCCCGCCCCTGCAGCCTAAATCACTGCACGGAATTTTGGGTTGCTATTTAAACTAAAACGTTACAATTCTTGGCAAAGGTTTGTTGCTTGATGCGATGATTACCTACCACTATCACTATAATTACGATATAATTACTCAGAATCTTGAAGTGAATGTAATCTTAACCTAGCAGGATAGTAAAGAAAACAGGTTGATAATGGTACATACCTAAGTACTCAATTACGCGATATGAGTACGATAGTTGACTAACGTGGGTATCATTTTGCACGACATTTAGAGCCGTCCAACGATATAAAAAAGTGGAAACTCACCTATTGGTGAGACTTTTATACGGTGAGTAGCCACCTAAGCCGTATTTTCTAGAGGCTCTCAAACCGAATTGAGTCTTTCAATAACAAATAGGTCACCTAAAAGTTTCTCAAACAGTAATCGGGTTGATGGAATGATTGCTATAGCAGATCCTATCTGAATTGCACCGGCATGTGAGGACGCTGGTATACTCAAAATTAGGCAACGGGTGTTGATGATGATGATGATTAACTATTCATTGAAGGCATCCCACAGTTGTCAGATAACTTATAAGATACATAGGGATGTTTTGATCATATCGCCAGTAAACGAAAGGGAAGAGTAAACGCAATGAAAGATCATCACAATAGACAAGGACAGATGAATTCTATGACTGCATAGTGCATTGTGATTTGTAATGTATCTCCGGCACATTTGATTGCGCTTGATTTCTATGCTAGGCTGCCTAGTTTACGACTGATGAATCTTTTTGGGCGCGTGGGTTCAAAGGAAACTCAATAGATTTATATTCAAGAAGGAACTAATACTAATCGTTATTAAAATAAATTGTTATAAATTGACGATTTGGAAGTCTTTGAAGCCGAATATTTTTCATATATTCCAATTTAAGGGCTGCAGTTTTGTTCATGTTTTTACAAAATTCTTTGCGTCAACAACTATATTCGCAAAATTCTCATATATACACAAACTTAACACGTAACATCTGCCGGAAGGTCATAAAATATTAGATATGTGTGGGCATCTGGGCATACCACTGTTGGGCAATGGTACCTTCAACTAATGGGACAATGATCTATCTCTCAGTTAAATTTTATGGCTTGTCAGACCTGATAAACTCCCACTCACATCTGGAGTTCATCTGAGAAGCATTCCAAGATATAACAGTATATCGGCTTATAAATTTTTACAATGTGCAATATAATTCAAGACGACATTATCTGAGTTAGCGTTAGAGTGCGCCGGCGCCGCCACGCCGTATAAATTAAATTATATCGTCTAAGCACATTACAAAATAGATGAGAAGTATCATTTGAGGCCCATACAAATTCTCTCTCTCATGCCTTTGTTTTTTAATCGGCTAGCTTTGATACAGTCACTAATTAACAAAAATTGTCTAAAACTGTCCCTAGGATTGTACTCCCCTTTGTTGACTACGGACTTCCTATTCCCGTATTGATACCTGATATTATTCCAAATAACGCTGGTAATACTACAACCCCTATAATCGGCGTATAACATTCCCACTGCTGGGACACGGCCTCCTCTTGGCGAGAGGGAGTGGGCCGTAATCCACCACGCGGGCCCAGTCCGGGTTTGAAGATGCCTTCGAATTTTTGGTTGTAGGACTTGCCGGTTTTTCACGATATTTTCCTGCACCGTTTTGGAAGCAGTAGTGATACAATATGTACACAAAGTAAAGCGCCTATCTGGGTTCCAACCTATAACTTACAACTCGTAAGTCACGTCTATTACCTACCACTGGGCCACCACTGCTCATATAATAACAACAATAGCACGCGATGGTAAATTTGATATTTTCGCAAAGTTGGTCCTTCTGAACTTGGCTGTTCATTGGCAAGACCAGGTCGATAGGCTCGTTCAGTTCAATTAGCTACCGTCAGTTAGGCGTATGTGGCAAATGCACCGCTAGCTGTCAGCTGATTAATTTATGGCGCGTTGTTTTCTGATTACAGTGCTGGCCATGTTCAGGCAAGCAAACAGTGGAATATAAACGAACACACTTCTACTTATCAAACCAATATTGATAAAGAAGAAAATGTTAAGAGAAATTCAATTGCATCATTTGGTGTGGTCTGAGCTTTACCTAACAAATCGATTTATCTTCTGAAAGCCGATATCAATTTCGATACTACCGCGGTGGTTTTTGATACAAATCTTTAGGTATAATATTGAACCATGCCTTTATTATGGCTACGTGCCGGTGGACTAGCATCTGTTTTCCCCTCTTCTGCCTGTAATGCTAAATTCGTAACCCTACCATAGTATTAATAGTTGCTACTTCTTAAGACGTGGACATTAGGGATTTAGATTTACGGCTTTGGTTTCCTTTACCGTTAAAGCATTCAATATCTGAACTGCATGTGAATTGGAATACTCAGATACGCACCCTGGACTTTGAAGTCAGACCACCGTGTAGGCAGGCAGTCCATCCGGTGCTCTTATATCTAATACGCTATGACTTCTTGCTCCTTAGATGTCAATTTCATCATCACAGCCTTTTCCTATGTTGCGAACGGCTTCCATCAAATCAGATGCTTCATATTTTAAACACAAAGTGGACAATAACTACTGTGGTTTAAAAAAATCTCGCAAAACATAATAATTTTATATTTTTGTTAAACTCGTTAGTCCCAAAAGATGTACAATAAATCACATTAACAAAAACAATTTCTTTTAAATTTACGACATTATGCGACATAATACTGTATTTTAAATTGCGATTCATGTGGTTACTGTTCATGTTACGATAGCCGCGCATGTAACAACTCATGCGCATGCCCATAAAGGGGAAACAGAATTCCAGCCGAGGGAACCACTTAGAAAATGCGGATACTTTGAGCGTCATATTTTCGTTTTGAACAAAAACTGATCGAGTTATTACGTTTTGTGTAATCAGTCTGGCGCCGTGTTGGTCACGTGACTGACGATTCTTTGCACAACATAAAAGTTGGAGAAGGTTCACTTTTCACAACGCGAAATGAAATCGCAACCGATATTTGGTTTAGTCTAAGCTCAGTATAAAAACTTAGCTAATTGTGAATTAATTAAGTATAACTATAAATATACCACATACCCATTACATTATAATACCACTAGGTTTCCGCCTACGGCTTCGCCCGCGTGGTTTCTCGGCTTTCCTGCATTTTCATTTTTCCTGTTTTTGCAACATTTTTCATTTTTGCTCCGCTCCTATTGGTCTTAGCGTGATGATATTTAGCCTATAGCCTTCCTCGATAAATGGGCTATCTAACTCTGAAAGAATTTTTCAAATCGGACCCGTAGTTCCTGAGATTAGTGCGTTCAAGTAAACAAACAAACTCTTCAGAGTTTGTTTGTTGAACTTGAACTTGAACGCACTTCGAACGAACGCACGCACACGAACGACGAACTATAAAGCTGAAGCTTTATAATATAAAGTATAGATTACATTGGCCCACTCGCCGGTGTCGTGTATGGCAGTATCAGAAGTGGACTTTCTGGCGTATATTTGTGTTATGGTGTCTCTAGGAAGTCTTGGCGACTAGTGTATTTGAATTAAAGATGCGTGTTACGTACTACACGTATATCATTATGTGTTATTGATCCGTGTTTGTTGTGTCTAGCTTATAATAGATACGGTTTACAGTATGTTGTGGATATTTATAGGATAATAATTATGGTGTTATATAATTTTCGCTTTTCCGAGCAATGTTATGTGAATAGAAGCAATTCATTGCTGCTTTAGCAGTTGAGAAAATTTAAGGATTTAAAGAAAATTGACACTATTTTTCTTCCAGAAATTCTCATATAATACACGAATATAATGATGGAAACTCTATCAAATAACTGTAAAAATTTATGGTCTTGTATGTTTTTGCAAAGTCGAGTGCTTTCCATCAAGCAGCAAAAAAATTTTGTTAAAACAATTTCAGGGTGCTACTTGGCTAATGCCTCTGCATTTTTATTTATGGTATATTTACCTATAGAACTAGTTGACACCCTTATCTATGTTATTCTCAAGGTAACCTTGACGGTGTGTGTATAACGGATACTATTCGTAAACGATGGACTATGGTTGACGATGGACGATGATGGATGGATGGAATTTATAGGTAACGCAGCAACTACTATAACACTAAATGAAATATAGATACAGTAGTAGCAACAAATACCTTAACAATGCGATCAATAAACATTGGTGACGAATCACACGTGCAAGCATGCAAGCACAGTAACAAGGCTCCGTGCGACATGCATCCGCGTAAAGGTCTGAACCCATAAGTACATTGGCTTTCGGGTAAACATAAACTAACGTTGTACCTATATGCACCGCGAATTTCAATGCTTGCACATTATGGTATAAATAACATATTATTATCAGAATACGGATCGAATTAGAATATCAGTGCTGTAACAATTACCCAAAATAGGCACCATATTTTGACGTTGCGAAGCCGTTTTTTCTTTATATGTTTTTATTTAGTTTAATTTAGTTTTAAATTTCAGTGTTACTAGTTTTAATTTTCTGTGTTATTTATATAATAAGGCTTTAAGGTTCAAAATAAAAAATATTCTTTCTTCAATTATGTGTACCTACAGTTTGTTCGAAAAAACTGCGCTCTGAAGTTTCACTGAAATATAGTGCTTACAAATGCGGATGACTGTTTTATACTATAGAACCTGCTCAAAGGCGAAACGTAATTTAAGTTATAATACGTTAAAATAATAGTGATTATAGCAAAATGGCTACATAAGTTTGTTCTTTTGTTATTATATTTTATTGGCAACTTTTGATTTGCTTGACATTAAGACGATGCAGCGAGCTACGAGCAGGAACGCCGCAGTGATACGCCACGTGTGCTCAAACCTTTAGGTAACGTCATTTGCAATACAGCTGCCATTGCATAACCTTACTTGATTTGGAGTAAGAATTTATACAAACGTGACGTAATCGTCCATATTCGCGAAGGTGTAGGATTACCGGCAGATGTCCCACTGTGATATAGCTCACGATGTCACTTGTACTCTCTCTTCTCGACAACTTTGGGAGCTCACTACAGATTATTATATTTATACGTAAACATCGCCTTTATTTACAAATACAGGCCTAAGTTAAGTTAATGAAATATTTTATAATGTAGGTGATTACAGTACCTATACTGTAATCACCTACATTATAAAATATTTCATTAACTTTACTATTGTTTAATGATTCAATAAATCACATGTGGGCCTCGACGATCAAGAAATCTAATGTTATATCTATAATATTATTTCACTAATTTGTTACATAACGGGTTAACATCGTGTAAAATCGGCCTTTGCGCCTGTATAAAGCTTTATGTCCTCCTTATAATAAATATCTAATTTAATTCCATCATAGTTTAACTTATGTTATAAATGTATGATTATTCATGTTTTGAAATGGTCAATAATTGCAACACCTAGACCTAGTGTTGTTTTAATTATATCTGAGAGTAACATGTCAAGACGGGACTCGTAATCGTAACATAAGTATGTAGTGACATGTTTTATGATTGCTTTCCAGAGCAATAATGAGACGTTAACCTTTGTTTATGACTCCGGTTTAACGATTATTACAGTTAAAACAAACGACGTACATGTATATGGTTCTAAACTGTACTTTTTTTGTTAATTTATATCTACAATAATCAAGATACCTTGAATCTTTAGATAAATGGAGTGCACTTGCTAATATAATATAATACCTATTACGATTACCGATACAAATCTTATTTGAAAAATAATAATTATATTTAAACTAATCATAAATATTTAAACAATATTTTTTCGGCAGATCAATGACTTCAGATCTTCACAACAGCAACTTGCAACGACATCAAATATTTAATTTCGACCTGTGGCGACCTCCTCGCTTCCAGGCCTAATATACGGTACTAGATTTCCGCCCACGGCTTCGCACGCGTGGTTTCTCGGCTTTTCTTTTCGCATTTAATTTTTTCCCGTTTATGCAACATTTTTCATGTATGCTCCGCTCCTATTGGTCTTGGCGTGATGATATATAGCCTATAGCCTTCCTCGATAAATGGGCTATCTAACACTGAAAGAATTTTTCAAATCGGACCCGTAGTTCCTGAGATTAGCGCGTTCAAGTAAACAAATAAAGAAACAAACTCTTCAGCTTTATAATATTTATACGGTATTCTTCTAAAAACATATGTGACAATAATCAGAAATATCTGACACATGATACTCCTATCCATTAAAATTATAAGCAAACATTGTTTATACAAAAAACATGTATTATTCATAACGTTATTGATTGTTGCGAGACACGTTGCGTAACATGTTGCGTGACGTTATTCCCGATGATTCAGACGTGACTTACTAAAAATGTTAATGCAGAGTGAAATGGACCGCCATATTGTAGAAATGCCAAGTTGTTGGGTAAGGTTAGGCATTAAATAAAACCTTATAACGTTAGCCCTTATTGTGTCTGATTATAACATAATACCACGCCCGTATTCCCCGAAGGGTTCGGCAGAGGTGTACCTCATACACCCACAGTCACCGGTATGTTTAGATCCCATGTAATTGGGGGCGAGCCTATTGCCATTAACCGGGCACAAATCCAGACTCCGAGCTGCTACAGAGAATTTCATAGAAAAACTTATTAACACTTTGCTCGACCCGGGAATCGAACCCAGGACCTCTAGCATAGCAGTGGCGCTTGGGACAACTAGACTAACGAGGCAGTCTTGAGTTGCATTAATTAAAAAGCTTATAACATTAGCCCTTATTGTGTCAGATTATAACATCCGCGCCTGTATTCCCCGAAGGGTTCGGCAGAGGTGTACTTGTTAATAGTTATGTATTTTCATTTTTTTACGTAGAGAGTGGGTCGTAGCTTAGTTATAACTGCGCTAATCAACAGATCCGCAAGGTTAAGCTGCGCCTGCTGCGGTCAGTCTGTGGATGGGTGACCATTCTTAACACATCGAGACCCCTCCGTGCCTCGGAGAGCACGTAAAGGCACTATTATAACTGTTAGTGGTAGTCAAAAGCCTAGAGAGCTGCACAACCTCACAAGGCTTATAGTTGCCAAATAAACAAATTCATAAAACAAACAAAGACCCCTCACCCGAAACGCATATCTTCTTTGTTTGTTCGTATTATTCTGAGATACATACATAAGGCTAGAACAGATGTTACGTAATGTATAATTAAAAAATTCCAGAATCAAAAATACCAAAGATTCCGACAAAGATACAGTAAAAATTGCTCCAAATAGGTACTTCGATCGTCCAATAACGATCTATGTTCCAACTTTAAAGCTTGTCTCATACCAAAAGCGATACTGCCATAGCTACAGTACGTCACAATAACGGTTTAAAGGCGATTTATCGCGTTCTCACTACCGATAATTGTCTTCGACGATGTCGTCCACTTGAAATGGATCGTGGGTGCGGGCTCTAAAGTGATGTTCCACGCTGTCACGTGGTCATACAGCGTTATTAAAGTCTGTCCGATTCGTTTGTAAGAGGTATTGTGTACTAGCCCTTAATTAAAGAAAAACTATATGGCATACATATAAAGAATATGTATGCCATATATTTTTTCGTGTAATATTATCTGTGCACCTGCTACCATATTGTTTACATATGTATTTATTTTTGTTTGTGCATGAAATATTCAATAGAACAAACATTGATTTGGTTACTTAGGGAAAGCTTACATTACATCGTGACGGTATTCCTCTAAGGGATGGGGAGAGTATAATAATCAACACTGTGCACTGCTGTGTAATGGAGCCTATTGCCATTAACTGGCACAAATTCGAACTCTGTTATTAGAAATTTCATATAAATCCCAGTGAAACGCTCGATCCGTATTCTCGGCAACCGCATTTGCAATTGCTAATCGAATAGGTACGACATTTAAAAACCAAAAAAATAACCTAGCTCTTTATGTACACAGACGGGACGAATATTGAGCGCCAGGCCTGCACGTTCGCTCATTGCGTGTTGGCGATTTAAGATTATTAAGTCCAAGTTTTCTGAACTACCTAATAACTTAAGAATTACGTAACGTAAAACTCAATGCATGCATATTCATACTCTACTTAATTCAAATCTAAAAATAACAACCCGCTTTATAGAAAATTTACGGTAACAGCTTACAATAAATCGAGTTACTTTATAAGTGATATTTTAATATAAAAGTGTACAAAAAAAAACCTCCGCCATGCAACGAGGTCGCAGCTTTTCGATCACAAAAAACAAAATCCATTTATTTCCATGATTGAACATTGTTTGTTTTTTGCCATTCACATACATATCGAAGCGAACAGGAATGCAGTGAAACCAGTATAAAACAAACTAGGGCTACTCGTCGCCAATTTAATTAATTTCACAAGAAAACAAAACATTTAAAATATTCATGCTGTATTCACCGAAGGGCTGAATTTGCATATTTCACTACGAGGGTCCAAGTTTATTGGCGGTCGTGTGTGGTCCTCGGTTGCTATGGTAACGAAGCAATCGCGGTCAAAACGGATCGCCTTAACTGATGGACACGGCTAATTGTTAGGAGCACCGTCGACGTCGCCGCGCCTGCCTGACACAACACGCTTCTAAATGTCACTACATGACCGTTAGTCTCATTTCTTATCTGATCCCTCTCCAATTAAACACAACTTACTAGAACATGGCATCTCGTATGCGATAATTATACCAATTTATTCGAAATATCACCATAAACGTGGCTTATTTCTATCATGTCTCCGGGACTAACACGACACGACACGACATACCTTCTAGCTTTTAATTGTCTACGCTTTTACAGATAATCCGCTTGTCACGTAATTCTTTACGCAATTACTTTCACGAGTTTATGATGATTTGTTCCGGTACTTATATTAAGCTACTGATGACCCATGGAAACCTCGACTTATTAGAAAACTACAACAGATTCCTGTCAGCCAAGATGCTTAATACTCGTATATAAAAATCTTAAGATGCCGTCACGACGTATAAATGAAACTGAAAGAAAAATAAAATTGTAAAATCTTCGCAGATGCTCTGTAGCAAAGGAAAAAATCCGTTTGTGAGAAATTGGAAAATAAATTAAAACAACGCTTATATCTTCCCAGTGTAGATCCACTGGAGAAACTATGAAAGCTATTTGTACAAGCTAACAAACAAGTAGATATTTTTCAATTCCTTTTGAATATTTGTCAGTACCTGTTTTTCTTATGAAATATAAGGAAAATAGGTAGTGACTGCTCTGACTTAAGGTCAGTGCCCACTGGGGCGTAACATTGTACGCATCATAGAGTTTTTACACTCGCATGCATTGATGGATTTGAAGCAATAGCGCATGTCAACGTTCACTGTTGTAACGTCATTTTTATGCGAAACTGACATTTCGCATAAAAAGTTTACGATACGCTTCAGCTGGCAAGGGGTTTCATAGACCGAAGTTTGGCTAATTGCTTAAGGCACTGATTATTTTATTACAAGATCATGATCAATCAGTGATGATGAAAGAAGAAGAATCACTGTATGCTTAATAAATCCAAATAACTTTGAACCATATTTTTGGATACCCGAAACTTCGAGATAGCATCAAAAATTTTGGACAGTTACTGTCAAAACTAAAAGAACATTAGGACGGAAACTTGCAAGTAAATATATCCATCCATAAAGTATATTTTTTCAATAAGAAACTTTGACGAGAACGACAAACGACAATACTTAACGTAGGCATTCAGATTTAAACAGTACATAAATAAATCACGCGAGTATACAAGTCGGTTGTTGGTCAACAATTTAGGTCATAGTGACTAATTAAAACTTTCCCTACACACGCAAGTTTAGTTTTACAAGTTGCTTTGCTTAGAAAATATCGGGCTGTGTCGCGTAATCGGAGACTTTTCAGCCTTAAATCATATGATTTATTACAAAATTAATATAGTGTAATGCTTTTCGTGTGAAGCCGCCTCTGAAATTAAGGTTGTATTTATTAAATCTGTAAGGAAATAATAATAGTCATGCCCCAGTTTTATGTTTTGTTTTGACACTTTAGCCAATAAGTAAGCTACCGAGATCACTGCTTGTGATATTGAAAATCTATTTATAACGTCAGTGAACAGCTATTGATTAAGATATCCTTAATCTTACGTAGTCATGTTTCTTCAAAAGATGTTGTTGACATCATCTTAAGACGTACAATGTCGAATAGAAATTCGATATCATAGGCAATGATCTCGGTAGTTTATTAGTCAAAGCGTTCGGTGTATTTAACCGTAACTTCACAGGTTCGCATCTTTTTTATAGTACGGAATATCCTCATGGATCGAAAAGAAGGTCATATAAAACAATCCGATTTCTAAGGGAACTTCGAGAATTCAAAAAAACTAATAAAGAATACAATATCGATAAATCGTACGAATAAAATCGCGCGAATAATGTTGCCCGTGAGGTAACCTATTATTAGATACACCGATAAATATAATATAATGTAAGGCGCTAATTTGTTCCGGTTATGTTGGAATCGTTCAGCGGCAATCTGCAAAGAGCGTCGATATATTCTCTTTATCAATCACTTTCTACACTATAACGGTAATATAGCTCTTTACCCGTTCAACTATTTAGTATGCACTCAGCTAGTAGAAATCACACTCTTTCAAGAACTTTATCAACAATGTTCAGCCTTGTAGGGGTTCATATGATTATTTAAATAATATAAATAACACAATGTTATTCAAAACATTAACTAATAAAAAAAACGGTCCTCCACTAAGCTTTTTTTCTGTATCGTGGGACTTCGAGTGCGTTTACAAAAACATTTTACAGATTTTATACGATACCCAGACGTAGAAAAACTAGTTAGTATCTAGGTCTTATAAAATATGTCCCGTGCATACCATCACAACTTTGTTCCCCGAAGAGTTATTCAGAGGTGTATTGTACACGCACAGTTAGCTGGTATATTTAAATTGGGATAATGGCGAGCCTATTGCCATTAACCGGGCACAAATCCATACTCCGATTAGCAATAACACTGCTCGACCTGGGAATTGAGTCCAGGACCTGTGGCGTAACAGTCACGCTTAGTGGCCCGGGATTAATTTTTAATATTATTCTCTTCCATCTTAAATTAGATAATAATATAAGAAACGAGGGTATACAAACATCGTGTTACTTTGTTGGAAATTGAAATACCTATTTATTCAATAAGTTTGATGTGTGCGCTATGGTTTCCTAGAACTTCGCACTCTTTGTGGAATTCCTAGTATATACCACCCATTAATACACTGTAAGTACAGTTGAGTACATACTTAATATCTGTGAATGGACGGCATTTACTGCGAGGCAAGTACACATTGTACCGAGAAGTAATATTTACTATGATAAAATTTCTTCCGCATTTTTGTGACCCTTGCAACGTGCGTTCTTCTGATGTATTGTAACTTGCTTCCAGTGCAAAGTTTTGGCTGAAATCTGTACAGCTGACTAGTACGCATGGCTACCACGTTAACCTTGACAGTTCTAGTATAAGCTAATCTTACATTGTATAAACTCCCCATATAATAAGAGGCTAGGGTAAACAACAGTTGTGTAGCTCAACGTATAGCCGTGCTTGTTAAATTAATCAAGGGCAGATACTATATCCTTATCCATCACACCTCTAATTCTTGAAAGGTAAGATACTGGTGTAGGTTCAGTACTACCTACTCAAACTGACGTCGACTTTCGAACCTTTAAAGAACCTCTCGTTTAAGCACACAGATTTATTTTAATAAATAATTAAAAATTACATGAATGAAACTTATACATGACAGAATATATATATATATAGGGATGTAAGGGAGCTACCACCATCTAATGCTCCAAGTCAACCTCACCTGCTCGTGGTGCATCCTGCCAAATAACGAACGAGGCTCTGACGACCGATGGATGGCGGTATAACCATCATAGCATCGGCGTAGTTAAATTCCACCGGCTGGTGACGGGCAGCAGCGTCACCAGTGCAAAAAAAAAAAAAAAGCTACGCCCTGCGGTCGCCAACCCGCATGCCCAGCGTGGCGACTATGGGCAACTACCCCCAAAATGAATACCACAAGGAAATGGCCCCTAGTTCCCGGCCGCCCTGCTATTCCTGATCAAGGTGGCGGTCATGGTAACGGCAGGGCAAGGGGTGCGAAGAATCCCCGGGCTACGGGAGGCCACCACCCACAGCTGACTTTGGCAACGTATAACGGACGAACGCTCAGGCTCGACGATCACATGGCACAGCTCGAAACGGAACTGGGAAAGATCAGGTGGCACATTCTAGGGTTATGTGAAGTCCGAAGAGAGGGCGAGGACACCATAACGTTGGAATCGGGTCACCTGATGTATTACCGGCATGGCGACCAACAATCCCAAGGTGGCGTAGGGTTTCTAGTCCATAAGGCCCTCTCTGATAACGTTGTTGAAGTATCCAGTGTGTCGACCAGGGTGGCGTACCTCATAATTAAACTAACCGAGAGGTATAGCCTTAAGGTTATACAGGTATACGCACCGACGTCGACGCACTCGGATGACGAAGTGGAAGGAATGTATGAAGATATCTCTTCCGCGCTTCATAATACCACGAAGGCGCACTTCAGCGTTGTCATGGGGGACTTTAACGCTAAAGTGGGAGTACAGAGTAGAGGCGAATTGAGAGTTGGACCCCACGGCTATGGAAGCAGGAATCACAGGGGGCAAATGCTCGTCAACTTCTTAGAGAAGGAGGGGCTCTTTTTAATGAATTCATTCTTTAAAAAGCAGCCCCAAAGAAAGTGGACGTGGCAAAGCCCCGACACTGTGACAAAGAATGAGATAGACTTCATCATGACGGACAGGAAGCACATATTCAGAGATGTCTCTGTGGTCAATAGGTTTAACACCGGAAGTGACCACCGATTAGTACGAGGCTCTCTGAATATCAATTGTAAGCTGGAAAGGTCCCGTTTGATGAAGTCTACGCTCCGACCTAACCTGCTCCAAAGCACCGTGGGATCGGAACAGTTCCAGCTCCATCTGGAAAATCGATTTTCTGCTCTGGAAACCACGATAGACGTTGACGAGACCCTACAGCAAACTGTGGGAATCCTACGGGAGGAAGGGTCCAAATTTTGCCAGCTGCAGCGTACGGGTACGAAGTCCAAACTTTCGGCAGAGACTCTCCGACTTATGGACGAGAGACGGAATGATGTCAGGGCTACTTCGTCGGAGAAGCGGGCTCTCAATCGCAAAATCAGTAAGCTGGTGCGTCGAGACCTCCGATACTCAAATACACTCCACATTATGAAGTCTATTGAGCAGAATCGGGGGTCAAAAGTCTTTGCCCAGCAATTGAGAAGGCCCCATCTGACGAAGCTAAAAACATCGGCTGGCAATAACGTCACCTCAAAGCCGGAGATTCTCGCTGAGATAGAGGACTTCTATGGCCGATTGTACGACTCGCATGCCGCACGACCGCAAACCAGTCAAGAGGATTCCCGAGCCACATTAAGGCGCCATTACACCGACGACTTGCCCGAAGTCAGCCTCGACGAGATCGAGATGGCCCTCAAACATCTCAAAAATGGAAAAGCCCCAGGGGAGGATGGAGTCACTTCGGAGCTTTTGAAAGCAGCAGGTAGACCTGTACTTCGAGAGCTCCAGAAGTTATTTAACTCTGTTCTTACCGAAGGGAGAACTCCAAAGGCGTGGAACAGAAGCGTGGTAGTACTATTCTTCAAGAAAGGAGATAAAACTCTTCTGAAGAACTACAGGCCCATCTCGCTTCTGAGTCACGTCTATAAGCTGTTTTCGAGGGTGGTCTCGAATCGTCTAGCAAGAAGACTTGACGAATTTCAGCCTCCAGAGCAGGCCGGGTTTCGAAGGGGTTACGGGACCATAGACCACATCCACACGGTGCGGCAGGTTATACAAAAGACCGAAGAGTATAACCAGCCCCTGTGTCTTGCTTTCGTGGACTATGAGAAGGCCTTTGATTCAATCGAGACCTGGGCAGTTTTGGAGGCCCTGCAGCGATGTCAAGTGGACTGGCGATACATCGAGGTGATGAGATGCTTGTATGACGCTGCGACTATGTCCGTTCAAATACAGGACCAGCAGACGAAGCATATCCAGCTGCGCCGGGGAGTGAGACAGGGGGATGTTATATCCCCGAAACTATTCACTAACGCCCTGGAAGATATGTTTAAGACGCTGGACTGGAAAGGAATGGGCATAAATGCGAACGGCGAGTACATCTCACACCTACGATTTGCCGATGATATAGTCCTCATGGCAGAGTCGCTGCAGGATCTCGAACGGATGTTGACCAGCCTAGCTGACGCCTCTCGACGGATCGGTCTTGGGATGAACATAGATAAAACTAAGGTTATGCACAACAGTCTTATTACCCCGAGACCGGTTATCGTCAATGGGTTGTCTCTCGAAGTTGTTCAGGAATATGCTTACCTCGGGCAAATTGTGCAATTAGGTAGAAACAACTTCGAGAGGGAAGTCGATAGGAGAATTCAGTTGGGATGGGCAGCATTCGGCAAACTTCGTCAAGTCTTCTCGTCACCCATACCGCAGAGCCTTAAGACGAAAGTCTTCAATGCGTGCGTCCTACCTGCTATGACCTACGGAGCCGAAACGTGGACACTCACAGTAAGACTGGTCCACAAACTTAAAGTCGCACAGCGAGCTATGGAGAGAGCTATGCTCGGAGTCTCTCTGAGGGATAAAATCCGCAATGAAGTTATCCGTCAGAGAACTAAAGTTACCGACATAGCTCAAAGGATTAGCAAGCTGAAGTGGCAATGGGCCGGTCACATCTGTCGAAGAACTGACAAACGCTGGAGCAAGCGAGTTCTCGAGTGGAGACCGCGGCTAGGCAAACGTAGTGTAGGGCGCCCGCCGGCCAGATGGAGTGACGACTTGCGGAAGGCAGCTGGCAGTGACTGGATGAGGAAAGCCGAAGACCGGGCTCTGTGGCGTTCACTAGGGGAGGCCTACGTCCAGCAGTGGACGAATACGGGCTGATGATGATGATGATGATGATGACAGAATAACACAATTGCCATGTTATAGATATTATCTTGGTGTTATTTAGATTGAATGTTATACCGCAATGATACGTCAAGGTCGTCATTATAATCTACTCAATTAAACATAATAAATAACTTAGTAACTCAATGCAGACCAATTTGGATCAGGGATCGATTACGCTTGTAAATGTCGAAAGTGGCCAAATTAGCATTTTTATCGCATAGATAAACTACATACCATCACGCCTGTATTCCCCGTCAGGGTTAGGCAGAGGTCTACTGATGTACACCCAGGCTCACCAGGGGTAAACCTATTGCCATTCCCATGGCACATATCCAAACTCCGAGCTGATACTGAGAATTTCATAGAAAAACCCACTTACACTACTCGACCTAAGAATCGAACAAGATCTCTTGCGTAGCAGTCGCGCTTAGGACTACTAGACTAATGAATGAGGTAGTTTTTGGTTTCTTTTCATCTACAAAAACCTAATAATATTCATTTTTATCGACCGTCTCATCGTTCTCTAATATCACCCCCAGCCCCCTTGATTTGGAGTTTTATATCTTCTTTCGCACCTATTTAGGCCTCCATCAGCTGTCATTTCATCTCGTGATTCTTAGCCATCCATCTATTTACATCCAACCATCCATCCATCCCCATCGTCATTCCTTTGTTCATCCACTTTCCGTATATTATATCCTCATTGCTGTTCAATGCTATAAAAATGCACTTTACTTCGTGATGTTAGCGTCTTATTTTAAACAATGTACCTTTAATAAGGAAGTAAGAGAAGTGTGAAACATTCACAAGTACCTATGAATGTATTCCTTTGATACATTTAAGTACTAAAAATTTTTCATGGAGACGTTGAGAGGTATTTAGTAAGTACTAATCATGTATTGTATACTGCTAGGGAGTAATATTATTACATAGCAATAGCCTTTGAAGTAGTTAGCACATTGGTGCAAAGAGCTTTTTTGTATCAACCTATTTCTATGAATATCCTGTATTTATAGTTTGAAATAATAAAAGGATACTGAAATATTTATAAAAAAAAATCTATGTAAGAAAAACTCACCATTTTAAATCGAAAAAATCTATTCATTATTCAGGTGGGTGCTATGTATATTATTATTCACGCCTATATTCCCGCAGGGGTTGAGCAGCGGCGATTATGACCTGGTCGCCAGATTTTTTATGGTTCGATGTAGGTAATAGAGGTGAGCTTGTTGCCAATAACCGAGGACAATTCAAATCTTAGCCTGAGAGACAAACCCGACCAACATAATGATAAAGTAGTCAGTCATTTTCCATGCTAAGACTTAAAAGTTATTTTAGTGAAGGAAGGTTCGAATCCTGCCCGCAGTCGAATTTTTCCTTCGCTACAATAACGATAAAAAGCAGTTTTAAATAGAAGTCGTCTATCAAATTGATTATATTAGAGAAATGCGAAAAAAGTCCTTCACTTCTATCATAAACAATTATCAATTTATCATAACCCTGTTTACTAAATTCACATACCGTTGACAGGCCACATAACACGCATATTCATTAGCAACTATAGATAATGGATTACGGTACCCCTTCCATAGTCACGCTTATGAATCATTGCGTGGCGTGGGTGATATTAATTTCTTGTTGCAGCAATCACTGTTGTGGCTATGGGCCATGAGACTAATAGATAATTGCTCATTTGATGGTAAATATGAGCATGCTATGATTGGACGGGTACAGTTTAGAAGCTTTTGAAGGGAAAGGAGGTTTTTCTGTACCTAAGTAAAACTTTTGAGTGTCATTGAGGGTTTTTCTATGAAATTCGGTTATTGGTAATAGGCTTTCCTCGTATTACATTGGACCTTAACATATCGGAAAACTGTCACTGTACATTATTAATCCTCTGCCTAACGCTTCGAGGAATACAGCCATAATGATGGTATGGTATGTAAAACTCCGAAGCTCCATTCGTCTGGGTTAGTTCCTCCCAATTCTTTGAAGAGGTCTACAGCCTTTCATGATCGTGGCGAATATCACGAACCCCACGGCCGTAACTATAGATAGGGCAATGGAAGGCAAGTTAGGCGGTACGAATCCGACATAGGGAGGATATAGGGAGGTCCATAGATACTCCGGGAACCGGTGTTGGCAGGCGCCGGTCTAAGTCCTCGCCACAAATATGCTGCAAAGCTTAACCCGCCATCCAATGGTAATAGAACCCATACTTATATTATGTAGTAGGTAACTACACATTATTGTATACCGGGGCTAGTACCCTTTAAGCCGGTATTTTGGATTTGTGCCCGGTTAATGACAAGAGACAAGACTGCCTCATTAGTCTAGTGGTCCTAAGTTCCACTGCTACGCTAGAGTTCCTGGGTTCGATCCCCAGGTCGAGCAAAGACCTCGGAGTCTGGATTTGTGCCCGGTGAATGGCAATAGGCTCGCCCCCTACTATAGGGACCTAAACATACCGGCGAAGCGTGAGTGTATATTAGTACACCTCTGCCTCTGAATACAGAAGTAATGGTATGCTTATAGCAATAAATAAGGAGATTTGGCTTAACGCTACAGATCAGCTTTCCTTCCTGCCGAAGACAGGATACATTACATGTCATGTTGTAATTTTTTTCTCAGATCGTAATAGTAACTTTCTTTCCTGTCTGTAGGTATATTAGGCTGTATCATTAATTTTGTAATTGATAATTATTATGGTAATGTTAATTTTGTAATAACTGCGCGTAATAAAGGTTTGGCTTCAATGTTCACGCGGTAAAATTATCAACTATTATGTAAATAGATAATGAATATATTTGATTTAAAACTGAGTTCTATCTAGTTATGGTAATTCTACATCCTTAGCATAACTGCCTGCATGATCATTAAAAAAAAATTACGTTATACATAGATAATATCACGCCTGTATTTCTTGAAGGGTGTCCTCCTCTTGTCTTATGTAATAGGAGCCTATGGCCACTAAAGAAACAGAAGAATTACAAAAAATAACACATTATTCGTCCTGAATTCTACCCAAAACCGATTGCTCAGCACGACTAGACTGATGAGACAGTTAAAACCATGATGTATGAACTCATGTTGATTATTTAACTATGTAAGTAGGTCTTGTTTAAATTGTTTAAAAATAATATTTAGGATCCACACAAAGTTTGTAAACGATAGTCAGTCTATCGTTTTACAAACTTTGTGTGGATCCTATTTTGAAAGACCTATATTTGGGTCTTGCAAAATGCTCAGCGTATCAAGTCTACCAATGAGGGTTAGAGTCATGTTGACGTTCCACATTTAAATAAATGGAGTGTACCGTATTGCACGCTTTACCGTATTTTACCGTAAAACGATTATTAAGATGTGCGGTTTCAATTTCCTACTCGTTACTGTGGAGGCATCCGCGTGAGGCCGCGACCTTAGTCGCGCTCTAATTATTATGAACAGGTGAGGAGAATCGTCATCATCGCACTGAACGTGTAACTAGAGCAAAAATACGCTTAAAAATAATAACAACAACGTCTGAAAGTGAAATCTTTGTAAAATGGAAAGTAGAAAACTATTTCAAGAATAGTGAAGATAATTTTTTTTTCGTGTCTTACATTGACACATACCTACTGATCATTTTTTAAGATGTAAATTTTAGCGTTTGGTTTGATAATACCAGACCTTTTTTGACAAATAAGCTACAAGATCACCCTAACATATTACACTAAAATGTATCTCTTTCTTCCTATTTATCTTTGAAGATTCAAGCCTTTACCTATTCATTTGTTATGAGAAAAATATCGTGTATGACAAGAAGTTTCGCTTGCTTAATCGCTCTAAGTTTATCGCATGCGACAGTAATAGACACCAATACAGCCAATCGTTACAAATCGCGCGGCAATTATTGGTATTGCCCGATCCACTTCCCCTAATGACTATTGATATATGTGACGTATACCACCATGGTTTATTACACCTTGCGCAATTCTTGGCTACTTGTAAAAACACATTCACTACCGCACACATTTTTTGAGCCATCTATCATAGTTTACTTGCGCAAGTCACTCTAATCTGGTTACAGCGGTCTATTTTAATTATTTCGTAAAAGTTTCACCGAGAATTCGACAGCTTTGTTGCAAGAAACATTTTGTTTAATTAACATGCAATGTTATCGTTAGTTAGGGCGTAAAACGTGGAACTTTTAATCTTTGTGCTAGGACTAACACAGAGTAATTTGCATACTTTAACAATTACTTTGCACATTCTTTCGCAAGTATCCACATCTTGATATCGTTTCGCTAACAAAGAACAGGGAACTCTTCGGCGCTTCGTGACTTTGGTGCTGTTGGCATGCATGCGTTCGAAGATATACTGTCAGTACATACATACATAACTGTACGTATCTACCCTCAAGTTCAAATAACTGCTATTTATTGCCTCATTGGTCTAGTGGTACTAAGCGTGACTGCTACGCTAGGTAAGTGTTATTGAGTTTTTCTATTAAATTCTTAGTAGCGACCCCTGAGGGCGAGGGTCATAACTGAGGGTGTAAGTGAATCAGTACAACTCTGTCTAACCTTTTGGAGAATACAGGCGTGATATAATGTTATGTAACTGCTACCTATTTGTTGTCTTCGCGAATGATACACACGTGTACCTAATTAATAGTATAATTATTTTATAGTATCTATACATATCTATCTCAAACTATTTTAATACAGGAAATAACAAGTTTTCAATATGATTATTATTTTATACATAAAACAAGATTTAGCAAAATACACAATATAATTAATTATGTATCTCATCTCTAAAATTAACCAAACATGTCCTCGATTAAGTATACAGATGATATACACCTGGCAATATTATGTTTCATATCATCACCAATAAATATAGGTACTATTAATAAAAATACTTTATCTAATTCAGTATGTACGTACCCAACATACAATAAATTTCGCCAACCACAAATCACAACATCTGTGTCAAACGTTTAAATTAATACAAGTTAGTGCTAACTTTAGCAAACCTATGAATCATAACTCTGAGTTTCAAGCTTTAAGGTACCTACTAGATTCTATTATAAACGCTGTTCAGTTCAAATAGTACCAAAATAATGACGTCACAATACTAGCGGCGCGGCGCCTGGCAGAACAAGCATGATTAACTAATTCAGTTTTCCCTCACTTAAGTCGAATCGCATATTCATGAATCAAATTATTTCACTTCTGCGGTCCGCTGACGTATTAATATTTAGAATTTATAATGACGACTATATGATAAATTATAGCGAGCTAACGATTTATATGTTTATAAAATAATCATTCTCCAAAGTGAATATTAAACTCTGCAAGACATTTTGTAAACATCATTTTGTGGTTTTCAATTTAATTTTGAAGTAAGAAAAAGCCAAATCGTTTCTATAACCACAGGAGGTTTCTCAAGCTAAAACCTCAATCACAGATGAACACAACATAGAAATAAATGACGTCATTATCATTACAGTAAATGTAATAATTTCTAACACTTCTAACGCCAATACATTTAGCGAACATCATTTTCTCTTCAAATTAAAATTGATTCCACAATTCATTCCACATTATAAAGGTTGGGCCACACAAAATGCGTCTGCATACCGTGCAACACCGATGCGAAATATCAGCAGTTTTAGGACCGTCTGTGACGTATTGTGTGCACAAATTAGTCGGAGCAGCGTCGCGATATTATCAATTTGACACCTCGCATACTGCTCCAGTTTGGCCCCACATACGTTCTGCACGCCTATTATGTGGATCCTAGAAAATTTATAACCAATAATAAGTAATCATACTGAACAAGTGTATCGGTGGTTGCAGTTTTTTTATTAATGAATGCTGTAATGCAATCCATACATAAATGAACTGCATTCCAGTTGCATCATTGAAAGTAAAGTGTTATGTGTTGACTATTTTCTCTAATTAATTACCTCTTAGACCATCGTCGCGGTTTAGTAAACGCGGATCTCTAAACTCCAATCCAGTCTCTAGAGTGCACGGCGTACCGCTTGCTGTGTGCACGACGCCTTATATCTTAAGTAACCATTTATGACATTCACGTTTGAGGATTATAAGGAAAAGGTAATCCAATATTTACTGCTATCTTCATAGTAATAAATATTACGCTAACCAACCATTATGTTCAAACAGTCTAAATTAAAACATAACACAGGATATTTTAATTATATAGATAATATATTAGATAATTCGCAAACGATCTATGTTGGTACTTATTTTTAATGGTGTGTGGCCATACCGCCCGTCGTAAAGTTGCGCGTGCGACGCGCTAGGGGGCCTCCACGTCACACGACTTTATGACCACATTACACTCGGATAGTAAACGATACCCTAAACTTGTGTTTATTCAAAACACCCGTGACGCAATATTCCACCTTATCAGATTATAATACGATCCCTTTTTGGTAAATAGATTGTTTCATCTGGATCTTTATTGATGACCTCATTAAATGTCGATCACGGGAGGTTGTTTGTTTTCATTTAAATTGTAAGAGACATGTATATGCTAATGTGGTTATATGAAATTCCTTCTATGTTTATTAAGAATGTCACTGACTTCCACTTGACATTAAATTATCGAACTTATCGTTGGTATATTCTACCAGAATTTGTATAAGGTACGGAAAATAAATAACATTGTTATCTGAGTACCGGTTTACTGTTAACTCCATAGAGCTGAATGTATTACCTAAATGTAATGTAATACCACAGTCGGAGTTCGAACCCTCGACCTCACGACACAACTCCATTCTCGGTAAACTAAGGCCTTAATAAGTTCTCCTTAACTTCTAGGTTACCAAGTAAAGATAATTTAGCTTTTGAAGGTAATTATTGGATACCCAGTTTATCATAGAACTGGACACACTAGTTCCGTTTACTTGCGATTTATTTACGTACTAGGCATATAAAATTGTAGAACATTTTCAACTTTTGATTTTTGTGGGAATCTTAGGAACGGCAGTGCGCCCACCAAGTTATTGTGCTCATTGCATCATTTAATATTTTGAAACAAAAAAATTAAAAATTTTAAAGTCACTTGCGAATGAAAGTATAGTAAGTATGTTCAGATTAATTCTTTTATATTGGATATATTATTTATGAAGATAGTCGTATGCTCGGCTATACTTTGAACTATATAAATCCGATTTAAGCTGGCCTCATAAGGTATCGTAAGGGTATTCATTGGGAGATAGGTTATACCTACTGGAAATGTATAGCTTGCCCTGAAGAAAGAAAGAAAGAATCAATTTATTCAGCCGCAGTAAAGACAAGTACACTCATACGGCAAACAAGCTATACAGAACCAAAAATAAAATAGCAATAGCAGCGTTCAGCATGAGCCAGACAGTTTTGCCTAGCGCTGGTTTTTAACCCGATCCAGATAAAGTGCGTACAATACTTGTCTATATTTTAACGTTCGATGATTTTTATGATTTTTCATACAAATAAAGACATAAGAACATATTGTCAATCGCAAATAAGCATGCATGTTAAATGCGAACGACATTCCTATGTACACTTAGCAAAGTGGAACCCAACGCGACACGGCCAAGTTCCTACATTATGAAGCATTTACTTTCCCATTAAAATTTAAAACAATAGACGTAAACTTGACGGTACATAAATATTATCGTCATAAAAGGCAATATTTCACTTCACCATTTTCATGGAAAGCGTTATTAGTTATGGCATAGGTGTAAATAAATAGAGGATATAAAATCGCTAGTTTTATGGACTCCCTCACGACTAAAAGGCGACGCATAACGCGTAAAATTAGAGGATGAATAAGGCAAGCTTTAGAATTCTCGTTGACAAGTGTTAGCTCAAAGGCTTAGTTCACATCTGGTTTTGTCTTTATACCGGTTGGACAGAGAAGTGGCATTCAAAGATAAAATTTAGATACCCTTAATCGAGGGGCATCCATTAAAATTATTCTGTATCCTAAACCAGTGGCGTAGCATGGGTCACTAGCACCCGGTGCGGATCCCGAATTTGCCGCCCTTTCATTTTCCTAAATAATAGTTATTGGAAAACGTTGCATCACTCATGCAGCATAGATTTATGGGAACAACATCAAAAAATCGAAAAAATATGTTTTACGAGTGAAATGCCGAAAGTGCCGCCCGGTACGGACCGCACCGCCCCCCCCCCCCCCCCTGCTACGCCACTGGCCTAAGCTAGTGAAACAGAATGACTGCCTCATTAGTGTAGTGGTCCTAAGCGCGACTGCTACGCTAGAAGTTCTGGGTTCGATCCCCAGGTCAAGCAAAGTATTATTGTTTTTTTTTATGAAATTCCCAGTAGCAGCTCGGAGTCCGGATTTGTGCCCGGTTAGTGGCAATAGGCTCGCCCCTATCATGGGACATAAACATAAATGCGAAATGTGGGTGTACTTTAGTACACCTCTGCCTAACCCTTCGGGGAATACAGGCGTGATGGTATGTAATGATATGTACGAATTAGTTAACACTAATCAAGTATGCTGCTTTAAACCTTTTTAAACCAAGCTACCGTTGAAATTAGAAGAATAGTCGCCCTTCCCATAGAACCTATTTCCTCCCGTCATCTTTAATGAACACCGTCATCAAGGTATTACGAATGACAGTTCACACGTTCAAAGACAAGTAATGGCTGCGTGGGCAGACACTTCTCACTTGTTCCAAGCAATGAGATTGAAATCTTACTCGCAATAAAGACCAGTCAACATGGACTGGTGTTATTTGTAGGCGAATCAGTGACAATTTATTTGAGTAGCTAGTTTGTTCGTTGATATATTTGGTTATACCCAGCCCAATCAATGTTCCAATCTAAAATCGATCATATACTTCCGTTCATACAGCTAGCGTTGATATGTGGATATGCTACCTGAATTATCAGCCTTGCGTTGTGCAAGGGATGAGGTTATGCCGATGCGTATCGCTATCATATCATACTGCTACTTGACGTCAATATTCTATGGGAGGGTACTACATCCCCGGTCGTGCGGACCCATTTATGCTGGCATGTAGACATGGCAGCAGCACTACTACTACTAAATGTACACCTCTGACTAATCCATCGGGGAAAACAGGCGTGATGGTAATTTCCTCTATGATCACCTCCGTAATTTAATCTATCATCTAAAGTAATCGATGGATGATTTAAACAAACCATTACAACTTTTTATATTAAATTCTAAAGTTGAAAAAAAAGGTAAAGCTGAATTAAAAAAACAAGTCGGATGAAATAGCGTCAATCTCAGTAGGATGATTACTGATCCATCAACATTTATGTAATGCTGAATGAAGTACCTACACAAAACAAGACCACCCGTTGTGTGGGTATCACTTTTAACTTTATTGCAAAGAATAAGCAAAAACTTATTGCAACACAAAACTGTTTTTCATCGAACATTTTTTTTTGGAAATGTACGCTTAACGTCAAAGGTGTTATAATAATTATTATAAATAATTTTAGTAGACACTCGTGTAAGACAAACACTTGCATTTCTTCGTCTTGATTAACAGACTATTACTTCCATTATAATTGATCAGTAAATGTTGACAAAACCTTTCTAAAGGATCAGCTTATCAATGCTTCCTAGCCTAAAACGTAGGTTGAACCTAGTCGAGGCATAAATCAGGCCTTATTTTTTCATGGTAAGCCTGATTGATTGCTTTTTTCTAAATAAACATACATATTATAACTGATTTTGCATGAGCAAGCGGCTATTTAAAAGAATAATCCGCATAGAAAATAATAGAATTAAGTATTCTTGTCCTTGAAGACTCGTGTAATTAATAAATGTGCGTTTTTGACTGTAATCACTTATGACGCTGATGGTACAAACATGAATTGCATCACCAAATAATTTTACCAAAATTTTATACGCATGGCTACGGAATTATGTACAATGTGACCACAAATATTGTTATTGCGAATCGAATTAGAAAATATGCGTGAAGGAACCTGTGCAGTGTAATATAACTTAGAAGCGAAAGCTAAAATCGTTCTATTGTGACTCCAGTTGATTTCATATTCGTTTATTCTAATAAAAACTCAATTTGCTTCGGAGGCTGACGTTGCGACCGCGATACTAAGTTTCCTCTGCAAGTGTTTATTTCGCAAATATTTAATTGGCTGTCTTGTATCGTGGCTACTTTCAAACGATTGTAATACGAATAGGATCAAAATGGGTAAAAAGACCCAACGTAACATGGAATAAAACGCCACTAGGAGTTTTATGAACTGAAGTCCTAAACAATTTAAAGCGGGTTTAATTTAAAACACTTTTTTTAATTTCCTGGATTAGGTAGACACTTCCTTCCTTTTTCTGCAGCCTCTTTTCTGCAACGATTGCGACGATAGAAAATTGTGAAACTGTTAAGGATTTCGGTATATTAAAGTTCTATTTTGAAACCCTAAACCATAAGTTCCGACAGCTAAATGCCAATAAAATGATTTCAAGTGTACTAACACCTAATACCATAGCTATGTTAAGCCGGTTTCCATTACGCAAAATATACTCACAAGAGACTCAATTCGCACTCGTAAAGATTGACAGTCTAACAGACATATTACGTCTGTACTTCTAGCGTGGGCGGTCTATATACTCAACACTGAAGGTATATACCTAAGTTAGATTTATTTCGTTCCCGGGTTATAACTCAGGCCAATACGTGACCGATGCTCACGCCTACGCTTACATAGAAATTATCCACGACCAAAACGTTATCAGAGTGAAATGGTAGCGTATTTCACCTATCTACTACCGGGGTCGGCCACCTAATATTGGCTAAAGGTCGGTCGCGAAAGGTTAGTTCCTGTCGCCCGCGGCCGGCTTTCTACCGATTGTAAACTAGTGCAGTTACCAAAGGTCGTGCTGTCAAAAATGCAGGCAGCTTTCGTGCTTACATAACTAGATATGGACAACCGTAAACTGCACCTAGTAACAGTTGTTTTATGTGAAATGAAAGGAAATCTATGCACTGTACAGTCACTTCGGAGTGTTTTTGTTGGCTCGAAGCTCGAGTTAGGTGGTATCTCAGTTGCTGTCTCTGACGGTATAAAGTTATTTACAGCCCGCATTTCTCTTTGCTATGGCATTATGCATAAATTTTCTCAAACAATGTAGTCCCGAGTATGTTTTGTTAAAAGAGATTATTTCAAATAAAATCCCAGTTTAATTAAAAATACTCTTTTTTATTTATTGTGAGAAGATATTGATGACCAATGTGTCTGTTGTACCAGTTAAACGTTTATTACTTGCCTAAGTATAATAAATCATTATGTCCACGCTCTTGATTGATGCAAATTATGTTAATGTTGTCAAACGTGTTCGACAATCTGAACTAATGAACCATTCGATAGATTTATAGCTTCCTTGTAAAAATTTAATGATACGGCGTCATATTTACATAATACTTATTGATTTCATAAAAAAAGCAATTAATCTCTCACAGATTGAAGACACGGCCACATAGTTAAGTTTTTTTATCTTGAAGCCAGTCGACGCTTGTAGTTTTTACCACGGTCGTCGGCAAATGCGAAGCGTGAGACGAGTAATTTATACCAGTCGTAGTGTTCAATAAACCGTACCCGGAACTCGTGGATATGAAAGAAAAATTCATTGAGTGTTGGGAGCCGGCTCGCTCGGAGCGCCTCCTAGCTGCTTGCGGAATGAGCGCTATGAGCACAGTCGATGAGAAAAGTTGGAACGTCTGTACCCACATTTCATAAGCGGCTTAGCGACTTTAAAGGACTGCGAGCCGCGATAGCCGGTATTGCGTACAAGTCCTTAAATGGCACGCGTTTTATTTTTGTTGCATTGTTTGCGGATGCGGATTTTACGTAAACTTTCTACGTATACGATCCCGGCATGTCATTACATCACTGAACGACTTAAATGGATTTTAAGCGCTGACGATTACAACTACCATTTGCGTCAAACAATTAAATGTAAATGTTTGGAAATTGGTGTGATACGGCCATTTTTACGCTTGAGATTACAAGCTCCATTTATGAAGAACAATTGGTGGTAAAGACTTCAATTGGTGAGTTATAGCCATGATCTGCCCCCACGCTTAATTTGAGCTTACATAATACACCTTCAAGCATTTTGTGTTTTATCTTCTTCTAAATTAGGGTATTATACTTACTGACTGCCTCATTAGTCTAGTGGTCCTAAACGCGACTGCTATGCTAGAGGTCCTGGGTTCGATCCTCAGGTCGAGCAAAGTGGGTTTTCTATGAAATTACCAGTAGCATCTCGGAGTCTGGATTTGTTCCCGGTTAATGGCAATAGGCTCGCCCCCTACTACATGGGACCTAAACATACTGGCGAAATGTGGGTGTGTACATTATTAGTACACCACTGCCTAACCCTTCGGGGAATACAGGCGTGATGGTAGCTATGTATGTATGTATTATACTGTAAATGTCAAAGTTGGTTTATAAATAATGAATTTCTGTACAGATCTACATAAAAAGGATAACAAGAGTACATTATAAGAGTTATTTACCTTGGCGGTTATTAAAGCGAAGGCGTTCGCGTGGCCACCAAATTAAATTTTCAATTGCTATTTCGCAATTTGTAGGTAAGACAACCTAGGTTTCCAGCAGTCGTAATCGCGACATAAACTGAGCATTAAAGCCTTTAGGAGCTTAAAAATCATTATATCGTCGTAACTAGATGTTGCGTAAGTAATAAAACATATAAGAGTTTTAATGATCCATTTCTATTTCTATCACCTACCTTCCTATTTACTCTCTCATATCTGGGCACGGGTCTCAGAGTGTGAGGGGTTAAGCTATAGTCTACTGAGCTAGCCTACTGCCGAATGGCAGACAGAAATGTCTCCCAGAATTTAGGAAGGTTTCCTTACGATGTTATCCCTCATCTTTTTAAAGGAGAGACAACAATAGGGGAATTATTGATACTCACATGATTCCGGAAAATCAGAATTGCCTTGGATACCAACTCAAATTTAAAGTGTAATTCTATACACACCCCTAAACCATAATTCTATTCGTCGATACTCGGTTTTGATATCATCGATCAGTAAATTCAAATATTGACATAAACGGTATTGTCTATAGTCCCACTCACACTTCCAATAAGCTATGTTGATGTCTAACAGAAACTGAGAACGCCTATGCAACGGAAATAGGCACACTGTGCCGTATTTAGGGCCACAACAAACCATTAAGCACACTTCAGTTTAATCGAGCTTCCTTATTACTTAGCCACTTTCCATTTTCTACTAGAACGAGTGTAATCCCGCTACTTTACACTTCATAACTTCCTCCTATGATTTATAGTGCCAGTTTTCCCTTAATTACATATCTGAGCCCAATATATAAGCCCAATCTATGCTATAGATTAACAAATAATTCACGAAGTGAAGCTTACTGCTTCAATAAATGTCATAATAAAATTAATTAATACTGTTGTATTCGGAGAGAGGGATTAAAATACAAAATCTATTTACTCTGTGTTTCAATGAAATTATACTACACTTGGTATTGCTGAATAGAACGTGATATTCACATTTTTTGTAGACTTCATTACGTTTACAAGAGTGACTGCTGAATTAATAAAATATATATATATATATATATTATTGGGTTTTTATGTATTTCTCAGAAGCAGCTTGGAGTTATTAATACAAGGTACAGGCAAGCCCTCTTCGTTACTGAAAATGTAGACTTAGTTTTTTCCACAGCGAAGTTACAGGGGGTTGAAAATTGCCCGAATGGCTTCGAGAAAAGGATGCCTTTATTTGCTCGACTTGTGCCTCCAGATAGACTTCCACAACATGAAAAGTAAAAATATACCTACAAGCGAATTAGCGATATACATAATCTGTCTTATCCTTCGTCAAAAACAGGCGTACCTATTGGTATGCTATGGCATGATTCGCTCTAATCTGAAGTGGTATTTAGAAGCGCCAAATAAAAAAGCTTCATTCTTCATAAATAATAAATTCGTCTCTTACAAAACTTTACCATTGTTACGCAACACACGATAATGTGGCCAAAACAACAGACAGTGTGGTAATATCTTGAGTTCTCGACCATAGAGTAGGGGTATCGGTGGATCCCGCCCACGACAAACGAGTAGGTACAGTTGGTTCGAATTAACTGTGCGCGTCTAAAGTTGTCCACAATATGGTATTTCTCAGAAGAATAAACATTCACTTATTGAGAAACATAAAAGTTGAATATACCTAACTAAAATAAAAAATAAAAAAACGTTAACTACAATTACTAACTAATTTGAAATAGTTGCGATAAAGAACACAATAATAAATTTCCACAGTTGGTTTTATTATTTTCTTTGCCTACTTATTTCGATATGAATGATTAAAAACAATTAATTCACGTGCTGTACCGGTGTCATAAGACCGTAACAATAAGACTTTGCTTATATCTATGGGGCTTGGAGGGCTGAAATAAAAGCTAACTAGCGATGTGGGCACATGCTAGTAAGCTTTTTTTAATTAACTTCTATTTCAATAAACTTAACTAAGTGCTGACTTCAAAAGCGCACAGTTATTTCGAATGAACTATCGTAAGTAAAAGGCGTTCAAAATGTAACCTAGCCATACCGGACCTGCTACAAACTTCGACTAGATATTCAGAACGCATGCAGAATGAACTCGCACAAAATATTCCGCTTGTTTTCTTTTTGTGCGCTGTGCCAAGGTCGCGATGTCTGAACGAGTTCATTGAATCACATTCTTGCATTTATAATCGCATTTTTTATTTTTTTATTCATTTTAATTTGTCGGTTACGTTTTTATTTTTACGAGTACTATACAATCATTGACTACCTGTTTTATTCAATGTTGTTGGGTGATTATGTTTTATAGATGGTGTTATATAATTTTATTGCTTCTAATAAATTATTACGGTATTATTTTATGTTGGATTATTACTTAATTTGCAGACAGTTATTTTAAATAACGTAAAAAATACATAAGTTTAAAACCCGCCGTTTTCCATTTAGCCGATAATTTATCTCCTAGCTAACTGCGCTTTAGATTCCAGTGTGATAACTAGTATTTATTATTACACCATTATACTGTCTATGAAATTTCAAGATTAATTTCCAAGAACTATTCAGCTTTCAACAATAATGAATACTATTACACTCAAACAGTTTAATTAAAATTGCCGTCTAAAATGGATTGTAATTGCCGTGCGTACTAAACTTCAATGATACAGAAACAGGCTCCGTAAGCGCTCAGTAGGTACTCAGTCGTTACTTCGAAATAATTAATTGAGCAATTGTAACTTGCCTACTTAATCTTGGGCGTCAGATAGAAGGGTTGTGATACCCTGAGCCTCTGATAACGAGTTAATTACGCGACACATTGCGAAAGTTGCGTGGCACTAGCATTCTCATATCTTCATCGGTGCTACAAAAACTGGTTGTCAGTTGCAACACTGTAGGCACGTAAATTTGCCGCTGCCCAACAACAATAGCGGAGCTGGTACTGTAAACAAAACAAGTAAAGCATTAGCATTCAGTTGCGAGACGAAAGGTGTAGTGTTGCAACGCCGCGGAGCGAGAATGTAATTAATCGATATTCATTCGATTATTGTGTCAAATCGATCAATTATGTAATTTGAATAACAGCTGGATATGGGGTTTACGGAAATCGACTGATGAAATAATTCCAATAAAGTAGCAACAGGATGACATAAACATAATCTTTATAAGTATGTACATATCAAGGTGTATTAATACATTCAGACAACATAATGAGTAGCCATAAAAATAAATACTAAACCTTTTTCATAACCGGTTGACCGTAGTCATTAAAATCCATGGTAATATAAGCTGTAAGAAATTGAATGGCCGTTAACGAAATCCGTGATTGATCCATAATGTAATTTGATACATAAATCATTATTCAATAATCAATACAAATTCTTTAATTATATGTGACGAACGTTTATCTAAACTTTTTTTATGGTTACCTAATCAAAGGTGACTTAAAAATCTTTATTCTTGTTTTGCTATATCACATAAAGTACCATAAATATAGGTTAAATTATTTGAGAAGTTGCTATGAGGTAAAAAGTGGATAGCACTGTTTATAATGAAATACTATACTTTTTAAAGCAACCAATGTGATCATGCAAAGTAATATTTACATACTATTTACGATTATCATGATGGCGATCTATAGTTTCTGTCTATCCCTATGAGAAAAAGGTGTGAGTATATTTATGTATTTATGGTAATTAATAAAAGAGGCAGATGTAAAAAACTCGTTTTATAAAAAAAAAACATCCAGTTTATAGGTATCTAAAATATAAATGATTTGCCGTCGAAAAAGTTTCTTTTAACGTTTCGCTCATTAATAACTGTGTCGTGAGTAATTAACTGAATATAATTACTAACAGACAGTACTAAAGTTTACATCACAATAAACACTCCTGATAATCATACAAAATATGGACAAAGGACACGCCTTTACACGAAAAACCACAGAGTAAAAAAGGACAGTATGTCAATTACACTTACAAATAAATGGTATATGCAAAGGAGAATTCGAATGTCTTCAGATTGAAAACTCGTCAATGATATTTTGAACCCAATGGATTGAAGTCAACTTTCTGCCAAAGATGTAGATAGATAGTAGATACATCCCAGTGTAAACTATCATTTATAATTAATTTCACCTCCTAAACTTGTGTCAAATCTGAATTTATCAGTAATTGCTTTTCTGATTTATAAATGAGTATTCTTCTTGTCGTGTCAGTGGTTGTGGACACTCAAAGACAAATTGGCCATTGGCCTCAAAATAATATTCTTTTTCATTAAACTAGGACCATTGCTGAACACAGGTCTCTTCAATAGACTTACGCTATAACCGGTTTGCTCTGGCAAATAGTGTTCAGAGCGCTGCCTAAGATTGGCGTCACTCCTACATCCAACTGCATTCTTCTTCTTCTCTTGTCTCCTCACAACAACCTTCACCAAATCGTATGTCCATTGTCCATGGAATAGATACTGATTTACACTACATCCTGATACATGATACAGTTATATCTTTTTAATCAGTAGTAGAGAAAAGTCTACTACATCGATGGGACAGTTGTCTTTTGATTCGTTGTGAGCCTTCTGATCTTTTCGTGTTATATAACTTTTATACCAACTCTATCTCGAGCACGTTTTTGCTAAGCAACTATTTAGTTTTAACGTAAGATAAGAAATGCTTTGTCGATGTGCTTGTTTCTGGTACCGTTATGTTTGCCTTCATTTTGGTTTGTAAACACAACATCCGTACTACTCGGAACAATGACCGGGAGTATGAGAACGTCGGTTGTATGTTTTTAGTTTATTAGTGTGTCTTTGATTTTGCGTGTATTAATGATAGTTATTTGTTACTCGAACTCGAGACCTTTGACTTGGCAGTCCAATGGTCATATCACTAGGCTATCACTGCACTCTAACTTTTCGAAGTTATGTGCTGATTAATATAGTCCGTAATCCCTCTCGTATTGAGAGGAGAGCCTTGCCCAGCAGTGGGACAATGTAATGGGTTGATGATGATGATGATGATGATTTGTTACTCTTTCATCACCAGCTTATTTATGTGGATTTACTGGTAGAATAAAGGCTTTTGAATAGTTTACATTAACATAACATACCATGACGTCTTCTCCGAAAGGTTAGGTACTTAGCGGTGTACTAATTCACACAGTCCGCTAGTATGTTTATGTTCCATGTCCACCGTACATGGCCAGCACATCAAGTTACCACAAAATGTCAAATTTTCTCAGTTGTTTTTGAACTTTATTATAAATAAATTAAGGTTTAAAATCAATTGGAGAAATTTGTCAGTTTTGTATAACTTGATGTGCTGGCGACTGTACCTACGCACGGCTACACGTCGAGCTATACAAATCCAGCTATACGGATCTATTTGTATGGCAATCCTATAACTTGCGAGATCAACTTAAACTGGAAATGTAGGTATAGATTGACCAGCAGCCGTGTGTACTAGGGAGCGAGTCTATTGCCATTCACCGGGCACATCCAAACTCCAAGCTACTGTTGAGAAATTCATAGAATGACCTAATAACAATTTGCTGGACAAGG
Organism: Subacronicta megacephala; assembly: GCA_958496365.1. Lineage (NCBI taxonomy): Eukaryota > Metazoa > Arthropoda > Insecta > Lepidoptera > Noctuidae > Subacronicta > Subacronicta megacephala. Next base: position 10,839,851 of record OY292520.1, on the reverse strand, counting down.
GAATCGAACCCAGGACCTCTCCCCTCCCTCGACCCTCAGAAGCGTGACCACTAGAGGCAGTTATTCAATTTAAAGTAGGGAATTATTAATTTGCTAAAAATCCCCTTTTTCCCTTTTTGACCAAGAGTTGAACACAACTTTTACAAAAATACATTGTTTTATTTTTGAATTGAATAAGATATTTTGGACTCCACAGGACATATTTAATTACATTCAGTACTTTGAATTTCGAATTAAGTAATATATACTCGATTCCCGGCTAATAATTAGCCTGGAGATTGTTATCCGGCTGATGGCAGGCATACATTGGTACACCGATGATATCGAACTACGATCGAATCGTGACGATAGTGGCGTTATCCAAAGGATTTGATGTCGTTTTAAAATAAACCTGTGTTCGAATCAGGACATTTACGAGCCGTGAAGTAATAAATGTTAGGTAATAATTTTAATACTGGTATTGGCAATTTTGTGTTATATTTTATGACTTGTTTTGTCTACGTCGTGTTATATTTGGTTATGTATTGTTATATTGGACCTTAAAATAAATCATCTCTCCTTTCTATTGTTCTTTTCTTTCTATGTTATAACGGACATTGCCCTACCATAGAGTTGCAGGTTGAAATTTGCTTCATTTAAGAGAATAATTTTATTTAAACGAGGCCTGGAAATCTGGATTCTAATCATAAAATATGTCGGAAGGCTCGAAGTGATCGTGTAATAAAATAATGTTCAAAATTATAGATTTTGACAAAAATATCAAAATCGATTGAATTTTCGATTATATTACAACTTGCTAACATTTGGTTTTGAAAGTTAAGTTTATCATTTGCAATTTCTTGCACAGGATCTAAAATAATCGGAACAATATTTTTAACATATGTACTTATTTTTTTTTTATAATATGGTTATATTATACTCTTTGCCCAAAACTTAGCCACCTCTAAAGCATTATCAGTGGCAGCGCAGAGGTCGTCTATATTACAGTTTCAGGGCATAGAGGACAGGATAGGAGGTGAGAGAAAAAAAAACGTACCTTCGACACGAAGAAGAAGAACATACTTAATCTAAGATAACCGATCAAACCTAGGATTGATAATTGCGAAAAGAATAATATCTATTGTAAGCGTCCCTTATTCGCAGTCCATTTCCAAACTACCGTTACATTAACAATAACATTATTTTCACCAGTTTCAACAGCTTCTTATCTGAATTTGCGTTTACTTACGGTTGGCTCTCATTGACCATAGTTATCCGCAGGGCAGTACTCATTATGCATATCCAAAATCGTATTTATTGAACTAAGTTTGGTGAGGTATTCTGGTGTGCGGAGCGCTTGGCACGTGCGCCGAGTAAGCTACTTGCATTCAGTGGTATGTAGTATACGGCAAACATTCAGATCTTTATTTTTAAGTTTTGTTATCTTTATTAGTTGAATGAGTAAGATTGGATGTTTTTAATAAAATGCAAAAACGACCATAATAGTAATAGGGATTCCTATATTCCCTTGATTTAACATGACATATGTGTTAAGTACGCACTGTAGTGTTCCGTTGATTTACTGTTCTCCTAAAATAATTTCAATGATGAATCTGTCATGCGCTTATTTTTTGAGTCGCGTAATACTTACGTGGTTATACGAGTATCATCCCCGGTTAAGAGGAATGTTAGACTTCCATGATATATTAATAATAGATATTTTTTAAGAATAATTTTGGAAAAAGTGGTGGCAACTCATAATAACCAATGATTTAGATTTTAATTTAAAATTGCAGAATATAAAAGAACCCTTTATGAAAACGTTTTAAAAGTTTCATTGAAGCCTGCTATTCAACTTATATAATATACCAAAAATCCCTCCTAGCCTACACATATTATAAAACTCACAACCTCAAAGACTATTAATAATATTAACGATAGTCACGTGACGTTATTATTCTGACAACATTGCATATACTGTAAGCTTTCGCCGCATTATCTAGGCATCTGGGCGCGAAGACAATGGCGCGCGCGCATGCGTAATGCGTTATCTCACATCTACCTCTTGCCACACTCTGCTCTCCTAATGAGGAATGGTGTTCCACTTCTTGTGCTATGCTAATTATGAAGACGGACTCCAAACCGAACTGGCTCCAAGAAATATCTTCGCTAATAAACACTAATTGATTAATTAACACTTGAAATCAAAGTTCTCAATAGTTTCTTTTGTTGTAGGTGGAGTAGAATAACGGTAGCCGTGCCTCTCAAAGAATGAGGAATAAGATACGATGCTGGAATCGCTGCTTTGGCCCAGACACGCTGAAATCAACAGGTAAGACTTCATTTTCAAGATTATTATCACGAGGAATGACTTTATTGTTTGGCTAAGCTTAGATAATTGAAATAATTTACAAAGATAATGCAACTAAAGTTTATCTATAACTCGGATCACGTACATTATGGTGAAATTACAGCAACACGAGCGAAGCTTAGGACAAAGTTGGCACACATTCAACTTGGGTATAATGTGGGTGAGATGTGATGTTTCTTTCCTGTTTTCTCGTGTCGCCATTCATAGGTTAAAATTGCAAACACATTTTCTTTTATTCAGCCTATTGCAGTTCACAGTGACAGAAAGAAGCAGAAAAAGGAATTCCTTTTATTAAGGAAGGCCTTTTATTAGATGATAATATTTACTGTTACTTAAAACTTTAAAAACTGATGTACTTAATCTACTAACTATACTTAGGTAGATGGGTAAGTACATCAGGTTTTAATATTTGAAAAAATGAGTGTGACAAATGGGTTTAATTTCCTGCTAAAAATAGTAATGTTTGTAGTAACATAATTATTTTATGCTAAGACTTACGAGTGAACCGCTTTCATTTGACATCATTATGGAAGCGCCTCCTACAATGTTTGAATTTTAGCGCTAATTAAATTGAAGTTCAATAGATGTTGCTGACGTCACCAGAAGACGTAAAATCTGAAAGAGAAATTCGACATCACAGGCAGTGATCTCAGTAGCTTAGTTGGTAAACTGTCTGGTGCACTTAATTTTAATAGGACATAACTGTTTGTCACTAATGGCGCATATTTTGATAATGGATTGTCTTAAAGTTCCGTTAGCTGTAAATTTAAAGTTCTATAGTTGAAATTACCTTTGATAAAGTGTAGAAATTGGTGCAATCATAGTAAATCACATGTGGCCGGAATGCCTTCTTGTTAGACGATAAACTCTCAATAAAATAAATAAATCAGACTGATATTCTAATACATTTTGTTTAAGTATCATTTTCGTTTTGTGACGGCCCTTATAAGTTTAAGTTTTCCTAGTACTATTTCTTCACTAACAATATTTCTTAGAATAATCCTTCGCCCAGAGAGATACTACTAACATAATCGTTATTCCTGGAAATGGATCTAGATAAATTTCATAGGTGATGAGTTGAGGTATAAGATAAATTGTTTGTAAACTGAGAGCTGGCGGTTCCGTATTATATTCGAGGGCGAAACACACACCGTGTAACAATGCATTTGCGCATTGTCATATCCCGCCCACGTGGGGCCGCGTATAATTTCACGATTTAACGCACCGCCTTACGAAATACATCTAGGTGAGTGCGGCGATAAATAACCAACAAATTACTCAGTTCTCGCGATACGTACTACACGTGCGACGGTGACATTTGCATGCCTGAGAAATGTTTACAGCTTGTTGAATCTACATTTCGTAGGAAGTGAATGAATGTACCGAGCCGTAGCGTTTAATCAAGGTACGTTTTAAGCGTTATACTTTATGTCAAAATTGTGCGAGTTTTATAACGATGTTTGTTGTAAATCAATGTCAAATTTAACCGCCTACGAAGTGACAATACTTTGAGATTCACGCTCAATTTAAATGTCACTCTAGTTTTATTTATCTTTTCAATGAAACGCAATACTCACAAAACTTTATTCCCTATGAAAACAAGATTAGCAACAATTTAAATTGTTGGTTCCACAAGGTAATCAAATTTGAAATTCAAAAGTTTGAAACAAATTAACAATTACGTTCCTCTCTAATCATCTCGATTGTTCGAGTCGTTTGAATGTTTTCAACGACGATTGAATTATTCGAATGGTTCCAGTGTTCGCTGACTAGGTGCTGGTTTGCGAATTCGAATGAAATGTGAGCCATTTCGTTAGCGAATGGCTTTCGCAGACTGTGGGGAATGTCGTAGACTCGTAGATCGTTGCCGAGACGATTTGGCCGCAAAAATGTGGAATAATACTCTTACTTCATAAAGTTACGGTCTCCTATTGTCAGATAAAAATATAGGCTGTATTAAGTTTCAGTTCCTGATTGTTATAGCCTGAAGTTTATTGGTTGTAATCAGATTAAGGCTTAGACAATTCGAGAAATAGTATTAAGGCCAAGTGTAATTAAAACATGACTTTATGTCCGTTGTTTGGATATCATAGAAATTGAATTATGTTTTAGATTTGTTTGCTGAGCGTGCGGTACTTGTTTTGGAAATAAATTATATAATAGACTAGCTTTACGCCCACCGCGTTGCCCGTGTGTTCGTTTAATTTGACAGCAAAATCCCCATTAACAATTATGTGAAACAAAAATGTGATAAATGAAGAACCGCTCGACCGATTTTGTGAAAACTTCACATAAACCATCTACCAAATAGTCCGAACAAAGCCTTGGATAGGTGAGCCCGTTCTTGAGTTATAAAATTACAACGAAAAGTGGCATTAATTTATATATATCATCATCATCATCAGCCTATACTAGTCCACTGCTGGACGTATATATATATATATATATCAATTTCCAGCCTTTTTCTTTGGAAAATCAGATCAAATAGTTTACATTTGTTAAACTGTGTTCTCATGTCACTATATCCAAGTCCAAAACATTTAGAGGCATTTACAAAGTTATAGATATGTTCTTTTCTAGTACTTAACCGGTTTTAGTATTGATAAGTAGGTAGCCTAACATCGAAGATAGCGTACCAACCTATTTAAAATTCAATATGTCGCCATGCTAGCGCTTCTTTACAATTTACTAGAGTTGTCTACAGCTTCGTCTGCATAAGATCCCGGTTATCCTTTAGGATAATTAATAGCTTATGTTAATCAGGAATAATGTAGCTAATATTGAAAGAATTATTTAAATCGGTTCAGTAGTTTTAGAATTTATTGATTACAAACAAACAAATAATTATTTCCCTTTACATATGAGTAGAATAAACGATAGTTAGGTACTATTTTAGGCTCTAGAACATTTATCTTTGTGTTACAAAAATAATATAATATTACAGTACAGCTACGTAGGTTGGTACCGGGTATCATATTTTAACTACCTAACAAATCACACTGAATCAGGCGTTACTGCTTAACACGCACTAAGTACCTACATTCCAAGCTTTTCAATAAGCCCGAAACTTAACTCGGGTAGCCGGAATCAATGAATTGTCGCATTTAACATTACGAAACGGTTTTCGCAAACATTAATCACTCACTAAGCCGACAAAATGCTTCAAACTAATGTCCGTAGTAACGTATTAAGTGATTAAAAAGCATTTACTAAGATGAAATCGTCAGAACTAATGTTAGTATCTGTTCTGTGACGAAATTGGTAAATGTCAATAATGTATTGAAGCAATAATTTATTGAATGTATCAGACTTATCCTTATTGGTTTATTGAAGTTAATCCTATTCAGAATAGATCGCTGACAAGATATTTCGAAATTTGTTCTTATAAGAGGAATAAGGATTTATAAAATTGCACAGAAGTCCCAGTATTTCAGATTTTGCTTTGTTATTTTACAGTTACTTTTTTAAGAGTTTTGGAGAATTGTCTCATTAATCTAGTGGCCCTAAGTGCGATTATAACACAAGAAATCATGGGTGCGATTCCCACGTCGAGCAAAGTGTTATTGAATTTCTCAATGAAATCATCAGTAGCAGCTCGGAGTTATTGGCTCGGATTAATGGCAATAGTCTCGCCACTTATTACATGAGATCTTATCATACCGACAGAGTGTGGGTGTAGGTACCTAAATTAGTACTCCTCTGCCTAACTTTTCGGGGAATACAAGCGTGGTGGTATATTAATTTGGAGTTACTGTAGAAACAAAACACAACTTTCGAGTTCGAATCGAAGTCACACACAATGAATTTTCAAAATACTTACCTAATAAACGGTGATGACGACATCACATGGTAAAGAAACCTGCAAGCCTGAGAGATGTATCTGACGGTGAGTGAAGTCTGTCAGCTCTTCCAATTCTGAAAGGAGAGCCGCACTCATTAGTTCAACGGTAAATTGTTTAACTGGGTACGCCTACGCCACATTTTATCTGAGAATTGAAGCCAAGACCTCAGCATGGCAGCTGTGATTACAAGCACTATACCAAAGAGGCAGTTATTTTTACTTTGACATTATTTGTAGTTTCTATCATAACATAACATACTATCACGCCCGTATTCCCCGAAGGGTTAGGCAGAGGTGTACTAATGTAACCTATACTTCGTTCGCCTATACGTTTAGGTCCCATGTAATAGGGGGCGAGTCTATTGCCATTTACTAAGCACATACCCAAACTCCAAGCTGGTAATGAAAATTTCATAAAACTGCTAGATCCGGAAATCGAAACTATCTATCTAATCGAATCTAGTGTAGCAGCCGCTAGACTAATGTAATGAGGCAGTCAATTATATTATTTCTATAACATCACTACAACAAACAAAACCACTCATAACTCCCAGCTAAAATCCACTCGCAACTGCAATAAATTGCGATTTTCAAGAGTCTATTATTGAGTAAGGCATTTAAAAAGAATAGAAATAAAATTGGTCCCCAGGGCAAGGAGCAATTAATGGCACAGAGATTAACCAATAAATCGAAGCGAGCTTACCGCGGTGAAGCAGGCGAACGCCATTGAGTATGAATATAGATGATAGAGCGCGCTTCACAATCAGCATGCAGATAAATGTTTACTTTTAAAAGCAAATAATTGATACGATATAAATTTATAAAGACAAATTGCAAAATGTAAATCTTAAGGTACATTTCGAAAGAGAGAAAGAAAAGAAGTTATAATTTACTAGAGACCGCGCAAATGTAATATTTAGGTTATGTTTCTCACAAACATATGTTTGTGAATTCAAAAAACTCATCCTACTTGGAAAATAATCATAAGTACTTTTTTCCACGGTTTAGTTTTTTTTTATCCGTGGAACCTAATACGATGAATTTTGGTATAGATATAGATTGGACCTAGAGAAGAACCTTATTTACTTTTTGACTCAAAAAGTTCTTTGGGATTCGAGTGAAACCGCGGGCGACTGCTAGTTTCTGTATAAAAAAGCATTTCCTCTGAAACCTTGACAATAGCCAAGGTTGAGACGTTTTGGACTCATTTACCATGCTAAAAACGTAATTTATATCTACCTTACCCTTAATAATTCTTGTAAAGTACTTATGCACCTGTTCACTGAATGAATTCGTTTTTTGAATGGTTAGGAAGAGGTGTACAAGCAGGTACTTACTGAATGTCCACACCTTAGCGCTCCTTAAATTAAATTCATACTCTGTGCCCATCGCATCCTCGCACCACGGCACCGCCGTAATGACTCCTGATAATCGGAGACATCCTTCCCGGGACCTTTGAGCTCGTTTAAAGGAATTTTCTATATTTTTGTCGAGTAAAAAATTTAGAATTTTAACAAGGGGCGCTTCAAATCCACGCTCGCAACGCCATTAGCTCGCGGTTTTCTGGATTTATTAAGACTTGGATAATAGGTTTGCTCGGTGAAGTTGTTACGAATCAACTATCTACGGTGCACTTCAAACATTCAACTACCTTTAAAGTTATATAGCAGTGATGGTTCGTTACCCCCACGGAACAAGAATGTTTATGACCTACGCTGTTGTTTTAGTGAGATTTTTAGTTGCACTTATAATAAAGATGAAAATACTAGTGACATTTTCTTGAATAAAGTAAACAATTTGTTATCTTGTTCATTAAAAATGTTGAAATTATATTCTCATTTCCGATTGCACTCATAATTATGTCGTATATAAAACAGATACCGTCTTAACTGCAGATGCCGCCCAATCTCAACATCAACGGAAACGATTGTTTACACAAACGACGATATCCAAAGTTACTTTCTATAAAACGACCAATAAAAACGTGGAATGACCAATAAATTCTCTACAATAAACAAACGCAGATAAATCGTCCTATTTAATTCAGAATCGGGGCGATACTCGTATCGCAATCTTTTCAATATTTATTAGCGATTCACCTATCATTGAGTTTTTTGCGGGAGTTCTACGGTATTTACCATGTGTAGTCATGATCGTGACAAGCCTAATTGACTAACGTATCCAGAGATCAGGCGGAACGCATGCAAAGCCGCGGTTGTCACATGGATTTGCCGCATACAGCTCGCCGTGCAATGCCTAAAACGTCCTTCCGTGTAAACTGGTTGCAAGACTAGTGAACCGCCAGAGTTGCCTTTTCTGTACTTGCAACTAGGGCTGTTCAAAATGCAAGGATGGTGCTGTAATTACGTTTCGCTGATAGCCATGTACAGTTTGTTCGAAATAACTGCGCTTGTCTGAACTAAGCCGTAATTAAGCGTATTTATACATAAAAATGGTGCACACTAGAGGAGGCCTACGTCCAGCAACGGAGTAGTATAGGCTGATGATGATTATGATACATATAAATCTAAATTAGTTGAAAAAGTAATCGCAATTGCGAAACATATACGACCCCAATTATTTTACACCGACTCTTTCTATTAATGTTTAAACAAATAAAGATATTCTATTCTATTCTATTCTATTCTAAAAAAATAACACTGCTGCACCACTTGCGGACAACTTCAGACGTGTACAGTTATTTTGAACAAACTGTACATTGATAAGTGAATAAAACCTGTTTATATTGTTTTATTTGTTCAAACTCACTGTTTATATTTTATTCATTAAAGCTTTGTTCTTCATTAAGCCAAAGATAAGTACCGTTTGACTGACAGGAGATTGACGCTAGATCGTGAAATATGGCGTGAAGTTAAGGAGACCTGCAACTTAACTGTACAGTTTAACTAACGGATTTAGTTTATCGGTAAACACGGTTACCTATAACGGAATTAATGCGGCCTATCTTTAATCTGTTAAGTTAACGTAAATACACATTGAAAGTTCAAAACTGGAATAGAGTCTTAATACAATCTAAAGAGCTTCAAAACTAAAAGTTAGATTAGTATAATTAAAGTTAGCGTAAATAACCTTACTAGGTACTAAACTAATAATGTATAATATACCTAACTGTTATACTTATTAAGGAAACGGACTTAATGGTTCTCATCATCGTTATCATTGATCATTGATTGACTATACTCCTATAAATAATCATAACCTGCTACGAGTAATAAAAAATATCTGTCACAGCATGTTGTGATTTCTTAAAGGTCATGTCGCAAGTAAAAACAACTGACGTTTCTGCAATAATGTTAAGAATGCATACCCTACTCTGCACATACATAGTTCACAAAGTATATGACGCAACATGAATGAATAAACTCGACGTGACAGCCCTATATGAAAAGCGCCCCGCACACGGCGCGGGCGCACCATTCCACTTCGCTTGTAATTATTGTTGTACCCGTTGCTCCTAACACCAGTTACGCAACATTACACAGCTGGCCAGGGAAAAAAGGACCTTACCTTAGTCATAGAACCTTCTAATATACGGGGGCTAATGATACACTGGTATTGTGTTTATTCTTAATAGAATTATGGAAGATTAGCACTAGCCACACTAGAATTACTAAGTAACTTAGAATTAATAATGCCTTGGTCATAGTATTTGAAGAAAAAAAAGTTATTAAGCAAGGCAAAATCGTTCGCCATTAAACTAATTAAGGGACATAGTAATATGTTTCAAAAATAAATGGAGCCAATGTAAGACGTAGAAAGTGTAAGAAAAGTATGACATGACAGGCAGTGGTCTCGATAGCTAAGTTGGTAAACCGTTTGGTGTACTTAACCGGAGGGATGCATGTTCGAACACTGCCGGTGATCGAACTTTTCTTTCGCTATATCCTTAAAATAAAAAAGCAAAAATGTTTCATGAAATTAAATAAATCGAATAAAACTATTTCTCCGTTTGAACACATAATCGCACATCGCACACACCCCAAGGCTAAGACAGAGAGAGAGGTGTACTTATGTACACCCACAGTTAACTGTAGGAAAACCTATTTGCATTAACCGGATACAAATGCAAATTTCGAGTTGCTATTGAAAAGTTACAGAATAACACTCAGGGAAACTAAGGTAAACTAAACTGAGGCAGGCGGTGATGGAAGGTTATCATATCAAAAAATATTATGCCTAGTGTGTTAACGCTGTCGAATCTTAAGAAGTAGAATCTTGTCGAAGCAAAAAAACACTAAATCATAAACAATCAATCATAGTACTGATAACGGTTCACATGATATTTGACAGCAAGTTTACTAATTCGACATTTGAATACCCTTTAAGAACCAGGGGTACCTTGTTGTGACATTCGCAAGTCATAATGATGGATGATTTCAATATTGCCGTATTTGTTTAGTGGCAAGCGGCTGCTAAGGGTGATGTTTTGGTTTTGATTCCCATTCGGAAGTTTCCATTTTAAAATTGACAGTAGCAGCTTAAAGTTTGAATTTATGATCGGTTAATGGCAATAGGCTTGCTCTCTTTTACATGAGACATAAACATTCCGGCGAAAGTGGGGATGCAAATTAGTATGCCTCTGCTTAGGAAAATAGGCGTGATGGTATACTATTGTACTAATCTCCATTGATTTGATTGATTATTCTAAGTCTCTTTATAATTCCAAGATGAATCTATTTAAAAGTTGGTGGCTGACCAAATTAGTTTTAAAATATACACCAAAATCAGGAAGTACATACTCAAGATGCACAAATCAAGGCAGTGTAAGTTAAAATAGGTTTGCTTTTTCTCAGAAAGAATCCGAAGCAGCAATGTTTATTATCTCCCATTTATGGATATGATAAATTTCAGTTGAGCTACTGTGTATATTGTTATTGAAATGCAAGTCCTAATATTTAAGGCCGAGCCTACCGCCCTTAACCAAGCCCATGTCATGGATTATAATTGTTTATGATTGCTGAACAAAACTTCCTATTTACTATGCAATACTGTTATTGTAAGAACTAATCTAACTTGTTCTAACAATTAGTCGATTGTACAATATGAATAGAAATAATGCTTTACAACTATTGCAGTGTTGTTTACAACTCAAAGATTGTTTTAGTAATAACTGCATCATTGGTTATGTTGTTGCAATGCTTTGGATAATTTTGGGCTCGAATTCTAGCTTAGAGATTCTAATGTATACTGTGCTATAACTATTTCAGAATGGCGGCCATTTAAAAATGCATTTTTACCGCATTCTTCATTATTGCAAGAAGCCTAGTGATTATGTATGACCATTGGACTGCTAAGTCAAAAGTCTCAAATCCAAGTATTAATAATTATGTAATTGTAACGCATTTAAACGGTGCCGAAAAGCATCGCAAGGAAAATTGCCTGAGAGATTTTCTTGACAGTTTGTGAAGTCTGCCAACCCGCAGTAGGCAAGCGTGGTGCTCGTGGAGATCCATGCCCAGCAATGGGACATTCACAATAATAATGGGTTGATGATGATGGGTATTATTATTAACAAATAATGTTAGGTTGGCAAGAACTCTTCAAATTGAAAAAATATAAATTAAATCATTGTTGCTAGGGTGATGATATGCCTGCATTGGCTATTTACTATTATTTCTTTGAAAAGCCAAATAAATAAAGTGTCATTAATAAAATTTGCAATCAAATCAATCAAATTCACATCATTCTTTCACCCTTAAGTACATAATGTGTCTAAGTATTAGATTCCTACACAGCCTCATTACTAACAAGCATTTGTATAGGCCATGTCGAACGCATTGGCTTGCATCATATTGCGCTTGTCAACGACAAACGTTGTTGACGACAGCGAACTACGTCCTGTGCCCTATATGTATGCTTATCGAGTAACATGACTCGCTAATCGAATAGCATAACAAGAACAATCGATTAGGAATTCGATATGAAAATTCTTAGCGATTCAGAATGTCGCGCGTTGTTCTAATATACTTAGATGTGTGCGTCGAGAAAATTAATCTTTTCGTTAGACAGGAAGGATGCCTTCCTTTCGTTATCCTCTAGAGTATTATGTATTTACTTTAGATATATTTGAGGATTACAGCATTATATGATAAAACATCGTTACTTATCAACAGTAACTTACGATTATTATTTTGTGTCCCTACTGGTAGAAATTATATAACTAGATTCCAAAAAATATGTGATAAAATAGAATTTAACATTATGAACTAAACCTCCATTACACTAAGTTAAATTCCGGGGCTATAACGCCAAGAGATCTTTGCTTTTAAGTTTCCAAACTATTACAATTTACAAATCAATGAATTAAATTGTTCAATTATATCAATGGTACTCATACCTCCGCTGACATACCCTTATCATTAGTACAACAACGAGAGAATTACAAATGCCAAGCTCAATCGTTGTCGAGTCAAATAAATTACTCACTAATCCAAACATTTAGTTCACGTATCTTATCACAACGGGGGACAAACGTCAATACATAGCGTTCCAGGTAAACATTTAAACGTAGTATTAAAATACTTAGTAATTTTATCCAATCGTCACTTAAAACTTATTCTTATCGCGGCTCATAGGTGTCAGTCTATTTCCTATCCATTGTCCGACACTTCTGACAGTAGACCGGGACTTGACAAGGGCCTGCTGACGTAATTATACGTGCAGGCGAGTTAATTAGTCGCTCATTGAGTCGATATTACTGTGCAGTCATTGCGGATAATGGTCGGCCAAACTCGCGCCCTCTCTAATCGATCCATCGATTCGATAGTTGACTCAACGGATTCAATCGATTATTTCACAACAACGTCTTTGCGATTATAATCAGATTTTGACAATTTCCATTCGAGTGGAAATTCAGATATTAAAATTATCTACATAAAGTAGTGATGTGACATTGGATTATAATTATTTTACCTCATTCAATACGGTTGTATGACCAGGTTAATGTAATGATGTTTCTGGGAGACGATAACATGGGTAGGTAAACCTAATAAGCATTAATTTTCCAAATTCGCAATTAACACAAAAATTGCAATTTATGCAATTATCATGTTTCGCTACACTACTTGAGCTTCCTAACACGCAAAGGTAATACAAACATAAATAATCGAATTACCAAAACTTCATGGAATCTGAAAAAAACAGACATTCTATTAAGTTTTTTATCCTGCCGGCCATTTAGCCTTTGAATAACTTCAATTTAAAAGAGAGGTCCGACTTTAGGTATACTATTTTAAAATGCATACCTACATAATTTATGTAAAGTGTAATTTACGAAGAGGAGATTTACGGCGCGTATTTAACTGTGAATCAGTTAATGAGTTTCCGAACTATTCAAATATTTCGACCACACAGGGTGTTCATACTTCACCTGGTGGTCACGATCTATCAGGTTGCTCCGATAGTACACCGATATTGTTTTATCGAAGTCACTTTACGGATGTGCGATGGATTGGTTCTGATAAGAATGCCCGTGTGCATTGCATTTACGAAACATCCGGTGAACGGGTAGCTCACATTGCCATCGCTATGGGCAGACACGCTGTATTGAATTTGATGAAATAATGCACTAACTGTACCATTGCCACCAATAAATAATAATAGAAAGCAATGATTTACGTGTATTGCGTCTTTTATCGCTATACCAGATTGAAAATACGAATAGAGGATTGATTTAATGCTTCAGATCTATGTAGGGCTTGTACGACGTACGATTGTGTATCCACTTCTGTTCTACGTTTATTTTATGGTGTGGCTTATGGCTTATTGATTTATGATAACATATTCATAGGCAATTATGATCGAAAGACGTATTCTGATATGAAACCACGCGTGGGCTTAATTGATAGCTCTGAACCATATAATGTATATCTATCACAGTCCTTCTCGTTAAAGAACTGTATAAACATATTAACATTATCCTAGCTGCTCTGAGTCTAAGGAGTTTTGTATGTGGATTTATGTGTTTTTAAATACCTCACGATATAAGAGATAACTATGGTGTGAGGCAACGTTCTTTTTAAAGAAAAAAATTACAAGACAAAATTATTAATTGTCACCATTCCTAGAGCACATTCAATAGGGCCTTCTTTTTTGGGTTCATCATTATATTATTTGTATTAAATCAAAAGTCTATCCGCCAGTACAATGCCTGCAGGTAGAAACCTCGATGGCCACTCCGTATTATCCTTTCATCAATATTCTAACTTGGCAGTCATACGTTGCGTACATACCAAACATGAGGTGTCAATATGCAACCAGGTGTCAGGCCATATCATGAATGAAATAATATTCCAACTCACACATGGGACTATCATTATTTGTCACTGGCCCACCAGTGAATATGAATGGTGCGTAACGTGTTCAAAGCTATGAGAACGGGGCGTTTAGCATCAATTATCACATTGGGCATAGCTTTCAACGCGTGGATATGGATAGGGCATTGACCGGGATGATTGGCATTTTTTCTCATAAAAATCAATGTGTACTTGTGTAACTTTTGGTTTTAGATTCACTAGAAAATCAAATTCATTTGATTTTATTCTTAAGGAAGAAACAGAAAGACAGCAATATATCAGAAATAATGTAATAACTACAGAACTACAGATTTTATAACTGCAAACCGAAATGTTTTGTTAGTTAATAGAATTATCCTAGCGTTGCTTTGCCCATAATTCGTTTCTAGGTACTTTTATTATTTAAGTAATATTTTTATGACTATACTTCGTTAATAAAATATATAAGTACCTTTTAACCGCTCAAACAACTATTAACTGACGGAAATACTCGTAACAGTATAAGGTTATATTTTCTTAATTTAATGACCACAGAAGTAAATTTACATACAATCCCAAGTTTAAAACCATACATAAAAGTGCCGTCATTTTTATCACTTAATTATTTAGTTATTAGTTAAAGCCGATAATATTTTCAATGGGTGATAATACCTGGGTTTACTATTTGCAGATACTTGAATGTTCTTCAAGCATTCTGTCAACCAACTTTAATCGACAGACTAAGAGATGAAGGCCGCCAATTTATAATAATTGATTTCCTCTAGACGTAAGAAAGGTTTTTACATTTAATAAACAAAAAGTAAGTGGTATTTTGCTAGTATCAATCGAAATTGCATTATTAATTGGTACCACACGACCAATAACAATCACATATTAATGAAACACATACATATAACTCCTATTATTAAAACCAATTCTTTCACGTATTACGCAATCGAAAATGAAAAGTCTATTGCAAAATCTGTCAGTAGCTTTAAGATCAAAGAAACAAATTATATAAGGCCGGCTACACGATCACGTTCGTCATTGTCTTACTGACCGGTCTAACTTGTACAAGTAGCAATTATAATGAAATGCCGACACAATGTTTTCTAAGCACGGGTAACGAAAGATAAGGTTTGAATATCTATCAGCAAGTATTTGCTATTTAGGTTCATATTTCGTCAAAGTGTTTCTTGTTTTCTTAGGTTCTTGTGGTTTCGCGCTAGCAATACTCATATATATTACTCGATTTGATTTGGCAAAATTATCGAAATCGATACAACGCGCATTAGTCGAGTAAACTCGTAAGTTACTAGAATTTATTTTAGCACATTGCGGCTTAAATTATAATGTTGCCCGTTACAAATGAATTCAATACAATAGTTCAGCGGATTAGGCTTTAAACCTTTCAACACGCAATACAATGCATACATTACAGCTTTCGGCACACAACAATCTGACCATTGAGTTTCCTACATCCGTTTGACTAGAAACTTAATATCTACCATACATACCTATGTTATCGTATTTTATACATTCATTCCATTGCATTGAAATCCCATGTTTTTTTGCCTTCTCATGATTCCGAATGCTGCTTATACAATAATAATATCATCTACATATGTATAATATATATTATGTAATTAATATGTTTTTTTTTCGAAATATCTGACTTCTATGATAATTTATAATTATTAGCATGTAAAATTTGTAAGCATAAAGCAGTACCACAAATCTCGACGTAAAATGCTATGGATCAGATATCCAAATTGTATGGGAACTGAAAAAAATCCATATGAGCTTCCAAAATATGATTCTTTATGGCAAAACGATTTATAAAGTACATAGAATATATAATTGCTTATATAAATTATACGTTTAATAGCAGCTCCCATGTGCAATCGGAGAGAAACCCGTTTCCTTCTGCGAAATTATAATCCACATGCGAAGATAAGTAACCGATACTTAATATATCTATCATTTCGAGATTCAATAATGCGATACGAAGTGACTATAAATAATGATCAAAACACAATGTAAACAATGAAAACGTGGCTAACCAATAACCAGTCCCAAATTATGCAATACTGGAGAAGGAATAAAATTTATTTGAAATAGATTGTTTGTATTCCGTTGTTATAAACAATCAAACATGCTGACATGCAATCATCAACTCGGTACTACGACCCGTCCTTTCATTAATCACAGAAACTGGGACGAATTCTATTAGTTTATTCGCAAAGATTGCTGTGCTGACGAAATGAGTTATCAAATCAAAAATTATAAGAAAATTAATGTAAAATTGCTTAACAATGATTACACTTGATTGAATTTGAAGGGTAAAGAGAAATATAATATCGTTATAGAAACGGCGATTACAATTTAATAAAGAACAGTTTTACTCGTTTCTTAAATCAAAATTTTATCTATAACAAAACATGACATTTATTTGTAAAGTTGCTGCAAAAAACTACTAGTCATTATCATGTAACTTAAATACGACAAGGTTATCATTATAAGAATTTGCATACAGTTGCAAGATTTAATGCGCGAACTGCTAAGATCATTAATACATAGGAACATTATGACAATTTCATTGCTGTTGTTGATGATACCATTGACACATAATAAGTAAATGTTAAAGCAATAAATCAAGATAATTTATATTGCAACTGTAGTTAAGCTATTACAGTAGTGAATTTAGACAACCAAGGATAAAAATGATTGATTTTTATCATTAGGGTATCAGCATTTGTACACCTGAAAAATATCCAATTAAACTGTGAGTTCATATCCTAATTAGGAGTTCTTATATCAGTTAATATCCGCCTGTCAAAACAACTTGTTGAGTCGATCAAAGTTCGAAACAAATATTCCAGAAAGGAAAATGGTCTAAGGACGCACAATACAACTTGAACAATTAAATCGATAGCTCACATTTACCGGCTATCAACGATGATCACAATTTTTCCCCCATTTCTTACCACTATTGCGCTTAAACTATTTCACATCCGATATTTATCTCGTTATAAATCGCTTCATCTGCACCATATACTATGTATTTTACTACGTACTTTACATTACTCACGCAAATGCTATTTATCACGTGCCATTGCTATAAGAAAAATACTTCAAATTATACGTCTACTAGGAATTCGGTGGCAAAGATAAAGGTGTGCAGAGGAATGTCGCTGACGTCGCCGCTACCAAGATAAAACTCGGCGAAATTGCGAATATTTTGAATTTCAAATAATCCCAACGAATGGCTGGTATTCAGAAATAACTCTGTCTATGCTCTTCGGGGCGTATACGGGTGACTTATGCGGTGACTATTGCACGATCTTTCCTAATGCTTTCTTTACTTATCCGTGTGCTCAGGCCACGATGTGCTGTGGCGCAGATAGTGGTCATTCCTCAACGCATAAATTACAGATCTCTTGCGGAAACTTCACGCCATCACGTTCGCCCCAAGCCACAACACAAATACACAGATAATGCGCTCAAATCAACTGTTGGTAATAATTCATGGTGGAGTTTAAAATTCACGTTTGCACATTAAAGCACGCAATGCAATAACGAGTCGCCTGATGTGCCTGATGGCCGGGTTTCACACGCGAACCTAAAACATGTG
Organism: Subacronicta megacephala; assembly: GCA_958496365.1. Classification (NCBI taxonomy): domain Eukaryota; kingdom Metazoa; phylum Arthropoda; class Insecta; order Lepidoptera; family Noctuidae; genus Subacronicta; species Subacronicta megacephala. The sequence continues at coordinate 10,821,732 of OY292520.1, read as the reverse complement.
GCCATTGAGAGCATAGACAGAGATATAAGTAAAATCTGTCAAAACATCCAACTGAATATCTTTTTGCGGTTCAGTTAGTTGCCTTATTTGGTACTTTTCGGATTTAAACCTCTAACTTAATTTAAACTGCACATAAATTACATTTTACACAGCTCAAGTCAACACGCAACTTTACTCAGTTTACCCGTGATTTTCCAATAAACAACGCATAATTGAAGGTTTCATATTTGCTAATAGTTCCGATAGACTTGTTATTCCAAGCACGCACCTAACAAAGCGCGGGCGCAGAGGAGATAACCGGCCGATAGTCCTCTGCGCACCAGTTACGCATGCCCAATGATAACTGTAAGACAAGATACCATAAACTTTTCCCATGCTACATGATTTTTCATTAAACTGCTGTATTATGCTGTATTGCGCAAGGTTTAGAAAGGTATGGTCCGTTTCCGCCAACATTGTCTGAGTTCACTTATCAATTTCCCACAAATCGACAGTCACGAATTTACATGCTGGCAGATCGGGATCTGGACTTTGGCAAAAAATGGAATGTCGTGCAGAGTTGCTGCCTTTGATGCTTTGCTGAAGCCGATGACAGACGATAATGGCGAATTGAGTCGTTGCCTCGTGGCGAAAATATGAAAGACCCTAAGGAAACGAAGTGTGGTGTCGTGAAGTGAAGAGTAAATCTTTATTTATGTCCCTTATTCTCGCATCGCGCCATCTCCCGAAGAAATTCAGTGCGCCGTCATTACTCAGATATTTATTGCGTTAGCTTGTTCCGCAAACGCTCCCTGCGAGACATCGTCGCGTCGTTTATGTTAATTTATTCCCATTTCAATGAGACGCCTGTAAAATGGCATTATGCATTATCATGTCTTATTTTTATATTTATGTACTGAGATGTAACGGTGGTTAACGTTTTTATCTGAACTGTGTATAAGTCTATACGCTGTGGTTACAACGGCGAACATTGATTGGATGAGAAAAGTGGAAGCGACGCGTGCATTTGAAGAGGATTTGTGTTCAACGAAAATTACTAGAAGCGCTTATTAAACCACAAATGTTGCTCTGTTTATACACAAGAATGACGTATGACCAAATTTCATAATCGTGTAAAGAATAAAATTCAAAACTAGCTTTCATGATGTCACTTATCAAGAATCTACGGGTCAACCCACATAACGTTGTACTATAGTATGAATTCATAATGAAAATATTACGAAGAAATTTGGATCACCTAAATGTTGGTATGGCGAGTGAGTCATCGTTATAATATATATATATATATATACTTGGTTGTCTACTGATAGACTAGCCGTCGGGGCGTCCTCGAAGAGCGTTTCAAAAATCTATACCGACCTTGCTGTTTCGTCGTTAACATGTCAGTGACAAAATCCTCGGACTAACAAACTTTAAATGTGACACGTGAAGAGACATGCATAATAATAATATGTGACTTCTAATCTCGTACGTAATATTCATGTTCTTGGAACACTAACATTCACTGCGAACTCCTAACCCTAATTATATAAGTTTTGAGGATTCGAACATGAAGGGCTAAAAGAAAACGTAGCAAATTTTTTAATAAATCCCTGCAATTGATGACAAGTGCATGAATGGGTCCGCACGACCAGGGAAGTACTACCCTCCCACAGAATATCGACGTCACTGCTGCGTTTCGTACGGTTAATGTGGAGCGCCGGAGACTCAATTCCTCCCTCAGTCCCCTTCCTTTTCCTTTTCTACTTCCCCTCCCTTTCCTTAAATAGGCTTGGCAATGCATCAGCAACTCCTTTGGTTTTGCAGATGTGCATGGACGGCGATGACTACTTACCATCGGGTAGCTCGCCTGCTCGTTTGCTGAGTTATCCCATAAAAAAAAAGTTCCAATCTTATGTTCGATACCTACAGTAGCTTATTCTTCGTGGAGCACCGGAGCACTTAAGGTCGAGTTTACAGTATACCGGAAACGCCGCCTACATAAACTTTTTTGTGACCACCAGATCATGTTTCATAACTTTAAGTACTAATTTGGGATATCGTTGCTTAGTAACTTTCATCAAAACTCCCACTTTTTTACGGAAAGAGCCTATAAAAAAGCCTAAAGATCGAGATAACTTGGACATAAAATCATTATGTCTCATGACGCCAGTTAGAATTACATCAACATCGTTATAAAACCATATAAAAAGTCGATAATTAACCGACGGTTACGTCGAACTCGTACACATATGGTCAATTTTCCGAGAGACGTCATAGGCATGTTGACCGTTCAAATCCCACGGTCTTGCGTAAACTGTGTACTAAGAGTTACGGTCATTCTGTGTTTACCGACCGTGTCAAAACTTTGTAAGCACAGTCATTGTTCTACAAATATAAACAAGTATATTATCACGCGTTAATGTGTCAAAGAAAAGATTTTTATGTTTTTCTTTTTCAACTTTTGTGGAATCAGTTTAAGAGAAAGCAGCTACTTTACTTATGCCTTTATAATTATTAGGTACGCGTATTGGTCAATTCAGTCTCGGCATTTTTATAACGATGCTAATCCAGTTTTTTATCCCCGATTACCATATTTATGAATGGATATTTAGCCACTTCATTATCCTATGACCTCACAAACATTTTCCAAGGCGTATGTAAACATTGCGGGCGGTCCCCAGCTATGGAGCCAATAAAGCATAATTAATAACTGGAAAGTTTGTAGTTCATTGCGATAGCGTTACCTAACAGCCACGGTTCACTAGAGAACAATACTGCCCACCATTAACCATCGCTGGAGTTAAATGATTAGCTTCTGACGTAAGGCGGTCACAGCGAGACATGGATACCTTGTTAGTGCAAATGAACAATAGCGACACAGGTACATTTGGCAGACGACCGCTCGCTCAGATTGCGCAAGAGCTTAAAACGCCTTGAAGTACCTAATACCAGAACGCGTCACGACTGTTTGGAATTAAAAATTAATGCTTTATCGAACCGACCCACATCGATAAACAACGGATACTTAACTTTCAATTGGAGTTTGTAACAGTGATGCCTTGTTACAGACATAAAAACCTGCTCAGAAAGCGCAGTTCTGGATTCAATTTAGTAAATGATCCGATCTGCGATCATTAATAATGTTGTTGCGGGTGAAATGGTTGCAACAGTTATCTCCTTGTTGTGTGACTTTAGTAAAACGGCCTTTTGTGCAATTTGCAGGCGTGAGCTAGGTTTGTCAAGATGGATCGGCGTCTATTCATCTTGCTTGTATATCGGTACTTGTAATCTGTCCTAAAATGAGAAATTGCTTTTAATATGAAACTGTTTTTGTGATTTGATTTGCCTTTTTTTGTTCGTCGGCGCAGCAAAAACTGCACGAAATTGCATGCGGATTTCACAGTAGCTAATGGTCTATCCTAAAATCGTGGGCATTTTTATCTATGGTATGCCGTAAGTAAGTAAATATGAGCCACGGGCATAACTAGTGAACAATCAAAATTCGCTTTATTTACCTTCTAATTTTGAAAATCAAACATGGCTTGTGCAGTACCTGTGGTGCTTAAGTGGCTTACTCAGCGCTATGGAAAGTGAAAGAAAAAATAATTATAATCTGATTCCGGTCGTTTAGTGGCTCAGGTCGGTCTAAGCGCCTTACTCGCTCCCACTTGACCGCAATATGCCGTTGTACGGATTTATGGTATGCTTAGAAGTGCTGAGTTAAATGGATAAGATTTTCATTCTTTTGTTTTAAGGAGGAGTTGTGGATTTATTTATAGGTGTAGACTATAACTTAGGTAATTTAAAATTTATGTTTATGTAAATAGGTAAGACAAAATTACTTAGGCCCATATTTTCTGCTGTTCGTGAATTTTTATTATTGTTGAAATGCCTATAAATAATAGAAAATATACAAAAAAAAATTAAGAGCAGCGTGGCCTGCGTGGCTGGGTTCTCTTGTCGAAGATATGAATGATGGAAAACAAAAGTGAATCACGCTAAAGTAGTAGTCTAGCTGTCTGTCTTACTTAGCAAGGTTCTAATGTATAGAAATAAAATAAGTACCTACAACTAATCAACTTCTTCAACATCATCAACTGCCCAGATAGGAATAACCACTCAATAGAGCGTATTAGACTTCCTTTAGATTCTGCTAGCCTCAATAGCTTTATAGATAGGTCCGTCATCTTACAAATTTGTAGGTTACAATCGTTGTTGGTAAAAGAAAAAAAACAGACTCGTACTAAGTAACAAAACACCGTAGAACCAAAAATTATCACAACTGGCAACTATAGAAAAAACTTGATCAGTGACCTCGTAAAGATCTACGAGTCCTATCGGATACTATTAAAATTCCAAATTAAAAGCTTGGACTATAAAAAAGATCAAAACGTTAATATGGTCTTTAAGAGTTAAGCAAAGTCATCGTAAAATACCCTTATCTATGTCAATAAGCCATACCATAATTTAAGGGGTCCTTATGGAACCCAATCCATTTACTAATAGCATTAAAATGGATTCCACCACAAAGGTTTCGCCTTGAAATCCGTTACACAAAATCGTTTTAATTTGAATAAGCCGACTAAGGGATTATTAGCTTTTAACTAAGTTTAAATGTCAACATAAGCCTGGTTTAATATTTTTTTAAATTATAAAGTGCTTTTGTTTCGGAATTATCAAAAGAGGTTTTATTACGTACAATTGTTTAGAAGTCTGGAATAATTTAGGTAGAACCTTGACCTTTTTAGATTGAAATGTTAGCAACTGTTTGTAACAGCTAATTAATTTTAAATGTTGTTAGTTCAGAGGCTTAGGGCCTGTTTCACAATATAGCACCATCACTGGCTTAAATGGAATAATATCATGAAGAACCGATATGCCTGAAAGATAGTTAAATGACTTGAGCGCTTAGGACCACTAGACCTAGAGTCTAGTGGTCCTAAGCGCGACTGGTACGCTAAAGGTCTTGGGTTCGATCTCCAGGTCGAGCAAAGTGTGTTTTCTATGAAATTCCTAGCAGCAGTTCGGAGGCTAGATTTGGTCCCGGTTAATTGCAGTCGGCTGGCGTCCTATTACATGGGACCTAAACATACCGGCGAAATGTGGGTATACTTTAGTACACCTCTGCCTGACCCTTCGGGGAATACAGCCGTAATGGTATGTTATAGATAGTAAAATGATGATAGTTTATGTAGGTAAATAAAGCGAGCATATTCATTTCTTTTTTTGACTTCGGAAACAATTCCTGCAACTGTTTCTTGAATATAAACTATTAGTTAAAACCTCAATGTGGTCACACAATCGGTTCAATCTTTACGTTCACTCAGTTGTTCCATTCGGATAACTTCAACAGGTTGCCTTATTGTTATTGTACTTATTGGGTTATCTCTAGGTACTATAAATAAAGTGGTCCGACAAACAAGGGCATTGAAGTGTCACTGTATATCAATGGAGACAATAGGTTCGAAATAGGTCCCAAATGTCCCTTCGAAAGAAACACTTTTTACTTTGAAAATTTCAAATAAACCCACTATTTCCAGTATCTATTGTTATAGCTTAGTATCAAAATATTTGGCAATAGATACTGACCCAGATGAACCCGGCAGTTGAGTTAATATTTTATCTTCTTGAAGTTCCAGATACAGACCTCATACTTAAGTTACGTCGCAGTTCATAATAGGCCCATAACAATGTTTACCATAAAATAGAGCCCCCCAACAAAATTGAAATTGGTTCAAAATATGACTAATCATTTTAATTTTTCTGCTCGAAAGGGAGAGTATAAATTCTAACCTAAAACTCGTTTTGTTGGAAAGGTACACAGTATCCTCTCTCAATTCCCACGAACAATGTTAAGCGTTTATATCTTAAAACTTTATAAGCCAATTGAAATATTTTCACTAAGCCTGTTATTTTCACCAGTCAACTACCTATAATTACAAATAAATCTAATACACACCAGTGAATTATAAAAATACATCAGTACCTAAAGAGCTTCGGGAAAGCAAAGCCGGTGAAGGATGAGCCCACCCACTCAGCTATAGGGTTATCAAAGCTTCTGACACTACAGAAAACAATAAATCCTAGTTAAACTACTCCCAAGCGTTCTCACCAAATGAATGCACGAATTCTCACAATCGCTCATAAAACAAACTAGTACTTACAATATCAAAGCACGGCCAAGTTCACACTGCAAGGCTCAACTATATTTAAAACTAAAATCAACAGTGCCAGATTCATATATTCAAAGTAGGGAAGATAACGCTCGCACCATCCGTCTACTAAGCTGATTTACCGGAGTCTCACAAAGCTTGCCCACAATAAAAGACCCCGTGTTTGGATTAAAATAATTCAGACTTCAACTACAAACGTGCTTTCTAGAGGGCACCAGTGATTAAATAACCCTTTGGAGATTTATAAGTGTTTATTTCAGGCGAGCCAGTCTCGCCTTTGTGTACGACCTTAATAAATGTTGTTTGTAACTAAACGTATTGTTACATGAGAAGGAGGTTGTATGAAAAATTTATAGGTATCTTTCAAAGGATCGCATTACTCGACTACAAATAGTGCAAATCATAACTGAGTGTCCACGATAATGGATTCTCTGTAAATTTTTGTTCTAATTTTTATATAATGTTACAGTTCCTTTTTATATTTCATTTATATCAGTTTTATCGTATCATAAAGCAAGACTGGTGAAGATAAAATAAGTTATCAAATGTTTGTGACCATCGCATGCAGATTAGAATCGCGGAAGGCTGTTGTCATGATAATTATAATAAAATCCCTTAGTTACCTACAAAGCCCACAAGAAAGCCCTAGTTTGCCGGGAGTCATACACCGTGCGCTGTTTAAATAATGTTCACCAACACTAATTAAGCCGATATTTATTATTAACTAAAACAATGACTATGAAAGTAAATCTCAAATGTCAGTCGCCAACGGTACGGCTAGGTGCTTATTATAATTCGCTGCACTCGACGCTTACTGATACCAAACCCATTATACTCTTAGCAAGAAACAAAGCTGCGACCGGATAAAAGTAAATGGTAGCTGCATAATTTGTCAATGATTACAAAGAGTTCAATCTACGGTAAGGGGCCTACGACCATAAATCATAGGCACAGTATTGTTGGCGGGCGGACATGCGACAGATATTACGAAACTACAAGTTTGCCACAAAGCTCGGAACAAGGCTCCAGCTGAATGGCAGGCCCTAATTAACTGTCAAGTAATTCGATATTATTACAATTCAGTCAATACTGTTTTAGAAATTTTTCGTTAACCATCGATTATACATGCGATACGGACCAGCGATTAACGATTTATAAGACCTTTGGCCGTTCAAGCATAATCAATGCAGTGCGGTCACAGTGATTAGTGTATTGTCAGATAGTGCTCCCAGCGGACGTTACTGAGATCGACCGAGATGTTGCGCAGGCGACGACGATCGGATCGCGTTCGCACGCATATTACGAGCTGGCTCGGCCGCGGGCGATACAGCGACCTAACAGTACAACGGCCCTCGTGATTAGACGCCCCACGATAGCGCCCATTGTCGGTACACGATCGGCTCTTGTACGTCTTGAAATTGCGGAAATGGACACGGCTAGCACCCACTACACGCTAGCGGGACATTTCAATTGCAGTCCCCTGTCTTCAGGCAGTGTAACACATGGGATAGATTCGGCGAGACCAATTTATAAAGCCCTTTAACAGTTCAAAGTTGTGAGTTTAGTTCCATCTTCCTTGCACTATTATGTTATATTTATTCTAACATTCAGTACATTTATTTTCGATAAAAATGCTATGTTAATTTTATTCCCTTCTGTCTGAATACACATGTCGGCAGTTTAAAAAAAATATATACGGTTAAGCGGTTTACATTTTTTCTTTATCCGTTTTTACTCCAAGTTTGTTATGTAAAAATGTACACAGTACTAACTCGTACAAAGTACTAAAATTAAAAAGTTGCAAATGAATCAAAAAAACATCTATTAGGAAAGCCTTCTTCCAAATTTAAAATTATATTTTTAATCAAATTCTTAAAACATAAAAATCTTTTATAGTGGACATAACTGCCTTTACTTCGTCGAAGTCAGATATCCTAAATGGTTATAAAGATCACGCTTGCTCGTTCCAAACGCGAGTAATTTATCGTAATCCTGTGTCCATTTAAAACCCTTCAAGATCTTTGTACCGTTCGACAGTCGTAAAGATGTGACGTGTACAGATTAGTAAGCGTCCAAGTGTCCTTGTTTAAGAGGCGCCTAATGAGAAATGTCATCGGATGAAAAGTAACGCGTGACTTACAGAGCTACGCTTAACTCGCTCGGCTCCGCTTCGGCCCTTGCGGCAGGTATGTTCAAGAAAGAATCGTGGTTATAATTACGTTACCTGACATCGTTCCTCCGTTAAAACTGATTTCAAAACTTGAGAAATTAATCTTTCTTATTAATCAAAAGTAGAACAAGGATGTCTGGGAAGTTCATAGGTCTGTCGCGGCAGGATCAGGAATTTAGTTAAGGCTCGAAGGAATAATCTAAGAAGGTAGATGCCCGAGGTGGACGTTATTGCTCAATTGCCTCTTGCTGGCTCCGGAATGCCTCGCAATCTATACAGCTGGAACCGGCAATATCTCAATGCCGACACTGAAACGCAATTTTGCTAGCTTTACTTTACCAATAAACTATCAATTATAATTATGAGTTCTGTAACTGACGTGATTTGGCAGCAAACTATCAATAAATTAATTCTAGACACAAATTCCTCGACAATTATACCAAATTTATAAATAACATCCATCGTAGGATTTCTTATGAACCAAACATAAATGATATGTTTTCATTCCAACCACCGTTTAAACCACTTTTTCATAGAGAAATAAAACTAAAATATTTACACTCAGACGCAGTCAACAAAAACTCCCACACCATCAGAAACAATCAATCTTCGGAGCACTGAAAGGAACCTCAATCAAAACAGAATACGAAGAAGCAGAGAGCGGATAAAGGGCCCTATAAATCATAAAATCAAGCCTCCATTCAAAGCGGTTTATTTGGGCGCGAAGAAAAAACGTTTGACCCTACGATCCTTTGAGTATTGTTAACTCCCGAGACCCGAGGGTGCATCTCCAATTTGTCCCATATTCGAATAATAATCAAAGCCCCAATGTTATTTTATGGGCTCATTAAAATTTCGATAATCACACAAGTTTTTTATATGTAGGAAACACTTTTTTCTTGAAAGAAATAGTCGAGCTCTAGACGAGTGTTGGAATGCAGTATCATTCGTTCAGTAAGATGCGTAGGACGTTTTTAATTGGATATCATTTTTATTTAGTAAGTAATGACATTAACTTTAAATGTATCTACAACTTAAATTGTTACAAATCTAATAGCTATTAGTATGATTACGTAAAATTTTATGTATATTTTATTCGAGTGTAGTGGAGTGTCGTGGAAACCGAAAGAAATTTGTGACATACTTGGAGTTTGTATTGAAAATTGGGTAAGTTTAAGTCTAAACAGTACACAAGAGCGGCTTGGATGCTGACCTGAGATAATAAAGTTAATCATATCGTAAACGTCGCGACCACTTACTGGTTCTTGTGCTGTTTCCGTAGTATCATCGGAGTAAATCACTTTGCCCTTAAATTTTCAATGAAAAAGGCGGGTCGCAAGCAAAGTGGCGGGCATGTTCTGATGCATTGTTTTATTATGTGGTGTTATCACAGACTCCCGCGCCGCTTCCGCGTCCTAGGGCCGTGCTCTCACTGCTAACAGTGCGCGATAACCTCATGTCAACATGTTACGACTCAACATGATGTCACAATGTCGCCTTATTTTCCATGTTACAGAGAATTTAAATGCGACATTTGTAATCATTAAAGCCTTTTACGGACTCGAAAGTGTACCAGACGAGATTTAAGTTTCGTGTCCACAGAAGGAATTTGAAAACAAATTTTAAATTGGACGATGTCTTTTTACTTGTCATCACATAAAACGCTAGAAAATGTTTAAAAATGTATCTACTACACGCACAAGCACCTTATGAGATTCCGATCGTTCAATACCCAATTTAACACCTTCCTAATCTTCCGATCTTATCTGTAACCAATTTATTCGGCTAAAAGGCCATAAGTTGTCTTTAATCGCTATCGCCTGTGAGCTGTGACAGCGGGTTGTTCGGGCGCACACTCGATTAACCTATGCTCCCGCGCCGATGGGGTACCGCCTGACCCCACTCAATTACATTTCTGCCCCAAACAGGTACTAGTGATTGATCTACTTCACGTATACTAGATAATGGAATTTGTAAAACAATGAAATTAACATGTTACTTACTTAGAAATGTCTAAAGGGATATGAACAGTGTTGTCAAAAGTCAGTGTTGTTAAAAAGGATTTATAATTGATAAACTTAATTGTTTGACTGAAAGTTTATAAACACGCTTACTTCGATGCTGAAATAAATTTTGAATTTTGATGTAACATAACATAACATACCATCACGCCTGTATTCCCCGAAGGGTTAGGCAGAGGTGTACGTTTGGGTCCCATGTAATAGGGGGCGAGCCTATTGCCATTCAATTCAATTCAATTTTGATGTATATCCTAATAATTCGCTTATAGGAAACTACATTTCTTAAAGCTCGATAATGCTAAAAAGGAACGACAATATACTTAATCACAAACGTAAAAATAGAATACTATAACTTTAGCACACGCCATTCTATTCCCAGCACTGTTTTCAATTTATCCTCATACGAGTTCTCCATGACTCGCCGTTTCTTTTAATAGAATAAAAAGAGAATAAACTTCTTATCCTTTCGTCGACACGAATATCTGAGCATATTTTGTTGAAAACACTGCGGAGTTTATCATAAAGCTGTAGGTCACTGCATATTCTTTGCTTCAATCTCATGCCTAAACCGAGCGGAGGTCAGAGTGCACATTGTACCTACATCATTCTTAGAAGTGAACAGTTGTCCGTTATTCCGTGCGCTCCATATTGAGCCATAACCGAGATAGCTTTATGGTGATTTGATACCATTCGCTTTGAAATTGGCGTTTAACGTTCACAAGTGTAAGTATTAAGTTCCGGAACGGAATGGAACGAATCGTCTAGCTCAGTCCTTTTGTCAGTTGCCAATTGCATATACGAACTTACAGGGCATTCCGCGGAATGTCGACAGGCAGTTACAATGAGAATATAAATTTATTAACACATTTTGCATGTACAGCGTTCTTATTAAATATGCGAACTGTGAAATGTTATTGCTAAGTTCACACGCGGTCATATGGAAATTAGGTAGTACGTTCGAAAATAATTGAGGCTTGTAATTATTCATGAAGTCTTTTTTCTTAGAATAGGTAATCATTTATTGTAATCAAATCAGCGGCTAGACAAACAGTGACATGGCGGAACAGAGGTTAAACACCCAGACGCCATCTCGGCAAATAAACGCGCGATTCTCACTCCGTCGGCGAGTCACGAATAAAAACACTCGATATGGAATAACAATGAAGTGTTTACATGTAATATTCCACGTAACGACGTATCCGTCGGGGGAAACGATATTTGCGTTGCATAAATGCAAGACGAGGAACCCCGACCCTGACCGCAGGGCGTCGACCCTGCGCGTGACACTTCGATTCTCTATCGATCACGACTGTGGATCGCTCCATCGGACCATCGACTCGGTATTTTTGTGCGCATCTCTTATCTGATCGAGTTTCGATCGAGTTGGGTCCCGGCCCACGAGTAAGCGTGACTTAGAGTTTTCCCGCGCACTGTGCCGAAACCAATCACAATAACTAACAGTTACCTTTTTGTATTGTTAGTACCGTAGGCATGTCTTTTCGCGATACTATCGACGTATCGTAAACGTCACTATATTTGGTAATACATCTTGGATCGACCTTAAAGGCCTCAATACGACCTGCATGAGAAAAACATGAAACGCCCTTTGCGTCACGAGTTTCGGAAGCGAGGCTAAATAACAATCTGCAAATGTTTTTTGTCATTTGCTTCTTCAAAGAAACAAAAGACTGTAACAAGACAACTTTATATAAGTCGTGACTGGCTGATTATCTAAAATAGATACGTCGAATAAAAAGATCCAATACATCATTTCTGACAACAATAGATTGCAATAATATGAACAAAAAAGCTTACTTCTTCGGTGTCAAGAGGTCGACGATACATGTAACAGGTTGAGTGGCGCGACGAATTTTGAAGGCCTTATTATAGTAATTATTATACGTAATCATGATTTATTGCTTTTATTTCCTTGTTTAGGTGTCATTCTAAATTTAACTAACTAGATTGATGTAACAATATGTTACTATTTGACCTCGGTCTCACCTTTTTACCGAATCCATGGACTGGTGTACCTTACAAAATAAGTAATTAGGTACTTTAAAGAACAAAAATAATCCGCAATCAAAATATGTACTTATAATCCGCAAGTTCTAGACCTGAATGGACATTATTAGCATAAATCTACGCAGTTTTTAGACAACTCATACATAAGTTGTACACTAAACCTAATTTGCTCTATTTTATTTATTACCTGGCAAATGGCACTGAATAACTTTTTTGACAATGTTATTTTTTGTCTGTAAATCTTCCGGAATGAAAAAATAATCATCAATTTGTGTTTCTAAGCTCTACCCTAGTCAAGGCAGTCAAAAGTCATCTCACAAAAGCGATGAAGACTAAAACAGCATAAACAGAAAGGCTAGACAAAACAATTATCGCTTCATCTCCCGATGGTATCCTTCCTACACTAAGCACCGCCCCAAACGCGCACACATGAGCCATGCACACACGTCCTTTAGATATGCTTAGGATTATTATCAACGCAATTTTCTTTAAAAAAATTTGCTTCATTTTGAAAAATTATTTTAAAATGGATAAAGTAGGTAAGTACAGATAAGCTTTCACAAACATGCTTATTAATACCATAATAATTAAACATAATTTATTCAAATTGTATTTAGCTGTTAGCTTTCCATGCTGTAATAAATAAATAAATATCTTTATAGAATTTACATGAGTTATTGCCAAATAACAAAGTGTTAAAAATAGCATAGGGATTGCCTATCCATTGCTTTCACGAAAGGAAAACAAACTTTTTAAAGGTAAGCTACGTTTGGAGGTGAATGTGAGTTTATTCCTCTTATTCCGTAAAGAGTGACCGTAAAGTTGGACCTTAATGGAATGAATGACCATTTAAATAATGTAATTTAGAAGGCAGCGGGTGCCTTGATTTCTTCATACTTTGAATAAAGTCGAATCTACCGTCGAAATTATGATCAGATCGCGATGATTGCAAACAAGGCCTTATAACTAAGTAGTTGCCATTACTGTGTAATACCATTGTTAGAGGTACATAATGTATTATTAATGGGAAACATAATGGTAATTCACACATAGCACCGAAGCTATAAATCCGAGTTGATTGCAGCTTGCGTGCATCACACCGTTACAAACAATACTCGCGGCGACATTCACACCAATACGCATAAGATGTACGTCTATAAGTTCCATAACTGGTGCCGCCCACACCATCTACTCTTTCGACACTCAAATAAGCCATAAATTATAATTTTAAAACACGTCGTGTGGCGAGAGCACGCATGCGTCCTATAATAAATGAGCCTATTGCAACTTCATAAACATTTCACTGGCTCGTTGCTTCTACTGCGACCAATTGATAGATGGATGAGGCTCTGCTGGAGACTTTTGGCTCTTGACAACTTCCTAGGATATAAGCTATTGCTGCAATTCACGGCTAGGTCAAAAAACCCCCGAAGCTGTTACAATGATAAGTGGCCTGCATGCATACTTAACATTTGACTTTGATGACACAGATGATCTTAAGCAAGTACAAAAAATTGCAACAGGGAACAATGCAAATCAAAGGAAGTTTGCAACATAAATAGGTGAAAAGTTACGACATTCACATACACACTATAAACTTTTATTAAGATTATTGAAGACCAAGTATGCAAGTCATATTCAATAACAGCAATTTACAATCGTATGGGTGGCATTTAACGTAGCGATGGGTTTAGTACTAAAGCAAATATAAGTTGTATGGGAACAATGCCCCGGGCCGAGTGACCGACCGGCTCGCCTCTCGTCCATTGATTGTACCTTACGATGACAACCTCACGGTATCGCAAATAAGTATTTATTGCAGCCACACAAGTGCTTCATGATGTGAAGCTTTGTTTGTGGAAGTGCTTGTAACGAGCCACGGGCTGGATCGCGAGCCAACCAAGTTGTTTGTGTAGCTATTGCGGACTTAAATTCATATTCAAGTCTTTGAAATGCATAGTTGCTGTCAGGAACCGAATGGATTGAAATTGTTTGTTTGACAATTCTTCCATTTTATGTTAGATCGTGAACCTTGTTACGTTTTATATCTTGAGTCTCTACCCCTGTTGTTTCTCTGTGTATTATTCAAATCCTGCACCAAGCTTTTTGACTCCTGTTGACTTCCTCGTGTAGTTAAGTTTTATAGCTATAGCGTTCCGGATTCTTCGAATAGCATCCGGGCATCAAGGTTTGCGATTCCTGTTTTTCCTGTGTACTTCCCTCGGATTTTATATCTCTATCAATGCGTAATATTCGAAAAGAATCAACATGAGGGTTTTTGACTGCTGTATTACAAAACGTTACACCCTAAAAATCGAATGTCACCCGTCCCAAACACAAAATGTCCCTGTAGTCTGAAAGCCTTCGATAAAGACATCTCATTTACACTTAACCGTACAAAGGAATTGCAAAGTCATGGTGAACAAGTGCCGGTTTTCTTGTCCTCTGATGGTGTCGATACTAAAAAGACACAATAATACCCCTCCAAATACGACGGTACACGATTATTAGCGGATCAGAGGTCAAAGATTCCTATCGATAACCAGACTAATCTTACAATCTCGATGCCGTTAATAGCATTCGGTGTTGGCACAAAGGAAACACTGGTTTGGATATAAAAAAAACAAAGTGGAATCTTTTTACAATTTCGAGTGTAATTAGTCAGCACATTCTGTTACGATTGTCGTTGACTTGTTACAAGAGGGAGTTTTGTAATAGCTGTGTTTGTGTACCATTCACCGTACTACACTTTTTGGGTTAAGCTTTATTGTAAGTGGCTTATGCGCTGAAGATTATTCGAATGTTTTTCTAACCTTTTCCACTCGAGTAAGTATGTGAATTCATCTAACTAATTTGTGAAAGATAAACTATGTAAAGGTACTCCACAAACTCGAAGGCTTATAAATTCTAATAACTAGCATCAAGATAACGTAATGCACTAGAGCCTAATCCAGTATTCCATATTCTGGATTGGGCTCTAAGAGAGCCTAATTGAGCCAACTAAAAACTATACTTCCATCTCGTGCCTGCCAATCTCGACAGTCCAAGCCGAACCTTGTCGAAGAACAGTAATGTAGGTTGAATTACCACCAATGTACCTATATATTTCGCTAATTTCACCTAAGGCACTATATATTTAGCTCTCTAAGCACGGCGATTGGCTGGAGAGGTGGATAAATAGAGTATTCTTTATTGCACACTGCACTCCGAAACCTACATTAAATAAGTACCTATAACACAAATGACATCTGTTTTCTCCCAAGTGTTAGGCAGAGTTGTACTAATGTACACTTACAGTTCGGCGACTACGACGAAAGAGTAAAAAAATATTAAGTAGTTATATATTATAGTTGTATTATCGTTATTAAGTAGTAGAAATAAACGGCTTTTTTATTTATTTATTTTTTACACTTACAGTTCGCCGGTATGTTTAAGTCCCATGTAATAGGATTATTATCCCATTAACATTAACCGGGCACAAATTCAAACTCCGAGCTACTACAGATAATTTCATAGGGAATCGAATCCAGCACCTTAAGCGTAGCACTCGCGGTTAGGCCACTAGACTACTAGATTAAAGTGACAGTTAAACAAATAATAACGTTAAATAAACAATAATAATACTGAATAAACTCAACACATAATTTCACTACTTTAACAACGTAAATTAAAACAAAATCACTGCAGTTCTAATAAATCATTATAATCCAGTACACACAAAGCTATTACATTACACCTTTGGCCCAGCTACCATTGCACATACCTTATATCATACAACACATACACACATTCATACAAACGTCTTACAAATCCAGGTACAGAAATCAGGTAAAATGTACCGATGTAATTGTTGGCCTAAGGTCAACGTATGTACAGATAGCTCACGTCGACTACTGCATACTAGTGGGGCGACCTGGGTTCGCCCGCGCATTCCTTCTTAGGCTTAATAATACACATGACTTGGACGTAACGATCCGACTCGAACGCTCGTTAAGCATTCTAGTAGATTCGTGTTCAACTGCTTGCTCTGGTATTTTGTAACATATTATATAGAAGAAATATACTTAAAACATACAGAGTACACGCAAATGAAGTGTAGGGAAATAGTTTGAACAACATTGCCTGTTATCATTTATTATTAAAGCCGCGCCATTTTTTGAAATCATAATATTATGGAATGATGGATCAATTGTAAAATAAGCATACGCCTGTTCAAGGTTTGGTAAATTAATAAGTCAAGATTCAGTAAATAGTGGTTCTGTCCCTGGAATTGTGCATTGACGATCACTTTCCATCAAAAATATTATAATTTTAAAACAATCAATACTTACATAATTCGTTGATTTAAATTTAGAATGAAACAAGTCACAGCCTAAAAGTTATTATCGGCCCTAAGCATTTTCAACAGCCTATCACAATTCATCACAGATAACACAATGCCGATGGAAAAAAAAAGCTGGAAATTGAATCGTGAAATTCCCGACAGTGATGGAATTACATTATGGTAATATGAATGATCGAGCATCCGGTACCACCTTATTGTTAGGCGACATTGCTCGTCGTCGGTTATTAAAAAGGTTTATAATTCTATTAAACCTTCGCCGGAAATCTTACAATATGCCTTTGTAGGGTCAAATAGACCATAATCATTTGAATATGGTCTGGAGTTCGTTTCTCATGTCATTTTATGTGACTATTATTGTGAATAAGGTTTTAAACCCCGTTGAATGCTGACTTGTAAGAAATATATGTATCTTGTATCGGTGATTCTAAGGAAGGTATTATTTCGTAAAAAAAAATCTTTATAATACTATGCTATTAAATTCACACTTTGAAAAAATAATATAAAAGAAAAATCAGACAGCTTTAGTAGTTGGTTTCCTCCAACTCCAGATTTCTCTTTTTTTTTTCATGTGCTGTTACCCTGCCAATGCTAGTTATAGTTTCATAATGGAATATTTAAATAATTTTGTACCTATCTATAAAAAAAACACATAATCTATAGTACTATTATCATTTTTGTAAAATAAGATATGTACTACATTCAGTCAAACTGAAACTTAATTCAAATAGATTTCTTCTTTTCTTATTACACTTTATAGATTAATTGACTTGATGTTTCGCTGTTTATTTACATTGTTAGTTTCTTATACACGGACCAATACGGTACAGTGTACAATAAAAGCATTTTATGTTCCAGATGTGGGCCATTTAACGATCGTAATACAAGAATTCTTCGCATCATGATACTATCACGACTTCAATTCCAAAGGCAATAAAAAGTTCTCTAACTCATCGCTCCACTTTCAATAACGATATTTGGTGAAAAAATTGTTCCACATTATAATTGAATGGCCGTGAAATTGAATTAATCGGCTCCAGTTATGGCAAAACGATATGCCTGAAGCTTTTTTAGATTTTTTTTTAGTCCGGAAGCTCGGGAATGTTAGCAAAGGAAAAAGTTGATACTATCTTTGATACGCTACATTGAAGCGTATTTAAATTGGCCACTACGGTATTTGCGGGTTGGCCATAAATGTGCCACTACTTCGATACGATTACATTCTTAACCGCAGCAAATAAAGCAGGCTTTTATTTAGATTACGAGGATAACATTAAGTGGTTTTGAGAGATCAATACAAAGAGTTGTATTTGCATAAAGTAGCTCCACACTAAGTATCTTTTTTTATTTTGATTACATACATCACGATTTCGAAACCTTAAAACAATAGAACCTCCTCCTACTAAGGTAGGTTCACAATCCAGACGAAACCATTCATTGGTGGCGCTCGTAATTCTAGCAACTTCCTATCATTGCTTATCATTACTGTCAACATTTCGAAAATAGTGTGGCACCATTGTGATCCGTTTGCGTAAAATAAACACATATTTTTTTTACGACTCTAAACATACGTTCAATAAATTTTCAGATAATCATTCCACCCAATTCATAGCATCTTAAGGTCAATTTTATTTCCAAAAAGAGTTTTTGACCGGATCTAACTGTGACAATAGCTCATTAAATTCGGTTTAAGACCATACGAAAACGCGACGCAGTAATAAACAAAATTTTAATAGCTATATGTCATTCAAATTCATTTTGTAGGAACTTTTAAGGCCCTATGTAATCAACTGAAGCTATAACTGTCGCGACGATGAAAAACGTTCGTTCGCTTCGTTCATTCGTTCTCTGGTTCCCACGTGTAAGGGTGTTAAAAGCATCTATTATAGTAATCTGTGCTGCCATAAAGATAATTTTTAATTACAATTATATTGATATATTGTATACTCTTAAAACGGACGCCACAATTTCAAATTGAGAATGTTCTTCTTCTTTCTTTTTCATATGGGTTCTTTGACATTCATGTAGGTTAGTATACAACTGTTAACCGTTTTGGTGCAATCAGAAAATCCAATGTTGCCATTATAAAAAATTAAATGGCTTATAGTTGGACTTAAGTGTGGCAGATAAAAAAAAACTAGGATCACAGTTGACTTGACAGCTGTTCTATTTCATTACACTCACATTAATTGGTGTAATTAAATTCGAATACACGTCATTAACATCTGAGCGTATCATCGTCGAATTGTAACAATGACACTGACAAAATTCAGTTTTTTAGGTGTTGAGTATAACGGTGTGTAACAAATTGTTGGCTTCACAGTATCTCGGCAGGTAAACAGCAATCAGCGGTTACCGTAAGCACATAATAGGCACGTAACTCACCCAGCATCTCGGACGAAACGAAAGTTCCATTTATCAGCGACACCTAGCGGAATTTGACTTACAAAACAGATTATTTGACCGATTAGGTCGCTAAGTGAAACTAGTTTCAGCTGTAATGTACCGCTTCCTGTAACTATTTAATGTTTATTCATTCTTAGATAAGTAAATGCAACTTAAGCTATGTCCAGTAATTCCACATGCTTCATACTTTCTATGAACGTTGTAATATATGAATATTACTCAAGTGGTGATTATTTTATCTCATTAGGATAAAAAATAGCAGTACAATGTTTCTCAAAGTAGGTATTTATAGTATCGATATTCAATTCTCAAGTTCACTTATTGTATATTGTATACACTTACAGCTACAATAATTACACCACCTCACTTTATAGAGCTTATTCGTGCTGCGTCACTAACCGCTGCTCTAAACTGAGAATTTTGTACAACCCAATACCACTTGGAACGACCTAGGAATTGAACTCAGGACCTCTAGCGTAGCAGTCGTACTTACAACTATTAACTCATGAGGCTTTAAATTTAATCCCGTTGAACACTTAACGTTAACTAAAAATATTTACTTATTTTTAAAGCAAATTGTTTAAGAAAACACACGATAAACAAAAGGACAAATACGATATATATTATAATTGAACATTGCATTCCACAAGTGTTTCGTGTAACCTTTAAGGTACGCTAAAACAAAGTTCAAATTCAAATGATTCACACGCACTCGTGAAATGCAACAACTATTAATATTTCTCATTGTTTCTCTAAATACTATTTACAATGTTTGGATGGGCAGTGTTGAGCAAAAATGCTCACATTGTGTAAGCGAGACGGTCTCGCGAGCGATTGGGCAATATGACATAATTATAATAACCAGGGGGCCTACCATAAACTCTTATAGCAGGTCAATTTTAGACGGAAAGTGAACTGTCGTGTTATTTTGTACCATGAGCACATCAAATAACCGGCCAGCCAGCGATCACGTGACTTAAGCCGGCGAGCGGTCACGTGACAACATTTCAGCGGGCTGACCTGCAACGAGCTTTACCATCAACTCATTTTTGACATTAGAACACTTGAAATTGAACTGCCCTGCAGTCATATTTAGCAGCCGTATAGAAGTAGCTTTTATTGACCTGTTTTCTTTAATTTGTAAGAATAACCTAAAGTAAAAATGACTTAGTGCATAACATACTATTGTGGCATTATTTAAAATTTTAGACAGAATAAAAGTATTATATTTTCCGTTCATTTTCGATGTGTGATGAAGATGAATTACTTAAGTACTTGATTTCTTGAGTAATATATCGGTAATATCCACGGAAGAGTTTATCTCTTCCGTGATAATATCAGTGATAAACTCATCACTAAAATAAAAAAAATAGAGTTGGTACTTAATTAAAATATACTTACCAGAAAATAAAGAACACATTATTTATTTTTAATTTATTATTGTCTGCCCAGCCTTTATAATATTTGATAGCACCACCAATAGCAACAATGGAATTCCAATTTTCCACCACCTCCGTCCGCATCACACATCTTCGAAACATTGACCGAGCACTTAAGTTGTAGCCCATTGCAATGTTATTGTGATTATTTAAAATTCACACAACGTTTCCAATTGTTCATATGAAACTCTTTTTTAAATCATGATAACTTAATTTGATATTTCCTTTACCACTCACAACGACGAACACGATACAATTGTCTACTATGACGAAACTACCTTCTTACTTCTTAATTTTTGGAACACTCGTTCCAAAAATTTTAAAAAAAATCCACCACCCCACACCACTCAAGAAGTTATTATGATCTCGTAAATTGTGCATATGAAATTATTTGATTCGTATGTACCTACTTAAAGCTTCGTTCGAAAACTGCCCTTATTTTAGTTGCTTGTATGCTAAGTGTTTTAAGTATTGACAAGGGTCTTTAACATTTAAATCATGATAACTAAAAATGTTTTGCAACAAAACTTAGCGTCTGTAGAAGTATCACTCTCATAAAAACAGTATTTTGAAATAATTATCCTAACTTCCTTAAAACCGTAAAACCGATAATAATGCGAAAGCGTATTTCAGAACGTTTATTTATATTAAAGCGAACCGGACAGCTTTAGTGTAGCAGGTCTGAAGTTGATGCATTGCAGGGCAGTTTGAATTGTTCATGGTACAAATAGAAAACCTGTCAGGTTGACCTGCAAAGTTGGCCTGTCCTGTACTTGGCAAATATTTTATAAGTTCATGGTAGGCCCCCAGAACTATAAGACCCGTCAACTGATCAACAAGCTTTGAAAGTGCTTATAGGCAATGGGTCTAAAATGTCTGGTCGGGCATTCCAACTTGCAAGCAAACTGGGAACTGCTAAAAAGTGAAAATGGAGCGTGGAAACAGAAGAAACATTTAGGTAGTAGAATATTTCTTCTAGCGACTTTGTCTGCGTGTTTGGAGTTTATAATTGGGACCAACTTGTATAAAAAGTATTATATGTGTTAGTCCAGATTATAAACTATAATTATGTTAGCCAAATTTCACACGAAGCCGTTAAACAGTTTTTGCGTGATTAACAAACATACACAACTTACATATTTATTATACTACATATAAGGATTTAAAACACCGTAACACCTTACACGCACCATCGCAGCTTTCTAGTCATTTGCCAACTGTTTTGTATTTTTTCAGTAAACGATCCAAAAAAATCATTTATCACGCCTGAATTCTCCAAGAGTTAAGCAAAAATTAACTTATGTAACCTACAGTCCGCCATAAGTGTTAGTTACTTGTGGACTCCGTTCTGTTGTGATTTTAGCCCACAAGTTGTCTAACATGCGGCACACAAATTATTACCTACATATAATTACTAATACGGTTTAAAATATATTTATTTCTCTAAGATTACAAATCACTAACGAAGACTAATAAATACAAGTTCATAGATGCGCATACAAATAGAGAGTATTCTGGAAATGTTCCATGTTATTTAAGTAGATCTAATCACAATCAAATCTACTGTGTCTTGTTAATTGTTAATTAACATATTTGTAAAATAATACCACAAATCTTGACCTATCTTCAGAATCTAAAGTCGGATACCAATCTATAGGATCATAATTTTACTACCACAAATATATTAGATAAAAACTAGAAATCCTCATAATCATTCTAAACGAGCCGTAACACACACACACACACCCACAAATAATTTGAGTTGAATCAAGAACCTCCCTTATTTACACTGTTTAAAACTATACTTGATTAAGAACTCAACTCGTACAACATTCTCTATTACTCTAATCAAAACATTATATATTAAACGTTTCAATAAAAGTGAAATGGACTGCAATGAAGTAATAATAGTCGGTGATTTGTTATAGCATGTTAGCTAGAAGACGTGACCAGAGAAAGTAGGTAGAGCGAATTTATCAAGAGCTTAAGGCCCGTGAGGGGTTGCCATGGTAACCTGTGTTATATAATTGGATGCTCTACATTTTGTCGTCTTACTAAATAATTATTTGAAGTAGTGATAGCCTAGTGATTCTTCCATTACCCCGCGTTCCCATTGGCGACAAAACATGTTGCAAACATCTATCTAACTCTATCTATCTATCAAAGAGTTAGTAGGATAGGTAGATATTTGCAACATGTTTTGTCGTCAGTGTGAACGCAGGGTTAGACTGACAGACTCATCTCTATTTTCTCGCAATGTGCGTATTAAAATAATAATAAGCGGCGAAGAAAACATGGAATGGATTAAATGCCTGAGAGATTTTCTCATTCGCAGTTGGCTACCTGGTGGACCCAAACCATCTGATTCGAGAGTAGTCGAAATGGGCTGAAAAATAATTAATAAAATGTTGTATCATTTAATTTTTTTTTTCTAGTTTCGAAATTCGCACAAATAAAAATGATTCGAAACAAATTTAGAAATTGACTGAAAAAAAAAACGTCGGAATTTTTAAGTTTTTATTGCCAACAGATTATTGTAAAAGCAAAAATGTATTAATTGGTGAAATTCAATCAAAATATCCCAAAAAGAAAAGCCATAGTAAAACTTGGATACAAAATATTACACTTTTTCAATTGGAATTGGTTTGAAAGGAAGATAAAAAGCTATTAATAATGTTTTTATGGTATAAATAATAAAACCTCATTACAGAACTGCAAGTAGCATTGCAGCCATTTCAACGTTCGAGATTATTCGAGAAAGTTACTACTACTAACTTTCCGTGACAAATTGCCTGACAACAAATTAAAATGTAATTGAATACCAGATATAATGTCATTAATCAATTATATCTGGAGCATTTTTATTACAGTTTCCTAAGTGTTACTCAATATCTAGTTTGTTTATTGGCATCTGTAAAAGTTTTATAGAGCCATCAGACATCATGAGGCATATTCGCCTCACTGGTTACAGGCGCGGATACTGGGTCTGAGGTCGTAGCTTCAGTTCCCAGATCCCAGCGTAGTGTTACAAGTTTTTTTAACATAACATAACATACCAACACGCCTGAATTCCCCGAAGGGTTACGCAGAGGTGTATTAAAGAACACCCACATTTCGCCGGTATGTTTAGTTCCCATGTAATAGAGGGCGAGCCTATTGCCATTAATCGGGCACAAATCCAGACTCCGAGCTGCTATTGGGAATTCAATCGAAAAACCTAATAACACTTTGCTCGACCCGGGGATCGAACCCAGGACCTTTAGCGTAGCAGTCGCACTTAGGCCCACTAGACTAATGAGGCAGTCCAGTACAGTATGTTTTTTTTATATGAGAAAAATACTCAGTAACAGTTTGTGTCGTAAAGAGTAGTTAGGACGGCTAGGCTGAAGGTTCGTTTGCCCCACGGTACTCGGTCCCCGTGAGAGGCCAAACTGACAACGCCTAGACGCCCAGTTAAGGGAAGGCTACATTAGACCTAACCTTACCTTTCCTTATAGAAAAGAATATTAGCGGAGGTTCGACAAACCACATCGTCTTCTCTTGCAGCGAACGACCTACGAGGTTTTCACGTAATAAAAATGTTATGTAACTGTAATTGAAGGAAACGCCTGCAACCAAACTAACTTATCACTTGGACAATTAGTAAAACATATACAAATTGTAGTTATCTATAAAAAATATGTTTCACTAATTGCCCAAGTCAAGACAATTCTATGGCGACAGTAATCTTAGTTTACTCGTTAATTAAAGTTACAAATAAATTAGTTTTCAGTCTTGAAATAATAATAGAAAACAAATCACTTTTGGCAGAAATGTATAGCTGGTTGGGAACGGGGAGAGAAACACCAAAGTTTAGACATTTGAGCCTTGCATCCATCACAGTTTACAGAAGTCGGTTTTGCTCAAAATACATACATAAATCTCCTGTCTACAAGAGTCCAACGTATGCGTCTAACTAAGCTCCTTAATTTGTTCGTCATTCTCACTTTAAAAACACTATTTTGAGTTAAAAGTATGAACTTCTAGAGAACGATGTGTATTGTAGGTATCTTAAAATAAGTAATTTCTCAGTTAGAATTTTATTTTAGAAGAAATGAATAACAACACATTTTCAGGTCGAAAACCGTGAAAATTCCCAGTTGC
The DNA here is from genome assembly GCA_958496365.1 of Subacronicta megacephala. NCBI lineage: Eukaryota > Metazoa > Arthropoda > Insecta > Lepidoptera > Noctuidae > Subacronicta > Subacronicta megacephala. The sequence goes on along the minus strand of OY292520.1, from coordinate 10,797,031 downwards.
AGCTCGAAGTTCAGATTTGTACCCGTTTTTTTTTGTCAATTAGACAGAAAGAGTACACCTCTGTCTCATATCTATGATTAGGATTATAGGCGAAATGATATATTACTAAATAATACCTTATTTTAGTTCTATTATATGAGCACAGGCCACCATGCCCAGTTAATAGGGTCGACAGGGTCAGTTCGCGTGATTCTCGCTATAAAATTACGTTTTTGTCCGGATTTACCGCGCTTCGATACCTCCCTATATAGGGGTCATGATTCACTGCACGACATTAACTAAGTTTAATAAGTTCCCCGAGCTTCTTACATAGAGACCATTCCGTGTACTGTTACACTATTAACCGAACTTATCTCGCTAGTTATCTCCATGAAATTATCAAGAATAGAAATCGATATTTTAGGTACAATATAATTATCTGCTGCTATAAACATCTGTGTTTGTGCAGGTAGTAAGTAATTTTGTTTTGTTAAAGTGTACGCATTTTGTTTAATACATAATTGATTGACTGCCTCGTTGGTCTAGTGGTCCCAATCGCGACTGCTACGCTTGAGGTCTTGGGTTCGATCCCCAGGTCGAGCAAAGTGTTATTGAGTTTTTCTATGAAATTCTCAGTAGCAGCTCGGAGTCTGGATTTGTGCCCGGTGAATGGCAATAGGCTCGCCCCCTATTACATGGGACCCAAAACATACCGGCGAACTGTGGGTGTACATTAAGTACACCTCTGCCTAACCCTCCGGGGAATACAGGCGTGATGGTACATAATTGATGTGAAAGAAGAATCAATATCACTAACTCACGCGGCCGTGAAGGTTAAATCCAAATAACTAACCTAACCCAAATAAACCGAAACTAATCTGAACTCTTACGTAGCATAAAAACTCATGAGATCACATTATGTTAATCCCGGATTTCGTTAACACCTCCCAATATCCCAATATGGGATTAGGCAGTTAATCCTATAGCAAGAATTCGCCCGACTTCCTACGAATTCGGTTCAGTAAATTGATCCCGCGGTATCATTTACACCATAAACAATTCGCTCATTTTATTCCACTTCATAGCTACATACAATTCGACTTTATTTGTGTAGATCATAAACAAGTAGAGTGGCAATAAAACTTTATTAGTCAAAAGGTGATAGCTTCGGACTGGGAACCATGACCCGGTATCTTAACAAATCGATCGCAACAATATAATGTTACGTTGTTACGAGATTATCGAATAGAATATAATGAGAACGAGACCGTGAGGGTATCTGTCGGAACTGGGCTCACATCCGCTCCTCACACACTCGGTGTTATGGTAATGAGGAGCCCTGACCATAAGGGAACTACCATGAACAGCAGCCTATTACGCGTTGCGCGTTGGTCGGCCGGACGACGTCGTGCGCCTTCCATTTTAGCCGCGTATCCCCCGCTGTTCGGGATTTTAGCCCCAGGACCAAAGAACCGCTACATCCTATTTCAAAACGAAAACACTCATAAATAATAATGACAAATTAAATAGTATTCCATTACGATCGCAGTACCTACTCGTTACCATTTCTGGTGTATTTTGCGCCTATAACTTTTTATGGGAATGTTCTGACTATAAATAGATTGTTGTTACAGACCAGTCCTGTTTTGAGGTTTGTAACGAAATGTTCGCTGCGCTTACCTGAGAAAACATGACTATCCAAGCATACACATTACCATACCATAAAGCTCATATTAATGTCAAGGATAAACGGACTGTCAGATGATTTAAAGCTAAATTCTCGGTTCGCATGGACTCGGAGATAATGACACCTTAATTGCGTTCCTTTGCTTTCCCGAATGATCGAATGGCAGTAATGGCTCTCTGTCTGCCCGAAATGACTTTAATTGGCGTCGGGAGATGGCGTATAAGGTAAACTCAAGTGACTCTATTATGTTCAATTCTGGAACTCCCCTTTAAGCTTAGAACAAACTTAACAATGTCTTAGGTTCTTAGCACAAAAAATGAAAAATATGCTCCAATTACTGAGTTTGGATTCTTGACATTTAATGGCAATAGGCCCCATATTACATGTAACGTATAACGGAGAACTGTGGATGTTCATAATCAGGTACACCTTTACCTTAACCTTCGGGGAATATACACATAACATACTATAGTTGTCTCAGTATTTGGGTGATGGAATTTTATAAGTTGTCCGTGTATTTAAAACCCAATAAACTATGCTCAAGTAAAGATCGAGATTCGAAGATTGCCCGAGAATCGATTTTAAATCCATAGTATAGTGGAGTGTAATTAAATATCGATGCAGCGATTTACAATAATTTCCATAGACTTGGTTATTATTGTCGCAGTATCAATTTCATATTTACAATCATGGAGTAAATTGTAGTTTTCCCGACACTGTTACGACATTTAGGTGTGTATTAAAATGTTGTCGATATCTAGAGCTAGATGTTATGTAGTGGTACTAGTGGTTCATAGTCCGGCTTGAGCACGCGACAAGATTTAGTGTCGCAGGCGGCGCGCGTTAACGTCAGACAAATATTTCACCTTGGTCGCGGCGCCACGAGGAAACTACAGTTTGTGACGCACACATATACTTGCGCTAAATCAAACTCCTGGAGGTTTCACGTCCACATTCGTCTTCTAAGATTCACTTCTAAAACAAGCTCTCTACTGACAAGACATAAGTTTTACTGCAAAATAATTGCCTTTCAAACGTCTTGGCAATATTTATAGTCTGCACACCAATCCTAAAGAGTTTACACTCTACATAACATACTATCACGCCTATATTCTCTTAAAGGTTAGGCAGAGATATACTGAATGTATCTACACCTACATTTCAACATTTTTATGTGGCCATTAATCGAGCCTAAATCCAAACTCCGAGCTGACACTAAAAATGTGGCTGAATATCGGTATTTTTACATGAATCCACAGCTATCAGACCTTCGCAACACAATTATCGTGGGCATCACTGATATTCCAAAGATAAGCTGGTTGTCAGGCTTTTTGAGCTTATGACTAGGTACCACTTTCTCATAGGTCATAAGATGTTCTTGTCAAATCCGGGACCGAAGGCTTACGTGCTCTCTGTGGCACGGAGGAGTCTCGATGAGTTAAGAACCCATCCACAGACTGACCGCGGCAGCCGCAGCTTAACCTTATGATTAATTGATTAGCGCAGTTATAACTTATCCACAAACCATCCATCAATCACAAAACAAAACAAAACTAACACCGTACCCTGCTTAAACCCGATGGATAGAAACCCGATAGATATCAGTTACGCCAAGTCCATTTCCTTACGCAATATTTTCTTAGCAAAATGTTTATCCGAAAGTTGCGAAGTTAGACATGTTCTATGTTAACGTGCCAGTGAACTTGTTGGTGTTACTAACACCACTGCACCGAAGTAGATAACACACAAACAGAACACTAAGAGAATGAGTTCACTTTAGTTCGCCGACCGGATTTTGTTTTAAAATAGTTATACCTCAATTCAAGGATATAGGATTGCGAGAAAATCAACAGCTGTATTGAAATTTTTTGGAATAGGTAATAAAGAAATAACTTATATATATTTACCTGCATATAGGGATTGATTATATACCTAGTAGGTACAGTTGAGATATACAGTATAGTAGAGATTAGGAAATCTGTTGTTAAATTATCACAGTCATGTTTATCTAGTAAAATAAGTCGGAATGGAGATATAGAAATCGGGCGGCAAAGATACGAGATGGCAAAGTTGAAATTCGGAAAGAACACATCGAAATATATAAAATTGCTCATTTTCAAAACTGACCATCTAAAACTACCAAACAACAGTATTCATATTTTGTAACCAAATACAATAAAGGTAACATAAATAATAAATATCAACGAGCAAATATTGCAGCTTTGTAATAGACAATAAGTTATGACCACAGCTTAATTGAAGTTGTTTTATCGTACAATGATCCTAGATTATAAACGCATTGCGTATGAAATTAAAACAAAATTGAGTTGATAGCATCCCTAAACGAGTTATTACGGGCGAGCCATAAAGAGCGGCTACTTCCTGGTCCGCACACAGAAGCGGTATGATTTCATAACTTGAATTTCCCTTTCGCAAGGCTTGCAAGTTCTGCGGTCGAAGCTGATCCCAAGAATATCACGGAGATACGGCCAATTTATAATTTAATGCCCGCTTCACTCGCTCCCGACATAATCGTACGAGTGGATACACGGAACTAACTTTTGATTTCAGTTATTCGAAATATGATTTACGGAGTTAAGGCTAGAGAATGAAGTGGGTCGCTGCAGAACCTTGTTTCCAAACTTGCCGCTGTGTTCGTTGATTCTCGGAGGTACTCGGAGTGGGGACGGAAACTTAGTTACGATTTTCTTTTCGCCAAAAGTAAAACTCATGAGCTTTTTGAAAAAAGATATAAGAAAACATTAAAGCTTTTGTTATGATTACAGCGGGATTGTGATCTTAGTACTTAGTTCTTGATGTAAAATTCCATATTATGTTCCTATTTTATGTTTTGTACAGAGACAATTTCAGTCAGTATGATTTACATTGTCAAAATAAATCCCATGGGATACCTTAAATTAACTAGGTACGAACTATTGAAAGTTTGTATCAGTGTTGCCAACATTTGAATCATATTTATAACCTCGGCTGATAAATTTGATGCCAGAAAACGCGTGTGCGTTGCGTGAACTATCAACCCACACTATTTTTGGCATACAAATATATAAATTATAATGTGCATCAAGTATTCATTAATCCCTTTTTTCCAGGATGACCTTCGCCTTGGCGCTGGTGGTGGTGTTGTGGGCGATCGGTGCACGCGCCGGCGATCCGGTGTTCGACCCCAGCACACTGATGCGGCTGGTTCTCGTCCCGGCAGACGTCCCCGTCGGCTCCGTCATCTACCGCGTCCGCGCCTCCGACCCTGACTTTGATTATCCGCTGCATTTTGAACTTATTGGTAAGGGGGTACTGCTTAAACCCTTATAAGAGTAGAATGATGCTCTAAAATGAGAACAAAGACAGTAGGTAATAGAAGCAAAGGAATTATCTCCAAAAGTTCCCAAAGCTACTTTCATACTGGAACAGGCAATTAATGTCTTTTTAGCAGTGGCTTAATAACAACTTGAGGAAACAAAGTAAAGTAGCAACACGCTAACAATATCAGTCATGCGTGGCTGACCCAATAATACAATTTCTCGGCCCTTTTAAGACCCTGTGCTGGGAAATGCATTATATTCAACTAATTATTGCTTAAACTTAAACTGTGATGCAGCTATGCAAAAAATGAGGACGATATCTCTGGTAAAACCTTTTGTATTGCTCTAAAATTAGCTTGACGCGAAAATTTCGTCAAGCAGTTTTTCTCTTAAACATAAAACAGTAATTTAACCTTGACCGTGAACTTACAACAATAATAATCAATTTGTCTCACCGTAACTACACCTATTTAGAAAAGTTGAAGTTTGCTCAAGATAATTTAATTCCCTGTAACAAGATACCAGGATCTGGAGGTAAACAAAACATTATTGCATTCCATTAGTCGGGATACCCGAGTAGTTAATTGGTCATTGATTTACGGGAGGAACCTTTGTAAACAATTTCTGCTATCAAGGCGGAAATCTGAAATGTTTATCCTGAGCTCTTAATTTCACGCCTGAAAATGAAGAAGTCTATTTTCGATTTCTATTAACTGCTACGTCATTTTTCATGTCGATGTAAGATAAAATAAATGCTCGTATACTTAAACGGTGATGCTACAGCAGCAGTGGTGGTAGTAAGAAGCATCGAACAACAGCTTAAAGGTTTTGTTATTCACCTTAACAGTAGTCCTACCAACCCATACTAATTCAGCATTGTGGATTGTCTGAATGACTGTAAATGAGGGAATGAGGAGAGTGATAAGACGACAAATCCTGGATTATTCTCGGAGGCCCAATTCCTCCCCCAATCCCCTTCCTTCTCCTTTTTTCCTTCCCCTCCCTTTCCCTAAATAGGCTCGGCAACGCATCTGCAACTCCTTTGGTTTTGCAGATGTCCATGGGCGGCGATGACTACTTACCATCAGGTAGCCCGCATGCTCGTTTGCCGAGTTATCCCATAAAAAAAAAAAATATAATATGGCCAATGTCTTTTAAAATATTTTCCTAAATTCTAAATTATTTAGGTCAAATGGGCCGTCTGGATATCGGTGTGGAGACTCTGCCGTGCACCCGCTACAACTCAGTGTGCCAAGCCAACGTGATCCTACTGAGGCGGCTGGAGCCTGGCCGCTATGTGGACTTCAGGCTGTCGGTCCGCAACACCAGGGGGCGAAGCTCCCGCATCGCGTGCTCAGTTACGGGGACCAACGCAACTACGCCAAGGGACACCATTTTTCCGCACCAGCCTGGCATCATTTTGATACCAGAGGTAAGTTCCACCTCTATCTGTCCATATACTTACCGCGATCTTTGGTTCTTTGCCAAGCGATACTACCAGCTCTGCCTGACTTTTTTTATGGGGTAACTCGGCAAACGAACAGGCGAGCTACTTGATGGTAAGTAGTCGTCGCCGCCAATGGACATCTGCAATACCAAAGGGGTTGAAGATGCGTTATGCCATTATGCCTATTTAAAGAAAAGGGAGAAGGAAGGCGACTGAGGGAGGAATTCGACCTCCAGCGCTCCATATTGACTCAAAAATAAATATAGGTATATTAGGTACTAATGAGATCCCTTCACTTGTTACTTTTTCCACTAAGAAATGTTACATATTTATAGTTTTGTCTTCTTGTAAGGATTTACTGGTCCTATTTTGTATCGGGGATTAGTGTAACGAGGTCCAATAAGCTCAAGAGTTACGTCACACGTCAATTACTTAGAATTAGATTCAGAGAGAGCTCTAATCGCAATTTTTTGCGTTTATACTATATTATGCTATTATCATTATTTATATACATTGTTTAGATAAATTTGACGTAGTTATGAAAGCATAGGTTTACGCTTAAAGTTTTATCAAATGATTTTTATCAGAGAAGCACTTTGTTAATGTTCAGACTGTTTTAAAATTTCTCAGAAGAATAAACTACCTCTAAGAAGTTACAAGTTCTTTTACACCATTTCTTACTAATATAGGCACTTTAAAGTATCATTAACCAAGATATTGTAACTGAAATACTGTAATATACTCATAAATTAACCACTCTTAACAACTAATGCCGTTGGATCACGTAGTTGAAGAGCATAATCGAAAATTACTTTCATAACCAATTTTCCTAGAGGCTGCAAACTTTATGCAATAGAAGTTTATTACTTAAACGACACGTGATGTGTTAGATGGATCATTCAAGACGAAAGTCGTTACATTAAAACTGTCGTTTGGAATAAATATGTTCATTTGCATAGTCCAGTTATAATGGTAGATTTATGTGGAAAAAGCACCTGTCGCCATTCGGGACAACAAATGAGGCGCCGAGAAGCGTGTCGCGTGACGCAAAGTGATTGATGATGATGACGATATAATATGTACGTGTACATTGACACAAAGGACGCCTGTCAGATATCGAAATTAACATTACTCTAGAACTCTAGACTGGTGTTCTAAGAGTAAAGATCTTAGTGAAACGTTTGTACTGAACTAAGTTAAACCTTGTATTACAGATCACCCCCACCCCAACAGTATCAAAAATAATATTTTTTGCATATATACATGATAGAGTATAACAACATAGAAATTATACCATTATGCCTCTATTCCCTGATGGGTAAGTTAGAGGTGTACTAAGTTATATAAACATATATTTTACCAATATGTACAAACCCGAACTCCGAGTTCCTATTACATAATATAGGACCTAAACGTATCGGGAAATTATGCTGCTAATGAGAATTTTATAGAAAGGGCCAATAACTCTTTACTCGACTTGGAAATCGATCAATAGACTAAGGAGATCCATTGTAACATTCATTATTAATATAAGTACCTGTCTCCTGTTTTTAGAAAAAAAAAACTATAAAAGAAGAAAAAATCTTCTGTGTTACGATCATCATAAACACTTCTAACACATTGGTATTTGTACAGGACGCCAAACGCGGAACAGATCTCGAGATAGTGATCGCAAGAAAAAACCCTTTGTCGCCGAAGCCCTTGGAACTCGAACTTTGGGTAAGTAATTTACATTTTAAGAGCAACACGATTCGAAGCGATGATTAGGGGTTAGCTAATGATATTTTCTGCCTGCGTCGTGTTTGACACGCATTTCGCTGTAACCACATAATGAAGTTTCGCTCGCACGTTAATAGGGATCATTTTCACAGGGTTATCACTGACGCGGGATACTCCTTTTGCGAAACTCATTTACAGTTTATGCGGTCGGACCCTAGCGTTACGTATACGAACCCACTCCCACAAATTTGAATAGGTAATCAATCTCAAAATTACTACCGAGAAAGTTCACAAAATAACGTAAGAATACGTAACTTCTGGTTCACTTTCTGGCAACAATACAAAGTCCCGTCAACTTAATGGCCGTGCGAAATGATCTAATTTACCTTACAATTATTCTTGGCAGTTCAATACAGCACCATTTCAAAATGATAATTGTAACAACAAAAACGCGATGAAAGCAAAAGAAGATGATGAGAAAGCCTTAATTTGCTCAATTTGCGAAGTAGCAACATAATGCTGTTATGCGATTTATACCTCATTTTTGATACAAATTACAGATCTATCCGACTTTGAAGCAGAACTGATTGTTAAGCAGCTGGAAAGACTTCAACTAGTTGCTATGAATACGTTATTTCGAATAAGATCACATTAGGCTACCTACGTGTATTGTGGTGCGTATTTCGCGAATAGCAGATGGGATGCAATTACCGGTCATTAAGAGCGGGGCGTGTTAAAATTCTCAGAGGCACGGAGAATGGCTAGCACCCGAGGTCGTTTTGTAGGCTTAAATGCTATAATAATGGAGATCGTGTCTTTACATGTAGTATAATTTTAGAGCATCGGTTGTGGGCTGGCATACGTTCGGCTGAATACCGCTCTAGAACATATAAGTGAATTTATAGTATCGATTCCGACCCCTATTTCGATAATGAGTACACAGCCATCGCTAAGTAAGCTGTGGGAAATAACATTGTTATTACACTCGACACTTGTTCAGGGCTAAACATACCACCACGCCTGTATTCCCCGAAGGGTTAGGCAGAGGTGTACTAATGTACACCCACATTTCGCCGGTATGTTTAGGTCACATGTAATAGGGGGCGAGCCTACTGCTCAGGAATCTATCCCAGGCACTCTAACATTAGAGGACCTGGGTTCGATCGTTCTGTGACTGCTATGTACTACGTAGATATGTATTGACTGCTTTATTAGGCAATACATAATATTAACACCTTTTTAGAACGTGAACGTTATGTTCGTTAGATTTTTTTTTTAATTAACATAAAATCTAGACGTCTTATTAATAAAAAAATATGAAATTTCCAATATATTTTCTATAGTTTGCTTAAAATGAGTTTTGCCTTCTTTTACCTGTCACAAATATTATTATCACGTGACAAAAAGAAGATCAAACACATTTTTATTTCCATGAGCCTTATTACCTAAATATTTTTAAGAATAAGATGCTGATTGTCGAGTTTTCAAATCCTAGTTTACAGCATCGTTTAAAACTATATTAAAATTTATTATTCTATATTTCGTGTTAAATATTTTTTCTAAATTAGTTTTTTTTTGCAGGGATCACCACTCTTCGCAATACGGCAACGTCGCGTCTCGGCTGAAAACACTGAAGGAACTATTTTCCTAGTAGGTCCTCTGGACTTCGAGGCCCAGTCGATGTACCATTTGACACTGCTAGCTGTGGTAAGCAATGAGTTTATTCAAATGAGTCGTATTTCCTTAATTAAGGTTAATTATTCCGAGTGCCTCATGAGATCAAGCCCGCTATCTGGTACATGGGCTAATGATCAGTATTTAAACTGTAATTAATTAGTGCGATAGATTTTGTGGTTTATGGTAAATCCAATTGATGTATATGTAGACGGATATACATCGTTCCTGACGTCAAATCTACGAAACCCTGCTTATAAGCGACTTCGAAAAAGAAGTAGTTAAAATTCACATTTTTTTGTGTTCCGATTTCGATATGACGCCTGTGTATTCGTCGAAGGGTTAAGCAGAGGTTATGTACATAATGCTCCTACAGTTCACTGGTATGTTTAGCAGTCGCACTTGGGACCACTAGACTAAAAACCGCAGTTACCAAATATCCTTAAAAAAATACAAAATACCGTTAGATATTATTCCTGATCGTTCAATAAAAAAAAACTTAACGCACGTAATCAATATTCATAAGCCACAGTCTCTTTGACTCGTGTGCGACCAGCTTTATTGCTTAATTTAGTTTGAATTCCTGCATATTAAAACTTTCATTAATAACAACTGTGCAATTGAACATTTAAACACTCATTAGACCGCTTAATGCTGTACTTGTTCCTCGAGGGACATAAAATTAATAATTATAATGCTAATTTCTCAAATAGTTGAATACTTGAAGTTTATAGAACCCGTATAGACGGCTAATCGTTTTTAATATAAATTATATAACATATTATCACCACGCCTGTATTTCCTGAAGGGCTCGGCAGTGTACTTATTTTCAGACACACTTTGCTACTATGTTTAGATATTACTGTATAATAGGTACCTACAGGTCAAACCTTTTGCCATTTGGACACAAATCCAAATTTCAAGCTGCGAACTAAGAATTTGACAAAAAACCTACAAACCTTGTTGATCTGGGAATCAGGCCCAGGACCTTAAGCGTAGCGTAAGTTTAATGAGCCAGTTTCGCGTTTTAATAATTCGTCAAAATTAAAGCATAGTGAAGAAATTGGCATACCTGAGAGATTCTCTCGAGCGTGAAGACCAACCCGTACTAAGCCAAAGTGGTCGACTACTAAAATTCCGTCTCATTTTGAGACTTATGTCTAGCAGTGGGACAGGAAATCTGTTGAAAATGTTGTCATCATCAACCCATTATATTGTCCTACTGCTGGGCATGGGTCTCCTCTCTAAATGAGAGGGATAAGAGTATAATCCACCACGCTGGCCTGATGCGGATTGACAGACTTCACACGCCCCGTCGAGAAATCTCTCAGGCATGCAGGTTTTCGTCACCATGGTTCACAATTTAAGCACATGATAATTAAGTATTAATTTGCACATGATTTCGAAGGCTTTGTACTGGAATTCAATCAGTTTTCTGTATCTTAAAAAAATGCTAAACAGTATGGAAACCAATTTACGTTTACCAACAATTGTTATTAGGTATATTTATTTGGTAGGTTGGCTACATTTTCTTATGTACAAACCGCTGTTCTTTGTCAAGAAGGTACACTTTGCTCTTTTTATTACCTCATAGGTTAGTTGGATTACCGATTGCTATAAAACCGCGTGGGAGTGCGTACATTTATCGATTAAAAGTCGGCCTATAAAATAGCACAATCCAACTCGCAGCCCATTGGTGTGGCCTCGATCTAAGAATAGAATCTGTGTTCCTGTGGGTGTCCTGAAGAGACTCCATAAGGATTTACTATAAGTAGATAAACAATCCGTATCTGTAGGATTGAAGACTTCATCGTTTAACAGCTGTTTATGATAGGGTTTTCTTCTGTACTGATATTAAATGTGAAAGTAACTTCCTTTGTTGCTTTTTCACACCGGAATCGCTGAACAGATTTCGATAACATTTGGCAAGGAAAGACTGAAGGAAGGAAGGACTGTCTAAAAACCTTTTTTCAGCTTCAGCATTACGTCGGAGATAGTGCAAATCCGCGTAACTAACACTATGCTGTAAGGCTATCATCAACCCATTACATTGTCCCACTGCTGGGCACGGGTCTCCTCTCAGAGCGAGGAATAGGGAAGGGAATAGGCTATAGTCCACCACGCTAGCCTACTGCGGGTTGGCAGACTTCACACGCCATCAAGAAAATCTATCAGGCATGCAGGTTTCCTCACGATGTTTTCCTTCACCGTTTAAGCGCGTGATAATTAATTATTAATACGCACATGACTTCGAAAGGTCAGAGGTGCGTGCCTTGGATTCGAACTCGAGACCTTTGACTTGGCAGTCCAATGGTCATATCACTAGGCTATCGCGGTAAGGCCATATTATTCAATATTTTTTAATAATGTTTAATTCAATGTTGGCCTTTTTTATACAAAAAAAGGTTACTAGCAATGTGGGTCGCACATTACTAGTATTCTTGTTAACCCCTCGTACTAAGCGAAATGCTTTATGCTATTACGAGTGGGTCCACGTCGGTAGTGCAATGGGTGAGTTTCGAACCGGCGACCACATGATCGCAAGTCCGACGCCCTAGCCATTAGGCTACCGCCGCTTATGTGATTTTAAATTGATTACAAATGCCAAAGTCTATGTATCTATAATAATAAATTATTCAAAATATATTTAAAAAAAACTTTTATTGTATTTGCAGGATCCCTACATAGAAATAGGCAAAGATACACGCAACATCGCTGGCTTAGAAGTGGTGGTTGTAGTTCAAGATGTGCAGGACATGCCTCCGGTGTTCACGGCCGCACCCCCGATCACCCACCTCCCCCGACAGGTGGCGCCAGGAGACATGGTGGTCAAGGTGCGAGCGGAGGACGGGGACAAGGGAGCTCCAAGGCAGATCAGATACGGGCTCGTTTCCGAGGGGAATCCGTTCACGCCATTCTTCAACATCAATGAAACATCGGGTGAGTGAACAATGATTGTTTTTTGGCCCAGCTGTTTTTTAATGTGGCCTGATTCGTCCCAGGCCAGACTAAAAAACAGCTGATAAAAACGGCTAGGCAAAGGCCGGGTTACCTCTTTTCTTGTATAATTGACTGTTGTTTTTGTGGCTGTATGTAGTAAACACAATGAATTACTTAATTATTGAACATAACATAACCTTTATAGTAGGTACTTTGAAGGTCTGTAGCGCATCAGGGATGTTTGCCGAAGCTCGCGTCGATTGTTTTTACACTACGATGCGAAAAAGATGCGCCTCCCTGGTGCGCCGTGTGCGGGCCAGCCCCAACATTATACTGCGATGTGTCGCGAGCAGACTGGACTGCTTGTGTGTGAATCGCTGCTGCAAGCTTTCTGCTTCAGTATTGGGCTTGTAGCGGGGATTTACATACTTTGCAGTTAATCTAGGTTAAGTTTGTAGTGTAGGAATACTTACATAGTTGTTAAGATATATTGTTACTAACATTTTGAGTCCCAGTTACTTGTAAATAAATTATAAATAAATAAAAAAAAAGGTTAGGCAAAGGTGTAAGTAATGTTCATAAACATTTCGCCTATGACATGGGATCGAATCTATTGCCACTAACCGGGCACAAATCCAGACTCTGAGCTGTTACTGATAATTACAAAAAAAAACCATCGACCTGTTGTTCGATCCCAAGACCTCTAACGTAGCAATCGCTTAGGACCACTAGACTAATGAGGCACAGTAACAAGTTTACAAGTAAATAATAAAAACAGTACTAACACTTTTAGTGCCAAAGCATTATAATTATTTAAGGTGATTATGATAATGACCTCGTCGGTTAATAAAATAAAACCTACGCTTAATAAACTCATTTTACGGCCGGTTCTCATAAACAAACGCTTAAAAGCTTTTTAATTAATAACATTTTAGATGTTCCCGGTGTTTTATCTGAAAGACTTGTAACAATGGACCGCAAAGATTACCAAACCTACGTAGGTAGGTATCTGTAATGTTAGAAAATCATAAACCTAATTGTGTACGTTACAATAAAAACGACAAGTGGGTGATTTCAGCGTCATCTAATACTAAAAAAAAGTTTTAAAAATTATTTGTTTGTTCGGGGTTAGCTCCATAACTACTGAACAGATTTAATTTTGTTTTTACCCTGAGAAAGCATATGCTCCAACTTAAAAATTGCAACACATCTTATCTCAATGAGTTCTTTCTCAGTGAGATGCACATATCCTGAAATGGTGCTTGACCTCTCTGTTGTATGCAGATCCATAGAAAGCAGAGATCATCACTGTTAGTTTCTGTTTTTGTTTTTCTATTCGTCCACGGGAGCGAAGCCGTATCGAAGCTGTATCTAAAAAACTATTCAAAATACAACTTAATTCCAAGTAAGATTCACTTAATTTTTATTCAAGTATCGACATACACGTGAAAGATAAATTTTGCGTTCTATTCCAAATGAGTACACCTGATAAAACGTCAGTAACCAAACAATACGTACTGAAACGCGGCACTAAACTGTGAATTTATTGGTACTACCTTTAACGGTTACTTTAGTCTGATAAGGAGGCCGTGAAAACTTCTATTTCTAAATCGTGTGTACCCCACTTTAGCTCAGTATTGGTCTAGAAAATACGTTGCTAAGTTGGTTTCTTGTGTAGCTAGAATGTAGAGCTTATTTTTTGCTGTGCTAGGTCAAACAGCTGTTTTAGAAGTTTTTTTTCTTTCTTGATAACATCATTCTTGCCGTCGAGCGTCCGGCTTCCGTGGGATATCCTACTTCCTTATCGTGGTCGACACCACCCCTTATGACCTAGTTGCTACAAATATCTGGCCGCAACCTTGCGTGACCCACATTGCTTTTATATCATTATCAGATTTAGTTTGCAGTCATTTTCCAGCAAACTTCCATTTTACGGTATCAAATTTAATGGTGAAAGTTTCATAGTTAAGTGTTACAATTAACATGTAGACAAATTGGTTGGAGTTAAGTTCTGCAAGTATAGTATACCGAATAGTGAAATCTGGGTTTAATACCCAGATTTCACTATTCGGTAGTTCTTCATGAAATACTATTTCTGCTGAGAATCGTCGCTCTAGTATACTTCGACAATTTAATGTCAACATTTGTTGCAATCAGTCTCTTGGACGGACGGATATCTCCAGCTAGTTGGATATACAATAACTTTTCTAATTTTTACCTACAATCAAGACTGTTCCATAAAAATAAAATTTAAAAATATCTTAATTATTACGTTACTTACAATTTTCCTAATTAAGGTTTTAATATTTGTGTCTTATTGACAAAACATAGCGGACTTTTTTAATAATGTTAGACCTATACTTGTATCTACCTGTAATTTACAAATAAAATAAAAACTATTCTACAGATCAAGATGGTGTCGGCTTCGGTCTTCGGCTTTTCCTATCACTAACAGGCATTACAGATTATCGAATCTTCACCGAGTAGTCCTAATAAAACGTAAAATTATAAGCAAATCTAGCCGAGATTGAACCTTCATTTGATATATCTCGTCTTGGATACATCTGAAGTCTATTTAGCATAATATTATGCATTAAGACTGCCATGTCATGACAAGCATTACATACTTACTAGTATGTTGCAAGCAGAGACTTTCGACAAGTTAAACTTCGAGCTTACATCTAAATTCCCTTAATAATGCCATAAGGACACGTCGAATGCGTGGCGGCAGTAATTCTGACAATACTTAAACAATGCGTATTTGTTCACCAACAATACTATTGGTGCAAACACGAAGGACTTCGAAAACGCTAACAGGGCTTTTAATGCAAGCTTGCATACTGCTGAACAAGCACATAATGGCTCATTAGACCTTACCGGTCGCGCTCTCGCCTCGCCATCCATTGTTTGTAAAGGTGCCCTACCTTACTTCATAATAAAGGCACTTCCTTTGAATAGCGTCTCCGTACCTTCGTAGTAGCTGACAATACAATCCCGACTTGCCCTGACATTATCAGCTCGATAACTATGCTCGCCTCCACAAACTTGCTCTTAAGACCCGTTAAAACTTATCAGGATATTGGAAGTTCTGTCATTCTTGAAAATTTGTGGCTTTAATCAGACCACACCGTGTGAATATGTCGAGATTCAATTTCGTAACAATTTCGGAGGTCGTAAGAGGTTCTTTCGGTTCGTTGCTGGGTTGATCCTTACAAATGGTCGTGTTGTGAATAACTTAACAACCCTCCCATATTGTGATCCGGTCCATAAAGTACGTAGTATATTTTTGATTATTTTTGACTCATTTTCATATTTTGTAGTCTGATTAAACATAGATTTCGATTCACAAAATGTACCTTAATTGACCCTCTGATGCTTACTGTATAGTATTAGAAATTATGTATAATTGAATTAATACAATGAATGAATAATATCCAAGTATAAAGGTTAATCTTTGCTATTAAATGAGAGATAGAAATGAATAAAAGAGGCAATCAATTCGGTTCATTACTTGAACCGTTGAACCGTCTGTTAATACCACGTTCGCGCAAAGAGCTTTACCAATTTAAAAGGTGACAAAATGAAATGTGCTTGAAGCCTGAAGCTAATCCCATTAATCCCAATTGCGTAGAAAACATTAAATTATTGTGTAAATTGAATCAATTAAATCGTCACTCAAAAAAGTCTTCATACTGGAGGCATTACTACTTTAAAATGAATCTAAAAATGGGAAATTGGTATTTGGATCATATAGATTTTTGGGGAGTATTTTTATGGAAATAATGCTGGGTTTTACTTTTATACTCAATCAGATCAATTCACAAATAAGTTAACTAAACGCTTATACATTAGTGATGCTTCGACGCCATCAATTCTGAAATACGAAGTCTTAAATTTGTAAGAAGGTACTTGCCATCAGAACAGAAACAATATTAATTTATTCCTTAGTAATAATTTATTCGGCATTCAAGCCTCACTGGTAAATAATTAATGAGCACCTCATTTGCCTCGTCACTGCCGACAGATGAGGTTCCTGGTGGGTTAATATTAAGAGTGGATGCACCACTTTTGTATGCTAATTACTCGTCACAACTTCTTAGACACCTACTTCGCATAATGAAAGCTCGCCGCGGTATACCAGGCTTTCATGAATGGAAGCATGTATATGCAGTGCAAGCATCTGTGGTATAATTATTATGTCCATATTATGCAGTGTCATTCATGGTTATTTAGTTTTCGAGGAAGTGTTGGTTGAAGCTGATATTTCGACGGATCGGAAGAACAAAGTTGTATGTTAAATTGATCTATATAGTTGTAGTGCGTAGCTTACGTTTTATTTGAACATATAATAATCTATATATATAAAACAAAGACGGGTTTGTTACAACACTTATAACTCGAGATCGGCTGGATCAATTTTCATGGTTTTTGTTTCGTTGGATTTGTCTCCGCCCTCAATAGCAGAATACATTTTAAAAACAATGAAAACTTGACGAATACATAATTATGAAAATGAATCATTTTCTATTTAATTAAACTATTTAAAAAGGGTGAATAAACGTTTGTCTGTATTTTTTTTAATCAATTAAAAAGGTTGAAAAGTTTATTAAGCAGATTCGAATAGAAATTCCTCTATAAAAGTAGCTTTTATTTTACGCACTCCAACTAGATCATTTTAACATAAACTTTAATCTAAACATCAACCCAAGAACAAAGCCGTACCTTTGTTCTTGGGTTGATGTTTAGATCTTTGATGAGTAGTAGGAATTTGAAAAGTGTCCTAAACGAGATGGGTTTGATGACGGATTTCATTATAGGACATTAAATATGTACCTACCTATGATTTTTCGGATACCTACTGACGCGATAACGAATTCTATAGAATGTAAGCTTGTTTATTGTTTTCCGTTTTTGTTTCTGTAATTCTTATTTCAGGTACCTAATACCTTGATATTAGGTATACTTAACACTTTGCAACAAACTGGGAATCGAACCCAGGACATAGCAGTCGCGCTTAGGACCACTATACCAATGCATTTACTAGAACAATAAGGCAATTTATTGAGACAATTATTTTGTTTTATTACCTAAATAATAATATTTTATTATGGCCCCAATTAATTAAACCATGAAACGGATTTTCTTAAGAACGCCCTCTTTCCGTAAAAAGTAGAATTACATAGAGTGATAGTGAAGACAGTTTTTCGACTTATAACACAGATGGCGCTAAACACAGTTATTCAGAAAAAATCTTATACATAAAATTTTATTCTCGTGTCACAATGTTAGTTACCATACTCCTCCGAAACGGCTTGACTGATTTTAATGAATTTTTTTATGGATATTCAGTAGGTCTGAGAATCGGCTACTATATATTTTTCATACCCCTAAGTGATAAACGTATACTCAACGCGGGTGAAGCCTCGGGCGGACAGCTAGATATCTATACATTCCTTTTTTAAATTGATTTTTAAAAAGTAAAAACATTTCATTTATCAATATCAAATTACTACAAGTTA
Source organism: Subacronicta megacephala (assembly GCA_958496365.1). NCBI lineage: Eukaryota > Metazoa > Arthropoda > Insecta > Lepidoptera > Noctuidae > Subacronicta > Subacronicta megacephala. The sequence continues at coordinate 10,778,746 of OY292520.1, read as the reverse complement.
TGCTGCAATGTAGCTCGATGACCTATAAGTACCTAACTTACTTTTGTGTATTTTTCAGGACACTGGCAAGTACTGTTTCGGTGTGGACGATACGTTGAACGTTGCTGTCCGCGTCGATTCCTAAAACCTAGAATAAAATACTTAAATGTTCAGAATGTTTCCATGTAAATTTAGTCTGGGCCCTAACTTAGTGACCAAGAGCCAGACCTCCAGAAGCAGAGTGCTCCGCCCTTATTCAGATAACTACAGCTAGGGTTACTAAGACAGAAAAATATTAAGTAGCAAAATCGACTATATTTCAGTCAACCAGCAGATAATTAGAAAACACTAAACAAAAACTCGGCTAAAAATCGCTTAGAAATAGCTGAAAATGAATGAAAATCCTATCAAAAACTCGAACGAGTCGGTCGGTAGTCACTAATCTTCTGGGCGTCAATTTCAAAGGCGTTGGTTTTAGGATACGCGTCGGTGTAATAGTGTCGGTGATATAGGCCGTATTAAGAGATGGGCGTGTACCCGGTAAGAATCCGAACTTTGGGTAAATAATAATTAATACCAATTTTTACGTTTCCAATTATAATTTATACCGGGTAGAAATTAAAAAATAATAAACCAAATAACATTATAATTTTCACATGTTTGCCAGCAGTTTCAGTGTTGCCATTTGTTGTACGGCTAATCTGTACTTTCTTAAAATGGTACACAGCAATACATTAATTAAAGTAAAATAATTATGCAATTCTAATGTTCCAATATTAGTTTTATCAAAAATATACTGTACCTACATATAAAAATAATAATTAAATGTACAGTGGGTTATAGCTGTTACCTGACCCACCGAGACCCCGCCGTCCCACCTAGGGCGGGTCAGGTTACAGCTATAACCCACTGTACATGTAGAGATAATAATATATTAAATTATTTATTTATTAAAAATATTGTTTACCCCTACGAATAAAATACCCAAACATCGGGTTTTTACCGGGTAGACCCATCTCTAGCCGTATTGTAGACATTGGTATTACAGGCGACGTGTTTAAGGCGTCGGTCCTATAGACGTGGTTGTTATTGTAGGCATCGATGTAATTGTGTTATGGGCATTAGTCTGAAAGGCTACTAACTTATTGATAAAACTACGCCTAACGGTGTACAACACAGCGCTATCGAGGTATCGAAAGCTCGACTGACAAGATAAGGCGTAGTTAACTAATACCTATTTATGTGCGTGTAATTGTGTGTTGTACTTACACCGTTAGGCGTAGTTTTAGCCGGCCTCACTTCTTTGTTCGCAAAGTTCCATCTTAACTTTTTATTTGATCTGAAGTGTCGGAGTATTTGGTGTCAAGTTTTTGCTTCGGTATTACGAGCTTCGGTTTTATTGGTGTCAGTGTTATTATAATGCTTCGGTAAAAACCTGGAAGGGTGCGAAAGGTGCTCTTAATTTATGAAATTCAAAATTATGATAAGTGATTCCAAAAATACTACAGCTGACGGCGAAAAGCCACGCTATGCTACTGTAACGAGCTTCAGTGTTATGGACATTAGTTTTATAGACGTTGGTGTCAATATTGTAGTCCTCGGCTTACAATCGTTGTGAGATCTAATAATGATTAATGGAGCCGATTGTCGAATTATGTATATTTTCTTTATTTCCAGGTGAAGTGACCCTTGAACGTCCTATCGAGGAGATAGCGGCGATTTCACACGCTGGCGCGCCAATCCTGCTAACGGTGGTAGCTGAAGAGGTCCGGCTGACACGAGAGGAGCCCGAAGCCATGTCCTCTACTGTACAGCTAGCCTTCATATTGCCTGAACGGGAAAACTCACCACCGTACTTTGAGAATCAGTTGTAAGTAAACTAAAAAGGAAATCGATTTTATCTTTTCGGTCCTCAAAGTAGGTACTAATCCCTACTACTTAAAATGATTTCCAAACATTAGATATCACACATTAAATAATTTCAACAAACAATTTACAAAATTAATAGAATTTAAATATTTTTTCAGCTACATCACCTATTTGGACGAGAACGCTCCTCAAGGCACAGCACTCACGTTCAGTGATCCATACATACCACAGGTCAATGATAACGACGCTGGCAAGAACGGTGTGTTCTCTCTCTCATTGGTCGGCAATAATGGAACCTTCGAGATTTCGCCAACTGTCGCTGAGAGGCATGCTCAGTTCATCATCAAAGTGCGGGACAATACCATGCTCGATTTTGAAGCTAGAAAATCCGTAGTTTTTCAGGTACATACTTTTGAAACTTTTAAACGTTTTATATAAAAGTAATATTTTAACTGTTTTATGCATTAAATAGAATAAATATATCAGCTTGATTTCGTCTCATTTCAGATTTTAGCTCAAGAGCTCGGTCCAGCGACGAATCTGTCAGCGACAGCGAACGTGACAGTATATCTGAACGACGTCAACGACAACCCGCCAATCTTCTTGGCGCAGTCTTACGACGTGGAACTACCTGAAAACGTGACAGCCGGCATCAAAGTCGTACAAGTCGCAGCAGACGACGTCGATACCGGCGCTTTCGGCAGAGTACAGTTCACTGCCATATTAGGATACCTCAACACGTCACTTTACTTGGATCCTAAGTCGGGAATCATAACTGTCGCCACAAATAACCACGGCTTTGACCGTGAAGCAATGCCAGACCTGCATTTCTTAGTAGAGGCTAGAGATAATGATGGAGTAGGTTTAAGAGTAACAGTGCCATTAATTATTAAGTTACTAGATGTAAATGATAACCCACCAGAGTTTGAGAGATCACTTTACGAGTTCGTACTCTCGCCGAGTTTAAATAATTTCACTTCGACAGCAGTCGTGAAGGCAGTTGATAGAGATTCCGAACCACCAAATAATGTAGTCAAATATGAAATAATACAGGGAAATGGAGATGGGAAATTCACTATCAATGAAGAAACAGGTACCTACAATCTACGTATTTAAATTAGTTATTGTTTGAAAATGAGTATGCATTTTTTTTCGTTTGCATTTCATACTCAGGCTTATCTCTTTTCGTACTTTACAGGTGAACTGTATCTTCTAGAAGCATTAAAAAGAACAAAGAAACAAAACGTTAACAGACGAAGACGTCAGTCTGATGATGAACAGGAGAGTGAAGTTTTCGTTCTTACAATCAGAGCTTACGATCTAGGTGTTCCTAGATTATCTTCTACTACAGTAGTGAAAGTATATCCTCCAGAAAGTAAGACTAGAACGATGTCTTTCATAGTTCCTGGTGCTAATCCCGATAAAAAGAAACTTGAAGACGTACTAAGTACACTCTCTGGGGGAAAAGTAACTATAATTGATATAAAACCCTACAAAGGCAATGGTGCCACAGATTTGAACGGTCAGGAATCTAGTCAAGACAAGTGAGTACTAAATATTAATTTTAAGATTGGATTATAACAAGTTATAAATTACTGTTCGATAGTAAAGTTTATAAGTATTATCGTCCCAAGTCCGTACAAGGTTTTTAGTTACTATATTATACTTCATATACATTTAAGATAAGGGAGCTCTATTAACCATGCTTTTTAGATGGCCTTTTTATTAACAATCTAGTATTTTCAGGAGTGAAGTAATCGCAGTGGTGCGAATGACCGGTAACACAGCCATTAATGTGGCCAAGCTTCAAGAACAATTGGCAAAGAACGTGACAGTGTACACGACTGGCACTAACTATGGAGGTATCGTTAATGCTGGATCAGGATCTGGCTCGGGTTCTGGAAAATCTGACCAGACCTCTTCAGCTGATAGCAATGATTCAGTAAGTTCAAAATATTTTGTATTTGATATTGTTGGCACTGTATTAAATAACCTCAATTTATTTAACATTTCAAATGTTAACAATGATGTTGTATCTGTTTCAGAGTGTGTACAGATCAGAGAGCCGATTATTATTCTGGCTACTAATACTGCTGGCAATATTGGTAGCACTGGTGCTGTTACTTCTTATATGCTGCTGCATATGTGAAGGGTGCCCACTTTATATGCCTCCCAGGTAAATATCAAAAGTATCATTTATATAAATAATTTCTAACCAGCTTAATTTTCACTCGATTGCTAACTCTTAACACTATTAGATCAGAATTTCTGAGTAGGTACTCAAACTAATTTTCTTTTTATTTTATTTCAACTAATATTTCCTTTTCTCTTATTAACAGACTGAAATGCACCAACTAATGCAAGTTCTCACAACAGCTTTAAGTACACTTTTGTAGGTAAATATTAATTTTGATTTTAATTGCACATTTTGCCATGTTTTTCTTACTCTATCCCAAGAAGTAATGGTTAACATATTTAATGGTGTATATCTCCTGTGATAGTGCATGTCATTTAATTTGGAGAATGTTTGAATGCCTCTTACAACTTAGACCCACATCACTTTCTTATACTCCTTACTATGTGTTGATAACAGAACAGCTAGGTACATAGATATCTATTAATAAATTCTAGGAAAAGAGTGATACGTGTCAACTCCACAGAGGACGACGTGCATTTAGTGGTGCGCGACAAGGGACTTGGGAGGGAAAACAAGTCGACGCAAAATATAGAAAATAAGACCATACAAGCTAATGAGTGGAGGAGGCGCGAGGCATGGAGCGCCGAACAGGCAGACTTGAGGACTAAACCGACACAATGGAAGTTTAATAAAAGAAACTACAGATCAAACAAAGAACCAGCTAAACCAGCTTCAACGCCGGGAGACATCCACCAAGAATTCGTACACGCGGCAGCTGACAATGATTATAGATATAATGATAATCGACAATCATTTCGCAGGTAACTCATAAAATTTCAGTGACGATGGATCAAAACCTACTATGATACACCCTACCGCCTATATCTGTACCATAAAAGTTGGCCAATGGTGCATGATTAAAGAATCTCTTCTGTAGTAATATTAGTTGCTCTTCCTTTTACCAACAATAGGTTAGAAATACTAACCCTTAATGAAAATTTAGAATTTTATAACATGAATAGGCTAGAATAGCAATCGAACCAAGCATAATAAATATTTGCAATTATTTTTCAGAGATGGACCCAACATTATTTACACAAAAGAAATGCAACTACAAGAAGCGTTTGCCAATAAACACAAAGAGTACATCGAAGATCTAGAAAATGGATACGACAGAATCGCCACACTTCATTATCAACGCAGAGAACAGGACAACGATTCCATACGTAGACATGAAATAGATCGCGGCTCGGAAGTCGGAGTCTTCCTCAAGTCTGAAGCTGATAAGAATATACACGACAAGACTGACAATAAAACTAAACATGAATATCAAGAAAAAGTGCGCGCCCCGTCTGCTCAAGGTAGAGATCAATATTTTATAAAAGAAGGGAATACAGAAATTTTAAGATTAGTCACTAGAGGCAAGAATGAAGAAGAACGTTATGTTAATCTTCCCGTTCAACAGCAACGGCCAGTAACGTTAATACCGCATACACAGTATGTTGTGGTTGACAGTGGCAAAAATCTACTAATGGAGAGATTTATCAGAGAACAAGGAGAAGAAGCAAAAAATATTAGAGAGAGAATGGGAAAGGTAACTGATTTAGATAATGTATCGAATGGCAAAGATGCGAAAAGCTATGGTCAAAAATCACAAGTAGGAAGTGATGTCCAAAACCAATTTCATGAATATTCTAATCTACCACCTGATGTGCCCGGCGCAGTACCACTAAAGACAGATTACTTGCAGTCGGCACTATTAGAAATGCAAAACAAATCAACGATACATCAAGAACTCCTAGAATCATCGCTAAGAAAACAAAATGAACTTTTGCACCAAATACTTATCGAACGTGAAAGAATGTTACAAAATCAAGAAACAGCTTCTCAAGTTGAAAGCAAACTAGAAACTCAAAGTTTACCAGGGCATTCTGTCATGGCAACTCAAACAGAGTGTCACATTGGTACACAGACTGAACCGCAACTTATGAAGCCAACGCGAAGAAAAGCAAGGAGTGACAATGATTCGTACAGTGAAGATGAATCACAAATGGTGTTAGAAGACGAAACGAAAAAAGTAGCGTGGGTTAAAAAGAAAAAACCTAAAAAGAAATTAAAACATAAAGATACTAGACGAAGTATGAGAGTCTATGATTTAAGCAGAAAAATAAAAACCCCAATTTTGGAAGAAAGTGAAGTTTCTCCATCGCTAGAAAGTGAAAAGCATGTAAAAATAAGTAAAACAAATGAGAGGGAAGAACACATTAGAAATTATGGTGATATGACCAAAAGTACAGTTACAACTTCCAAAAATGAAACTGTGAGTTCAACTCAGATAAAAATATCGGACAGTGACAGAAAGTCTAGACTAAGAAAGGAAGTTTTAATGGAAATTTCAGACTCTTTAGATGAAAAAGTTGAATCCGACATACACGACAGGCGACTGAGACTACAAAAACAATTTTCTGTAACAACTGATGACATACCGAGTAAAAGCCCTCTTGCCATCGAACATGAAAGTAATGAAAGTAAAAGTAGAAGCAGTTCAGCATCAAAAGATCATCGAAATTTAGTTTTCTCACGACAAGGATCTTCTACAGAAGCTCGAGAAATTACAGCTGAACATTCATCAGCAAAGTCAAAATTATCCGATATTGATATACACTCAACTAAATTAGATAGTTCAAGTAACATAGAATCCAGTGGCAAAAAAGTTAATGCGGCTAGTGAGTCAACCAAATCTTCTGAAAATGCTAAGCCATCACAAAAAAGTTTGCCACGCTACATGCAATGGTATGGAAAGAAGTCTACTGCTTCCAAAGCAACTCCGGCTGAAAAAGTAATACCGAGCAAACCAAAAAGGGCATCTAAAACAAAAAACGAAGAAGACAAAGATAAGGTTGGCCGATACGGAAAAATTATGACTAAAGATACTCAAGTAGATACAGAGGTAAAAAAAAACGCCAAATCAAAAGAAAGTGAATTCATTCATCCACGGATATTAAAAGAAGAAAAGGTTACACCTGTACCTGAAGGTCCATTGCCAGATGTTCATCCACTGCTTCAGCATTCAGAACACAGATATGAACATCAATATGAAAATCAAAATCCTCTTTGTTATATTCAACCGACGCATATTCCTAAATATTTAGGCCAACAGCCTAATGCTCCAATGCCGCGAAAAACACCGCTTGAACAGCAACCGATCTATGTCAATCAAGATGATGTCAAAGAAACGAAACAGAATATATCAGAAAGTGCCCTTACTCATAGTATATCAATATCTACAAGTTATGAAGAAGACCGAAAAAATCCTGAAGTACACGTATCTAAAATAAATATAGGCGGTGACAATGTACCCGAAGTTAGCCATAGGAACATAACTACAAAGATAGATGATAATGATTCGGGTATAGCTATGAATACGTTGGTTCAACAGAGCAATATGAAAAGATTACCAATTACAGAAAAGAAAAGTGTGTTCACGATTGCATATGACGATGTCCACACAAAACAACTTCGACCAGACAGTAGCTCTACTTCATACTAAATCACTTTTGTATCCGTCGATTGAGTGCCTTAAATATCACTGTGTTGATAAAATAGTCCCAAAATATCCGTCCGAATGTATTTAATTATTCGATAAAGAATTTGAAATATTTTTACGCTGATTATTTTGGTAACTTTTTAGCTATTATCCAGATATTTAGAATAAATTAGATTAAGCTAGTTTCGATAAATGTATAGGATTCTAGCTAGAATGCAATCAAAATTTGAATTTGTATAGTGACTAAAACTTGAACTACTGCCTTTGTTTATTGACTGGTTTATTATAATAATAATTTTAGAATATTTTCCTATAGGTATTATAATGTAAATACGTCACGTCATGTTGAAAGTACGATATAGTATTTAAATTAATGTTAGCTTTAATAATCTCTTTGTAAATATTATTTCTGTAATACCTACAATGCATTCTGATACAGCGTGCAATTCTATATTTGTTATAAAATATAAAGTTATATATGACATATTAAAACCAGGAGTGTTATTTTTTTAAATCACATTTTAATAAATGAATCTATTCAACGCAATGGAACAGACGACAATCGACGTTATCTTTATCCAGCAATAAACAGACCGCTACAATAATCATATCAGTAATCCAAACAAAGGTTTACTTATCTTTCTAGAATTACCTATTATTACCTATACTGTGTACGTAATTAATAAGTAGATATGTGAGGGTAGGTACCTAGTTATCCATACATTATCTTCTTTATACTTTAGGATTTCTTTCCTAATTAATGCAACTCTATATTTATTTAGAAACTATAATTGTTTTTAATATTATAAACGGCACTAATTCAGGGGCATAAAATAGATAACAATAAAACCAACTAAACTAAATTGAATCTTTTTAATCAATATAATCATTTAATCAGCAACCAGCACTAAATTCCAAAGATGATTTATTAATAATGAAACAGCTCACAAAACATAATTATTATTTAGGTAAAACGTTTTTTTTTTTATTGTAAAGTGGTCTCATATCCTTATTACCGGAATGGACGGTGTAGAAGACGCGCCTTGGTTAATTTTGAAGTGATTAATTGCCTCATTTATGCGATCTTCAAGAGGAGCTCGATATTGCTGACCGTTTGGCTTTTGTTCTTCAGCCTCTTCGGAGTCCTCGTCATAGTTATCATCTAGGATCAAACGCACTGCTCGAACCTGTTTTGACAACTTATCTATACGTTCCATGATCATGCCGAACTGTTTGTTTGATGGTAATTCTTCTAATTTATGAGTTGGTTGATATGGAGATGGAGTTGCCAGTACCATCACTCTATCTGCCATTTCACACAACGTGTTAATGTTATTAGAAGTTTCTAGGCTTACGATTTCACGTACCTTGATTGGAAGGTTGTTCAGCCAAATATTCAAAATTCTTTCGTTAGAGACGCGATTGTTGGCTATTTTTATAAGCCGATGTAGATATTCTGAAGGTTTTGATCGAAGTTTTTCCTTTTGCAGATGATATATACACATTCGTTTGATGAACTCATATTTAATGTGTTCATATCTGTCGTTCGCTGGTGGGTTCAGAATTATATCTTCAACCAACTTGACGTATTCGCAAGGAATACTAGATACAATACAATCATACTTTTCGTAGTCACATGTTACGCGATTCCGAGCAAAAGCAGAGTCCGCTTGAGCAAACCAGACTGACAAATCTTTAGATAAAAAGCGAAAAGAAATAACGTTGACGAAATCCATGGTATTTTAAAAAAATCTAATGAAATATGAGTAATGACAGATTAATATAATGCTTCTGAGACCACTCACATGCGAGGCTCACAACTAAGACACTAAATCATCAAGAGTTACAGTGAAAATATTTTTTGAATCTACCCCCTTATCGAAGCATTACCAAAAGCTAACGATGAATTATAATATTTTCTATAGGCAAGGATAGTTTAATAAAATATAGTTAAGTAAATAATTTATACTTAGTTATATTATTGAATTTATTATATTGTGTTTATTTATAATATAAGAACAAAAAACTTTGTTGACTATTTCACCTCATTTCACATCCAAAACTAGATGTCACCACTGTCTTCTATTTCTTTTCTTTTTTTTTTCTCTAGCCGTTACTGTACCACTGCTGGGCAAAGGCCTCCCCCAATTCCTTCCAGGTGCTCATTTCTTGCGCCACCTCGAACCAGCCCTAGCGATACGCATCCAAATCATCCCGCCACCTCTTTCTGGGCCGACCTCGACGGCGCCTTCCATCTTCAGGCACCCATTATTTCTTTTATAAATGTAAAAAATATTAAAATACACAGTACTACTAAAATTATAAAAAGGGTAAAGTTTGTGAGTTTGTGAAGTTGTAGGAGCTAATCTTTGGACCTTCTGAACAGATTTTAAAAATTCACCAATAGAAAGCTACATTATTCCTGAGTGACATAGGATATATTATATATTATCCCGTAAGATGAAAAGAAACCTATATATAGACCACGCGGGCGAAGCCGCGGGCGGAAACAAAGTAATCTGTTAATGCAAAAAAACTGCCGTCAGTCAACAGCAAAAAGATGTAACTAGCGTACATAATGTTCCAGTATCCGTAGCAGATGTCACTTTTCTAGGCTTCCGTTCTGTAGACATTCGGAACGATGTTTCGAATAGTACTAGGATAACATAGCATAGAAGGAGCAAAGAGATATTACACACATTTTCCTAATGTACAGGAATCAAATAATAGATGGCGGCACATGCCACAGTTATAAATGGACACTGCAGATTGATTGCTGCTATCTAGGAGTTTTGTGTATTTTAAATCATAATCATAGTAATATAGTAAACGATAGTCAGAAAAAAAAAGGAATTCTTTATACAAAAAATATTTATTTATTAACTACTATAAACTATTTCACAATAGATGGCGCAAAAGTCGCATAAGAATTCTGAACAGTTGTTTTCATCACAGTTAAATGTCGAATCATCATTAAATTTCTCTCCACTTGGTACAAAGTATGCTCCATTCTGTGGACACTACTACCAGGATCGCATAGCAATAAGAGGATAATCTCCGACACCGTATTCTAGGGGTGCAATAACTCAATAATAGATGGCGTTGTAGATGATATTTACAGTACTATCTATTGGTGAATAGTCGTAAAATAATATTGTTGTAGATGGAATTTAAAATATTTAAACTAGATGTCGCTAGTGACAATGCTACCTTGACATCAAGGGTTCATAAAAACTTATTTTATTTAAACTATTCGACAGAAGATGGCATTTCAAGCAGAATAAAATTATGAAACTTCTAAAAATAATTTAAAAAGCTTACTTATTTATTTATCTTCTTCTTGTGCTCAGATAGTATCGGTATCCACGTATCCCACATGTAAGCCGTCAATATAGGCTAGGAAGTGAAATCGTAAGGCAATTTTATGGCGGATCCTTGGGCGCCAAATTCAAATATTATATTATAATTAAAAAAATATTTTTGCAAATTGTTCGTCTATACCACATTCTAGGCACCAGTAAAAATTGCGACATCAACAATAACTGACGTGACAATTTTTTTTCATATATTGTGTATAGTTTAGTTCTCTTTTAAGTAGTTAAATATTCCTAAATTAAGTATTAAATAAATAAACAATAACTTATTCACAATTGAGTACTAAAACTGCTGCTTTAAAGTCGTAATTTTTACTGCCATGTAACTACTATCGTGATCAAAACAAACACTTTTATTAGTGCTTCGAATCTAAACCATTTTGCAAAAAAACTGTTTTCAGTAGTTTAAAGTTCCCTGAATTCATAAGCGGCATCTGGTTAGACTGGAAGCCCAAATTGGTCTAGGAGGATGAGAATGATGAGGTATTAGTAAATCTAATGTAACCAAAATTATAATGGCTACCATGTTAGCCTATAGAAAGTAATGACGTAGTGCCCGAAAGGTACCTAATACTCACTTCGAATTTCAAACTGTAGTTAACGACGTGAACTTAAATATTGTTTCATCAGAACACCGTTCAATCATTCGCATGAGCAGTTCCTTCATTCAGCTCATTTGCACAGGCGAGTCGCGCGGAAAATTATTTCTTTTCATATTCCCATTTTTCTCGTCTTACTTAAAGTTTTGAAGCCAGCAGTGGGGAGTTTACAATTCGTCTGTTTATTTTCCTTTACTTTTTTCTGACGATCGACTAATTTTTATTCTGAGTTTTGTTTAGTTTGTTCAGTCAGTTATGGGTGAGGTGGGAAATAATTTGGGTAGAATATCATTCGCTCTGTTTTTCAGTTCCGATATTTCAAATTTTTATTCGAATAACGTCTTGGGAAAATTACTCGAGATGGCCCACGTAATTGTTGTTGTTTTCAGCTGAGCTGAAAAAGCTGCTTTTGAAGAATTAATAAGGCAATAAATAGTAATAGTTAGTATTTTTTTTTATTTAGTAAGTATTCTTATTATGATATATGATTCATCCTATATGAATATTCCTAAGGAGCTAAATGTCAACGGATTCCAAAGAATTTCTTAGTAGAATTTTAGCCCTCCTGAACTGAACCGATACATGACGCTTTATTGGATGACGATTATTATGAATTGATAATCTAATGAGTCGGCTAACAAAATAACTGTAACTGTTCGTCCCGCTAGTGGGTAACCCTTCCCCTTTTCAATAAATTTATGTTAAAATATAGCAGTTCTAAAATCACTACCTTTTCCGGGCTATTCAGGCTATGCAGATTTTACGGATAGAACCGCAATACTAATAATAACATCAACTTATTTAATATAGGTAGTAATAATAAAACAGAATCGCAACTTTTATTAAGAAAGTACCAAGGCGACAGAAACAGACATGAGGTATGGAAATTACGTTTCCCCGCGGCAACTTGCTTTCACGGTCCACTGGGCTGATCATAATAAAAACTCGCGCCGTCGCCTTCACACAGAAGTTTGACCATAAATTCGGTGGTCGCTGCAGCAATCGCCCGACGTTCGCCGACGGCGAAATTCTTGCCAACCCCTAAAAACAGCACATCCACTGAAAATTTGGAGCACAAAATTCGAGCTTCATTTCGCTTTCCAATGCTGACTGTCTTTTTAAAAATTTTAGTTCAGTTTAAGGAAAAACGCAATGCATTCCGAATAAAACTCTCTCTTTCATTTTCCCGTCCAGGCTCGCCACATCCCCTACTTTTAATATAATAATAAATATCACCAGAATACACTACTTTTTTCAAAGTTTTTTTTTTCGCTTTGTTTTCCCCTAGGGTGAGCCAAGACCATTAAAAAGGTTAGGGCGAGCGATATTTTATGCGATTTTAAGTGTGTAACGGTTCTAATGTCCGTTTTATTGCGATGTGAATTATGAAGGCATAGTAACTACTTAAGGTTATCTTTAACGAAACAAGGTAAGTAGGTACGTAAGTAGGTAATGAAGATAATTTTGGGAGTCGACCATGATTGACCGATAGTTGTTAGAGCACATCTCCCAATCGTAGATAAATTAAAAATATATGGTGTTGAGAAACACGCGGCTACGGGTCAACCTATACAAATCCAGTTTAAGTTGATCTCGCATTGTATAGGCATTCCATACAATAAGAGGCCATCGTAAACTGGTTTTGTATTGCTTGATGTGTAGCCGTGCATACAACACCATATATATTTACCTTTAAGGTTGTTCCGTACTTAGGTACCTAGTACGTATAGAAAGACTATCAGGAAGAAAGAAGGCTATCAGGCACAAGACGTCACTAGATATGATAGGTAGAGGAATTTTGCTATGAATAAACAAAACTGAATTTATCATAACACATTCCTGCCGGTCAATCTATTGCTAGTGGACACAAATCCATACCCAGGACCTATAACGTAAGCAGTCGCGCTTATGACCCCCTAAAAGGTCGGTCTCTATAAAGAGGTACTTTAAATTATAAACTAAAAAAAGAAAGTATTATTAACCTTGTGGCTACTTTATAAGATAGGTAACGTACATGGGCAAAGCCGGAGGTAAAAGTAATATAAAAATAAAATCCATAACAGACACCGTTACATGTACTAACAAAGTTTGTAGTCACATTGTTTTTCATCCCCAGCAAAATCTGCTTAATCCGTCAGATTAGACATTTGAAACACAAGTGGTGGCCGATACCTCTCATTATCCTCAGCAGCGAGAGGGTTAACTTTGAAGTATCATTCCCATTTATTAATGGTCAAGTTCAACCCGCCGCCGCTACGCCCCAAATTAGAACTGATTGCTGTAACTGAATTATTAAATTGATGCCATTTGTTCAAAGATATTTTAATAACGGAAAATTGTTTTAGGTTTCTGACAATATCCATTATTTTAGGGGTATTTTTGAATGAGTTTGAGAATATATAGCGGAACCTGAATTGTAATTGCTATCGATTACTAATACATATATCAGCTTCAGCAATACATGATCCAATGAGCGAATTATAGGTATTGTTGTTATAATGGTTGAGCTACGCGATGACTGATGTATGCGTGCTGTCTGTTAGGACAGATCAACTCAAAGTTGCTATAGGTCTTTCTTCAAAAGACCTGTGAGTTTTACAATGTAAGGCAATATCTGAATATTGCCTTGCATGGTAAAACTCACATTTATAATACTACTGCTACTGTCTTTAAAAGATACCCTGGTTTCATGAGTTTGTTTCTTCTTATGAGCTAAAAGAGCTGATCGCGCTTAATTTAAAAAAATACAAATGTTACTTTATTGGATTTCTCTATCAAATTCTCAGTGGATGTACATTCTCTGTAGATGTATATTAGTAGGACACATAACTGCCTAATCTTTCGGGAAATAAAAGTATGATGGTTTTTTATGTTAGGTGACCAAAATGCTTAATTAAATTGATAAGTTGTTAGCAATATACAAATCCACGATTTGTAGACACAAAACAAGTTAAAACAAGCCTAAAGTACACACCGACGCATTAATTAAAATTTTCTTTATTAATTTTTCCAATGAATCGTGAGCGCACAACATTGACACTTATTGCTTTTCCCCGAATTTATCCAAGAAAACCAATTAATCACGTCGCCTCTGTCCAATAAATCCCCTTACGGACTTTAATTATTTTCTTATGATTTTAATTTTTGCTCTCCGTACGACCCTCGGCTGAATCACGGATTTCTGAACAACTGTCTCCACTCAAATTTTTTTTGGAGTCCAGTTGGACTTTTATTAATAAAGGAGGAAGACAATTAATACTACTTAAAATTTGTTTAAGCATTCCCAAACTTAATTAGAAATATTTCCCTTGTTATGAATAAGTAGGAAAGTATGTTTTAGGAACCAGGTGGTTTGAAGAAAAAACGCATACTCTAAGAAAAAAAAAACTAACTACCTATTTAATGATTAGAATTTAATCTAAGTACTTTATTCAGCATACAAAGCAAATTTGTAAGCTACTACAATTCATAAAAAATAAAGCTCTTGCAATACCATTTGACTTTTTTGGAATATTTTGGAGGATTCACATAATCGTTTTAAAAGGCTCAAGGCACTGCAAGGAAGATTTATTTTCTTTTAAAATAAACTCGCAAGTCACTTAATTTTTTTAAGTAAGACAGGGTCAGTGAGACAATTGATTAAAATTATTGATATACTTACCTACCGCCCCTAAATCCATAAAAAGGAATGTTATTACATATAGCACAATTTTTTACAATATCTACAGATACATTTAAAAATATTTCTACAATTAGAGCAGTTAACAATCAGGCGACGGCCGATTATTTTCCGAATTGGTCCCAAAAACCGCGCAATTAAATGCCATTTGTCCACAACAAAAGAGCGGTCCGCTCACCCCCTCTTTTCTTCTAAAATTAGTGATGACTTCAATAAAAATAATTCTTGTCTTTTAGGCAAATTGCATCGCGAAAAGTCCAAAAGCCTTTAATTAAGGGTCGCCCTCGCCACCCCGTAAACAGCGTCGTGGCCGTCACCTTTTATTTTTGTTAATTCTTGGAGCACTTTCTTCGCCGCATAAGTTACTTCACCCCTTCCCGCTCGTGATTCTTTACGCCTTTTTGTCACCGTTTGAATTCTTTTGAAGAAACCCTTTCTTCCCATCTGCCACGCCCGTCAATATTAACTCCAGTACGACGAGTTAAACTTTTTAATATCCGTTAAATTTTGTTACACTCAGCGCAAATCCTTTTAAGGAGGCTTAGAGAAAAAAGGTCTAATTTAAAAAGCTTGCACCTTTAGTGCAGTTTCAGAAAATTTTATTTAGTTTCGCTGTTTCAAGCATACCTACCTATATTGTTTGAGAACTGTGGAAAAGTATCAACAAAAAGACGTCCCTCCAAACCTCAGAAAGAGCGATATTTCTTAAGATTCATTAAATTATTCACGAGGGAAAAGGAAAAAAATAATGTAAATGAGATCGGAATGTTTAAAAAAACTTGTTGGAAAACACGAGAGATCGCGGCGGAGGCGGTGTGCTGCGGTTGTAGGGACACGGGCACGAATTTTTAATCCATTTCCCGTAGTCGATTAATATTCAAGGCTCGGCCGGTCTGGTTCATCTCCTTCGCCATTATTGCTTGGACGACATCTCCTTCGTGTCTTCGGTGTACTTACGCTTTGATTTCGTACAGGCTAATTACTTTCCTGTTGTGACTGATTGCATTTTTCAGTTGGAAGACTTTTCTTTATCGTCTTTGTTGATTATGCAAATAGTGTATTAGGTACTTTTTATTATATATTAAATTTACACATAGCATATGGCACAAGGGCACATGGCTGAGCTAGGCTATAGTTATATAAATATCTGTAAAGATCACATTTTTCTTTCAATAAATATGTATCCTTTTTATAGTTTATTTTTAGTAAGTGATGTGTTATTACTATGGTATATAAAATATTATTATTTATGGTAATATCCATATTTTGAGAAACGACAATAATTTTTATATAATTCGACATCAAAATTTATAAGTATAAGCAATTATAATTAATAGTTATAAAGACACAATATACTAGCTAGCTAAGTGACAAGTAAATTAAACCAGAAACTATAATTGACCAAACATTGGCCCAATAATTGTCAATGTAACCACAGCCAACCAAAACATGTTGAGATTCGCCAGCACCAATTACACAAACACATAATTCCTGCTTTGCATGTTCAGTTGGAGCAATATTGCCTTAATATATTCAATATCCGGGAAGATGATAATTTACTGACTCGGGTAGAATCCATTATGGATGTTTACTTGACCTACGCTTAGTGCTTACTAAGACAACAGGGGTGACCGCTGCGTACTTATGCGATCTTGGTGAAGAGGGACTGTTCAATATAGAAGCACTTCAAATGATCCTATGGGGTACAGAAGAAAACGGGAAAATTGTTACTTACGCAGTTAAAGTTTTATTATCACAGCCATTAAGGTTGAATTTGCAAGAAATTATAACGAAATTCAAATACTTTAGTCATACTGGTTTCTGACACTTACACTAATATTAGACATTGATATAAAACTACATTATACGGATTTTATTGCGTAATATTAATATAATTAAATTTCCGACGTGTTGGATCCTTTAAAGCATCCATGGTCACGGGTAAACTAAGGTGTTGGAAGTCTTAATATCAAATTTAGTAAAAACTACCCTACATTTTTGGTAGTTATTATTCGATCAGGTCACCCAGAACGAGCTCACCGTATCCTTCGGTCTTGCAGTATTGTACTTGAATTTAGATTTAATTGAATCTATGATGAGGTCCATTGCACCCATTGCTGTAAGGATCCGATATGTTGAAAATTATAAATTTAGTTTGATAGAACACAACATTATAATAAAAAAAGACAATCATTACCTCCATGTTGTTCATTGAACACTGTTTCGAAGTACCTTCAAGCAACACACTAACTACTTTCTATAAGTAATATTTTTCTTGTCTGTCAACGTTTGTCTTATATACAAAAAAAACATGTGCCAGTAACAAAACAAAAAGACGGTAGATAAACAATAAGAAGAAAAACAGAAAGGTGAATATCGGGGCACCGTGAATTTGAATTTGGAATTCAAATCCCGCACATTGACTTTGGCGTCACGCAGGACTGCTGCCAACACGTCGGTACTGTGGGAGAAATGCTATCTCTGAAGTAAAATCCTTCCTAAGATAAGTAAGTGTCTAACGAGAATTTGTTACCTACGTAATATTTTTAAAATGATAATTGTTTTTTTTTAATATTTATTGTTCTGTAATTTGAATCTGATAGTATAGCATCATTATTTATACTTCTTACATAATTCAAAGTACTGATTTTGTGCTATGTGCATTCCAACATTTTGCACAAAGTAGTGTATATTTCTTTTGTGTTTAAAACTTTTGCCGTTATTAATATTACGTAAAGTAGTAAAATAGTTTAGGAAAACTCAATTTTCTTTACGTATAGAACATTTTTTCGATGAGCTCCTATAATACGTTGATGCAGAAATATGTTTATGGCCTTACATGGGATATTTCGAGAGGAAAATCCGGGATAATCTATAAATATCGCCCTCGACACTTCGCCCCGTAGCAAATTCTAAAGTGACAATATTCCGTATTGTATCCGCAATGTGAAAAATGTATGCACACCCCGTGCTTCGCGAGGCACCCGTAATATACGAGCGTGGGGAGTTATTAAAATTATAAACAAATAAAATTATTCAGTGTGCACCCCTTACGAGGTTATTCGTGGCCTGAATTCTTCATGTGTAACGTTTATTGCATATAGAATTTACGATTTACTTGATTTGTATAAATATTTGATTTTAACCTCCGTTTTCTGTCAGAATGAAGTCCTTTATTCAGGACTAGTTGATATGACCTTTTCATCATTATCAATCCATATATTATTATCCCACTGCTGGGCACGGGTGTCCTCTCAGAAAGGGATTAGGCTATAGCCCACCACGCTAGCCTAATACAGGTTGGCAGACTTGACTTCCATCGACAATAGATGAATCCACGAAATCTTTTTTTCCGTTTAAGCGCGTGATAATATACTGCAAAAAGTCTCAAGTGCGCGTCTTAAATTTAAACTCGAGATCTTTGACTTGACATTGCAGTCAAATGCACTTATATACGATATTACCTTTGTAACCAAAATTTATTTAAGTGTCTACAGTGTCATATTTAGACTGAGCACTGCCTCCCAAACGCAATAAATATGAGCCGTTCACTGTAGAAGCATATCCAAAACTTTAGAACATTCATCATCCTAAAATAATCTCTTGACAGCGAATACAAAAATACAATTTCCGTCTTTGCATCTCATGTCGAAGTTTTTCATCTATTGGCATATCGGTAACCCCGTTCCTTTATTTTATATTAAAGCGATAAACATGTCGATTGGTAGAGACACGCGTGGCCGCTCTCCCTTCGTATCTGTACTGAGAATCTGCGTAGATGTTGCAGTCGTACTCTGAATTTGGGTTGATGTTAATATTTTCCGGAGAGACAATACGTTACAAAAATTCTGTAGGAATTTAGTTTTGTTTGTACAGCACAGACATTCTAAAAATGTTTTGTTTCCTAATATTGTCATCGTTTTAAGGTTCTTCTTTGATGTAAAGCAACTCAAATAATATTTTTTTTACGAACATGTTCTGATTTTAGTTTCATTCTTTTCACCCAGCTTATAATTCGTTACTGGGATTAGCTCAAGACTGTATTAAGAAATCGGTTACCTAAAATATTTTTTTTCACCATTACACGTCAAACATTTAATACACGTCACACATATTACCTACTAGCGATAGACGGAACTTCGGGAACAAAAACACAATCTATTACTATTTGCTAGTTGAAAAAAAAAAACCTCTGTCTAAAGCGCTTCGTCCCTGTTATATTAAGTCTAAAAAAGAGGGAACACAAATCAATTTAGTATCAAACATTTTGTACGACAATTTTCTAATGTCTGTATCTGCTATAAGTAAAGTAAGTACTAACAAAACAATGAACAGCTCTTACCATTAGATCACAATTAGACTTTTTCTATATTTGCTCCTTTAGGTTAAATGCTATATAATGCTGAATTATATCGTAACTTCTATCTTTTTTCCAACCAAAACAGTTTTTCTTAACTCAAACTTACATATTATAATATAATATTTAGTTGATCTTCCTGTGCGATTGACGCACGAGACCCATTTGGCCGATTTTCACGCTTGTACTGCAACATAAGTAGGAGCAGAATATGCAAGTCATGAGAAAACGCTTATCATGGGATTTGATAGCGCCTCAGATAGACGGGGATGAATTATGGTGTAACATATTGCCGTGTGATCTGTGACTATTAGTTTTAAGGCTGCGGGATGTTTTCAAAATTAGGTAAGAGATGCGGAATCATTCAGCGATTTAGATTCGTTTATCAAAGGTACATAAGTATTTTTTTAAATTATTTAACGATAACTGTATAAAATTGAGTTCATTATAATTCTTGACAATATGGAATTGAACTAGGTTACTGTTGCTTTTAGATTAGTGGAAGAAGAAATCCGATCCTTAAAATAACTTGTAAGTATGTACCTATATCACTGGTTTTTATATGAATATGAGTATCTATTGAATCTGACATGATGCGATATTATTTCTGAGAATAATAATTATCATATTAACTGCCTCATTCGTTTCATTCGGTAATAAGCATTAATTACTGCTATGCTATAGGTCCAGAGTTAGATTCCCAGGTCGAGAAAAGTGTTATTGGGCTTTTCTATGAAATTCTCAGTGGTAGATTGTAGTTTGGACATGTGCCTGGTTAATGGCAAAAGGCTCGTGACCCCGATTACTTGGGACCTAAACATACCGGCGAACTCTTTGTGTATATTAGTACACCTCTGCCTAACCATGCGGGGAATACATGCGTGATGGTGATAACATTATAATTGTGTTTTCAATCATGGATAAAAAATACTACTCTTTTATTAACCTCTACTGGGAAATTCATCCCTCTTCAATTTCGTGGCTCAAAA
Organism: Subacronicta megacephala; assembly: GCA_958496365.1. Taxonomy (NCBI): domain Eukaryota; kingdom Metazoa; phylum Arthropoda; class Insecta; order Lepidoptera; family Noctuidae; genus Subacronicta; species Subacronicta megacephala. The sequence goes on along the minus strand of OY292520.1, from coordinate 10,758,216 downwards.
AATGTTGCCCGCCTCAAGTGCTGCATTTAAGCTGTACACTATCATCATAAATTATGTGTGGATTGGCCACTCATCCCCTAGGGTTGGCGCTGCGTTGGCCGCTGCAGATGGACAGTCCAACAATGGTGTTAAAAATGAACCCTGCCGATAACTGTCAGCCCTGATGAATCGCCCCGCTGCACCTTTGAAAAGGAGAGTAATCGGTGAGTGAGATATTGGCACGTTTTAGTTTGCAATCAAATGTGTGTGCGTTGCCAAGATTGAGCAGATTAACTGTGACGTGTTGTTGTTGATTTAATGTTGTTTCTGAACTGAATTCGAGTACTAAATCTGAGCCTATTTCGTTAACTATTTTTAAATTAGGCCCAATTAAGGCCCAATTAATTAGGCCCCTCAGTCCCCTTCCTTCTCCTTTTCTCCTTCCCCTCCCTTTTCCTTAAATGGGCTTACGCATCTGCAACTCCTTTTGTTTTGCAGATGTCCATGGGCGACGACGACTACTTACCATAGCTCGCCTGATCGTTTGCCGAGTTATTCCGTGAAAAATAAATAAAAAATATTATAGAGTTTACATAAACCAATAATTTTGCGTACATCTCTTACTTGCTCCGCCAAGTTTACCTGTAATAACATACAACTTAAATTAAATATTCGCAATGAACAATGTACCTTGTAACAGAAGGGTTTTACAGCACCGTTATTAGCAATAACATAACACGGCACATCGCTTCGGTATTTTCTTCAATAGCTGTAGGCCCATAAAGCCACCGTGTTGAACAAGCGATTGTGTGAACAAGCGGCCGCTTGGGACGCCAAACTTCCCAAATTCCCCGTCGGCTTGTCGCGAGCAGAGTTTTACGGCCAAATTAATATGGCAAATTAATGCGTTCTGCTACCGTATAATTTTCGCGTATGGGGTTGTTTCTTGCGACATCCCTAGTCCCACACAAACCGACATATGCGTCACTAGGGTATCTAACAGGGTGGGATTCGTATCATTTTTCCATATGGAAATGATGTAACGAGCGGAGCGCAAGACAACAGTGATATGCTAATTAAAGGAAAACACGCGAAACGTATTCCGTGTTTATTTTCGGTCGACGACGAGATGGAGGAAACGGCAGTTTTTTTAATTGCTCAACAATAAAACGCAGAAATTCCTAATCGTTTTGTTTTGTTTAATTTACGTATAGGCGTATTTACGTATATATATATTAACTTGGGAATTCCTTTCACATAACGTCCAATCGGGGTAAAAATTCATACGTACTACCTACATACATCTGGAGCTGCGGTCTATTTTATCTAGTTTTCTGAGCCCCGCGATCAAATCCTTTCCAGAATTCATGTTCTCCAGTGGTATTTACTACAAGAAAGAGATTAGTCAGTTCCTTAAGAATCTGCTAATTATTTTTTTATATCGGTAAGGCTCGCGTTTGACCCTCACCTGATGTTAAGCGACGATGCGGCCGACAATGTAGCATGTTTGTCTCGAAGAAACAAATGAGTATGATTTGAAGACTCTTAGGTTGTATGAGACCAGAATCACATATTCAGGTAAAAAGTTCCACTCTCTGGCTGTACGAATGAGAAAAGAGGAAAGATTCATTATTTATCATCTTACATTTTCTTCGTCATCAGGCTTGACATGTACGGAAGCAATAACACTTAAACCCTATTTAATTAGAGCAAAAGTTAATAAGTTGCAGTAGAAAGTAACAGGAGTGTATAAGGAAGAAGAACATGTGAGTTTATGAGTGCGATTCGTCACGGCAATTGAGAACGTGGGAGGGTCGCCTGTGTAATGAGAACACCTAGCATTAAGCAACGCAACTTAACGCAAGACATGCAATAAAAAGCCGACACGATTCAGATGTACGTTTAATTGTGAGTTTCTTACAAACACACGTAGAACTTAAGTAGACGATTACGAGAAATACTTGAAGAAATTAGTGAACAAAATATAAAAGTTTCCATAAGATGGCTATTCGTACGGAAAAGGTGTACCTCCTACTTCAATGTCAATCTACTATTCTTTAAATAACGTTAAGTAGAAAATTCTAAATTTATCATACTTTAATCATGGCAACTGGCTACTGATAAGTGAAATAAGTTTCTTGGCAATTTAACCAAGGTAACGTTCTATTGGAGTTTGATCAATATAACTTTTGACTAATGTTGTTTGTGAGCAAACAGAGAATACCTATAGAACACATTACGAATACACGGACGTCGACAATATCAGGAGCAAACAATTAGAGGCAAGTTAGGGGAGAAGGGGGCGCCGATTAAGTTATACACATGCGGGTTAGAGGGTACCCTGACTCAGGAAGATTAAGATTCATCGAAAGGCCCTTACATGGGAACAAACATTGTATTACGAACCGGTGTCTTGCCGATGTTTGCCGAAGGTAGCGGATGTTAATTTAGTATTCACCCTTGCGTTACGTGGCCAATATTAATATTTTGGTAAAATCTCTCCGAATGTCTCCGAAAGACTCATTTCGAAATTGGAATGAAGGTGACGTCTGGATTACGTTTTCTTGTGCGAACTAATTTGCGGTTACAAACAAGGGGAGTTCCCGGGTGGCCGTTAATGGTCCCGGAACGCCTTTGGGCTGTCCACGGTACTTGACCGCCGTCCGGGGACTCCTCACACTATTAAAGTGCTAAGAGGGACATTAGTATACCCCTTGGGGCTGTCATCTGAATAATTTAACGTCTTAATTGTGTTTTGTTTTTGTTGAAATACTCGTAATACTTATGCCTTATTTATTTATCTTATAAACTAAGTTTGGTTTCTCTTTTGACCATTACAAAATAACATTAATTTTCCTACAGGATAGTATAAATTTATCATACGTAGTTTTCAAAAATATAAATAACAACCAATATAAAACAAAAAACAATATAAAACAACCCCAGCAATCAAGGAATATAAGTTGAAAAAATCTTTAGCTGTAACCTAAATTCTTGATTTTGACTGCAAAACGAATTTGTAGAATTTACTTAACCAAATTTTTTTTCCAAATCTCACGGCATCCCAAAAATGGGTTGGGGCCTGATGGTAGTCATTTCGTCGTCGTCTTCTAAATCCTCAAAAATGTAATAACTCAAGGGCAGCCGGTCAGCGATAAGCAAGTTAATCCTTAAGATAAATAGGCCTCGGTCATTGTGTCCGGCTGTCCGGCGGGCGGTGAGCGATGCGATTCTTTTGTCTCCGCCCGCCCGCCGCCGCCCTCCCCGAGACAATGTGAGGAAACTGGGAGGCCAGTCAGCAATCGACAGCGGACGAATATTTGGTATACAGACATAGAAAATGAGAGAAGTGGTGAAAAATTATTGTCTAATTGAAGTTGCAAGAACTGGTGGAAAATCTGCAACATCTTATAAATATAATTATACCAACAAATAATTTTCTTCTGTCCTCTTTGCTTTTCTATCGGATTGTGATAAAACTTTGGTAAGCTATTACTTATCTGCCTGAAAAGGTTTCTGACAATAAAGAAAAAGAAACGCAGGCATTGAAACGCTTTTGCATGCATGCAAGGCACAGATAAAAACATACTAACTATATACATAATTTATTTAATAATAATATTACACATTCTGTTAGTAAGGATATAAAAACTTAAGCCTCTTTTCCACAAAGACTTCAACTCAGTAGCCCAATTCCTAGACAATACAGATATCCTTCCTAAGGATATTAACTGATTGACAGACTTTCCGGGGTTTAAAATATCACAAACTGTATTTTCATATGTTCGTTTGGTACCAGAGACCGACGGCTTACGTGACGGAAAGTTTTAGTGTTAAAAAGCCATGTTCCCTTCTATTCATTTCGAACTCTCTGGTCGGAAGCTATACCCAACGCCTGAATTCTGAATGTCCAGCACATTAACTTCAGACCACAAGGCGCGGGGTCCGAGACAGCCGTGGGTGACTTTATTTTAAATTAATACTACCCTATTGTATCCCTTACACTACTGATGATCCTAATTTATTACAACACTGTACAATATCTATTTTACCTGACGGTATCGTCTTTAATTATAATTTTGCTTTATTTATAATCACTTATTAAATTCAATTTTTATAGCCGACAGATAATGCTTTGAAAATTTTTGGGAAAATCTGTTTTTTGTTTGTACGTGTTATTGCATTTGTTTTATTTCACACATTTTTTTAAATATAACAATTGGTAGGTATTCATTTTCTTCATGATATATTAAGAAAACTTCGCCAAACAAGATCCGTACCGCAAACACAAACGCAATTACGTATGATAATATCAACATAGTAGAAAACTTGTGCGTAACACCATGAAAATCCCCTGTTTTATTTCTTGGGCAGTTTCCAACGATATCGGTAAATCTACTAGGCAAACAGGAATATAGCAGAGATTTGCGAACACCGCACGAGGCTATCGGATAAATTGACCGGTAATAATAAAATGTAAGGGGTAAGAATGTAGATGGCTATTTAGATAATTGTTAGCTGCGTCCGCAGTAGCCGGTAAGCAGTGTATTGGAAAGCTGGGTAGATAGTGGGTGATTTTATTGCCACCCCGAGGTGGTCATTTATGGGAAAACTATCAACGGAACAGAAACGGAATTGATGACAACGCATTTCGTTGTTTCTGTCCTGATGTGAGAAAATGATGGGCGGCTGACAGTTGATTTATTGCAATGAGCTTGTATTACTGCTAGCTGTTTTATCAGAGATATAAAATAGCACTCTTTTACGCCATTACCTAGTTAGCTTTAACATAGTTTCATAATTTTATTGTACCGAGTTACAAAAGTGACTGTTACCGAGTAAAAGTCACAGGTATAGTCATGAATAATTTAATTTTTCTTTCCCAAAAAAATCTTTCCTCAGAAAATCAAAACAGTTATGACTCATGGGGCTAAATTAAATTCTATTCAACTTTATCTATAATTACATGAAAACTTTAGCCTGACGGAAGAATCAAAATACAAATTTTAAACTTTCCTCTACCAAATACAAACGTCGTCCGAAAAAAATTCAATAAAACGCATTGTCGATTTGTTTACACATGTATTCACCCCCAAGCCGTTCAATATAAAACGTTATACGCGGGGATGGGGTGCTAAGCCGAATATTATGAGTCGATGGCCCTAGCAGGTGCCGCTAAACATTCAACTTGCAAATCCAAAGCCAACAGCCATGTCAGTCACGTCTTGAACGACGAAAACTTGCCAAACTATCTGGCTGTCCTGAATTTGTATTTGGAACAAGCAATAAAAGAGCCTTGTTAAGCAAGAATGCAAGTTAGGTCTTAAAAAGGGACAAGGGGAATTTAACGCAAAACGGCTTTGTAATGTAGATTGTAAGCTCTCGACGCTGTCCTAAAGATTTTCTAAGAAAGCAAAAGAATACACAAAGAATAAGTATATAAGGAATTGCTAAGGTAAAGTCAAATTTATAAAATTACCTTTAACAAAAATTAAAATCGCCTTCAATATATTCATCAACAATCATTAAAATCGATCCACAATTGGCCGAGATATCGCGTAACAAACATACAAAAAAAAAACAGACGTATTGAGAACCTCCTTTTGAAGTTGGTTGAAAAGTAAATAAGTACATACTCCCCGCTTATTTCTTGGTCATGCAAAGCAGGTGATTTCAGAATAAGTTGATGCAGACAAATTGAAATTTTGTCGGTTCCCATCTATTGGTCGGACGTACCGCACCCATTTGTACATATGAGCATTTTTTTCCCAAAATTAAGAGACCTGATTTCCTGAAACAAACCTACGTACAGGTTACACGTGGCCTACTACAACTATACTATACTTTTTTTTAACCAAGATAAATAATACAACACAAAATAAACACTGCCGCTTTATTCATTTATTTACGTACGATTTGGCGACAACTACCTACTTTGCAAAAGTTTTTATCTGGATAGGTCGGATAATTTGATTCGGGTCCTATACCTAGATCTCATTCGCACCTTGGACTTCATAGACGTTGCTCAATGATAAGATTAGACATCGTTCCATGCCTTTAAACAATTAAATAACCAAATTCTAAACTGAAAGCTGTCTCTACCTTCTCGCAGATAAGTTAAACAATGACGTTTTACCTTTTATCAAAGGCTGTGTTTGTTGATCTGATTACATTGTCCTCAACCGGGTGGTCAGTTGACCGTCATAATTTGGGTACAGTATGCGTTCATTGGCGCATGAAATATTCGCTGGACGACGAACAGGCGGCGTGGAAAGCGCAAACGGCGAAAATCGCACGTCATTACACCTCTCACCTGCCGTTCTAAATGCATGAAAAATAAACAAACAGGTTTTAAACTTCTTGACCGTATGTATTTTTGGGCGGATGAGTTGTGGAATGGTAGCAAGAATCAGTTTTGTGATGTTGCCAATAATTATAAACGAACGTTTTTATCATTAATTAATGGAATAGTATCTTTAAAAAATAATGTTTTGTTATAAAAAAATTCTTATAATTTCAGAAAGCTTAGTTATTTAACTATATCTATACTAAATCTTAAAGTAGGGTAAAGAATAAAACAATTTATTTTGATAAATTAATAGTTTTTTAAAGTTAAAAATGGGTACTGTAAAATTGAATTTTTCAAGATAATGCGTTGTTGAAGCAAAGAAGCGATAATTATTTTTTAACAAAGACTACTCAACCTATTTTAACATGGCCTCAACCTATTTTAATATAGCCTCAACCTATTTATTATCTCATTAGCCAAGTAAAAAAAAACTGTTCTAAATTTGAAACACACGAAATAAACATTTGAAAAAATTATGCCGCGTACGTGCTCCCATGTCCCATAAAACGGCACCAGGACTTATTTCATATAGTTACGGGCCCATAAAGCATAAAAGGCATTCAAATGTGATGTTATTTTGCCGCCAACACGGGGTAATTTATTTCCGTGCGATTCATAATTTTCTTTTATTCACTTTATGTTGATTTTCCTTGGAGTGTAAGTACTCGGTAACGATAATATTATTTCAACGGCCCCATGCATCACGCCCGGTAAGGGCTCCGATGCTTTATTTCTTTGTTAAGTTTGTTATTATTACTTGTGAGTGTTATGTTATTGTATTGTGTGTAATTAATAAATTGGCTGTCGAGTTATTTTGACTGCATCATCTTGAATGTAGGGTATGCTCAACACTTGAATAGAGAGAAATATGAAAATCAATGTCAGTCGCTGTGCCAAAAAAAAAAAGTAGGTGACTTCGACTGTAAAAAAAATAATGGAAATTAGTTTCAAAGTTGTTTTAAAGTGGTTTCGAAGCATATTTCGTCTGCTAAACAAACTAATAATCGAAATACGAAAGAGTATCTGTCTGTTTGTTTCGTTTTCAAAACCTAAACCGCTGAACAAATTTCGGTCAATTTTCGCGGTTATGGAAAGGACTCTTTGAGCCAAAAAGATAGCCGTCAAAGGATAGATTTCAAAGGTCCGTTCTCTCTCTTTACCAAACCCATGAAAAATATTTCGCATTTTTTATATTAGTTTGGATTCAAAGGTCTGTTGAAATTAATATTTCACCAAATTCTTAACGTCTCAAAAATCATACATAAATAGATACTAAACACAGTTTACAGAAACCGCCTGCCACTTAAGAGGTGCCGAATAAATTTCCAATAATTATATTATCAAAAAAAAACCTCGTAAGTGCCACCTCACCATCGGCAAATTTTTCTCCGGCCTACCTCGGAAGCCCATAATTCCTAATGACATGCAATAACCGTACCCCCAATTTTCGACATAAACCCGCCATAACAATATCGACATCAGCGAAATTTTTCCTCCGGTATTTTTTATTTGAGAATAAGTAACACTTTTCGGTGTAATCAAAATTTTCCGAGGAACCACCCTGTCGTGTCGGTCGGAGAGTGTTTATCGGGCACTCAATTTGATTTTTACCAGCGCACTGATTCCACTTCCACTGAGGAATGCTAAAACGTACGTAAGGAATGCCAATGAGGTGGCGATATCTGATTTATAGTGGATATGATTTTGAAAATATTAGCCTCTTTCTCGCAAATGGGATACCATTAATAATATTCTGTATACAGAGATTTTGGTACGGATGGGAAAATCCTAGAAATTTGTAAGTACCTACTTAGGTAGATAGATAATTTTGTGACCATAAGAAATTTATATTCTACCAGACTATTGCTTTTCGTTATTTTAATATTTGTACTTTTATATATAAATACTTACACACATAATTATTTATATAGCAATAAAAACTGTTTAGTGTTTAACGAAGAAAATCTACAGCAGTAAAAAATGCGAGCAATAAAAGTGGGAATGACGTAGCATCCTTCCCACTTTATGGACAACGGTCAATGAAAATAAAAATATCGGAACACCGCAATCCCTAGAGAATGTTATGAAAAATATCCTCGAAAATCCGACAAATTTGATGCTCATCTAAATAACTGCGGTGCTCGGTGACCACGCTGCTGGAAACATGGTGTATTTAAATTCAGTGCGGTCCGGTCCGCGATGTGATGTTTCAATTGTCACCGCCTATACCTTCCTAATCCAGTTATTGGAGAAGGGTGCGACATTTCTTTTTTATTTTTGATTTTGCAGTATATTCTGGTCGTGTGTCGAGCAATAAAATATGTATACAAATGGTCATGTATATATTAAATATTGATTGATATAAAGAAGTCAGCTCACTTCTGACTTTTCGAAGTCATGTGCATATAAATAGTGTGAAGGAAAATACGTGTGAAGTCGTGGACTAATCCCTCTCATTCTGAAAGAAGACCCGTGCCCAGCAGTGGGACGATACAAATGGTTGATGATGATGATGATAAGGTAGTCAATTCACCAATAAATACGGTTTTATCGGTTCGATAAGGGTCTAAGACATAATACTATAAACCCTAATTATCGCTAAGGTTTGAAGCAGTCGCTTCGAAATTACATTCTTATTAAAGCTATTGTGTTTACTATAAAAAAATACTGTAACGAATAGTAGCAGCCTATAAAAACAATCAAAAACAGGAAACATATTTGCATTATTCCAACTAAGAACATTATAATTCTGTCATTCTACATACCCACAGTCTAACTAAATAAGAGTGCCAACCACGTGTGAGTCGTTTACGCCTAAGTGCACATGTCCGCCAGTGTACCAAATGTTCCGATAAGAAGTAGCTCGATTACACTGCAGGTCACGTTCCGAGAGCGCCGCCTCTCGCGTTTATGACTAATGATAGGCTCACATGCCGCACCTCATACTCCTTTATATTCAAATGACGCTTCCTGACCCTGATTAATGCTGTTTTCTTTACAAACATTTGTTAACGTCTTTAAATTGAGACGGGTGTTATGTGTCGTAACGTGTTTGATGCTTTAGATTTTATAGCTTCGAGAAATATGGAGTTTCCATGGATGCATGATTTCGTTGGACAATATCTCTTTTAATATAGATTTAAAAAAAGTTTGCGTAAAGGTACATATTAACGCACCTACTGAAGATTTTTACGCCTGCGATAAGATATTAGATCTGCAAGAAGCATACTAGCAAGTGGAGGTTATCTTAGAATTTCCTTTCAGAAACATAAGCCAGTTAAAAATCCTACTTATTTTATATGTAACAGGACTTAACAACGTGAAGGTAGGTAGAGGCACCACTTCCTACCATTAGATCTTACTATAAAACAGAAGTTACATTAATAACACGAAATACTATATCAAAGTAGATATGAATAATATAACAAGTTTGATTGAATTAAGTGAATTGCTCCGCTTTAAACAAATATTGGCGCGGTTCTCATTTGTAAGACGTCTGGGTAGCTCGCCTTAGACAAATTAATAACAAGATAAAGAAACTCGACGGGTCTTAATTCATTAATTAACCTAATTGTATTTGCCGTTGCGCCCATTATTATTGTTTGTGCGATATTTTACAGTGTAAAACGATCAGTGCTACCAATTCTGCCAAGCTATTATGAAAATACTGCATAAAAAAATTACTACGATATTTTTTTTGTTATTATTTCTCATACGACATTTAACAATGTGTTTGTTAAATTTAAAAATGAAGGAAAAATTTGGTATGTTGAATGTGTTTATAAAACGTGAGATACATAGGTAAGATGTGACTAATAATTATCGGCTACTTAATTAAAAGTGGTGTTAGTTCGAGTCCAAATCTTAACACGATTTAAATAAATTTTGTGCACCGTATTTAGTTAGTCTGTGGCGCATCATGTGGCCGCCATGAGATTTGTCTGATTGCCGTAGAAAGGGGTCGAATCAAAAAGTTTTCGCAAGAAAAATTTGCTCAATTTAAAGAAAGGGAATAAGCGCCGGATACCAGGCGGTGCCGGAGTTTTGAAAGATTTTTCACTTTCAACGTTAATTGCTACCGAAAGTAAAATAAATCTTTGCTTTTCTTGAGGCTTGTTCCGAACTTAAGCTAATCAATTAATTAAACTGTTGATATTTTACACAAAAAATATTGGCTGTTTCTAAAAACTTTGTGAAAGTTTAACAGAGGGTAAGCCTTAACTTAAGGTAAGCTTAGGTACGCTTTTTAATACATAATAGGTAAATATCGACAAAAAATATTAGTGTTACAATAATGATAGTTTTATAAATTCTATTTGGTCAATTGATTTTCACTATTTAGTCATGCTTTGAGATAGGTACTGGTGCTAGTCTATCACCGTCAACCAAGGCGAGTGAAAATACATTCTACTTCTTTGGCAATGTAGGTTCAGGTAGTACGTACGGCTACACACCAAGCTATATTTCCATTTTAATATGACCTCTCATTGTACGGAAAGCCTAAACAGGGCTAGGCCAACTTATACTAGACTTGAATAGCTTGAAGCCGTGTGTGTACACACAAAAATAAGGAATACATTCAGTTATTTTTTCAATATACAGGTAACGAAACTATAAAGTATAGGTGGGGAGTAAGATAGCTTTTCTGATAATAATTTAGTTACAAAGTTTGTAAATAAAATAGATACAAAATATCTCTCCCCGTGTGCAGATCCATTCGATGCGCAATCGTTACATTTTATCATAGGTGTAATAGAAATATCAAGCGATAGTAAAAAAGTTCGGTTTCACCCGGAACTGTTATTTGCAAAGTTTTTCTTTACGTTATTGTTTGTTTTGATGCATGTCGCTCATAAAAGGATTCAATTATAATTTGTTAGTGATACATGGGTATATTAGGGTATTTTATTGATGGAAAAAATAGATAACCTAAATTGAATGGTATAAATCAAAGATAGCAGACGAGACAACCGTAAAAAAACTGTTTTTTATTTATACTCAAACTTGGAACTCCTACATTTGAAAAGCTAGTCCTCTCAAAACTAGTTGGCTGTATATTTAAAGTTTTAGATAAAGCAGAATTTCTTTGCAAAGAAAATATTAACTTGGGACGTTGGGCAGGTACTCGCTGTCCCCTCTAAGTAGCACAGTTGGAAAAGATCAACATGTTGGCAACACTTCACGGACACTCAATTTAAAAAGTTTTCTCGCTCTTTGTTTTGTCCTGAACAAACTCAATTAAGTGCCCTTTGCCTTTGAAATATTTAATTTTATGTGTGCACGTTCTTTCTAATTTATCAGCACTTTGTTGTAGTTTAACCTAATTTAATGTTACCCACCAAAATAATAGTACCTTCATTATTTACACACACTAATTTATTATCAAAGATTATCTTAGCTAAAGGGGTATTTTAATCAACGTCGACAAGTACCAGGCAATCAGAGCCGAGTGGAAGTGGGTGTTCCGGAATTAGAATTGAATGTAAATGTGCGGGCTTTATCGGGGATTATAGTGTTCGTGTCTGCAAGTGGGAGATAGTTGAGGCCCACCGCTGGCCCGTCCACGGCTTCGTATTAATACATGTTAGGAGCAACCAGAGTACATTGAGCTACCCTGCCCTTCTTTACACCTTCGGAAGTAACGACTTGCAGAGTATTTCGCAGTGTCTTTGGGGGTCTTGTTACGGTGGTGGTTGCTACAGCCTCGAGGCACCCGTATCCTGGAAGTCCTCTTTAACAAATTTTACTGCGTACTAATCCGCCCTTTTCGGTACATGCGGACGGTCCAACCCTAACATGTCTTGTTCCTCAGTTACCAGTTATGAGGTTATTATCCTCATATAAATCTAGGTTATGCGGGGTAGCTTAAGTCGCTTTTGAAAATACAATTAATTTGGATTTACACCTTATTAATGTGTCTGCGGATTGGAAAATAAAACATATTATTTAGTGTGGTTAAGTTCTGTAAATATTGCAGATGTTATGATATGTAATTATAGATTAATCGTTAGTATTCGATAAACCACTTTTGATACCAATAGTCCCAATATTCATCATCCTCTTAGCTTTTTCCCAATTATGTAGGGATTGATCAGTATTTTAGAACCAACTCCCATCAGACTACCACAATTCAAATTCTGGAAACACCGATATTTAAAAGAAAGACTGGTTATGTGTCTTTTTGAGCTTCTTACTTCCACTAACGATTGTATATGTTTCTGTATTATAACAGACCGTTTCTATGTGACGAAAAGCTTTACGTGCTTTCTGAGGCATGGACTAATTTCGATGTGTTAAGAATGATCACCCATCTGCAAACTAACCGTGGCAGGCGTAGCTTAATCTTGCAGATCAGCAGTTGTAACTTATCTACGAGCCCTATTTTCTCTAGTATAAAAGGAGATACCTATAATAATAGGCGAATTCTGAAGTTAAAATTAATTCCATTAATTAAATCACATATTGGAAAACAGTACAACTTAAACTGTCATTACGTAAGATTTGATCGTAAATGGGCATATTACATAAGAAAGCGGATCGCGCCTTACCCAGGACCGACTCCGACTTCCTCTTTGAGTTTATTTCCGCTTTTCTTCTCAGAGTTCGTTAGATAAGAAATGCCGACGCAATATTATGAAAAAAATAAAAACATAGACTTGTAAAAATATTTTATACATCTAAGTTTTTACAGAAAGAAAGATCGTTTACTGCAAATTGATTCAAAAATATTACCTATAGAGACAACTTCAATTAAACGTTATTTTTTACTTTTTGTAAGTGAGCTAGGTAAAAAATTAATAGATGAAAACGGACCCTGGATAAATAGAATGCAGATGGACACCACCAATTTTTAAATAAAAGGACCGTTCAAATGGCTTGAGAAAATTCATAAGGTCGAATAAAGGTAACAGCTAAAATATATACTAATGAATACATTGAATTGAGAACTTTCATCCAATAAGTTCGGTCAAAAATAAATGAAAATAGAAGCATAACTACTTATATTCCTAAGACTATGTACGCTTTTAGTCTAATATTGCAACAAAGACATGAAATTATTTTGCTATACATACAGTTACACAAACCAAAATTAGGAGTGTATAAAATTCATCCATCACCCGCTGGCACCCAAACCGCTTCCTTAGAGCTGTCAATCCGACCAAACCGCGCATTACGCCAAATGGCTCGAGTAACGGGATAGAAGCCACCCGGTAGGGATCGGGAGGAAATAGTAACAGCAGTTAGAGAAACACGCGATCCACGAGCCATGCACAATAAAGCAATGTTACGGCCGGACCCGGGAAATGAGCCTTGTTATTTGAGCATTTACATTATGCTAGTTTACATATTATTATTAGTTATTGCTAGTCAATGTAATGAAGTTATCATAATTATAATAGATATTGCTATTAAACTTTTAAAGGTTGCTTAATAGTCCTTATACAATTTGGGATATCCTAACACAAGCATAAATTCTACTAATAAATATCTCTACTAGTAACTATTGTTTTCTACTTTTAGGTTGAATAAACATTTTTAATATTTCATATATTGACGTAAGTGAGAATCCAGTGTTTTCGAAGGTACACAGTTGTAACTCAAATGAGATCTTTTATGCTACCTATTTATCCATTACTACAATCAGATCCGCATCCTGACAGTCTCGTAACTGTGGTCATATATGGATGGTATTTCTAAATCTTGAAAATAAACTAACGGCCTTACTGGTGTCGGAATGTCAAATTAATAGATAAGAAAATGTAATAATTAAGGCTACGTATTCATCAATGTTGATAAATGGCACGTAAACTCTTCCCGTCTCAGTTGTGCATCTGACATTGGTGCAATTTTAATCATACGACTTTTTTACGTCGAGTATATCTCCCTCGAAAATTTTCAAACAAAACGCAGATACGTCACAGTCGACAAAAATATTCAAACGGGATTCACATTATCGCTGTTTGACTTCACATTAAATCTTAGAACGGGCCATAAATAACGCAAACTTTTATCCTGCTCGAAATAAGCACTCAAAAATGCAAAGAGCAGAACGGTATAGAGCACGTTCACTAAATTTATTTTGTTTCGCACAATTCAAATAACCATAATTCACCGGCGGCGGAACCGACCTAAGCCTACCTAACGATGTAATGAAACACCATTAAGTTTGGAGAAGTAAAGCTTAAGTTTAAGGAAATGCGTATTTACTTTCTTACCTTGTAGATAAAGATGTTACTTTTCGATTTATTGATCAAACGCTCCGCGATAAATGGGAAGTTTAATTTTCGCCTGCTGGCGATATGTTTACGAGTACTTCAGAGATAAGCTTTAGACAATTGTATGGACAAGAATGTTGTATTTTTGAACAGTACGAAGTAATACGAAGACATTTCGATAGAACCGACATATCGACAGGAGAAACAATCCCAAATTAAGTAACAAAGTTATTAAAAAAATAAACAATTAGAAGTTCTTAAGTCCTCTACAGTCATCTAAACACACCTATAGCTTTTATCGATTACTCTTTGTCCTACATCATAAGGCATGCAAGTTCGATCAATGTACCAATCAAGCGTAAACACCTGAAGCAACTTAAACTTACAAGTACGTCTGAAGGAAAGATCTTACGTTTCTCCACTCCACCGTCGCCGCCATCTTGGCGATCGTGAATATAATTAGGTTGTTTGCATTCAACGCGCGCGACCCGTATGAATTTTACCTATTGTCTGACATTGGACCTTTGGAGCTATATCATTTCGCACCTATCCACCCGCCTTGCAAGGGTAGGGTCGGAAACGGGGAAACTGGAAAAAACGCGTTATGAAATTTAAAAAGGGGTACGACAAAACATAATTGTTTCGACGGTTATGAAGAACGGTTACTTTCAAAAAAGATAAAATAACGATATGAGATCCCAAATATCCTGCAGCTATTTTGTAGAAATAAAATAAACAAGAGTAAAATATCCACTTTACCGCTAACTAGCTGTTTCGTACACCCTTGTTTGTAGAGTCTGTACCCATTTGTTCTGAGACAGTCCCTCAACCTTTGTATAAAAATATTAATCCCGCGATGCCGCCTAATAGATATTTATGCATGGTTGGAAGCAATTTCCATGAAGGCTGTCTGGGAAAAACCAGTAGCTACCTACATATTTTATTTAATGAGTGCATCGTTAAGTTAATGAGATGCTGTTTACTACCAATACAATTATCCGCTTCACTAAGTATATTGAGACTGAAAATATTAATCTACGTATCCTAAGCGCAGCCACAGACTTCATAAATAATTGATAGACAAGTCTGGAACAGAGCGTTAATTCCGTCATGTGGAATGCAACGTTCGAGAGAAGTTCGATCAAACCCCGTCAAAATTAAAAAAGTCAAACGGGATTATTACGAGGGCATAGGTTTTAAATATGTAAAGCTGGCACATTAGACAGTCTGGGAGAGCTTGTGAGTCTGTGTGCGTCTAGACGTGGCGGTGAGCCATGAATCTCCATTGAACTGTGGCCCGACCGTGCGATTATTTGATTATGTAAAGAACTGTAATAGTCAAATTGTTTATAGAGAGTTACTTTTTTTTTCTTAGTTGTTCAATAGTGCATAGATAGATACTAAGTTGGTGAGATAGCTGAGAACAGTTACAGGTGAAACAGAACTCGAACTCACAAGATAACCATGAGAGAGAAGCGGCAAAGAATACATTAAAACAAGTGAAGAGCAATTGAGAAAATAACACTGTTTTCATTTCACATCTCTCTCTGCCTTTTTAGAAAAGTCTGTTATACTGAATTCCACCGATGAAGCGTGGGCCAATTGTGTTCCATCTCCACCGTGAAGGAACAAAACCGAAACAGCGTAAATTAAAAACTGTGGAAAAAGGAGCATTCGCAGCAAGAGGCCGGACCCCGACGACACGGACAGGTTATGACAAATATGTGAGCCGATGGCGTTAATGAAAATGAACCTTTTTGAAAAAAATGACGTGAATTCGAGAAGCACGTCCTAATGTTTGTGTGGAGGATCGAGAGGACTTAATCCTAGAGACTTGTTCAATTTTTTAGTTATGCGCTTCGCAATAACATACAATAACTTTGTAAACGTAAGTCTTTTCCTATCGCAACAATTTAGGTCTCTGTTAAAGGATACTTGCAATATTCAAATTCAACTTTTTTACCTTCCACACTTATATTTCTTTTCCCAACAGAAAACTTATAACCATTAATAAAACAAATTTGTTCGATAATCGTAATTTTTATTTATGTTGTTTTTGGATATCACTGTTACTATAGATTTCTTATTCATGAAAATCAAATTGCAACGATCAAGATCACAGCGAACCCGTTATCCGCTGCACCCTTCCCATACCCGTCTAATTTTTCACAAATCGCAAATAGCCGAACAATTTGTACATGAGCATCGGAACTTAGTAGACAAATGGTTTAATTAACCTGATGGTGGCGTGACTGATCACCTTGGATGTGCAAATTTCTACGCAATTAGAAACACTTGCAAATCTCATACCAATTAGGCAGCGGCCCAAAATCGCGCCCTCGTAATTGTTTTTGAATGCGTAACTGTAGTTTGTGTTTCGAGTGATTTATTCTGATTTTAGTACTAATTTGTTTCATTTGGGCTGAATGGATAAAATACGTAGATTATTGCCACGTATACCTACATATTGTCCTCAAAAATTTGAGAAAAGTTCTTATGAATAGTGTCTCAATTTTAATCTAATATTACAATTTGGTTTTTGATCAATAAACTCCAATAGACAAAACGCTTTATTGATTGTATTTCATAATGTTTCCAAATATCTGCTTAACCAATCTTTTAGCGTATTTTCCTTACACAATATTGCAACAAAACGAAAGAAATCACTGGAGACATCCTTTGAATTATTCGCAATTCTGGGACAGACGCGGACGCACGTCGTGCTGAAATCTGCAGCCTTGACAGCTAATTAGGACCTCATTGTTAAACGAATCTTGCGGAAACTTTTTGGATACCAAATAAGCTTCAAAATAATAGTGCACAGGGTTGAGTATCCTTTGGGCGTTATCCAAGATTCATTAATTCCTTTCTTAAATATTTCGAGTGTTGGAAAAATACAATAATTCGTTGTGAATGGCGGCCATTGTATTGAGCCAGTGTCCAGGAAGGATGTTTTGTCGGGGTGTTCTTTTTATTGCCGAATTTGCGTTTTATGGCCTGTCACAAAGGGAGTGTTGAGGGAATGTGACGATTCCATACCCTTGTTGTATCTGTTTTTTTTTATTTATGTTTTAGCTAAACGCGATAGAATTTATCGGTACTTTATTCAGATTATTGATTATTGATTCAGATGTATTCTATTACACAATGTTTAGTTTTAGATTGTCGAAAGATTCCACTTCATTCAAGTATTTAGTTATTTGATTTAAAATATGATAAGTTTATTTTTAATTTTCTTAGTTAATAAGAGAACTCTAATGCTGAATTTCAAACATTTGTTTTCTTCCTTGCAATATTCGTCCCTTTAACAATTATTTCTGGAGCAATCCCTCCCTTGTCTCAATAGCCGGTGTCCAGATGCAAACGACTTTGAAATATGAATGATATTTATAACATCCTACGTATTAGGTATGGTTTATTTGCATTTCGAAAATTCTTTTGTATGGCTTTGTTTAATTGGTGTTAGTTTCTTAGTTAGGAACAATTTTTACTTGTTTGTTCTCTATCAATTGGTAATCTTTATTTTTTCGATTATAATTGAATCATCGTAGCTATCCGATTTTTTTTTATTTATTCTTTCTCAGATATTCTAGCAAGAAGTCACATATACTTTATTTTTCCTCTTCAAAGTCATTGTAAACAACCAAAAAAACAAACAGTAGTGGTCACCGTCATTACCGAAGAGCGGTGGCTCCACTCGTACCGTTTTCACTTTCAATCACACGAATTGTGACCAGGAGCGCATCAACCGCAAGAGTCAATAAAATCGTGGCCCAAACGAGGGCGCATCGCCACGCGGTTGTCAGCCGTCGGACGTGACGCAGCGTCTGACGACGGTCATTTTATTGCTGACCTCCGTCTAAGTCTGCGGTCCTAATCACCGTATCGATACTTTACATTGATTTTATTCAACGTTTTTGGTTACTAGCCACTTTTGTCATCGTATTTTTTTTACATCAACCAATGTACTAAATCGAAATTTGATACATTTTAAAGCATTTGTCACTCTTTCTTTTCCCTTGTACTTCATTTAATAGGCACTGTCCAGTTCCATTATACTTTTCATTTTCATTAAGTGTCCTATTCATAATGGGAAGGATCGCTCCATTACATTAGTCCAAAGATAAACAACAGTTTTGTAGAGGGCAGTTATAATAATCTCTCGTCAAATTTACTTGACCCAAGTGGTCATACGAGGGGGAGTGAAGGATCTCTGTTTGACGTATCGCATTATAACGCAGAAGATTTTTCTTTAAGATTTCAGAAACATACAGATAAAATGCTTTATTGTCCTATAGATCTGTCTCAAAAACGTATGCAATCAATTTTGTGAAACATACCTTCGAAATAATATGCATCAATTTTGATTGTATCATAGTCTCGTATTTTTTTTATATTAAAACGCTGACTAAAGCTTGATTCACTTAATATGGCTTCGTGTGCTGCCTGCCCATTTAAACTTTTCTCCGCAAGCGACCGGTCGGAGCTCGTTACCGGCGGATTATTAAATATTGAAACAGTGTTTGCGAGATGAAAGCTGCTTCCTAGACGACCGGTGCAAATCCTACAACAGAATGAGAACAAAGACTACTTAACTCAACAAAATTTATTTCAATCTACGGTTTTACCCGTGTAAATAATACCGTTTATACGGAGTATGGATACGCTTTAATTTCTAACAACTTGCTCAATATTCGCCGTCACGTACTGTCCATCCAGATACATTAGAAACTGATCCGGAAGTAAACTCTCGTGATTGTCGGATTAGGAACAGAGCGGACGAAAAAGAGATACAAAACAATCTCAATTTCATTTGAATGAACAAACATCAGTTTGAATAACCACATTTATAACGCATACAGACACAGAAGTTAGGAGTCTTTTGAACAATTAGATTCAGAGGATGTAAATTTACTTAATTTTTAGATTTATTCCATGGTGGGATAGAAACCTTCCTATATTTAACTGTAGATGAGTAGGTATATAACCTAATAGGTAAACTAAATGTACATGAAGTTGCTTCAAATATTTTGTTTTGAAAAAATCATAGTCATTTTATAATGTAAGTGACAGCTACGTATCCATAGAAATATATGACAATCGTAAGTAAATCCGTTCGGTTTATCAGCTCCGCAACACCCAGGGGGTGGTTAATTGTGAAAAGAAATCTTTGCTCTTTGTGAGTCGCGTGCCGCGAGGGGATGCTATTGATTTCTTTTGTTTTATGCTGATTGAGACACCTTCGCTATCCGCGATCCGCCACCCTCATTGCACGCCTGACAAAACACTTTATTTTAAAACGAATGAAAAAACTGCAACGGTGAACGGTACTTCATAAACGCAATGAATCGTTTAACATGCCTATTCTTAACTTTGTCATAAGAGATCATTATGAATATTATGAGTATTATAAGAATATAAGGACGTAACAACGATCTAAATTTTAATACCAATATAAAAAATCAACAGAAAAGAAATGTCTCTCCCTCAAATAGTTGCAACACTCGCAAACACATAAATCTTCATCAGAATCCTGACTGGTGACAAGACTGACAAGCCTCAATCAAAGCGTACAAGCGCTATTATAAACACAAAACTTAAAAACAAATATGGACTTAAAACTGACTATGCTATGGTTTAATTTACCAAAATCATCACATGCCATGAATGTGGTAAGCCAATCAGCATTAGTCTCTTCGATGATCGCTTCCAGGCTCATTTATCTCGTGATTGACTGCGACTTAAGAAAAAATTAGATTGCCATTGCCACCTCAACGCGCACGATAACATCGGCGAATTTTTTTCGAGGACTTTGCTAATGGGACTCTGTTTTATCTCAAGCCCCTTAATGCTCTTATGCGGGCGACAATAATAAGATTTTGACACGTTAATGATGAAGATTATTTGGATATTGTCTTCAATAGGACGCTGAAGAAGTAGGACAACTGTTTCTGAACTTGAATGATAAAAATTATCTTTGAATACATCACATGCTTAAAATTATATGCATTATTACCTAAGTATGTAGTTGCAAAATTCCATACATTGCAATTTATTGTTTTTCATTTTCCATCTGCAATTCCAAAATAATTTCAAATCGATAACGAATCAATTTTTCAATTTCTTCTCAAGGTGTCCTCCTAGTAAAAGAGATTCTCAAGGATCCCTCTAGAAGGACCAAGGGTGTGACGTCAGCGGCGACTTTAATTGCGCACCACTTCGTTAACGGGCGACTTGATGGCATTTTTAATGAACACCCGAATTAATGTAGTGGGTGAAATCGAAGATCGAAGTGTGGGTGGCGACGGCGTTGCCAATCTAACGCTGTTTATTTAGGATTGGTCGGCTATTATCTATTCTTGTTGTTGGAGACCGATGCGGCCGTAAAGGGAAATGTATAAATGTGTACTTAAACTGAAAGATAACATTATGCCTAGATAATTGACAATAATAAAGTAAATACAAGAATTATTCACTCTACAAACTTTATATACCAAAAGTTATAGTCTGCCCTTGGCACGTACACTAACATGATCGAAGTCTAGTGCACAGTACTCGCAACCGGCATTTGTGTATGATAACATCCAAGAAAATTGACGAAGCAAAAGAGGTAGGTATTCAAGAATCGTAGCAAGTAGCATGATGCTATATACTTTTCTATCCCTATAGTAAAAATGCGTGGGTGCATATAGATAGTAATTGATTAGATGATCTCTCCAAACCAACGAATCTTCGTTGGACCGTGAAACATGTAAAACTACTTTTGGGATACCTACTAATAAACACAAGCTTCGACGACCTATACGAATAACAGTAATCAATCGAACAAATAAACATTGAAGCTAAACTCCCTAATGAGAAAAATCCACTTTGCAAAGTAAGACATCATAAAATCAATCCGAAATGCCTGTTGTTTTTCCGGTCCTAAATAAATATGCTAAAATAAGAGTTTTTTCAATGACGGCTCAATACCAAACACTTGAGAGGCCGGTGAGGAGAAATCGGAATAAAAAGAATGAGTGGAAGTGGAAGATTGACAGGTGCGTCCTAATAAGTCCGGCGACAGGTGCAAAGAGACGAAATGAGAAAATTTGATTGCCGACTTTATGAATGCAGGCAGTGAATTCAGAGAAATCCATTTTATTCTTAAAATAATTTATGAAAGGTTATTATTGGATTAAATATTAGAAATACGGTTGTAAACCTTTGCAATTTCAAAATCATAAACTGTTCTGTGAATTGACGAAAACTATTGCAACAAATTTTGATTCAATATACATACTATGGGAGAGCAAGATTGGAATTTTTAAAATCAGTACCCTGGCATAATACACAGTGAAAATATCTTGAAATAATTAGTTTGATACAGTAACTACGATGTGTAAGAATATTTTGTTAAAACATTGTCTTCCTCATTTTGGTGTTAACCTCTACAGAAAGCTGACGAACAAAATTTATCAATTAAACAAAATTTTACATAATAATATTCTACTCTCACTAGCAAAGTTAATAGACATTACAATAACCCAGGCCGTCCTCTTTATTCAGTTCCCACTTTACGATTGCAAGTTTACATAGGTTTCCATTATTATTCCCTCACACATACAGATAAAGTTCGCTTTAATCTCGTCATACGGGTATAGACAATGGGTGGGCCAGGGTCCAGTCTATCTAGCCTCGCCACTTATTCCGCTGGCCTAAGCAAATTTCCACCCAACTCTGTTGGTTTTTCGTCGGATTCCTATTTCTTCACTTCTGATTATATTATTCTATACTTTGTGTAAACAATGGCTCGTGGCTTCGTACCCCAACCCTTCCGCACTATTGCCGTTTTCATCCGTGTTAAGCTTTGCAGTATAGAGATGGATTTTACTGTGTTTAATATTTGTTGTGGCTTATTAGCTTAAATATGTTTTATCATAAATTGATTTTACATAGGTGTTTCATAAACTGCAAAAGTGAGTACTGAATGAACACAAAGACACTTTAATTCCATTTAAAGAATCATGATATTTTTTAAGGTGCTCTAGATAAGAGTAGGTTTTATTTATTAAGATAAACGAAATACAAAAATCAACACAACGGTTTATATAAACATTGTAAGTTCAACATCCACAGAGTTTGAGCGAAAAACAAGCACTCTCCTCATCTAACGAGCGTTTTATAAATATTTTTCCGGAGGTCTAACCGCTGTAAAAGGTTTTTGTATACGTTGCTTTTTGGCTCCTTTTGGCAGCTAATCCAATATTGACCACCCCGACAGGCTATAGACTTATGTTTGTGTTACTCATAATAATTCGACGGGCACCGCTCGCCTTTTATTATTCAAAATATCAATTTGCTCGACTTGCTTTCTTTTAGTACGAGCGCTCCATTAATTTTATTATGCATACCCGACTCAGAATTATTAATTATTTGCTTACAACCGAGATGAACTAGGCACGGAAAATATCTTCCCATTTTTGCTACACTTCCCAGCTTTAATATGTTACCCATAAATGAAAGATAAGAATGTTTTAAAATTAAATCTGAATTTTAAAAGGGTGCAGAAGAAACAGTTTCCGTTTTAGACAAAGAGTCATATGCGGTATCTAAATGTTAATCTTTGGTCAGTCGGGCAAAAATTATGTTTTTCGGACTGGGTCGAAAGTTATTGGGCTGGAAACGGACAACCCATGTAAGCTTCATTAAATTAACTTGTATGAATACACAAAATTTAGTAACAGCTCATATTTTAACACACTCCGTTAAAGTGTGTTCATATATTTGTATGAACAAATTATAAACTAAAAATTAATATTTGAATGGGAATTTGGATGAAGTCAAGTGTCTTTAAAATCTTAATGCAGGAACGCTATCAAAGGCTCCGTTTTATTTCGCGTCAATTTCTGCAAAGCGAAATGACTCCAATTTGAATATGTAATGGCGGCTTAAGATAATCGTCCCTGGCTTACACTAATAAAGGCGCTTCAACTTTAAAACGAGAATCGTATCAAAAGAATCGAACAATCGTTCGATTCAGTTCGGGGGGTAGTATAATTTATTCGAGTGTGGACCGCCATTTTGCGGCGGGGCGTTCTCCGCTATCGCGCGCCGGAAGACGCTTTAAGACATTGATGCTGATTCTTTTTTTTATTATGCTCCCTTGGATTCCCTTAAAGACGCTAATATAAAGACGGCCGTATATAAATAAGTCGCCTTTGTGAAGATTCTGAACAGACAGGAAACTGAAAGACCCCTCGATGGAAAACAATCTAAATTACATTTTCACGCAACTTCAAATGTCTTATTAATTACGTACGACTTTTCAATGCTATAAATTTTCTTTTAACGCTTCCTCCTCTAAATCGGCTTAATACACAACGCTGGCTCTGCATACTGATCACTCAATTGTATTGTGCGATAACTCCTGCGACTTCTTCCTTCTTTCTTTGTTCTCATTTACGTCTTCGAATTAGTATAATTCTGAAATTTATATTCAATATCATGTAAGAATATTTCTAAAATGTTATTAAACTTAAAATATGTTTCGAATCCTTCACATAAATAACTGGAATCCATTCCATCTGTTTAAAAACGAACACCCTAGTCAAATAGAAAATACCTGGCAGCTCATGATTTAGTGGGGCCTTTAGACAGCTCGCGATACCGCCGTCATCACCTCCAGAATGACCCCACATCCCTCAAGCTTAGATAATATAGGGGATAGTGTCGCTTATTCCCGGGGGATTTGTCAAACAAATGCGTCGCCGTGTATCGGAAAAAATCGCCGGCTCACTAGTGGCCATTAAGGCTATTTATGGGCGATTCACAGAAGCTTTTTTTATTAATAAAACGTATATTATGCGCGCAAGTGCGTTTTATATCGCGGACCGTCCTTTCTTCGCGAATATTATCGTCCTTCTTCGGACTCTAATAATATCGACTTGGAATAGATAGGCGATATTTCTTTTTGTAAGATCTTTCTATAGTATTTTTGTCTTACCGTGTGGAATTCAATATCGAATATTTTTGTTTATGTTATAGCAGGAAAACAAAGCTGGTTCGTTGTTCAGGTATGGATATCAACGTGTTTACCCCACAGTGGTGCAGCACAAAGTAGTTATGCAAACACAAGATATTGATACGGGAACTTTGTGACAGACAAGAAAAACAAAATTCACATTTATATAAATACGCATCGGTATCAAAGATATTTTGACGTGGAAATATTTTTATGAATGGTTATATATAATGCGTCTAGGGTAAAAATAAACAAATCGCGGCTTTAGAGGTTAGAAACACCAATATGGAAGGATATATGTGTCTGGCGTGGAAATATAAACGAAAACTCTGCTTTAAAAAGTAAGAAACACGAATCATTCCTTGAATCATAACGTAAAGTGCATTTTAATTTAAATTTAATTTCCAGAAGTATTTTATGAAGAAATCAGATTTTAAAACAGCTATAAACAATTTCGAATACATTAAAGTGGGAATCTCAACCCGCTATCACCGGTAATTGTCGGGAATAAAATCATTAATTCCAAACCGAATAACGCATTAAAAGTAACAGCTTGTACGCGGCTTGCCACCATTGCGCTCCCTAGAGGGAAACTCAAAGAAACTTATACAGTTCCAAATACAACAAATAAACCGTTAAAATAATACATAAAATATGGAAAGTTAATATTAGTCATTTCAAAATATGAAATATTGAATGCGATAATGTTTTTGACCTCAATATATGCATCAAATAATTGATGATGTGACAGCTTTTGGTGCCATTTATTGAATACAATTGTAGAAATAACAAAGAAGCATAACAACGGCAAATATATAAATGAGAATATCAATCTTAAATAAATTTTAATGATATAGGCTTTTCCGAAATTCTAGCAAATGAACCACTTAAAGTAAATCGAAAAGGTAACAACACAGATTAATCCGACCCCTCTGCACATAACAGTACTAATTCGGAAGGCGTACCTCGTAGCCATATTCTTATAAATTAATTACTTGTAATCTACTCATGAAACGGGACTTACAGAAATGAAGTTACAACGTGGCGTAATACCGGCAGGCCGTCGGGCTCAAGGGTTCGGAACGACTTAATGTCGCAGCGAGAGAATGAGTCTGAATTAGAAATGAACCCTGTTCCAAGTACCTGGTTAATAAGGCACACATGTCGCGTTTCGAACGCTACTTTGTCATAATTTGTGTAAGAATTGAGACGTCTTTGTCTGAGATGTAAAAGTTTAATAGTGTCTTTATGTCAGGTAGCAAAACAATGTACTCAAATTAATTGGGTTCTGGGATTTCTAATAAATGTTCTAATCTATGTTATGGAATACTTTTTAATTTTCGTATTGGTTAAACTAGTTTAGTAGTTGTAAGTACACTAATGATCTCTTATTTGAACAAATCAGAATCAAAAATTAAGACACTCCTTTATATTTTACGAACAATTGCGTAAAATAAAACACATACGGCAAAGCGACAATTTTCATATTACACAGACAAGTCACCAACTATTACATAAAAGCGCCGAGGCGAACAGAACTGACACATTGTAAAAAGTACTTTTAATTTTTCGCCGCGGCAGACTCATCTGAATGCCTAGGGGAGTTACCCGAGGTGTCCCCATGATCGCGTCTTATCCACTACGCAAACATTCTTTACAAGGGCTTCACTCATTCTATTCACTCCTCTGGAGGTTATCTTTTATTATTTCTCTCGACATCCTCTTTTTATTGCCTCCCATATTGACTTTTTATACCGCTCACGAATAAATACATTTTGATTTACGCTTGCGTAGACACTATTTTATGCAGACGGTGAATTAGTACGCTTGAGGTGTCAAATGTAACAATTACTTTTATTCCTCAAAATGGACTTGATTTTGCAAGAATCGATCTTTACAATCCTGGATTTTTCTTTACAATCTCCAAGAGGTAACCACGGATATTTGTAGAGAATAAAATGTGTTGCCAGTAAGCTCTTGAACAAACATTGAGGGATTGCGAAGTTTTCGGAGAGGCGAGAAAAACAAAGATAAATCCAACTTAAAGCTAAAGACAAGTGAGTATCTAAGATTTGTGGATCCGCACCGCATTTCCCGACTTCTGATTTCAACTAATTATAATAGGGTTTAATGTTCTGTGATGTCGTTTATTAAACATTCTTCTTTCCGTATTAATGGTACCTAAATACTTTTATTCGTTTTATACATTTAATGTTCTGATTCTTTTATAGCTTCAATTCTAAATTATTTTCAATAACCGTTTTGCTTTTCAATAAAATCAACATAGAAATAAGTAAAGACCAAAATAGATATAATTCTAAATCTTAGTAAAACAATTTGAGTTGGAACTTACCTTTGCCATTATTTTCTTCATAATCGTCTCTTTGTTACCTTTCCCTTGATTTTCGATTTCCAAGTCTCACGACATCAAGCCTCCCAAGGGAACGATTAAACATGTAAAAGTAACAGGATAACAAAGTATCTGGGAGTCTCGTCGGAGGTCGGCCATTTAGCACGTACCAAGAATTGCAGTAACACGTTTGCAAGAACTTAACGACCGGAGAAATAGATGTCGTTTAACGTTTGCTAAACCGATCAGTTTTCTTCCTTGTTTGTGTGAAGACATTTAAGTTCAACAAGGCATTGGGGCTAGCTAAAAAAAAAGTCCAGAAAACACGCGGGCGAAGCCGGGGGCGGAAAGCGGGTCATTTGTAAAATAAAGTTTATAATATTATGTTCATTTAATCAGAAATAAATAAGAGCAGGACGGTAGCTAACCGTAATTAGATGACCTCATCAAGTTTTATACTAGAATTTTACACTATGATTAACACAAATGACCCGGGCTAACACGACCATTTTATAAGAATCACATAAGAACATATCTAAGCAGCTTCTACATCTCCATCAATATTCTAAATAATGAATTAGGTTGCAAAATTTAAAACTTTTCATAATTTGATAATACAATTTATATGATGTCTTCATATATCGTTGTCGCTTGCGAGTAACAGCATAATGAGACGTATATATGTCGAAGTTTCAACATTTTGGCGTCTGGCCAAACAAATCAATTGTTTCAAATAACATTACACTTTGTTTTGCTTTTCTCCTTGTATTTTACTTTTCTCTAATGCAAAATATTCTCCGTTTATTCCCCAAAATGATTACTCAGTTTATCAAAAAAGAATAATGACAAACTTACGACCATAATTACTTCTTTTTAATGAATTAACGACTTTTGTTTGCGAACAGCGATTAAAATAATTAAAAGTATCATTATAAGTGCCATCAATTCGATCTCAAAGGAGACATTAATGTTTTTACGGGTTGCTCTGTCATAATAATTAATAACTATACCGTCCACAACAGTTGTAAAATGAGCTTTATGGCAATAACTATTTTAAGATTCAATATTAAGAACATTACTTACTTACGTTTGAGTCGATGCTTAATTTTCTTTCTAAGTGTTGGTGCACACATCTATATTAATACTTATGTGTATCTCTGTTCTAAATATATGGTTGAATAAGACGGAATTTTAGTACAGTACGTGGTGGATAAACTGTATGTATAGCATTGATACACTAAAATCTTCTAAGATAAAGATAGGTATAGACAAGTTTTTGATTAAATGTATTTAGTCTATATGGAATAACTCGACAAACGAGCAGGCTGGGCATTATCGATAACGAAGTTAGATATCAGAAATGTATGGATTTGACATAATTTCATCACGTATGTCACGTGATGATAATGAAGAAGTGACATTGTCTAGACCCCCTGATGCTAAGTAGTCATCGCCACCCATGGACATCATCAAAAGCAAAGGAGTTGCAGATGCCTTGCCGAACCTATTTAAGGAAAAGGGAGGAGAGGGAGAAAAGGAGAAGGAACGGGACGGAGGGAGGAATTGGGCGAGATGGCTATAAGAGCATAATAAGATCAAAGAAAAACATGGAAGATTGTGTGAATGATCTTAACTAATATTATAAAGAGGAAACATTTGTGTTTTTGTATGTATGTTTGTAATGTTTTCACACAAAAACTACTGGACCGATTTCCAAAATTCTTTCGCCATTAGAAAGCATCATCTTCACTGAGTGATATAGGCTGTATTACATTTTCAAAAAAATAATGATCACTAATAAAAATGCAATAATATAACCCAAGGTGTGAAAACGCGGGTGAAGCTGCGGGCGGAAAGCTAGTATCTAATATGGTTAAACGGAAGTAAATTAAGTGAAAGAGATAAGTGCTGATCGAAATGTACCTATGCGAAAAAATAAGTTAGGTGCTGCCTCCAAGTATATTAGAATAAGAACTAATGATGATAAAAAAGTATTACATACATGTGGGTCGCACGTTACTATAGGCCGACCGTTTAACTCGCGTATCGCCTGCGCGGTAAGAAGGGAGCGGGGGCGCGAAAATAAATACTTAAAAAAGATACTTATTATTTTATTCTTTACCAACAATGTCTATCTCGAGATAAATCTTTGGATTATTGACTCCGTGTGTAGCGTTACCCGCTCCCTTCTTACCGCGCAGGCGATACGCGAGTTAAACGGTCGGCCTATAGTATTCTTCTTAGCCCCTCGTACCTACTAAACTAAATGCTTGTATTACGAGTGGGTTCACGCCGGTAGTGCAATGGGTCGGTTCGAACCGGCAACCACATGATCGCAAGTCCGACGCCCTAGCCATTAGGCTACCGCCGCGATATGAAAATAGGAATACCTACACAATGAAAAAAAAATCTAAATTTTTACAAAGATACAATTTTGCAATTACTTTGCTAAGATATTCGCCAAGTTGTTCTTAGGCGTTCTTATTGCAACAATAATTGTCAAGTGCGGCATTTTCATCCGACTTTTAATTGATCCTGGAGGGCGAGTGAGCAGATAAAACTCGGATATCTAAACTTTCTCTATTACAGTTTAAGAAAACCGCCTGCGCAGTTTTGTTTGGCCGATAACAAAATTTTCATTGCGTTCTCCCGCGCACTGTGACGCATAATAGCGGGTAATGACTTTAGAATTATTGTTGTTCTGTAATTATTTTGTAAAGTGAAATGTTTTATTTATGGAATAATTATATTTTCTTATAGTGCAACAGGAGATTTTAAAATTTCAGAAATCATGACAGTTTTAAACTGTTAAAAATAGGGACTAACATTTAGTAGATACGAAATATTTAGATAAAAATGAATGAAAAAATATTTATTTGGACACACATTCCGAGACGCACAACACAGGCATGAAACTTATAATAAATTATTATTATTAAATTTAAACTATGAAAGGCCCCTCTCCAGTAAGGTGTTCCAAGTAGGTATTTAGTAAAACTATATTATACAAAATTCACGGATCATATCTAGATTGTAGATCATTTTAAACCACGCGCCGTCTCTTGATACAAGCATCTTTCCCTAGATATTATAGCAATACGCTTCAATAACATAAAAAGTCATATTCTGAAAACCTTCCCGCCATAGTCCCAAAATAAAAAAGTAACTATAGAATTTACAATAAACCGTTTAGTGTAAAAGTGTTATAACAACAAACTTCCATATTTTATTATGATCGTTATCGTAAAGGCCCCCCGAATCCCGCCATTTAAAAGTTGCGCGTCTATCCGTGGAACCCCTTGCAACCCGTTTGGAAGATTTCATTATAAAATTAAACTAAAACTAAAACTTAACGCTATAAATCGCTTGTAACTTTGTTTTGCTTCTTCAGATATCGAAATGAAATAGATCTTAGGTACAAATTATAAATGACGAAAAAAGATTTGATCACAAAAATATACATGCGAGGGTAAACTTAGTCTTTCTATATTGATATTTATGGAGAAGTCTAATTTGTAAGCATTCTTATTACTAGGTATAGAGAACTAAATACGATTGAAATCATTAAAATAAAATAATAATTAGGTACGCACGGCAACACATCAAGTTATATAAATCCAGTATAGGCAGGCCTTGAATTGGATTTGTATAGCTTGATGTGTAGCCGTGTGTACAAAATAATAAAATGATATAATTTACTGTAAGAACGTAATTGACTCACATACTATTAGTAAATTAATACTAGATGCACATTTAACCTGTTTTTTTTAATTTGGATAACGATGCTTACTAACTTAATGGTGCTAAATATTTGAACAAAGATAATTTGAGGCAGAAAAATAACCCAAGCTAATTTCAATTATAATTATATTATATGTCTTTGGAAAAACACTTCGAACATCAAATGAAGTAAATCACCTTTATGCCAATCAGAGGAAAAATCGGAGAGTAATCACAAATACATCGAAGCAGAAGTTCGATCCCCTTACCGTCGAAACGTAAACACATAAATTAGCAGGGAACTCCTTTTAATTGTCTACCAGCTATACCTTAACGAGCAAATTACATGCTGTTGTTATTTATTTGTTTTCCAACGGAAAGTAATAGGGAAAGAATACGTGAACTCCTGTATGTTAAGAAAACTTCCTGTTCTTATTTTACTTCATTCTTCGGAAAATCATTATTATGTCGAGCTAGGCAGCGATATTTTTTTTAAATTCCATAGGCTCAGTCGAGTGAATTGGAATCCAATTAAAAGAATAACTGAGCAGTAGCGTTGAATGCACGGGACTAATCGTTTTCTATTGTTCTTGGGACCACTATCTGGCAGCCTTTTGTCATTGGCCCCCGGTAACGAACTAAAGCTGGACATTTAATAAAACACGAGATCGGCAAACAGAGTGTGCGCATATGGAAAGGGCCGGACCATGGATATGTCTAAATTTAAGGCCCTTAAAATTTTCGAGACCGCCCAAAAGGCATGGTAAAAGGGTTAAAATAAGCTTTATTTCCACGTCCCGTGAAAATCGCCTTTCGGTTCCGTAGATAGTGGAACTACAAAACACAAACGTTGACCGGAGAGCGTTCGGCGTGAACGTGACAATGACGGCTAAGCCGCGGCACGCAAGGAACGTTTTACTCCTTTTGTATCCAACGTATTCGGCAACACACACTGCCGCTTTCTGACGACGTTATTTTTTAATCAAATATATCCGTGGAGCGGGTGACGGACGATAGGGTCGCAGCGACAATGAAAAACTAAAAGGAAAAAGTAGCACTCTTTTAAGCAAATAGAGGCGAGACCAAGTTGATTGGTTTTGTTAGCGAGCCTGTTGATTGGCACGGGCGTAAACAATACGCTTCCAATGTTTAAGTTTCAAACGACAATTGAGACTTCTTTTAAGCAAATAGTGACTAGACAGACGTGTTGATTGGTTTTGTTAGTGAACTTTTCTATTGAGAGTAACCATTAAGCGTTGTTGATGTTGATGTTAGCAAGTTTATTGGACTAGAGTTTTGACAATGTTTTCAGCCCTAACAATGCTTTTGAATTGTGTCCGCTTCAACGATGCTTCAAAGTTTTTTCGAATCTATTTTGCTGTTGACATGTGATCCACTATCGCTTGTTGGCATAAGACAACCAAATAGCTGTTAAAAAATGTGAATGTAATGCTAGCTGAAACCAGAAGTGGGTTTATGCGGGACAGTGCAGTTGGATATTTGTGAAAATTTCCAGAGATCATAAATTCTTGGTTATATTATTCACGGCGAGTAACCGGGCGGTTATAAATCAGGACTCCTCAGCCGCTATCAGCCCGAGCTTCCATTAGTGACCTCGTCCGCCCGTGAAAAGTGCCAACTTTACTTTTATCCAACCGCTTTTTTATATTATTTACGTTAAAATGGTATTTATATTAAACTCATTGTAGAATCATACAAAAACGCAATGAAACAAACTGTTCATATCTTTTTGTATTTTTAAGGCATTTTCCATGCAAATATTATTAAGTTATTATGACGTCACCTCAAAGACGTAAATAAAAAAAATGTGAAGGCAAATTTCGACCTGGCGGGTGGGACTCGCGGTGGCTTAGCGGTCAATGCGTCTGGTGTACCTAACCAGAAGACGCAGGTTTGAATCTCTCCCGCAGTCGTATTTTTCCTTCACTAAAATAACAAACTCTTCATTTTATCATTAGGTATCTATTTCAAAATAATTTTCATTAAATAATCAAGTCTATAATCATATAACCATTTATTGCTACAACTACTTAGCGATTGCGTACCTACCTCAATTTCCTTCCAGCACCCAATAGGAAATTGTAAGAAGAAAAAGTACCTGTTTCCTGGGCAAGCCCCTACTTTCTACAAGAGAAATGTGTGTTTCTAAAACCTTAGAATTAAAACGTTAGCGGTTGAATTAATAGGGGTTTTAATATTATCCGTAGATTATTTTTGTATCAAAATTATGCACACTCGAGTGGGTGGCCAGACTTGAATAAATTTATAACGGACGAGAATTTCGGGACGCTCATTACCGCGTATTTATGTGAGCAGATAAAAATATTAGGGACACATTTTAATCGAAAACGGATGAATAGGGTGTGGGAAGCGCCCTAGTGTTGCGCGCCTCTGTTTGTTACGAAAAAGTGTTGTTCCCTTATGGATGACAGTTTGTATATTTTTAATTAAATTAAAAGTTTCAGGCAAAAGCTTTTGCGTGGTAATAACTTTAAATGTGGAAAAACGGACTGATATATAACTAAATCATAATTTCTAAAATCAGCTTTAAGCGTGAACATTTATAAGAGTGTTAAATTGAACTCATAGCAAAAGAACTCTTTGAGACAAAAGGTATGTTTATGTAATTTTTCAGAAGACAATCTATCTTGACAATTCGTGAAATCATAACTAACTGACACACGGAATAACTCGTATTTTATAATATTAGTTTACCTAGATTATTCTCAGTAATTCTCTCATTATTTTTACCAATATACATATATGTTTTTTTATTTCCTTTCTATGTGGCAAATTTCCCGTTTTCATCCTCACAGTATGCAAACCTTCCATCACAACCAAACTTCTTTCATCGCACTTTTTCGCACAGATAATGAATAACAAGTGACATTTATCAAAGCCCACATAAAGTCAAACCGGTGTTCAGGACAGTTTTAAACGCCAAAATTAATTTCCTTTAAGAAGTTGTAACTCTCCAAGTGGGGATAATGCGATGATATATAAAAAAAGGCCCCGGTGAGCCAGGGCCCCTAATAAATTATACCCTCGATAACAATGGGATTTTTTTGCCGGCCCTTTGTTGCAACTTTTGATATCACCTGAACGTAGGTCTGTACAAAAACAAAAAAAAATAGGATAAAATTTTGAAATATTTTTGGTGGAAAATATGCTGTAAAATAAAATTAGAACGTAACATTACATGAACTACTGAACTTGTCATTTACAAATATGAATATATGTTAGTAATTGTAGCTGAGCAAAATTGTTAACAAAAAAATGTGAACTTATCATTTTTATTTGCTTGCATGAGATTCAGTGACCCCGCGGTAAAACAAATAGCCTACGTTAATATGGAATAATGAACATTTCTAATTGTGAAATATTTAATAAAATCGGTTTTGTAGTTCCAGAATTTATTGATAAGGAACAAACAAAATAATCTTTCCTCTTTATAATAATAGTAAAAATATAGACACTTGCGATTACCTATATATTGCATATTACATAATAAAATTGCTTCATTTGTAAGAATTACTCATCTTTAAACAGTAATACTTTATCAATATTTAATTAAATAGGATACGCAATGAAATCGATACAATAAAAATAAAAATACCTAAGTATCTCAAAGTATGTACTTTCAGAATCAGATCTCAATATTTAAAATCACTTGTTATATTTTTTTGTAAAATATCTATGTCATTTGTCAAAAAGATTATGAGAAACAGAGGTAGTGCAATAGCCACTTCCTTCAATATACCGCTTGAGCACTTTTTGTGCCGAACTATAAAAAATAAAGCCCTAATATCGTTAAATGTTCCTTTGGGGAGTGACTGGACAAACGCGCAAAATTCAGACGTCATCAGGGCTGTCAAAAGTCGTAGCTGAAAATGTATGACACCGATCTACAAATAAATATGCTAACATCTAAAATTCTTAAGTTTTGATGACGTGTGTTTTTTCTTCATTATTTTCATAAATGGATTTTCAGGTTACTCATTATGCTGTCATCATATTTAATTACTCTATTTTCTTACTAGGTATACATTTGCTTATTTTTTATTATTTTTAGCATTAAATATTGCGAAATTTTCACAAAGAACTGAATTTTCTAATTAAAGAAAATTTCTAGTGAAAGAAAAATTCGATCTCAGGCAGGGTTTGAACCTGCGTCTCTCTGGTTAAGTACACCAGATGCTTTGCCAACTAAGCTACCGAGACCACTGCCTGTGATGTCGAATTTCTCTTCCACATTCTACGTCTTGAGGTGACGTGAGCACCATCTATTGGAGACATTACTATGTCTTCCAACCAACACGACTGCCTTTACAGGTAGTTCAATGTCGAACGATGTTGCCTAACCGTATAATGCTTATTTTTTAGCATTAAATATTGCGAAATTTTCACAAAGAACTGAATTTTCTAATTAAAGAAAATTTCTAGTGAAAGAAAAATTCGATCTCAGGCAGGGTTTGAACCTGCGTCTCTCTGGTTAAGTACACCAGACGCTTTGCCAACTAAGCTACCGAGACCACTGCCTGTGATGTCGAATTTCTCTTCCACATTCTACGTCTTGAGGTGACGTCAGCACCATCTATTGGAGACATTACTATGTCTTCCAACCAACACGACTGCCTTTACAGGTAGTTCAATGTCGAACGATGTTGCCTAACCGTATTATGCTTATTTTTTATTATTTTTTAGCATTAAATATTGCGAAATTTTCTGATGGTGCTGACGTCACCTCAAGACGTAGAATGTGGAAGAGAAATTCGACATCACAGGCAGTGGTCTCGGTAGCTTAGTTGGCAAAGCGTCTGGTGTACTTAACCAGAGAGACGCAGGTTCAAACCCTGCCTGAGATCGAATTTATCTTTCACTAGAAATTTTCTTTAATTAGAAAATTCAGTTCTTTGTGAAAATTTCGCAATATTTAATGCTAAAAAATAATAAAAAATAAGCATAATACGGTTAGGCAACATCGTTCGACATTGAACTACCTGTAAAGGCCGTCGTGTTGGTTGAAAGACATAGTAATGTCTCCAATAGATGGTGCTGACGTCACCTCAAGACGTAGAATGTGGAAGAGAAATTCGACATCACAGGCAGTGGTCTCGGTAGCTTAGTTGGCAAAGCGTCTGGTGTACTTAACCAGAGAGACGCAGGTTCAAACCCTGCCTGAGATCGAATTTTTCTTTCACTAGAAATTTTCTTTAATTAGAAAATTCAGTTCTTTGTGAAAATTTCGCAATATTTAATGCTAAAAAATAAGCATAATACGGTTAGGCAACATCGTTCGACATTGAACTACCTGTAAAGGCAGTCGTGTTGGTTGAAAGACATAGTAATGTCTCCAATAGATGGTGCTGACGTCACCTCAAGACGTAGAATGTGGAAGAGAAATTCGACATCACAGGCAGTGGTCTCGGTAGCTTAGTTGGCAAAGCGTCTGGTGTACTTAACCAGAGAGACGCAGGTTCAAACCCTGCCTGAGATCGAATTTTTCTTTCACTAGAAATTTTCTTTAATTAGAAAATTCAGTTCTTAGGTATACATTTGTTGTAGTTCATTTTAAAAGCAGCTTTGTTAAGCTAGTCGTGCTTTCAAAAACGCTTCGACCTCTCATATTGTATTGTAGTTGCTTATAATGAACTTGGATGCCACAATTGTGTGGCATTTCAAAACTGGAACTGTCCACTACGGGATGTAGTGACAACCCTAAACAATCGAATGGGCAAATGTGGACAATTTATATAGCAATAATCCGCACGGACATTACAGCGGCGGCGAAGTCGTAGCCGAGGCGAATGCCGATATTATCGGAGGTAAAAACCGTTGCTAGTTTGAGGACAAAAAACGAGCACTCATTTATCGGCCGCTCGCCACTTTGCCGACAGGCCATCTCGCCTCAAGCCACCCTCTCTAAAACGCTATACATTACTCGCCAACGCTTGAGGGCTTATGGCCTCGATTATATTTCCTTCTTTAAGTACTGATGAGTTTTTCTTGTTTATAAACTGGATCAGAGTGTCGTAACTGAAGGTATAATTGGCTCAGTAATTCGTAGTTCCTATGTGTGTTTGATCCCTATACAGAATATAATATGTGCTAAGTCGATAGATTTTCTTTGAGGTTCGGTTACATCCAGTGCGAGGCAACATTTATACTAATAAACAAACCTATGTTGTATTGCCAATACGAATGTCAAATTTGAAAATCGAAAACAGTTATAAAAGACAACGAATACGAACACAGAACACCATTCAAAATCTTATTTATTCGGCAGATTTTGTTTGTCACATGCGTATACGCCGCTGCACCGTCGCATTGTGATGTAATTGAAAAATCGCTACTACGAACTACCGACGGGCGAGGAATTTATTATTCAGATGACAATCACGTGAATTTCCAAAAAACGAAGCGAATCGTACGCCTGTTGTTTCACGACGATGTGACATATAAAAAATTCATCGACTTAATCGCAACGGCGACCAAACAAACGACGATTCGATGAATTGAAAAAGTTAACGATCGACAAATAGTTGGCAATTTGTAGAGCTTGTTTGCGAAAACAATCGTTTACTTCAGTAAAAAGGTAATGACAAATAAATGGTCATTATCTATTAAGGGGTGGTTTTTCAGCATAACAGTCTTTCCCTCTTTTTCACGATTTTCATGAAGGATCGTCACGGAGATATTCCTAAAGAGTTCAGCATAGGTACACATATAATAACACTATGGTAAAGGCATATGATTGATACATAGGTTCCATATTTGGGGCAAGCCGGTGCACAAATCCAAACTCAGAGCTGCTACTCTGAATTTCATTTGAAAATGAATTTTACCCGGTTGGCAATAGGCTGGCCTCCTAAAACATAGGACTGTTGACTGTGACTTACATGTGGATTTACATTAGTACAGCTCTGCCTAATCCTTCGAGGAATACAGGCGTGCTGTTATGTAAATCAAATTACAATCAAACAAAAAAGATGATACTCTGAACCTTCCAAAATTGTTTTTCTTCAGAAGCAGCATATGCGGGCTTAGGAAGTGCATCCATGCCCCCTTGGTGTGGGGGAGAAATGGCTGACTCATCAAAACAATAAACAAAGTATCGGAGCCCTATTTTATTATGTTATTATGCACGCCGCCCTATGATTTAAGATTGCATAGATTTCCGCGATGACAGCTAAGTAGGCTGTGTTTTTCTACGAGAAATAATAACTAGCCTCAATTTTTTTTTTAAATACCCTATGAAGCCAAGATGAGGAAAATGAGAATGAAATGATAGGTTCAATCGTTACTTATTCTATAATTATAATCGTTACGTATATTTAAAATGTAATTTCAATTCTAAATTATTATACAATAAATAATCTTGTTTTAGCGGGACATAAATTATTTTGATGTTGCAAACGAAGCTATTGTCTTTTGGTAAGCGTGAATTATTGGTATTTTTAAGGAAAAGTAATTAAGGTTTCAAGCAGGTATAAAAAATATTTGCGCCGAATCATTTCATTATGCAGATACTAGGTGGACTATGGCACCGCTTTATTTACAGGAAAAGTAACAGTAGAGTTTCCACCGCTTGCTCATACGCATCCTTCTCGGCCAATAGCCATCCTCCGCACTCGATCACTTGCTCAAAATTTTCTTTGCTATAATGTAGAAGTAAATATTTTAATTAATCTCATGTAGTTATTCAACTTCACCCTGTCTATGTATATAAAACATAAGTTTTCAACAAGTTCTGAATATAATTATTGTGACACCGGAAAATTTTGAATATCCTTAGTTAGATGATGAATCCGACGATATTTTAAACCGTTGAAATATTGTGAACAGACAAGGAAATTACCTAAAATAAAAACGCAGTAAGTCTTCGATAGTTTTCACTCTAACGGCCGGCCATCAATATTTTTCAAAAAAAGAAATATTTTTCTCACCATTATCCGTATAAAACTGTTTACGGTTAAATACTGTTTTTCTCCGCACGAGATACCCAAGAGATTATCAATCAAGGAGCATTTCCTAGTACAAATTTATCACGAGGTTCTTATTGTGACGCCGGATAACACAATATCCACCGGATATCCGGAGGGGAGGCTCAACATCATATTTTTATTATCATTATGTCAAGAAAAAATTAAGCGTTGTCCTTAGTATGGAATTGGCCTGGCGACTAAAACGTATAAAACTTATCGTGAAGATCTTGAATAATATAAAGGGAATAAGTGGTAAGTAAGATAATTATGTTACTAAGTATTTCTCTAAACAAATATTATAAAGAGTAAAGGTTTGTTTGTAATCGATTAACTCTGAAACAAGACAACCGACTTCTATAATTCTAAGAAAGCTACATAATTCTACATTAAAGCTTTTATCCTATAGGATAACCGGGATCCTATGCATATAGCTGAAGCAATAAATATGTAATTTATAACACATTCCAAAATTTTAAAAAGAAATGAAATTATATCTTGGGCTTTCTGATGCTTTAAAAATTATGGAAAAGTTGAATTATAAATATTGAATTTATTTAATTGATAAGTAAATAGCCTGCCAAATGTCAGAATATCAGCGCTGCAGCTTGATATAGATGAGCTGCAGCGCTGATGTCAGAATGGGTCCCTATCTCAGTACTATTGCTGAGATAGGGACCCATTCTGACAACGCAGAAGTGAATTTTTGATAAGTTCAATTTATTGTTTTGTATTCTGTATTGTGTTTGACTGCCAGAATAAACTACCTCTCTTTCTTTCTTTCTAATAAATAAACCAATAGGATGAAAAGCAATTTCCAGTTTGAATACTAGAAAAAGGAAGAAAGAAGCATGTCTTAAGTTTATAGTTTTATCTAGCAAGACTAAAGTTTACTCCAACAGGCATTAATAATCTCGAACTAAGTATTTAGTAGGTATAACTGATAGTTACGTGTATCGATTATTTTATTTTTTCTGCGCATTTTTTTACTAACGCAATTTGAGGATGTCTATGTTATTCTTACGCTTCCGATTTCGGTCGGGTGATGTTTTCCACAGGGAGTGCATATTATTGGCTGATTAATGATTGCACAATCACCTAGCTTAAATTTCAGGAAAAACACATTAAATTTTCAGCTATTTTTAAGTTTAACAATATTTTTATTGCAGAGTTAGTGGTGACCCACGGCTACATCGTGAGTATTCAAGAAATCTAAGTAGATATGTGTTATTTAATGTACTTACATCATTAAATTTTCAACTCACATTACACTTTCTTATTGGTTTCTAACACTTACGCGAATATTAGACATTGAAATAAAACTACTTTTTACGGATTTTATCGCGTTATATTGATGTTATTTAATTCCCGACGTTTCGGATCCTTTACAGCATCCATGGTTACGGGTGGACTAAGGTGTTGGTCGTCCTAATGTCAAAATTACCAACAGCTACCCTACATTTTGTTATTATTATTTGATCCGGTCACGCAGAATGAGCTCACCGTATCCTTCGGTCACGCAGTCTTGTGCTTGGATTTAGATTAAATTTAACCCAGCCATCTTCTCTATTGAAAGGACAATGGCGAACTCCCAAAAAAAATTTTAGACCGTGATTATTGAAAGTCAGGCATTAAAGATATTCCAGTTTGAAGTTCCAGAGGTTAAGTTTTGAAAACAAACAATAAAAACAAGTATGAGTGCAAATAAATTAATACCATGATCAGATATATCATAATCAGTGTTTCTCTACTTGTTAAATATATTTACATAGTTATTATGCCTATTTATTAGCAAACTATTGCACATAAGTATTTTATATGCAAAATAACGAATCGATACGAAACGAATAACGAAACGTAACAGTTATCAGTGAACTCATTGTCAGGTGACGGACGGATGTCATTTTTTTGTCGCCTTTGTTGCCATACTAGATTCAAAGTTAGAATTATTATTACGATTTCATTTTATTTATTTTTACAACTAAGGTTGTTCAAAAATAATGCTGTCATTTTCGTATTTATTCTGATACTTTGCATTATGTATATTATTGAATATAGGCCAAACACTTTACGTAACTGGGAATTTAATTGAATACATATGGCAACACTTAAAGTTCAACTCAGTATTCGACGAAAGGTGAATTCTATTATTGTGTTTTCATATTATGATGTTTTTTTTTCCAGACTTAGACAGACTTTATTAATTACTTGAAAAAAACGTAGGAAACAATTTTATATGCATCTATAAAGATGATATTTATAGACGCTTAATAATTCCCTCAACAATTTTTTCGCCATTGTCCTCTGGATGTTTTTTAATCTCAATCGCCTCGCGGATCATCCTAGGTAGGAATCGCTTTTCTTTTGCAAGGACTTGTGGTTTATTAAATCTGATGTAGCGTTGGGCCTTGTCAAGTTATATTCACTAACTGCTGACTTCCAGGAACGCGGTGAACATACACTTGATAAGGCCCAGCACATTACATTAATTGTAAATCCAAGCATAATATGACTGCGAGACCGAAAATACGGTGAGCTTATTTTGCATGACCGGATCAAATAATAATAACAAAATGTAGGGTACCTGTTGTTAGTTTTGACATTAGGGCGACAAACACCTCAGTCCACCCGTGACCATGGATGCTCTAAACTCTAAAGGATCCGAAACGTCGAGAATTAAATAATATCTATACAACGCGATAAAATCCGTAAAAAAATAGCTTTATTTCA
The DNA here is from genome assembly GCA_958496365.1 of Subacronicta megacephala. NCBI lineage: Eukaryota > Metazoa > Arthropoda > Insecta > Lepidoptera > Noctuidae > Subacronicta > Subacronicta megacephala. The sequence continues at coordinate 10,716,866 of OY292520.1, read as the reverse complement.
ATTACAGTTTCTTGTTAAATATAGGAATTTAGTTATTCTGAGACTGAAATATGTTTCTACGATATTTTTACCAATAGTGTAGTGCGGTAAATTAACGTATTAATAATCATAAACCATTTATTGTCCCACTTCTGGGCCTAAAAGTTAATAACGTAAAAACAGCCTAGAGTCGATGGCGGAGGGGCTCGTAGCTAAGTAATTATTGCGCTGATCAAATAAAAAAAATTAAGCTACGCATGTCGCGGTCAGCCTGTGGATGGGTGACTGGTCTTAATGTTAAATCCGTCGGTCCCGGTTGTCATACGAACACCTACGAGCATCGTTAGTGGTGACCAGAAACTCAAAAAGCTTGACAACTGGAATCGAAGATCAGCGAAGGTATGATATGACATTTTGCTTCATGTAAAATACTGACATTCATCAGCATCTGGTTAGACTGGAAGCTGATCCTGAATTATGTAGTAATTGGGCAAAGGCTTAGAGGATGATCAATGCTACTAGTACATATTTCGATGTAAGCGTCTAATAAGCTCCGTTATTTCCGCCCACTGGCAAGATGGAGTGATGATTTGCGAAAGGTTGCTGGCAGAAGCTGGATGCGAAAAGCGGAGGACAGGGTGAAAAGGCGCACACTGGGGGAGGTCTACGTCCAGCAGAGGACTTTTTTTTTTTGAACAATTTATAACATAACATACCATCACGCCTGTATTCCCCGAAGGGTTACGCAGAGGTGTACTAATGTACACCGACAATTCGCCGGTATGTTTAGCTCCCATGCAATAGGGGGCGGATTCAATGTATGTAATCAATTTATCATTTATAAATAAATTAATGTTTAATAGCGGGCATTTCTGTAATTTAACACAATGAAAGTATTTAATTCGTTGCTTTTTGTCTAATTTTATAGTAAAGGAAGTATGAGTTCTAGTATAGAAATTGATTGGTTTATAGAACTTCCATAAATTATAAATTGAAGACGGAGGTGATATGTAACTATGAGAGATAACACATATATTTACTACTAGCTGAGCCAATAGACCTTTTCCTATCTTAGCTATGAATATTCAATTCCAACTGGAATAATAAATAATAATAATAACGCAAAATTGTAATAATCGTAATATTTTCCAATTTTTAGATTGCCTCGTTGGTGTAGTGGTCCCAATCGCAACTGCTACGCTAGAGGTCCTGGGTTCAATCTCCAGGTCGAGCAGTGTTATTGGGTTTTTCTATGAAATTCCCAGTAGCAGCTCGGAGTCTGGATTTGTGCCCGGTTAATGGCAATAGGCTCGCCCCCTATTACATGGGACCTAAACATACCGGCGAAATGAGGGTGTACCTACTTACATTAGTACATCCTCTGCCTAACCCTTCGGGGAATACAGGCGTGATGGTATGTTAATGATTATTTTCCAATTTTTTCCATAATTTTCTTAATATTTCTTTCCGTAAGAACTCTTCTTCTCAATTTATGGCGTGACAGAGGGATATAGGGATTGGCTCAGCTTGGGTAAACTAAGGCTCTTTCAGTTTCAATAATTTAGAAGGTTCAAACTTGATTATTTTAATACACAAGAAGATCCATGTTAAAGTCCATTATATGTTGTTCCACAAGAAACGTAGCTAAATATCTTTTAATAAATTGTTTTCCAATATGGGCAATAGTAATTTATTCCCAACACAACAACTGCCAATAAAGCCTCTTTGCCCTTCACAGCGAACACTGTCTTTTTTCAACTCAAATATGCATTGTTACATAGTCAAATACTGTTCTAGGTATTTAATCAATCGTCTAGAAAGTTGGAGGGATCAATATCCCAATTGCCATATCGTAGGTATTACACGACCAAAGTAGATGTTGCAATTTTTAATACGTTTCCTCTGAACATTGGTATTTCTACATTAGCAGTATTATCAAAGATTTTGTCTCAGCTGAAAGAGTACAGAGCTCTGGAACTGACTGGAGGCGGTGGGCGTGGCGATGTAAAACACGCCTACAATATGGGCGTGTCAGGCGGGCCATTAAAATTCATTATTTGCTTGCTCTTGTGAAATGAAGAACTATTTAATGACTCGCGATCGGTCATCAATAAATAGTTCTTCATTTGACGTCATTAAAATTATACATAAATCATTAAAAAATACCTAATTAAAAGGCGTATAATTTTGAATAAATACTTTTTCCTTATTAGTTACTTAAATTTTAAAAAACTTGATCACGTACGTCTAGCCCAGCAAACAATGATGGTTATATTTTTCATTTACAAAATAATAAATAAATTGAATAAAAAAAATCATCTAAGTGTGGCCAATTATTTTATCTATCTAAATTTATCACAATAATATTTTCATGAAATACTCACCGAATTTTTTTACGCTGTTTTACTTGTCCGATTCTCCATATCACACAATGTTTACTATATACTAGATAATACAGCATCCTGCTATATATAAAATGATTTAACTTTTTTTAATCAGTAGGTATGCTATTTAATGCTCGAATAATTTCTAATATTGTATTCGATTCTTACAAATAAAAAAAAAACAAATTAAAACAAAAGTGCTACGGTGATGCTACGACAATGGTTACGGTGTAGCTCTTATTGGCTACGCGAAGGCGGAGCCTACTTCGACGTCAAACGAAGTTTTCCGATCACCACCGACGACACAAACGACATTCAAAAACCAGTTGTTATGGACCTTTACGTTTCCTAACGAATACTTCGTTCAAGTAAGGCATAAGCGAGGACGAGAGGAGCGGGGGAGGTCTCCAAAAATTGGTTGGTCGCTAGGAGAAAATCATGGAAAACGGGGGTTGAGAAAAGGGATTCGCCAGGATATTGTTACGTAACGTCAGTTGAGCGACGGCAGCGCTCGCGGAGGCACGTCCCACGCCCGGTTATCCGGAAAACATAAACAACAACAACGTGTTTATTGACGTAAACAACACGCGAAACTTTGTTCTCGGACTTTGCTGCAGTTGGAGTGTTTAAGGTAAGGTTATTTTGTTTTGTTGTTGTGTTGTTTACTATTAAGTGTGTTTATTTATTTGCAGTTTAGTTTATTTTTTATGGCCCATTGATATTATTTTGGTTAGAATTTCTTTTTTTTAATAAACTTAAACCTGGATTAGTTAATTATAAAGCGAACTGTAATTATATACCTAGGTAAATAAATATTTTTTAAACATTCCATACAAATATTTAACTCAACTACACAGCTTTTAAAGCGATATTTTCCTTCACTTATTACTAGGCTTTTATTGTAGCCTCCGTCGCATCGCATCTCTGACTTTTCAAAGTATTGTGCGTAATAGTTCATTATGCGCGCTTAAACGGTGAAAGAAAGCATCTCGGTGGCGTGTGAAGTCTGACAACCTGCATTAGGCCAATGTAGTAGTCAATAGGCTAATCCCTCTCATTCTTAGAAGATACCCGTGCCCAGCAGTGGGACAATAATAAGTTGATGATAATTACGTAGCTTCATCATATCAGCCAAATGAGGTCCACTGCTGAACGAAGGCCTCTCCCACAATCTTCCACAACGACCGGTTATTTGCCGCCTGTATCCAACGACTCCCAGCGTCCTTTATCAGGTCGTCTGTCCATCTCGTTGAAGGTCATCCCACACTGTATTTTTCGGTGCGTGGTCTCCACTCGAGAACCTTTTTACCTCAGCGGTCATCCGTTCTACGAGCTATGTGCCCGTAAGCTTGCTAATCTTTTGAGTTATGTGCACCACTTTGGTTCTCCTCATTTCAAATTTGGTCGCGTAGAGAAATGCCAAGCATAGCTCTCTCCATAACTCGCTGAATGACCTTGAGCTTTCTTATGGCCTCATAGTGCGTCTCTGTGCCATACATAATTATATATCCATTAAGCAGCAGTATAACATAATTTTTTGATCGTCAACATTAACGATTTAATCACCTTGCACTAGACGCGGTCGTAAGAGTTATACATAATTTCGCATAAAAGCGGATTATTCAGCGGTTATTAAAGAAACTACCAGTTTTCTATGAAATTCTCTGTAGCAGCTCGGAGTCTGGATTTGTGCCCGATTAATGGCAAAAGCTCGCCCCCGAAATCTCGCATTAGTATACCTCTGCCTAATCCTTCGGGGAATACAGGCGTGATTATTAAAAAATCATAAAAAGTACTTACATACATACAACTACTGCCTGTATACCTTATCATTCTAGTGGTCCTAAGCGCGACTGCTAAGCTAGAAGTGTTAAGTCCGATTCGCAGTTCAAGCCATGTTATTATTATTATTATTATTTTTTTTTAATTTATTGGGTTTTTCTATGAAATTCTCAGCAGCAGCACGGAGATTTTTCAATGTTATTGATGTAGATATAAAGTCAGAATTAATCATACCTTGACATGCACAAGGCTCGTTTAATTTATACCATATTTATGACCATTAGCTGTGATTACATCTACCTCCTTTTTCATTGTGTTCCTACTTTTAAAAGGCTTTGTTTTTACTTATAAGGATTTCTTCCATCAATTACTCAAATATTAAGTGCAACGAAAGGGCGTAAATGACCTTCACTCACAGTTCGCCGGTATGCTTAGGTCCCGTGTAGCCTATGGCCATTACCTGGGCACAATTCCAAACTGAGCTGCTAAAAAATTCATAGAAAATTCCAATAACACTTTGCTCGACCTGGGTTACAATACCAGGGAACTCTAGCGTAGCAATCGCGCTTAGGACTACTAGACTTATCAGGCATGCGTTTTATCTTTCTCTATTAATGAGTATACCTGAATGTTTGCACTGTTTTTCGCAATACTCAACTAATCAAACAATATCTGAATATTAGATTGTCAAAGCCAGAGGGTAATATTGCGTCGCGTTAATAATGCAAAGATTGAACAATTGAATCCGCCCGCGATACCTGTTATTAAATATGTAAATTAGTTATTTATTCAAGTCGCGCCACTTTCGTGGGGGAGCTCTTTATACTAACTTACAGTGTAATTCGCGACTTGCCTGTCATGTCATTGTAAGACTGAAGAAGGTAACCTGAACTGATTTGTTCTTTTGTCATTTATGTGACATTTATGTTGCGTAAGTACCTACATACACTAAAGTTCATAATACAAACACTGACGCACACACTCAAATCAATACACACATACACAAATACTTAAACATAATTTGTAATTAATTACTATTAGACTGCCTCATTAGTCCAAAGTTCCCAGATCAAGCAGTTTTAATGAGTTTTTCTATGAAATTCCTATGAGCAGCTCGGAGTCTGGATTTGTACCAGGTTAATGGCAAAAAACATACCGGCGCAATGGTACATTTTGTTCAAAATGATTTGCTTAGGAGAGGACAGTCAGTGTCCTAACAAAGGCATAGTTTGCTTAAAAGCAGCCTCCAAATACTAATTGCCTATTGTAATGTATGTATTTAAATTATGATGAGTTTCGGAGACAGATAATGGAACTCTCCAAATAACGACACCACATCAACCGCGATTGCTGCTATCGCATTTCGTGAAGATGTGATCACTAAAAATGTTGATATAAAATAATTTAACAAAAAAGTAAAACCGCCTTCAAAAAAAGTTTACTAGCAATGTGGGTGACACATTACTAGTACTCATGTTAACCCCTCATACTGATACTTCTATTACGAGTGGGTTCACGTCGGTAGTGCAATGCGTGGGTTCCGAACCGGCCACCACATGATTGCAAGTCCGACGCCCTAGCCATAATGGCCACCGCCGCTTCTAATTTCCCCATAAGTTTACTTTGTCAACATAATCTCAAGTTAATTTCCTTATAAAAACCAAAGCAGGCTGGCTAATCAAAATTATTAATTGAAGAATATAAAACAATACAGCGATACGCGGCCTGGTCCCTAGAGGATCGTTCAATTTAGATTATTTATCGTAAGGCGAGCGGGCACTGGCGGCGCAGCTAGTAATTTACAAAATAAATATTAGCTCAATCAGTCGGTCGGTCTTGGCTGTTGTTTTGACTAATTGTTATTTCTTCTCGCTAAGAATTGCTTCTCTTAGCCATACTTATTGTTATTTTTGATGGGACATTTTGATAAATTCATAAATAAGATTTACTTATAGCTTATTTCTTGTCGTCTTTATCTTTAGACTGCCCCGTTAGTGTAGTGGTACTCTTTTTATTTGTTAACGGGGGCAACCTTTAACAATTTATAGGTCTTTAGTGATGGTCTTGAATTCTTACCCACTAAAACCACTCCGGTGGCCACCATCAGTACCTAGAGGTACACTGGGTACTGTGTGCTCTTAATAGACCACCCCAGACTCCCCACGTGCATTGCCTTTTAGGGCACATCCCTGGGGTAGTCTACTAGTCCTACACGCGACTGCTATGCTTGAGGTCCTGAATTCTATTCCAAGATCGAGTTAAGTGTTATTGGGTTTTTCTATGCAATTCTCAGTAGCAGTTTGGAGTTTGGAATTGTGACCACTGCCTAATTCTTCGGGGAAACAGACGTGATGGTGTGTTATTCCTTTATTCGAAATCTGTATTTTAATTTCCACGGAATACTTTGATTTTGTTATTCCATAACAAGTTAATAAACAATAGCAAGGTTGGATTATTATTTTTTAATTTACACATTAGTACGCTCACTAAGATACCATCACGACTGTATTTCTCATAGGAATAGGCAGACATTTGCTTTCATGCTTGCTGCATCATCATCAGCCTAATATTAGTCAACTGTTTGAGGTAAGCCTCCCGCAGTGTGCGCCATTGTGTTATTTTTCATTTCATTTCACATTATCAAAACAAAATACTTAGTAAACAGAAATGCCTTTTTATAACTTAATTCACTGATGTAGTAGTCTCATGAGGGCAAAACAATAGATTTTGCATTGTGTCTACACTATGGCGCTTGACAGGTTAAAGTCAAATATTTTGTTATTAAAAATAGAATAGAATATTCATTACTTGTTTGTATTTTTTCGGAAGCACCTCCTGGATTGTCTGCTACCTGGGGATGTGGTTAGGCAATGGTATATCCAAGTCGTGCTAATAGCCACACTTGCTTTCCCTTGCTCAGCCATGGCGACATCGCAAGATTCGCTACAACAGGAAATTATTTCATACGTTAGCATAGTACACTGGTTTTTTTTTTGTAAAGGCTTATTATCAGTCCAGCATTACCAGTATTCTTGTTAACCTCTCGTGCTAAATGCATGTGTTACGTACTACTCACGTCGATAGTGCTATAAGTGGGTTTCGAACCGGTAACCACATGATCGCAAGTCTAACGCCGTACCCGCTACCGCTGCTTCTATTATTCTAATACATAGCCGACATAGCGCCGCAGGCGTCGACTTCCAGATAAAACAACACACATCAATACAAATGGACAAGACGTCTGTCCTCCTTCGCCTCCGGACCGTTGTTTTCAATAAATTAAACGGAGGACAAGAGCCCCGGTCTGCACAAACACCCCCAGGGCTCCGTCAACACAATTATTATACTCGGACAGCAACCCTCCGCGTCGATTAACACCCTCTAAATAAATTAACTGGACTCTATCCAAAACATTTGCTTGTTACCTCGGTAGAAGAAAAATTAATTAAAGTCGTAATGAGATATTTAGTTATAGAATTAATGTTTTTGTATGTTAAGATATTAATATAACTTAGTATAACATACCATCATGCCTGTATTCCCCGAAGGGTTAGGCAGAGGTATACTTAGTATACACCCCCAGTTCGCTGGTATGTTTAGGTCCCATGCAATAGGGGGCGAGCCATTGCCACTAACCGGGGATATTCTCAGGAGCAGCTCGGAGTCTGGATTGTAGCACTTGGGACCATTAGACCAACGAGGCGTAGGTATTATAATAATAATGTGAAATTATATCATATTGATATAATTATTGTGTAATATATAGTATCCATATTACATACTTAGTAATTATGTATCTAGATTAAGAATCAAATGAGATTATTGTAGATATTTCAAGTACAAGGTAATAACTAAGCTGGAGAGGCTTAGTTATTACGTTGTCTGGTGTTTTGGCTTGTTCCTTCTAACATCCAACAGTATCAATAAACATTCGTAAAAGTAATAATTAGAAGTTTATTAACATTCCCTAATTTTGTTCCAGATAAAATGGCCGCGCGACCAGCCACAACCGTCACCCGCACCAAGAAACAGAACCATGCTAACATCCCATGTCCCATTGAAAATTGCGCACGATTCACTTACGGCAAATTACCGGATCACCTCACTAAGATCCATGGCTTAACCGGTGCGGAAAGAGACGCACTGAACGAACAACAACGAAAACGATTCTTCAATGGAGAACTGTGCCAAGTGCGCTACCTCAAAGAGTCAGCTATCAGAGACCTTTGGGGTAGCGATTACGAAGATCCACGAATCCGTGCGAAAATACACCAAAGTTTTGCTCTAGTAAAGATTCGCATAATACCGCTTGCTGCCACGCAGCGCGCTCGTCCACTCACTGAGCAAGACGCTAACGTGCTGACTGCTTACAACGCCCGAACGGCGCCAAGACCTGCACGAGTACAAAAAACTCGAACGAGACCACGACCTTACCCAGCTCCGGAGGCAAGCCCCGTAGCACGCCGCGCTTCCAGTGAGTCCAGTGAAGAAGAGAACACACAGAACCCACTACCACCATCCCCGCCCCCTTCTTCACCATCCCTACCACCATCGCCTGCTCCATATGAACTGCAACCAGTTGAAACACGCTTACGAGATATATTCGATTCAAAAATCGATGCTGGATACAAAGCCGTGATCGATGATATGAAGAAATCAATGACCATGGGCAGGACTCTCGGAGCGAGGAAACGCAAAGCATACCGAACTTACCGACGGTATGCGAAGAGATTGATCGCGTTCCTGCATAGACAACATTCTCCTCTAGCCTATGATGTCGACGTACTTTTGTGTGGGGAGAGTCAAGTTTGCGCATTTCTGGAACGAATTAGTGCAGAGCACAAGACGAAAACCTTGAGAAATTATATCGTAGCTGCTATCAAGTTGCTGGACTCGCGGCTCTTTGCTATAGAAACGGATCCTTCGTGCAAGGAGAAGGTAGCGTCGATGACTCGCGTCTACGATGTACTTCACGGACGCCTTACAGAGTGTGACAGATTGTTGGCCCAAAAAGAAGTAGCCTCCCAGAAAAAAGTATCACCATCATTCGAAAGTGTCATGGATCAGAGTTTCAACTATGATGAGCTAGTATAAATTGTTTTTATCGTTGGATTGACTAATTTATTCTGAAACCCGTTTCCATTTCGTCCCAACTCGTTTCAATTCAATATAAATAGACATACATCAATGCAATTAAAAATGTATTATGATTTTTGATGTAAGATTATAATTATTAACTTAACAAGTTTTATCGTTAAGTTTAAAATCCTTGTAAATAGAATAATCTACGTGTTTCAAGCAATAAGCTTAGTACCATTAGTGTTAGTTATAGTAATCTAAAAAAACTGAATTAGTTGCTGAAAGTTATACTTTCAATAAGCGTGCAATACCTTGCCAAATATTTAGTATTAATAATATTACTTGTGTATATTTATTAAGGCACTGAAATACTTTTCATGTAATGGATGGATCTCATTAGATTATTTTCATGTTAATGTCTAACATACGTACCTTTAATTTATATTTTGTGTAAATATTTCTCTGCTAGTTAAATTATTTCTCAAACAAACTTTGTTTTACTATTAACCCTCTAAAAATCATAATCTGAAATCTTCCTACCATCAGTGGAACTTTTGTTTATGTCATCGTCATAACTGTATTATTATTTCATTAATTTTAATACCAACGTGTCGATGGTACGGTGGCCAGCACATCAAGTTACCACAAAATGTCAAATTTTCTCAGTTGATTTTGAACTTTATATTCAAGAGTTTAAAGGTTTAAAATCATTTGGAGAAATTTGACAGTTTTGTATACCTTGACCTGCTGGCGACTGTCCTACAATATAGTATTTATGTTGTTAGTTCATATTCAATAGCCATCTTTTCTCTCAAACTTTCATAGAATAGAATTGAGTTGGAAGTGTTTATTATGGGCACAAAGGCTCATCAGTGTATGTAACAATTTGGATAAACCTAAGAGTACAGCTAGACATCTAGGTTGGTACATGTAACTCATATTTGTGAACTAAGTACATAATAGCTTAGTGATTAGACCATTGGACTGCCAAGTCAAAGGTCTCTCCTCAAACTTTTCATGTGCGTATTAATAATTAATTATCACGCGTTCAAACGGCGAAGAAATACATTGTGAGAAATCCTGCATGCCTGATAGATTTTCTTAACAGCGTGTGAAGTCTGCCAACTCGCAGTTTGCTAGCGTCGCGGATGGACAATACCCAACCCAGCAGTGGGACAATAAAATGGGTTGATGATGATGATGAGACATATTATAGTTATGGACAATCTCCTCTATCAGCTATCATGTTCACAACCCTGTTGGGAGCCTAACTAGTGCCACCGGTGATTTAACATGTTGCGCATCTAAATCTAGAAGCAGTCTATTTAGGCCGGTATTCATAAAATTTCACACAGATAACCAGTTGCTACGATTCTACTAACAAATATTATCATTCTACATTACCATCACTTTGTGTACCTAAAATAGGTAATTAGCTGCATTGGAGATGAATTAGCGGCCTACAACATCATCAGAGGGAAGAGTTATTTGCCTTGATAAATAATCGTTAAGTCTTTGTGTTTGTGGGAAATATATTGCCTCTCCCTTATACAGGCAGTCTATCTGATTATAGTAATAGACTACTTAAGATAATAAACCAAACGCTTATATCCTTTTAACACTTCTATAGATATTGTGCAAGTATCCTCAGTGGCATTGAGGACTGGGCTAATCCAAGTAAAGAAAACTAATAATTCCTAGTATTAATAAATATAAAAGATCCCTTTGGCAAAACCGTAAAATGCGAATAAAAATTTCTTTTTAGTTAGCTGTATTATCTGGGAGAGTAGACAAGCGGTGGGCGTCTACAAATTTAAAATGTGGATATTTACAATAATACAGTATCTGAATAAAACATCCGTTGTATGTATGCCCTTGATAATCATGTTATTAAATAAACCTAATGCGATTGGCCAAACAGCTGAAACAGCTTCTACATTTAGATAACAAGTCTGGTGTCCGTAACGATAAAACTTTAATGTAGCGACATCTGGTTTACAATATTGACTCATACATTACATTACATGATAGTTTTACTATTCACGGATAGATGGCAGTATAAATTATTTCCGTACTACTGTTATATTATGTTGTCCTAGTACATGGCGATCGTAACTGCCTGCTCCAGATTCTCCACCTACGTTCCAAACGTTCCATTCTTGGCGCCCCACTCGCCTTGTCATACTTGACGGTTGACCTCTTTTTCATCAGTATTATTGTTCACCAAGGATCATTATTTTACTGTCTACGTAATTTAAAAATGGAATTTTAAATTTCATTAATATTATTTATTTTAACTTTAGTTCCAGTACTGAGGAATATTTTTGATGTATTCGTGATAAGCGTGCATACCACTCAGAATAAATAAATACCTATTCAAAAATACCAAACATAAATCACATCACTTTTGAATAAGGTGCGTTAAATTAAATAGACAAGAGAAGCAAGCAAGCAAGAAGAGCAAGAGAAAGAAAGTGCGTTTTTTGGGTTTTCCGCAACATTAATTTTTAACTGACTTTAAAGAGAGGATGAATTATCATTTAATATATTTTATTTTTATGTTACACCTATGCTAACTATTAATTTAATACTCAATTATGTATGTTGTGTGGTTGTATAAGAACCGTTTTTACCGGTTACTCTTTTTAAAGTCAACTTTTAACTTCTCGAAGACAGTTTTCTAAACTTAAACGAAAAATTGTAATACCTTACCTATTTCTTATTATTTTATTTCTGAAATATCTTAGTTTCTGAAAAATACAGTAAGGTATTTGATTGTATGTATATATTGCATATCACAATCTATAAAATAATTTCGTTTTACACGAAATTCAGAATACTAAAATATCGTTGGCAAACACATTTCCACCTCTGCCAAGTCGGTAAAAGTGGTAAGTGACTCAGAAAAAAATATTTTTGCATCGTTTCTACAGCCTACACACATTTTTCTATTAGTACGTTCTGAAATAAACTTAGACAGACAGTTTCTTTTTTATGTATATGTTTTGTAAAAAATATACCTATAGATAAAGAATTGTATGTAGTGCTTATCTTATTTGTAGTGTCATTCCGTTCTACTTAGGAACATCACGTTTGGAATGTAAAAAATATTGCAGTTTCAACTGCATTTCGGATAAAGTAATAAAATTATATTATTCATGCTAAATCACATAAAAAGCTTTTTTTTTAATGTGATGCTTAAAGCTGACATATTTCGCCATGGAATAATTTGGAACCGTCTTAAAAAACACATATTACTTTAATACGCTAAGGTTGTGTTGCCCTCGATACCAAATAGATGGTGCGGATGGACGAGAAAGCGCTGAACGACATCTGTGGGATGGTTTTATTTTAAGCAGTTTACTCACAGGCTATTCCTGTCCCCATATACTACCTTGAACCGTTCAGAAGTACGACCTATTTCAGTTTACTGACTAAACGAACGTTCTCGTTGGCGACGTCAATATAACATGATGAATAATATAACCTTTGAGGCTAGAACGTAAGGGCTAACACTCCACATCAAATCATTGCTTTGCTAAACATTTCCTTCGACATATTGTTAGAATAAAAATATTGCAAAAATCTAAGCGCATATGTAGATAATCTAAAATAGGGTGACCTCATTTTATCCCGGATACTCTTATTTTCTATTATTTTCGTTACCATAATTATGTATTTACATGCAACGTTAGCAAAACCGATTGATTATACAAGAAAGAAATGATTTAACTATTAGTATTTTCTACCGTTTACTTCTGCATTAAGTCATCAATATGATACCTTCAGATATTAATTTTTTCTTAAGATTTTTATACGAAGCGTTAGTTTTTTATTTATTTATATATATATGTTTCTGAACCCTATATTTGACCGGATAAGGCTGCAACTAAGATTGAGCGATACAACAGCCCCAGTACAAATGAATGATTACATTACGAAATTGCAATGCAGTGGTAAACAATGCAACACGAACTGGATGACGTCATGCTCATTCGGTGCAAAGTGCATGTATGCAGCTTAGCCTTCTAGCGTTCATGTTGCCCTGGTGTCCGTTCCTTTTGTGAGCGACACCAAAGGGGCCCTATCCCCTTCGAGCACCCTTCTCTGGGTCAATGCGCATCTCACGGTCGTTCACCGGACCGACCTTCCTCCGTTGTTTTTGTCTTTATGCGTATCTAGTTGTGATTTTTGTACGCATGCATTCTTCATGCAAGTTTTAATTAAAATACAAATTAAAACATTTATTTATACCAAAATCATATGAACAATAAGGATCTCCTAACGAACTCTGGAGGAACTTTAGAGATTTGGTTAATAATTTATGACATTGCCTATTTCATAACAACATAATTTCGTTATAGTGGAATCAAATATTTTCGATTACTTTTATCTTATCAAATAATGACTATGAAGAAATTGAGATAAACTAGGTACACCAAAAATGATTTTTTAAGAACAGACAGAAGTGACAGATATTACTTGTGCATAGTAATTATCTGTCATAACATAGAGATAGTCTGAGACCCAAACATTATTAGTCTCAAACCAAAGTGATGACTTTGGTTAGCATTATATATGTATGCTATTATTTTTTTTTTTACATAAGATGCAGCAATAAATTGTCATACCAGGAACTCTATGTACGAGGAATGCAGAATAAAGAAGTAGGTATTTCGATGCACAAAACGCATTACGTACTTGCAACATGAATGCATTCGGTGACCGATATGACGTGCACGCACACTACTGCACTTATTAATAATATTATACATACTTACTAACTCGTCGGTAATTTAAAGTTACTTATTTAGCCAACGTTATAAGACAAAAATACTTATTCAAACTCTAGTAGATTTGATCACCTGTAACTGTAACCTTGTCCTATTTTCCAATTTCATTCAATTTTTCACTGTTCTTCATGTTCAGATTATATGATTGTACTTACATTTTACTCAGAAATGGTGTGCCAATTCCAAATGAAAGTCTTCTTGAAAATGTATGACATTTTGTCTCCAACTTTAGGAAATACCTAATAAGTTTATAATTAACTGGTCGAGTTAGGATCTGGAATTTGGTTTCCGGTATTTTTGAATGTGTGAATTATCTTGTGGTCTGGTGGCTCTAAGCGTGACTACTACGCTTGAGATCTTGTTTCGATCCCCACGTCCAGCAAAGTGTTAAACTTTAAAATCAAATGTTGTGCGAAGAATTTTGAACTCAACGCGTCTAGGTGAGCAATTTGAGGTAGTCAGACAGTAATGCTGTTCTTAAAAAAAACTTCATTTAAGTATGTTACGTATGCTATCGACTGCTAATCCTTTTTTTGATATCTACTATATAAAAATAAGTCGGGTTTTCCTTCCTGACGTTATAACTCCAGAACGCACGAACCGATTTCCACGGTTTGGCATTCGTTGGAAAGGTCTCGGGCTCCGTGAGGTTTATAGACAAAAAAGTCCGAAAAAAACACGGGCGAAGCCGTGGGCGGAAAGCTAGTATTGTACGGAAAGCTAGTATTGTATAAAAACATACCAAATTATTTTTTATATTATTTAAAAGTTACATTATAACTACTGAACTATTGAACTTGACTATTGAACTAATGAACTGTGCAACTACTGGCCTTAAAACAGAATCGAACACTTTACTTCTTTCTTACAGACTCATTTTAAGATGATTAATTGAAGTGATGCTTACGAGTAATAGTAGTAAATAAAAATGGAGCAAAATTTTTCAATGTTATTTTTCGATTTTTTTCATACATATATGCGTTCACGATTTTCAGATCGTAAATATTATATTACATTTTGGTTCATACATATATTCGTATTTGATACTATCTCGATTTAAATATATTTATTATCGAAAAACTATTGATGTAGCGGCAATAAATTTGCTAAAAACGTAGTCTGTGTTTGTTTTAAATGATCAGACACGTGCATACTGCATTCTTCTAGCAATAAATAGATTGAATCAAACTTCGTTATTTATACAACTGTAAGATATGGACATGAGTGTAAATCGTTATTGCATGTATTTATTTCGAAGAAATTCCACAATAAATGGAGCTGACCACGTAAGGGGATATTTCTGTCGATCGTTCCCTCGTGTCTGCGTCGTGTTCCTTCGCACTGGTATTTACATCGATAGAGCTTTGCCGACGTATAAAACACGTTATAGAAGCGAGTTTCGCTTATTTAGTTCTTAACTTTGGCGAGAGAGCCATCTAGTGACTAGCTCGCGAATCATTTAAGTGAGTGATATTGTGTGCTTAAGTGTCATTTTTTGAAAATCCTTGTGACCCAAAATGCCTGGACGTCCTATTTGGCAGGTAAAAACATATCATATTTCTAGTTTTATTTCTCAAAACATTAAAATCTTATGACGCAGTAAATACTTTAAATTTTACGAACAAATAATATAAATAAATTGTAATTTTACTGTTTCATTCCATGATTTTAATTAATATTTACATACTGTCTTTAGTGTTGTTAAATTACAGAACCTTATGACATTGTTTTAAACCAACTGCAATAATTTTACTCAAATATTTTTTATGCTGCATTTCTTTTTAATTTATTTATTAAAAATATTGTTTTCTTAACACTTTGTGTTAAATTTAGAATTATGACTAATCTTAACCTTAGCCTGGCTACCTGCAAATAACAGGTGGGTAAACAATGTGTGGCTTTGCGAGTCTTCACAATTTGGCACGGTGTCAAATTTCAGAGAAGTGATTTTTTTACAAATCTTACAGAAAAATAGAGTTAAATATTGTGTATCTATTGGTAATGGGTTACGTTAGGTGAGTTAATACTCAAATTATTCCTGTCGTAAATAACTTGCAATATTATGATGGGGAATAAATAAAAATGCATTTGAATGTGTTTATAGTTTCAATATGTACACAACACAACCGTTTTTCAGTCAGGGCAATGCAAGTTCAATCCGTTTTTTATTAAATTTGCATTCAAATGAAATTGAGACGTCATTCTATAATTATTTTCTAACAAATTCAATTTTTCGTCGATACAAATAAGCAGAATTCTATTTGCAGCCAGGTAGTTAACAGTAATAATAGAATAGCGGCTCAATTTTATTTGTAACAATTAACATTTATTGATTATAGAAAATTCACTCAAATCAAACAATCAAAAAAGTTATTTAAGTCTGTAAAATTAAACACAGAACTTCGGTCAATATAACTTTTCGTGTCTGAAGTTGTCTGCTAGTGGCCTTGTAGTGGTAAATTTATTTCAACACTGCACGTGCCGGCTCCTATAGACCAAAACAATAGAATAGCGTCATAATTTTGAACTTGAACGTTTAACTACATAAAGTATCATAGGTCATAAATGTTTCGCATTCGTGAATATTATTCATACTGTTTTAAATATTTTTGTACGCAAAACTTCATATCAAGCTATACATAACCAGTATAGGCTGGCCTTTAATTGTATGGAAAACCTTTACAATGCAAGGTCAGTCTAAACTGGATATGTATAGCTTGACGTTGGGAACAGCTACCTTCAGACACGCAATGAACGAAAAGTTATTTTTTACGGAACTTTACTATACTTGAGTTCTCACAAACAGCAATTACCATTCAATCAAAACACTTAAAAACTAAAGTAAAAAAAAATAATAGAGAAAATGCTAACCTTAATTTTTAAATAATTATTTTATTATAAATACGTTAGATGCCTAAACTTTTTTATCCTTTTTACTTGGCAGGTTATTTTTCACATCTCCGACCATAAAATCTCCTGGTAAATTGTGAAATAACCGTTGCATAAAACCAAGTAAAATATCTTCTATTGTTTTTGATAATATTGGTCGCAAAGACTCAGATACTGGTCTCCAATTTGCATTCAAATAGGCGTTAGTACTCTCCTCTGAAAAAAAGAATTTAAGTATAAGTAATATATTATTAAATTACGAAATAATTAAAACCGTTTTTTTCTTTAATACTAAATAAGAATAAAATAATTCTAATATCATCGCATCATCGGCACAAAAATGTAATTATAGCAATACACTTTACAGCTGCCATCTGTTGTTAAAATAAGAAACAATAATGTCGAAGTAAAAATATTTTCGCAATATTTTGTGCAAAAATTAAACTTTTTTAGATATAATAGTTTATTATTTCGTACTTAGAGTTAGTTTATAATATACAGAAGTGTATCATTACTATAATATTATTTTTTACATTAGTTCAAATTGTGCTATTCCTTGAAAATCGAGATCTCTTCCAGGAATCAAATTGCGAATAAAATTGGCAACGGTGGGCGAGCGGTTGTCAAACGTCTAGCGACGTCCGACAACGTCTCAACGTTGCAATTTGTAACACGTTAGTACCAGGGCATCATAAAACGTCGGAGTAAGATAAAACTAAGTCCGTACACTACCGCCACCTATGAACGTAGTGTACAGACGGTATTTTTAAATATCTACTCGGCGATAGGTGGCGCTTTAACACTTCACAGTTTTGAACATAGAGGGCATTGGGGTGACTTATAACTTTGAAATTGAAATAGTGGAGAGTTGTATAATTATATTGAACGATAAGGTATTAGAAAATAAGGTTCATAGACTGTAAACTTATTTCACGATTTTTAGCAGACTCGAGTTCCAATTCCCAACACTGGAACATTAGTTATGGGGTTATTCCGTAAAGAAAAAACGAATGAAAACTTGTTTCTTTACGTGATT
This sequence comes from Subacronicta megacephala, assembly GCA_958496365.1. Classification (NCBI taxonomy): domain Eukaryota; kingdom Metazoa; phylum Arthropoda; class Insecta; order Lepidoptera; family Noctuidae; genus Subacronicta; species Subacronicta megacephala. Next base: position 10,698,924 of record OY292520.1, on the reverse strand, counting down.
ACTTAAATTCTAGTTAGTTAGTGTAGAAACACTTACCTAATGACTCAATGCCGTCAAATAAATTGTTCATGCGTAATTTTAACCCTCCAATGGCGTACTTCACGTGTGCTCCAGTTACGTTGAAAAATACAAATTCATCTTTATTGTACAACTTTACATCGCTTATAATGTCAATTGTCATATTAGCTGAAATAAAAAAAGACGCGTACATATTGGTATTAAATCTTTGCTATATAGATAATGATTTTTTTTTTGTTATTTTTTTACATACTTGGCTCAAACCAACACAGACCGCTTCCAACCAAAGGTATTAATAGTATCTTTCCTTTCAGATCATAAGTACCCTCTATCCTTATTTTGGGAACACGGACCTTTGTGTGAAAGTCGTAGGTTTTGGCGTTGACTCTGAAAAAAGAATACAATATTATTAATTGGAATAAAACATCGTTTATTTTTTTAGGAACGTTTATTGCACTTCTTGCAATTTTAGTGCAAGTACGTACAAAATCGTTGTAATTTTGTTTTACTTCTGCAAAGAGACCCCTTTTCGTAGAATTGAAATGAAAAAAGTTCTTTTAGGTACTTTTTTTATGGTACTCATACCTAAGTAAGCGCCGCCCGCCACACAGCGGCGAAATTTCGCAATATGAAAACCATCGAAGATTACAATTTTATTAATTTTCTTATTTATTGACAATTCGACATGCTATTAAGAACTCCTTCTTCTTTGAATGCGGTTAAATACATAGGTAAAATTTATGAAGTACCTACAATGTAACCTGTCTTCAATTTAAATAAATTGTAGAAATTTATCGTTTACTAAGTTATTTGTTTGACATAAGGTCGATGGAGTAACGTCAAAATCCTATCTCTGGTTAGCAATCTATCGACGGATTGTTTATTGAAACCGGCCGCAGTCGATCAGCAGTCGTCTGCGGTACCAGGACTAAATGAACATAGTGGGTTATACTTACTGGCTCGACAACACTTCTGTTTTTCCAAAGCCTGTAACAGTGACGTCATCGAGAGCTGCGTTGACGTTGACAGGGCCGTCACCTTGCAAAATTCTGATTTTAGGTATTTTTAGAGGATCTAAAGGCTGCATTCCAATTTCTGGAAGACCTATAAATTAATAAATAAAATGTTTGAGTAAATAGATGTCGCCACTGTAGTTATTAACTTCTACGAGTGTTAAAACTCCACGAAGGAAATTAACAAACGATACAATACTATCAAATAAATTCTGTAAGTAAATAAATACACAGACATACAGCCATATCAAGCCATATTTGATACCGCGTAGCGTCACAAGAGTATGGTGAAGAAATAGCGCTTTCGCTTTCCGCAAGTTATGTACAAATGTTTCGTAATTGAGGCTATGTGACTAGCCCAGCTAGTGGCTTGTGAATCTACCAATATCAAACCTACTATCATACTTAGATTCTAGCTATTAAATTTAACATTTACAAATTGCATTTTCTTCGTGCAAAAGTGAAAATAATGCGAATCAGGTTGATAAGTTCGTTTCATAGAAAAAAATCTTTTAGTAAGTAGTAGTAGATAGTCTGCACAAAATGTATCTTATGATTTCGAGGTAATTAATTAGTTAACATCAAATCGCAAATTATTTTAAGGTTTAACAAAATACTCAGTTAATTATCTAACAAGTTTGCTGCAAAACAGTGTTAAAGTTAACAAACGCGTGGGGGCACAATGTACTAGGAGCGCATCGCCGGCAAGAGGCATACTGACGCGCAAGGCGCGAAACATGAACAGCTGTGAACCGTTGTGCAACGAACCAGGCACTCAGAAAGCGTGCCAGCTACTTACAAAGTTGACTGGCTCACTAGGTAGCCACACGTACCTAAATAAATAACATGCACTCCACTCAAACCAATCAAAAGTGTTGCGTCCGTTTTAGTAATTTCACTAATATTGTATTACAGTTTAGGCAACGGCTAGTTGATAGTTTTTAAACATAATCATTGGATTGAGCAAGACAGGTTGGCTATAATATTTTAATTTAAAATTAATTTGTATAAGATGCAAATCGTAATCGAAATGAATGATAAAAAATACGCGCTTCTTCATTTCATTGCTTTGTTTTAATACTACACCACCTTTGCGGTACCTAATTAAAATGTATGTAAAAAAAAATATAAATTCACATAAAAAAGATTTATTAGCTACCACGGAAGAGATTTGCAACAACATACCTACTACAGTAAGAGACACTCTTTGTTTTAGAACAAGAGCATGATAAAATGATGATAATAAATGTAAATTAACTCATTAACTCACTATTAAACAATTAATGCGACATTGACTGTTTAATTTATGAGTATCAAGTTTAATGAATTACGTAGGTGAACATGAAGAGGAAATTTAGAAGATAAAGATATACACCGCAAAATTTTGATTGATTTTGCAAATAACCTGAGGACCCCTTGTTCACTGTGTCTGCAATTTGTTACTTGACGGAAAAAACTAGTGCGATAAACTCGTTAGGAACGAAGTTCCTCTTTCAGTAATAACGAAAGTAATTTGAAATGAAAATATAGAAAGACACCTATAACGCAAAAAGCTTACGCGACGTTACATTTTCTCCAGAATCACACCAGCAATCCGCATCAAGAAACGAAGTTCCTTAATGCGGATTGAGAGGGAAGAGACGGGAAGAGAAACGCCGCATAAACTTAATTGGACTCATATGTCTAATTAAAATGATATTGTCAAGTCATATTTAGAATAGAAGGGAGATTTAATGAAAAGATAAAAATGGCGAGAATCACATCTGCCTCACCAGCAAGAGTTAAGGCTCTTTAAATTTGAAGAAGAAGCAATGAAGATTGAATTTACCTGGACCAAGCGCATTAAAAAGTTGTTGGACAGCTTGTTTCGAGCAGTCGTCAAACTCTGGATCGCTTTTGTAACAAGTCTTCACAAAACTTGCTGGAAATATAAAATACCAATTTAGTACCAAAACCAACCAGTACCAGGTACCAACCAAAAATTAAGTACCAATAAAGTCGGTTGAACACGTATGCTCTAAAGGATTCCATATGTGTTTACATCAATATAGCTATACTGTTAAAATCCATTATCAGTAATCAGTAATAGCAGTGTAACAACACTGTAATTATAGTATTCATATACATCCCGAATAAAGAAATCAATTATTTGTAAAAAAAATAACAACTTTTGAATCTATAATATAAAAACGTAGATCCTACATTAGATTTAAAGTCACACAAGATCTTCTGGCACCAATCTAAGTATATTACGATCTACACGTTAGTAATGGCTTCCCAGTTTATGCAATGCAACAGAAACATAGAGAAATGAAAAAATAATCGCGCATTAAAAATTGTTTCGAACAGTAAAGTCGGATCTCTGTATGTTTACAATCGCATAATGCTAATGATGAAACCACGTGTAAAAGTGCACTCGTAATGAGCACACCCAAAGGACTATTACTTTCGGGCTACCTTGACACTGACACGAATCTCAAATCTGCTACAAGCTGCGTACGCGCACTTTTACCGCATTATCTGTTAAGATTCCGAGCAAGCTAGTTGACAAATCAGATTTTTTGAGATTTGATCGCATTTCCTTTAGTATAAATAATAACTATTAATATTATTATTTATTTCAATTCATACCAGATCATGTTATGTTGTACCTATATTTGATTAAAAAGAAACGATAACAAGAAAAAAATATTATCTAATACCACGTTAAAATAATTCCGTTTCGGTGTGCAGTCGCAAGTTAAAAAGCAATTGAACTTGAACTGAAAATAAATCCTCAGTTCCAACTTAATTATTATTATTATACATGAAAATATGATAAGTTTAATAAACCTCCTACAGCTTAAAAAATGTGTTAAGAACAAAATTAAGTCTACGGTAGAAACTATGCAGTAACATCTTAGAATTTGATAAAGACCTACCAAAGCATAAACTTATTTAATAATTATTATTGCAGTCGTTTATTGTACAAGTTAACCTTTAATTAATTGTTACACTTGTAAATGTGTCCGAGCAAATTTATCTGTTAATGTATCGTGTAAACAATTGTTGGTTAACCTGAATAATTAAATAAATAAAATAAATAAACCCTTTTAGTGGAGACTAGAATAAATTAATTCAAGTAGTTATTCAACATCAATTTCATTCGTGTAATCCGTGTTATTAGTTCTAGCAAATATAGTTGCTTGCGTTGCTACACACTACCTAGGTTTTGTTGCATAAGATAGGATTTATGCTTTACTCTAGGACCTACAAATTGCGCAATTAAGAACCTCACAGAAAAGATCATTAACCTAAGTGTTTTTGATGTAAGCGACCTTCTAGGTACTTATTGATTATAATTAACACAGTTTTTTTAAGAAACGCACATTTTATGCCTATTGCAACGCAACTTGCTTACAACAAGATATACGGGAACATTCGAAATTCGCGAGCTGGTATTATAGCAACGCTATATTTTAATGTTGTGTGGAAATATATCTTTCGTATTCCACATATTTTGTAGACAATATTAAACTACTTTTACTTGCGACACAAATAAAATAAGGTCAGTTACACAATAAAGCAATAACTTTGCATAGGGCCGTTACAAATAGCGTTAATTATAAGTACTTGAAAAACATTGCAAACCGTTGTCAATATTTTTACTGTGTTTCAATCATTTCTTTCGGTACCTTAGAAAATGCCGTAACGTTTCATGATATAACGGCCATAATCGATTTGTGCAATACAACATTATGAAATGCCGAGAACCGGTGCGGCGGGACGAATGTACTGTCAGATCAACACAGAAATAAAACGTTTTACACTATTTGTAGGTCATCATATAAATTGGCACGATGTTAAAGTGTATTTAAACAATAACACTTACGTTTCGTTTTAAAATATTCTCCGGTCGTACAGTGGAGCACTAATGTCACTATAAATAATTTAAACTCCATGTTTTGGTTCGGCATCGGTTGTAGTTGTAGAAGCTAGTCAGGATCGCCCCGAGCAGGCAGCTCGAGGTGGTGGTGTGATACTAAGGCCCCGCTAGTACGGGTCTCCACATGCCTCAAGAGTGCTACAAGGAGGGGGGCTGTACGCAATTGTTAGCTATGTAAATACAGCTTTAAGATATCGTTACTCAAGTTAATATTGCTAAAATCGCATATAAATTTATCAGTGTCTTTGGTTTTTCCATTATCATATAAATCTGTTTCACGGATTACAAATAAATCAAAATAATGTAGAAAGTTTTGGGCTTCAAATCGAAATCCATTCAGGGTCGAAGACGGCCGAAAAATTGCAGGAAATTTATTTAGATAATAATCTGCCTACCACTGATTATTTACTACATACTACTAGTAATTTGTGCTATGTTATTGGAAGAAATTCATCTAGAAATGATAATGAAATTTGATACAAAAGATATTCTTACACAACTGTTAGAGAACCTGGTACTGTAGGAATCAAGGAAATCAAGACAATTTCCTCAAAGACATGCACATAACTAGTTCAGGTTAAATAGACTAGTTGACTGGCAATTAAGACCTTACGTGGAGTAAGTAGTAAGTGTTACATTCGTTCCGTAACATCGATTCTCTCTTCTTCGATACGGCAAGCGTTTGGTAATCGTGAATACGTACGTAAACCTATTGTTATCATATTGCCTAAAATTATCGTGTATTTAACGCTCTAAAATTGTATTTTATAACCGTGAAATTAATTGTTATTGTAATTAAGTATATTATACATTCTTTCCATTACGTCGATAGTGCTGTTTCTTGAATCAGAGAAATTATGCTGTGTTTATTACGTTGGTACTTCCATTTGTTTTGTATAAATAGTTTTGGATGCTACTTTTAATAAACTAGAAAAAAATGCATCAAGCAATCAGATCAGCTATTTCTGACATTGTGTATGTTGCGTTACTGTATCTATAGATTTGAAAGAGGTTGCGTGTCTGATTTTGTCACTGTCGATCGCGCGATGCTTTTCGTTCTTTGCACAACCTTACAACATATGTACAGATATACCCTCTTGTAATTGTACTCGTGCAGATCATGCGGCTGTTTGCTTTAATTTGCTCTCTATGTTTCATAATTCCTCTGATATTACTAAATATTAGCCACCACATTAATTGAACCGCAAAATGTCATGATGATTCGTATAATAATTCCTCGATCAACATAGACCTCACAATATACTAGTGAGTTAGTTTAGATTAATAATAATTTCACACAGATAAATGAATCTGTGGAGTTTATTCACAAACTATAGGCAATAAATATTTTGAACTTTGCTTGAGTGTAAGCTAGTAAATGCATTAAGATTTTGCAGAGACAACCACCTCCGTGGCCTCTAGCAAAACCAACACAATGATGCAACTGGTTTCTTGTACACATTGTATTGATATTAAAACCAGTAAAGCTTATGTCATTCCTCATCACACAACAACACAATCTATAATCTATAAAAAAAGTGTGTTTAACACATTACACAAAAATAAAACATTCTCAATCCTAGTGTTTTCGAATTTTTTATTTATTCTACAGACTTAGATAAATATAATATCATCCATTCAAACCAATAAAAAAATAGCTTAAGAGAGCTAATAACTAAACACCAAATTGTAATCGGTTCTGATATTATGAAATCCACGAATAAAACTGGGCAATGTGTCGTCATCTAAGTTGTGAAGATGACAACTCAAGAAGCGAACAATTGAATAGAAGCCAACAAAGACTTAAGCCAACTTTGACCTTAAGCTGCAGAGTGATCAAAAGGGACAAAGAGGTTAAGTCTACCAACGTTACGTCATGCGTGGGACAGAGACGAAATAAACGACGAAGAAAAATAAGAGAAAGGAAAATAAACAATATTTATTTGATATTCTCTGACCAGAATGTCATCACAATAGATAATTTGTGTTCCCAAATCGCAATCTAGATACATCAACAGTTCCACACGATATTTGAGTTTATTTTTGTCTGTGATATTTCTTAAGACTTATAATAACTCTTGAGTTGTCCTCGCGGTCGCTGAACGACTTTGACCCGTAAGTGAGATGCAATCGGTGCAGTTTAGTCAACCACTGGTATATAGCGCGTAGTACCAGTTACACGGACACTACAGGTCTAGAGGAGGTCATTGCGAAATAATAGTGTAATAACACTGATCATATCATTAAAGGCATGTAATCGTTGCTCGTATCTGTTAGTTCTCTACTATTGTTGATTTAGAAGTAAGTATCTAAGTATTCCAGTTTCTTTTGGAAAATTTGTAGGAACTCTGTATAATTCATTATAAATTCCAATACTTACTTCTGCATTCCAATGGACATTTAGATCATTGTCAGCCACAGAATCGTTAAGGTTAATTCGTGCAGGATAAGTTGTATTGTTATTACGTTTTTGTTTAGCATACTTCCAGAGTACTGCATTCTTGTAGAAGTATCGTATAATTTAGAATTAGAACATCTTTCACACAATATTTCAAGTTCGATTTTGTCTCGGGGTAGATATTTCTATAACTTTTCCTGATTTTGTCTTTTTCATCAATCAACTTAATGAGTGAAGAAGAGATCCAACGTAGGTATTAACATTGCTTTTGGGGTTCGTTTAAGAATGTTATTTCTAATTGCTTTTTGTTAGCATCTTGTGCGTTAGCATCACAAAAGTAAATGCAAGTCTAGAAAGAAATTGTTATGTAGTATTTACATAACTCAATATAGACCTTGACCAGATTCTGACTAATTCTTTAATGGATTTAAAATACTACCTAATATCGGTAGTCAACTAACACAATAGGTATGTTGCAATGCTTAGATACTGTGGAACTTCGCAGAAACTTGTCCTACATTCCATATACAAAACAAAGTTTTCCATAAATGGGAAAAACAAAACAATGGTAGCAAGAAGGCGTAGCAAGACTTGCGTAAACATCTTTAGAATTTTTAAGCGTTCAAACAAATTTTAATGAAGCACTATAAATTGTTAAGGATACAGTAATATAAAATACTATAATCCTCCTCCTAGTCTTTACCTAGATACCTAAGTTGGAGTCGGCTGCCAGCCTTGCCATCATCATCAGCCTGTGCTAATCCACTGCTGGACGTTGCCCTCCCCTAGTGTGCGCTTAATCCTGTTCTCAGCTAAATATCTTTAAATTACACAAAGCGTCATCCCAATTTCTGGGCAACACCGTTATTCGAAGGACAGACTGCTTGTCAGGATTTTTGGGGTTCTGTCTGCCACTAAAGATTGTCATAGTGTTCGTATCACAACTGTGACCGACGCGCGACGGCTTCCCGTGCTCTTCGAGACACAAATAATAAAGTATATAAACATAAATGTATTAAGTAATACTAAATATAATGCCTTGTTCTCTCTTCTACATTTCCGTGCCCGATAGGGTCCATAATTGTTACTATAATATTCTGTAAACAATATAAAGTGCAATAAATATATTGAGTATGGAAATTTTCCTGGCCAATGTGAAAACCTTCTTCATGTAAAACGTAATGTTCTTTATATACTTACGAACCTAAACATGATGTGAATTGAATCGTTGCCAAATGACTCCAAACATTGTACCTACGTTGTAATTATCACCCTTTAACTATAATTCTTGAACGTAGGTATTCCCTTGACCTTGGCGTAATGTCTCTTAATTATAAGTAATTAGTCTACAAATATATTGTGTATGTAATTTCAAGGTGTTGTGTGTCGTGAGGATAATTCCAACACCGTCCACGGATTTTGGCTTATGATCAAGATAAACAGTTTTCATAGTAAAGTCGATCCCACGCGTAGATGATGGAACTGCTTTTTCTAGAACTGAGCTAACTGATGTGATAATTTATTTATTTTAAAGCTATATACATAAGTTGATTTATGTCCGTTGGTATATAAAAAGGCATAAGAAGCTACTGCAATTTTTTTATGCCTTCCCAGAATAATTTAAGAGCAGTCTTTTCTACGCCATTATTAATGTTAGATGAGAGTTAAAGAAAATTGGTTTTAAAAGCATGAAAGCTTTGTATCTCATTATTACAACGAAACTAAATAATTTTGAAATTAAAGTTAGTCTTATTAAATAATAAATATTTTCTTTTGTCAATATTATTATTTCTTAGTCCCCGCGCTATGGCAAGTGATATTCGTAGGTGTGATTCGTGAAATTAATTATTTTAGTTTTTTTATTTAAATCCCACCTTTGGGTGTGCTAAGTGGAATACTTTAGGTGCGCTTCGTCTGGGTGTGTTTCGTTTGGGTGTGCTTCGTGGAATGCCTCCTTTTTATGTCCTAACTGTACGGTGAAGGAAAACATCGAAAGGAAACCTACATGCCAGAAAAGAATTCTTGCCGGCGTGTGAAGTCTGCCGACCCGCAATAGGCTCTCGTGATAGACTAATCCCTCTCGTTCTGGGAGGACAGGTTGATGAGGATGTACTTAATCTTTTAAAACTGTAAATATAGGTAACTATCAATTTTAATCTTCCAAAGTTATCAATAACCTTTACAAATATAAAAAATCTCTAGTGTAGCTATATTTCTTTAATTGTTTACTAAGTACTTATTAATTCTATGTATTCTAGTTTGTTCTTAGAATTAGTTTTCAATAAACGGCTGACTATTGTATGGACTTTCACCAATCACTTCAGCTTTTCATCTCTGGATATCTTACTGATATCTAAGCAAAAAATCATAACATTACTTTATCGTTATCACAATCGTAGGACACTTAGGTACTTACCTAACCTATTCATTCTCTTGCCTTAACGACACACAACGTTGCAAAGCCACAAACATAAATCTAAACAACCAAGTGCAGGTTATTTCTGAACACAAACTATTTGCCGAAGATACAAAAACACACGCTTTGCATATTATATTTAAGAATGAATAGGTTGAATGACCTTTTCGTGTCTCTGTGTTAAAATAATAATAATCTAAATAGCAGGCCGCTGCTGTTTCGTCGTAAATTATATTACTCAATGTGACATTCGTTTGTGGGATTTTGTAGTACATCCTATGAATGTTATATGGAACTAGCGAACCACCCCGACTTTGTCCGGGTAAAATATAATTATAATTCGATCATAGCGCTATCTCCCGGAGCCAATCGTGAATCTAAACCATCTAGGGAGCCATACAAAAATTATCTAAAGAAGAGTTCGTTATCATACACGATTACAGAATAATTATATATATGTGTACAATTTTCATAAAATCAATACATTTTGTATCTTTCCAAATGCCAACACTATACGATAAGACACGATGAAATGAATGAATACGACATAGGGCCATATTGTTAAATAATGGTTATAGCAATACGCTAGTAAGAGAAATAACGGTTTAAGTTTTTCTCAATGTCAGGAAACTCCACATTTATCATCATCTTAATAATAACGACCAACAATTCAAATTATTTCACAAATCCTAATTTTGTATTTGTTTAAATATCCTTACTATGACAGTAACAAATTCAGAGTATTAAAAAAATATATTATATTAGAAAATATCTGGCACAACTCTTGACAGACCAAGATTGAAATTAATTAATGACTTCCAAGACCGGACACATTCTGTTTCGATATTTTGAGGAAAATAAAATTCTAAATCTCTTTTACATTATCTTTGTAACATAATTTAGATTTTGTAACATAATTAATATGAAAGAGTTGTTGTTTAACAGGAATCATAATATTATATTGCATTTTTTATAAGAGCTCAGGTTTTTTGGTTTCTTCGTTAGACCTTGGAATCGCTTGAAATTCAGACCGTCTTTTAGGACTGGTCTACGCTATAGCTTGTTCTTTAAAAGGTCATTTCTTATGTACCCTCGGAACACAGCCACACACCCTCTGAGTTTATAGGTATCGGTGTTTTTGTAAGAAGTCGTCAGTTAGGTAGTAGTAACACTAGGAAAAAGATTCGTATCTTGCTGCTACGACCTCAGGAGCTGACGAATATGAAGAATGACGGCATATTAGGGAGTCCAAACCATCTTTTAAATCTTTTACTTTACCCCGAACCTCGTTTCGCTAAAATTCAAATGCAAAATTATTTATTACATTGAACTCAATAATTCTACCACCCGTCAACTAAGACATTTGGCACAAGTGCATCACCTATGATGGATTAGATTGCAGACTATAATTCTTGCCCTGACATAAAGTTGTCATAAGCAAAGGCTACAGTTATTATGAGAACATAGTAGTTAAATTCTAACAGATTTATTATTGCATAAACTAACCGAACTATCTTCAGATCTTTCAGTCGGTTGTAATTATTGTCAACCCGATTTAGTTTACAATCTCCTGCACCATAACTTGGTCTTTATAATAATCCATCCACTTAATATGTCTTGCATTTATTTTTGTTCATTTATTAACATCGCCATCCACCCTAAGTACATTATATTAACCTTTCCTATTCCTAAATATGTGCCTTATACATTTTTTCTGTGCCTCGTTATATTAGATACTATTCTGTGTTGAATTACAATGTCATATCCTGGAGAAAGGGTCTTTTCAGTTCCAGTCTTGGCTACTGTTTATGGTTTTCTACCCCAAAGCCGTCTCTATTTCTAGGGTTTTCTTTCCTCTGTTTTGATTTTATTTCTTGTATTGTACACACGGCTATAGGTCAACCTATACAAATCCAGTTTAAGCTGATCTCGCATTGTATATGCTTCCCATACAATAGGAGGCCCGCGTAAACTGGTATTGTATAGCTTGATGTGTAGCTGTGCGTTCATTATATCTGGGTATTAAAAAAAATATATACTTACAAACGATGTTTATTAAATATTTACAATTAAATATTGGTATAAAAATACTTAATAAGAAAAATAGCATTGTTAGGTGTTATAATAGGACCCTACTAAAAAAACATAATAATTTAACACTTTCACACGATCTTTGACGTTGTTAAGCGTACCAGACATAGACTTGGAAAAATCGTATAACTTCGACCTTCATTTGACGTACATAAAAATACTGTTTTTCTCCGAAAAGCTCGGGTGGTATTGCTCATTGGCAAGCGTTTAGGAAACTAGCGATGAGTGATGAGATGTTGTTGTTGGTGTTTACATATGACGGGTGTTTCCGAAGCCGCCGTGCCCAGATTGTGAAGCACCTTTGTTGAAGCCCATTTGCAGGTTCAGCTCGCTCTCATGAGCACGCAGTTGCTCCTCAGTGAAGGTGCGCTCGTTCTTCTCTGCCATTTTAGGTCCTAACTGAGGACCAGTCCATTCAGGATGCTTTTGTGTCTAGAAACAAATAACACAAAAATTAAATACTATCAAAATTATTTTAAGTCGACGTAAGTTATTGAAGAAATGCTTACAATTCTGCCAAGCGCATACAAGCACAGTGTGACTTGAGGAATGTTGCGCCTCTCAAAGAGGTCGGCAGTTTGGAAAATTTCTTCCTCCGGCACTCCGTACTTTTTGATGGCGGCTTGGAACCTGAAATAAGTTAAAATGAGATTTAAATTATATTCATTCTCACTGAACTTTGGATCATATATAATTTCTAAGAATTTACTATTAAAAATGACTTGTAGATTCATTTTGGCAACGTTTTCTGTTTGTTTTTTGTTTACTATTGTTTTAGTTATATTTATATATTGTCTTACCTTTGGATGTTCTCCATAAGCTGGAAGTTGGTTCCCCTTTCCTGGATCTTCTTGACTGATCCAGGGGATAGTTTGTTTATGAGTTTGCAGAGAACAATGCCATCCTTCAGGTAGTCTTCGTAGGAAGCGCTGGGAAGAGGCTCACCGATGACAGCGCTGATCCAGTTCAGGACCTCCTGTTCTTGTTCCTTGTTCCTAGGCTGGAAGATAAAATTATTGTTATGATAAACAACATATCAAGTTTCATGTTGGAGAAACAGGAGATTATTTGTGGAGACTAGTGTTAATACCATGAAATTACACAGTTTAGTACGGATTTTCTAAAAAAAATCGATGCTTTCAAGTTTCGAATGCTGGCCGTAAAACATTCGCTCCAGTGCCAAGTCGTTTGATGGCAAACGGGTAGATTCCAGCATCACATCCGAAAATAGCGCGTTTACGAAACAGATCGCTGTTATCCCACAGTAATGGGATGGGTTACATCTGGAACGCTTTTTAGAGCAACCTAAAGGAGGTTAGAGATATGATGGGCGGCACGCAGCTGCGCGTGCGCCCCTCATTAATCTAAAGTATTCTGAAACTACTGACGTCAGCAAACACTCGGCCTAGTATATTATTATAAGCTTAAGTGTAACAAACTTTTATAAACTCACTTTGTTTTGTTACTGGGTATATAAATATTTTGTTATGGAATGTTCATTGTGTAAACCACTGGTTTGATATAGTATTTTCATTATCTAACTAAACTTGAACATTATGCGTGTTGTTTTAATTAAACTTGATATCATTTGTGACAGAAGATGGTTATTAACATCGAACAAAAAAGTGAAAAACAGTCAGCATTTTTGAAAAAAAGAAGGTTTTATGATTAAAGAAAAAAAAAAGATAATTAAAAGTTAAGTGAATATGGAAAAGTGTACAGTAAGTGTTGACGAGTGATACGTACAGCCATGTTACTATATATCACAGAACTTTTTAGAGTTGCACTTGACTTTCTGAGCGAGCTGTCGCCTCGAACTCGTCTAGTTGACTGTAGGCAGTGCACTCCGCCCGCCCAAGCCGGCAGCGTTGCGGGGGCGGGCGGCGTATTCACTAACTCATGAACTACGTACATAACGTACGTAGATATGTAAATATAAGACGGTGGCGTCACTGTTATTTACATCATATGAAAGAACTGGTAAATAAAAGATGTTATAAAACCCTTTCATTGATGATGGCCGCCCACGGGTGTTACGAATTTAATACAACTACATTTGTTACCTAATGTGAATGGTTGATTGTTTATCATATCCAACTGGTTATTCAGTCAGTTCATCTTCTAAGAGTAATTTGAAACTTCCTTACAAATAAAATATGGTTTTGCTAATAAATCGGTTTATTAGTGTGCCTATGTATTTTCGAGTGTTTTTGTATTAGGGACAATATTTTTTATATGAATGAAATATACTGAAATTGTGCTACATTAAGTAAAAATGTGTTACACTCGTCACCGAAAGAGACCTTAATTTTTTTAAAATAAATCTAAGAGACACAATGCCGAAAGGAAGCCTTTTTAACCAGCAAATTACAATAGAATTTTAAAAAATACGGGTGCTATATACATATAATATTTGTTCATATAACATGGCATATAGAATTGTTGAACATTGCTTTATGAATGAAATCTTTCATAATAAAGACAATAATTCATAAATACGATAAATAGAATATTTTGTTTGTCCATCGAAGATAGAAACAGGATCTTACCTAATCGGTTGGCGCTTAAAATGACGCAAGCATTAAACTAAATTTAAAACCATATCGTCAATTGAAAGTGATCTAATTTTACGTGTGGGATTAAATGCATAGCATACACAACATTATGTATCCCACAGCTGTTTTGAATATTTAAGCTGTTTATATTTATACTACACACGGCACTAATCGTCAATTTGAATCTAAACATTGTATAAAAATTAACTATTCTATATCCGAAATATTATATTGGTACCTATTTGATATTCAAAATATTCGAAAATCTCTACTAGCCGAAATTTTATTTGATGTACTTATTTATATCTCAACTAGTTGTTGCCCGCGGGTTTCACACACCTCCCAAAAAGAGATACTTTATGGGATAACTCGTACCTATCAACATGAAACAGGCACCTAATTTTAAACTAGACCTCCAACAATTGTAAAAGCCTCATCCAATATCGTGTAGCACTTTTTGCGTGATACGTGTACAAACATACAGACAGACAAAAGCTCTAAAAAATATTTTTAAGTTTTTCTTCAATGTGTATAATGTACGGACATTGGCCTGTTAAAGTTTTATTATTATGTGTAGACTCATAAAAATATCGCAACAAAGGATCGTCTTATAGGTACCCCAGCACCGGATAAGTTATCGAAATGTTGATAACCCTTTTCATATTTATGTCAATTTTGTTTTTTGTCTTTGTCTGATCTAGATGTGCAAATTTAATAGTATTTTTTTAAAGTGAATTAAAAATGTTATAACTTCTTAATTGCAAATAAGAAAGCAAGATAAAATTGGTCTTCACATCGTTAACGAATCCAATTTAAATTCTTGCCCTAGCCCCCTGGAAATACTCATAAAATTATCTGCTATTAGTAAATTGTCGGATGCTGTCAATCTTTCAAGTAGGAAAGCTCTTCCGACAAATTGTCTTCAACAGTTCAACTGGCACAATGATTTAGATTGTGCCAAAAATAGCTGAAATATTTGTGACAATAAGTTTTACATTTCATACCATAAAAAATACAGATTGGACGGGCCATTGGCCGTATCAATCGGACTAATAAATGTCAAATATCGAATATTTTTATTTGTGACCATTTAGTACCTTTAATCGACAATTATGCATGAGGAGGTTAATGGACGTAGATAAAGCCAAATTTGTGAGTCGTGAGAAGCAGACGTGATTTTTTTTATCACATCACATCAAACTTTGCTTACAATATCTAACCAGATAGCACTCTAGATCATGTTAGCGATGCCAGATCCATTTTGTCACTGTCTTTGCTATCCAACGTAACATATTCAACGTAACAAAATTCTTTTGAGTCATTCGATGGATTGTCAGAATTTTAAAATAGATAATGCATATTGCATACTGTTTAAACATCGAATGACGTAGGAAAACGACTTCCAATAATAAAACCACAGAAGAACATTAGGATTTCCTATTTTTATATCATGTACCTATGAAATAATTGCCACCAAGATCATTGTTCATTCAATTTTTTTTTTTTTTTACATTTTGTCGTATGAACAACGGGTTCTACTTGTTAATAAGTTGCATATAAAAAAATATTCTACTAGACATTGCTGCAAGTGGAGTCGCTACAAACTAACCTCGTAACTCTAATCCTACTTCGTCAGCCAAACATAGATGATTTACAGTCCCACAAACAAACAGATGTGACACTTTACAAACGTTATGGATATGGTTCCTATATTTATGCCTACGTCGGAAGATGTTCAATGTATTCTATAATTAAAATCCGGTTGGCTGCGAGCCAATCAAAGGCGAGGAATATCCGGAGTCGCGGTGGAAACCCCTTCCCTAGAGGATTGGTATCGAATTCTTAAGGTTTTAAAAAGTTTTTTTTAAGGCAAGGTAAGAAGGTAGGTACCCATTATAATTAATTACATAGAGTAGGTACCTAAGTTTTTTATGATATGAAACCTCCATTGATGCTGCAGTTCATACATTTGGCACTGTTTAATATAAACCAAATAACAATAATAATATTAACCAGAGATCAGAATCAGAATAATAATATTAATTAAAGATCGAATTTTTCTTTCACTTAAAATTTTCTTTCATTAGTAAATTCATATCTTTGTGAACATTTCGCATTATTTAATGCTATAATATATGATAAAAAAATAAGCAGTTAAATACGGTAAGGCAACATCGTTCGACATTGAACTACCTGTAGAGGCAGTCGTGTTGGTTGAAATACATAGCAATATCTTCAATAGATGTTGCTGGTAAAATCTGGAAGAGAAATTCGACATCATAGGCAGTGGTCTCGGTAGCTTAGTTGGTAAAGCGTCTGGTGTAGGTACTTAACCAGAGAGACGCGGGTTCAAACCCTGGCTGAGATCGAATTTTTCTTTCACTTTAAATTTTATTTCATTAGAAAATTCATATCTTTATAAACCCAATAGCTAAATTATTTCAAGAATCGATTAATATTTTTATACTTAGATATAAATAAAACATAAACTCAGGTTAGAATCACTGAACAACCGATTTGGGTAGATATTATATGGGGTGTGGACAATTCCAACATTCATTGTTTACAAAGGACCGTCAAAGCTATATGGCTATCCGCCTTCATGAATTCTATTATGGCTAACATGCCATTGTTTATGTAGGAGCTAACGATACACCATAACACTATTGTTATAAGGTATTCCGACGCCATATATAGGGTGGCAGGATTCAGTAGTCGATGTTGTTCTATGTAGATAGGTAAATAACTGCGCTGCTATTTTTGAAATACTGGAAAAAGTGTGTCTTTATTGACTAAATTGTCATTTCATTTATTAAAACAAACAAACAACTAGTACTATCGATAGTACGGTCGATTAAATTAAAAGATAAATTTTTGTCGTGGTAGGGCCACGCTGTTCGCAGCATGAATGGGCCGGCTTGACCGGGGAAGTACCACACTCTCGCAGAAGACCGACGTCCGAGTAATAGCGTGTAGTTACTGCGCTTCGTTCGGTGAGCGAGAGGGCCGGAGGCCCAATTCCTCCCCCAATCCCCTTCCTTCTCCTTTTCTCCTTCCCCTCCCTTTCCCTAAATAGGCTCGGCAACGCATCTGCAACTCATTTGGATTTGCAGATGTCCATGGGCGGCGATGAATACTTACCATCAGGTAGCTCGCCTGCTCGTTTGCCGACTTATACCATAAAAAAAAAAGCTAAAAAAAATACCATAAGTATTGGGTACACGTACGCGCAGACGGCTTTAATAGCTTATCCCCTGAAGTGCAGTTACATATACCATATCACCATGTATTTATAACTAACTTTACTTCAGTAGATATCGTACCTAGTGAAATGCAAACTACAAATAAAGTACCTACATATAAAACCATCGTCACTTATTAAATAAATGGAATGAATAAAATAATCGTTTTAAAAACATTAATTTAACGAGCTGAAATTGTTGTTTGTCGAATATATTTCGTAACTCGATTTATCTTTGTAACAATTATTTCATGCAAATATATTGTTTATTTATTCATTGTTTGATGAATAATTTTAAAATTTTTCATTTTTTAAATTATAGCTGCCTGATTGCTCTAACAAATAGTAATGCGGTTGCTTACAGTCTGTTCCATGCCTACGTCACAGTTTAGAGTTTTTCTGTTGGGACATTTACACGCGTATTCAGAAATAAGTACCTCCTGTATCTTTAGTTTATTTATTGACATCATGAGTGGGTGCCATACAAATATTTATGCGATTTGTAGCGTCAGCTTGGGACTTGAAATCTGAACATCGACTTTTTGAATGCTATTTTCGTTTTCTATTACCTACCAAATTCCTTAACAATTAATTTACATAAAACAAATACTTAATGTTGTATAATATAGTAATAATACTTAACATAATGTACACGTAGGAAAATATTTATATGAATTTATGACGGTAGTGCTAGTGACCAAGGTCTCCATTTTAAAATAATTAACAAAAAAAAAAAAGGAATAGCGTTTTTTGTCATTTCCGAGCTGCTGTTGAGAATGTCCTGCAATGATCGGAAAATTATAACCCGCGATCCTTGATGGCACGGGGCAATACACTATTTGAGACAGTTTTTTTTGTCCTCATTTGAGATCTTAGAAAAATAGTTAATTGTGAACAGGGCTACCGGTGACGAAACCGCAACAGATTACGCGATAAAGATAGGTATATTCGTGTGACAGTTGTCTTGGCAGATTGTAGTGTTACCTGTCAATTTTGGCCGAATCCACGAAAAAAGAATTGGGCGCCCAAAGCGAAACTATCTATCCTCAACCTAAAAAATCCAACAAGAAGTTCAAATGCATGCCACGACAAAAGACGTACCGTTGTTTCGCCTGCAACCATATCTCAGAAAAAGATTTAAAACATTCATTCAAATAGGTTGTTGCAAAAACAAGGATAAAACAAGGTATTCAATAATAATAACAAACAATAGATTAAATAACATATTAATGCAATTTAGTGTACCTATACTCCATTTGGTTAGGTACTTAACTAAAGGTAAACAAATCATAAAAAAGGTTCTTTTATAGGGCCATTTTTCATCTTGAAACAAAACGTAACCAAAATAAATTATTTAATCATTCAAAATAATTTTCCTTTACTATACTAGTATATTTTACTACTTTGTTTAATATTAAATGGTAATTATAAATTCTTAAGCTTGCGACCAATAAATAAATCAAATTGATACTTATGTCATAAATTATTGCAATGTGCCTACTAGAAAGAATCTAAAAAGACAGGAAATCAAAACCTTTTTCTACTTATTAGACTTTTGATAACTCGAAAAAATTAAGAAGTAGTAGCGCGAGGAAGCGCGGCAAAATAATTAACCGATATTATACTTAGTCGGGTAACCAGACGCCATTCGTAACAGTTTGTACTTTCGTTCGTTTTTGTGTTTCTTTTGCCGTAAATTGTATTATTTAGTTATAGTTTTGTTTGTTCGTTGTTTTTATTGATTGTTAGATGTGTTCTTATTAATTTCACTCCCAATTCATAAGATACCATTGCAATAAAGGTTGAAGAGCCCTGAACGTCGCCATTTTTATTGTTTACCTTTAGTTAAGTACCTAACCAAATGGAGTATAGGTATGTGGATTTGCTACAAATCCTTTATAATGTAACTATGTAAGTGCATTAACCGTTTCTTATGTCTCTCAAAGTCATTAAAAGTTACTGACGATAATTCTGTAAATTGGATTACGTACTTGTTTATTACCTGCCTTCGTCATTTTTGTTAGTAAGTTCATTACTCTGATAATTATGTTTGGTCTCAAAGTCTCATGCAAGGTTCAATAATAATAATTTTCAATCAAGGTTTATTTTCTTTAGACAAGTTTATGCTTAGGCTTAGTTTAGGTTTAGCGTTTAGGGGCGATTTTTCAATAATCAGATAACTTTTATTCGACGGATACATATATTATGTATTGTGTTAATGTAATGATATGACAGTTTTCGTATTGAAAATCTGTCAAAACGTCAAATTTATTCGTCCTTAGCTCTTACATCAATGAACTATTTAGAAACTGATGGTGAAAATCATGCCAGTTTTGGCTACAGGGAAGATTTTGTGTCGAAATGATGAAATGATATTTATTTCTGTAAATAGATCTTTTCAGGACACTTTTACAAGTCGATTTTTACATATTTTTTTAACTAGATGGCGCCGACGTTTCCTATCTGACGACCTCTGAGAAGAAACGTCGAAACAAACTCAGAGAATCATGGTCTCTTTTAAAGTCCAGACAATAGTTGTTGTTAGATATGCGAGTTTAACAATGTAGGGCAAAATCTGAACAGGCCTTTTGAAGAAAGAGCCATAGCAGCTTTGAGTTGACCTGTCCTAACTGACGGCACGCATACATCAGTCATCGTGTAGCTCAACCATTTTATAGGGAGCTCAACGACCCGTCGCACAACGATACCAGATCAGCAGGACATTTGTGTAGGTCATGTGAAATACTCAAAACTGTCAGAGAAGTTTATTATACATCTGATACGTGTTAAAGCTAACCTACATAGTACTCACATTTACATTTTAATAAATTTGTCACTGGGTCATTACTAATGCGCCCTTACACGCTTGATATAGGTACCCAATTTTAGCCGTGAACGTTCTAGACCAGTTGCTACGATGTCATTCAAATAATTGTACTTAATATTGGAATGTGGTTTGGCCTTATATGTGTTCCCTTTTCACGTCAAAATCATGCCTTCAATAGTTCTCAAAGATGACAAGATGAACGACGGTTGAGGGCTAGGGATACGCAAGCGGTGTACATTTACAGCACAATTATGTGCTGTATGAAGCAGACCATTTTCCTCGCACAGTAACTTTGTGCAAAACACAGCTTTATAAATATCACATCTTACCCGCTCGGCTATACAACTAAGCTTTGGTGGAAAAAGACACAGTTGTATAGCTTAGGTCAGCACTTAACCACTAAGCACACTTCTTGTGGAAAGGCAGCCTTATGGCACACTACCTACCTCCCGCGCTTTTTTTTTAAAAGCACTGCTCTTTTATCGATTGAAACCCAACCAAGATCATATATTCTTAGTCTGTGCTGCTCAAAATATGTTAGGCGAATTAAATTTTACTCGCTGTAATAATTGTTATGAAGTAATAAATAATATTGCGCTACAAAATAATAATTTCAACGTACCTTTTCAAGAATTCCTATATAACCAAAAACGTCTTGTAAATTGTCTGCCTATTGTTTAACCGTATCCACAGATATTTTAATTAAGTATTTTAAATTAAATTAACCAATATTATGAACTTAACCATTTTTAAATTATAACATATTTTCTATACTATAATATCATAGAAAAATGTTTTGGTATATAGAAAAATAGGAAAAGAACTATGAATGGATGCGATTGAACGGCAGAATATAGTAAAACGGAACATAACACAAACATAAGCATTTTGTCACAACTTTTTTATCCTGTATGCACGTTCCACACTACCGGTAATGAATGAGATTTTTTTAAATGTTTGAGAAAATATATAATATATAAACAAAAGTCAAGGTTTGCATTGGACGCTGAGTTATCAATGACTGGCGATTGTTCCGTCCGTCACTTGGTTTTAATGAAGTCCTTATGATAAAATATGTTTTGTCTGCACGGACAACCATTAAATTAACTTCAACCATTTGCATTGCAAACGATGGAACGACGTGATGTGCATTCATAAATTTAGCTACTTACCTACTAAATGTTTTAAAGTAGAGCTGATACCGTGTGCTGATACTGTGATGCCGCAAATTAATGATATCTTGAATATTTAATCATTATTTTAAAAGTAAACAACTTTAATACAGGTTTTTTTTCTCTTTCAAACTTAATTCTCAATCATTTATTTGAAAATTAAGTTATTAATTATTATAATTATTTAGGTATTTTTTATTGTCAAGCTCTACTGCCAACTCCATTAATTTATGCACACTGAGTGCAGCTGCGATTTTCTGACGATTATAAGTAGACAAGAAGGTACTAAATTGGTCCTTTCAGCCGATTGATCATAAGGACCAAAAAACTGCAATATTTATTTATTGTTTCCAGTGCGCCGGTAAGCGTGAACCCGAGAAGGAGCAGGAAGCCAAGCAATGGATCGAAGCTGTGATCGGCGAGAAGTTCCCAGACATTCCCTACGAGCTGGCTCTCCGGGATGGCATCATTCTGTGCAAGCTGATGAACCGTCTGCAACCTGGTATCATCACCAAGGTTAACGTTTCCGGCGGTGACTACAAATACATGGACAATATCAACCAGTAAGTAGATATTTATATGTCCAGGTTTCTAAATGTTTGTTGAAGAATACCTACGTGAATCGGTTCCCACGAAGAGATGTAGAAAACCATATACAACCACATCGCTTCACTAGATTTTTAAGAAATATTAGGCTTTCAATATACCTACCTTACTCTTTCCTCTTGTGGCTCTTTATTGACTATGAACTATTTCTCATTGTTTTTTACGAGATTGAACATCTGGGGAAGGGAATTTACAATTTACTTAAATTATGCTAATTCCCTGGACCTCCCAATCTAATCCTTATTTGTGATTCTTTGCATTACCAGAATGCTTGACAAAATATAACACGGACGATGATATACGATAAATGTGAACACAACCTTTTATTAAAATCTATGATTCACCTTCTTTAATCTCAATCTTAAGTTATACGATTCTTAGTAAGTAAGTCACTTGCTCAGTGAGGTAATTGTAGAATGGCTTTTAGGGAAAAAAACATAATCAGTTATGCCAATAATAACACAACAAGTTCATTGCATATTAAGTGACACAAACAGAATTCAATAAGGTTTTTTAGAGATTTTAGTTTTTGTTTTTATTATATGTATTGGTTTTTCTGTAAATACAAAAATCGATAGCCAAGAGGTTTATGAAGGGAAAAAAAACGAAGGAAAAAAGTAATAAAGGCTGGTCCACACCGTACGTTTGAGTTTATTTTTTAAAGTTAGATTAAGAGGTTTGTAAGTAAGAATTCAGATATTTGAACTTTGAACCCCCAAAGATATTAGTTACATTATTCGAACTTATGGCATATGGCATTATGGCATGGCATAGACAGAGGGGTCTGTCTATAGCGATAAGTTCGAATAATGTAACTTTAGTAGCCCCTTTAAAGTTTAATTTCCGACCGGTGGTACTGGTATAGTCACTTAAAAAAGTGCTATGTGCAAAAATATCTAATGTTGTTAGAAAAATAATTACAAATTCGAAATAAAGTCTTCACACCGAAATTTTATCGGAAAATTGAATCAGTCATTTGCGTACAACATCAGAGAGAGGCAGGATGTTAGACCGCCCGCATTTCGTCACAATAGCGATCATTTTTGTAATGCAACTGAAGTGCACAACTGTATAGCTTGATGTGTTGTCGTGTGTATAACTCCGCGTTTCCACTGACTACAAAACATGTTGCAAACAGCTACCTATCCCACTCACTCTTTGAGAGTTAGAGTGAGATAGATGTTTGCAACATGTTTTGTTGTCAGTGGAAACGCTGGGTTGAACCTACACGCATTACACACACACCGCGCATATTTTTTTGTGAGTTATGTAGCCCAGCCTTTACGAGTGTTACTTTCAATGAACCTTCAAATTTTCCGTTCCCTTAACTTTGCTTATTGCTCGTAAAACAAAACAGTCTCATAACATAATTATTCTAAAAAAAATTGTTAACTGCAACTCCATCAAGATTTAAGCATTGACGTCAGAGCAAAGCCAAGGTCATATTCTGAAGGGAAACACGGACTTTTAGAAAAAGTCCTTCACAAATTATTATCACAATTGTAGAATGGTATTTATTTATACATATAATAAATTTTAAAATAAGCTCTAGTGCTGGTAATTGGTTGAGCACAAAACAAACGAAATCTTTACATAGTATAAAATGACTGTCGCTGTCTGTTCGCTCAACGGATTTTAATGCAGTTTTCAGCAATAGATAGAGTCATTCACGAGAAAGGTTTATATGTATACATACATATTACAGAAAAGCCGAGAAACAACGTGGGCGAAGCCGTGGGCGGAAAGCTAGTATACTTCCCTTTCAGCCCCGGCTAACACAATTGTTATGTTTTAAGTTTGGCAAAAAATATGCTCTAAATTAAAACTTATAGAGACGGACCGGCAGCCGCACGATTGTGACGGATTTCTTCTATCCATTGGCGTATAAAAGATAGGTAGCAAACATAGCAAAATTTGATTTTTGAGTCGATCATTTAGGAGCTCAGCTCTTTTCGGGGGAGCAATCGCCTCAGCGGTTCCCTATTTTCTGCCTTCTGTTTGCCCTCTTGATACGACTCTACTCCCGCTTTTTCCTTCACTTGTTCAATAAAACTTCTAGGTCTTCCTCTTACTCGTTTTCCTTCAATTTTGCCTTCTAAAATTGACTTAAAAACGTTGTCATGTCTTATTTAGTGGCCAATCATCTAATATCAATAGAACGCTATAAAATCTGTAAAAAGTTTTTAATTAATTTTCTTATATTCGCAAAGTGTCAGAAACCAGTACCTATATAACTGGAAATGTTTACCTACCTCGCTCAACATATGATGTTTCCAGGTTCCAGAAAGCCTGTGTGAAGTACGGAGTACCTGATACGGACCTCTTCCAGTCAACAGACCTCTGGGACCAGAAGAACATCACCCTCGTCACACAGACCATCTTTGCTCTCGGCAGGACGGTATGTATTTTTTTTTATATCTGTTTGCATATTTAGGAGCCATTTATATGCAGTTGATTTTTTCTGTATCAAAAAACTTGCATGCGAGAAAACCGACGAGGACTGGACTTGGATTTTGAAGTTAAAGCTATTAGAACTTCTCTCAAGTTATAACTCGTCTATCTTTAGTCCTACTAATAAATTTACAAATAAATAATTCAACGTCGTCTGCACACTTATATTATAAAGATGAAAGATTTGTTTGTCGATGTTGATAAACTCTGAAACTACTGAACCGATTTTAATAATTCTTAATAAGCCCACTTAACATATCCAATTACTTATCGATGATAAGTAATATTATCCTGCGAAATTACCGGAATTCCATGCGGGCGAAGCCGCGGGCAACTCTCTAGTTTTTATATACCTATTTATCCTACTATCATCATCATCAGCATATATCAATCCACCGCTATACGTATTGCTAGAACCCTTGATTTACTTCATTTTTAACCTGCTTTAAAATAACGTAGATATAATCTTTTGCAGGCGTACAAGCACCCAGAATGGCGCGGCCCCTACCTTGGCCCCAGGCCCGCCGAAGAAAACCGTCGTGATTTCAGCGAAGATGTCCTTCGTGCTGGACAATCTGTCATCGGTCTCCAGGCCGGCACCAACAAGCTGGCCAGCCAGTCCGGCCAGAGCTTCGGCGCTTCCCGCAAAATCATTCTGGGCAAGTGAAGTACCAGGCTAACAGAAACCGAAGAGGGATTATTTTTAGTATTCTCACCACCAACATAATATATTTATGTTTTGACTTCTTTGGTTAATTTTGTTAATATATTTTTTTATCATAAATTTTATTTAATTAGGAACCTATAAACCACTTATTAGTTATTTTTTTACTTATATCAGTTTGTGATTGAAAACTCCTGATGATCCATTTTTAAACCTGGGATAAAAGGGATAATAATCTTTATCTAATTAAAATATTGTTTCGGCCATTTCTATATTTAAGATAAAATTTAATCTAAATTAAATATTTATAATTTTAATATTATTACTATGTACTTAATTATAACATTAAGTTTTTATCAGTAAACTGTGATTTATTTGAAGTTGGGTGTGGAAAACAAGAAATAAATAAATACAAGTACAAACCAATGTCAAACTTATTTACCAGACGAAATTATTGTATTGTTGCATTGATAATTATGTATACTTACGTAGGTGAACCTAGAAAAAAAAAAGTGTGTTTTAAATTGCTATATATATTTTACACGATAATCATTGAAAAGGGTTTTATAATTTTATTTAAGTATTTTCACACTCCCTATTCAATAATAATTTCACCAAAAAAATATCTTGGTACCTAGTTAATAATCATCATACTATCATCACGCCTTTATTCCCCAAAGGGCTAAGGCACAGTTGTACACTACACTAATGTACATCTCGCCGGTTTGTTTAGGTCCCATGTATAAGGGGCGAGCCTATTGCCAATAACCGCGCACAACCCAGACCCCGAGTTGCCACTGAGAATTTCATAGAAAAACTAGACTTTCCTAAATCCATTAGCCACTAGACTTTCCTAAATCCATTGGATTATTTAAAATCGATTTAATGTCGATAGAAAGAAAATAGTAACACGGTACCTATTGATTGTAAAACTGCTAATATAATAATATTTTCTCCTTAGTAACTTGGTTCAATTAATATATCTCTATCAAAAGATGATTTTCCACCGTATTAGCATAGTATACCTAAGCATCTAGTATTAGATTGTCGATAACTGACAGTCAGTTACATAAAGGATAAGATAAGCGGTCTATGTCTCAGAAGACAGACTCTTATCGGGATATTTCCAAGAGCTTGCATAACCACACTCGTGGAAATATCCCAACTCCTAGTCATAGTGCACGCGGTACCTATAGCTACTCGACTCGGAAACCTTTGTAAGGCATTGTCGTACATCTCGACCTTGAAATCACCACTTCAAGGCAAACCAAAAATAATGGAATAGAGGAGCCCAGACTGACCCAATTTTGGAAGTAAGGTTCTTAAAGGTCATTATCACGTTCTCCACGTCATCCACGTGCAATGATTTTGAATTCTTATTATTTGCATGTAAGATGAAAATCTTAAGGTAATTGATGTTTGTCCAGCGCCAACGTACTACGTTCTTAAAAACTACGTCTACAAAACTGAATAAAAGGTAAGGAAAAAAGTAATTTTAGGTAGGTACTTATTCCGACTGTAGACCAATAAAATGAGGTGAGTTGAGGTGATATAGAGAGCGGTGTATTGCAACTCATTACTGTAATAATTATAAACATTGGCTGAAAGAATAAACTTAAAGAAGAAAACGAGAACAAGTGACATTTATAAGAAGTAGTAGTAGTAGTAGTTGTTCGTTAGAAGACGACCATGCTTTGTTAGGGTTTCGCCCCCCTAATAGTAAAATATATCAAAGTTAAGCTCCACTACGATCCCCACAGAACCTAGAAACTTACCTCTTCCAGCTCGATCAAAAAATTATGAGCGCTTTATTTAGCGTATCCTCCACCCTTATTCCACATACCTACATTGTATAGGTAGGTCTGCCAGCTGCTGCAGCAGCAGCTGTAGGGTTTATTATTTAGTGGTCCTAAGCGACTAGAGTGACTAGAGGTCGTGAGTTCGATTCTCAAGTCGAGCAAAGTGTTTGTGTATCTAGCAAATCGGAATTTGGGTTTGTGACATGATATTATGTGATTCGAATGGCTCAGAAATTTATTGTTTTGTATACTTTATATTATAGTCTCGGAATGGAAGAGACTAGACCCCACGACACAGGGAATCCTAGTGTGGGGTCTAGGGCTGTATACGACTAAATTGTATTTCTTAGAATAATAAAGACATTTTTCATTTCATTTTCAGTATAGGCTGACCTCGCATTGTAAAGGCTTAGGTTGGTATCTATAGTACAATGCGAGGCTAGCGGATACTGGATTTGTATAGTTTGATATGTGGCCGAGTGTACCCAAAACTATTTCTAGTTAAATTTTAATCAAATTGTTCAATGGTAACTGAAATCTAGGCAGTAAGAACTGACAATAATCGTAAAGTAGGTAGGTAGATATTTGGGAAATACATTATGTAAATCAGCAACTGGTTGGCGGACTCTCTGAGTCAGCGAGTCAGCCACTTGCGCGCACGCAAATCACTGCAGCAGTTCATGGAGGCCGAAGACCTCTGTGGATCATTGTCTGCGGACCCTACCTAGGAGAATACTTTTTTATAGATTCTTTCTTTAGCATGTCTTTTTATTTATTTATTATTATCTATAAACGAAATAATAATAATAAATACCTGTAGTATAGACTGCCTCATTAGTCTAGTGGTCCTAAGCGCGACTGCTACGCTAGAGGTCCTGGGTTCAATCCCCAGGTCGAGCAAAGTGTTATTGGGTTTTTCTATGAAATTCCCAGTAGCAGCTCGGAGTCTGGATTTGTGCCCGGTTAATGGCAATAGGCTCGCCCCCTATTACATGGGACCTAAACATACCGGCGAAATGTGGGTGTACATTAGTACACCTCTGCCTAACCCTTCGGGGAATACAGGCGTGATGGTGTGTTATGTTATGTTATGTTAAATACCTGTAGTTAATAAAAGCGACATCTAGTTTTAGACTGTCTCCAACTACAGAAATACTGCACAATGATAAGTTCAAATGTTTACGTGTAGATGGCGCAAAACCATCAATTCAAGGTCATTAATAGTGATGTCCACAACCAACATGTTGGTATAATCAACATAATATTTAATTGTTTGTACGAATACATGCAACTCTTTTGGTTTAAAAAATAACGATTAATGCCCTAAGGTCATAAGAACTCTATGTGAATTTACACCGAGATTTTATTCAACTCAAAATAGTACTATGAAACACTATTTATTTCATTAAAACAATTCACAAATATTTTTTTACTATACGAATTGATAAATCCATACTTTAAATAAATTTCAAAACAAACAATAAATTTGAGATAATTAATAAAAAATAGAATTAAATTTAAAAGTAAAGGATAGTGCGTTAAGGCGAATCATTTCTCCTTGGGCGCCAAATTTATTACATTTTTTATTTTTCCCAAATAATAATTTTCCGTCTATGACACATTCTAGGATCATGAGTAGTAAGAAAATTGAGACATGAATTATAACTCAAATAAGTTAAAGTTTATATGTCTCAACTGAGTACTAGTGCTTTTGCTAAAAAATCGTTATCTTATAAAAGGATAAATACAAATATAAATATTTAAACAAAGACAAATTAAACAAGAAATGGCGCTTTAATAAAAATTCTACACAGTAGTTAGGATAGTTTTATTTAAAAACTAGGAATTTTCGAGATATCCACACTAGGCAAGGCTCAAGGCTGTGTCGTGGATACCATCAGGTGAATCGTCCAGTAGTTTGCGGATTGATCCAATAAAAAAATAATTGTAGGTGCGTGTTGATAAAAATGTTTATTATCTTGACGTACGTACCTACTTCAATGATACATTTTAGTAAACTTATTACGTAAGATCATTTTTATGGCTGATTTTGCTTTGGAGTTTATAAAAATCTGTTTTTGGCAGGATTTTTGTTTTTGTTACGGACAAAAAAAGTTGCTTTTATGTGGAACAGTGGAATGGGTACATCACTAACGTTAAATCACAAGCCCGCAAATACTTGTTGTGGAATTTAGTTTTTATGCTGCGTAAATTGAATGCGAAATGTGTGTATAAACTATCCAAATGTTAATAAACACGTGAGAAAATGATAACATTCGGCGGTGGGAACAATTCCACGGCGTTAGAAGAGACAGGTGCAGTGCAGTGAACTTTGTTTTTCGGTTTTCGTCTTGTAAGACTTTGTGTCTTTGAGTTATTGAATTGTTATTTTGTAGGGGAAGTAAGAAGTATCTGCGAGAGTGTGTGCAGCGATGGGTCTAGTGCGACGGTGCAGCCAGGGGGCTCCAACCAGCGGCCTCGAATGGATATAGCATGTGTTTTAGATGTAACCCAGACACTGAATCTTGCTCATAGAAAGAGGGCTTTGGAAGAAGTTCGACTTGCTTCTGAATTGGTCAATGCCAATTTACACCATATACATGTAAGTTCCTACCGATACCTTTGTAATTTGGTCATAATAATCAAAGCACTAAGATCAAATTATATGTCCTTCACATACCTATCACTTTCCTGTTACCAAAGTTAGTTTGATAGTTCCTTGGCATTTGTACATGCAGTTTTTTTGGCGGCAAGCATAATTTTCAACTTTGTCAACAATTTTAAGGATAAAAGTTAGTTATTGATCGTCAGTTGGTGAAATTATGCCAGTTGGATTTTTTGATAGGTAGTAAGTAGGAAGAATAAAATATTTTTTTCTGAGACGTAAACAACTATCATCAACTTTTTTATTTCATCATGAGTTATCTGATATATTCAATAATAGCTGACGTAAAAGACATTGTCTTCTTTCCATTAATAAAAAAAAACCTTCTGGGATACTTTTCCAGCTACTTCCAATTTTTTTTTTCAAATCAAATCAAATCAAATAATTTATTTGCTCGAATATGGTACATCAAAGATCTTAAGGCTTTTTTAAGGTTCATCATATTCTGCCATGTACGGCGTACAAATATATTTCTAGTGCAACAAATACACAATTAGACTAATACAGATTACTATTACACTATAAACTATGATATGTTTTTGTTATCTAACTTATCATCTAGAAATTCCTTAACACTATAGTAACACTTATACAGTAATAATTTAAATAGTCTTTTTTTAAATAATAGATATGGTAGTTGAGTAAGTTGCTGAGGTAGATTATTAAATATTTTAATGCACATACAATGAGTATTTCTTTTAAATAATTCTAATCAATCATTTCAGTTTGAGAAGTTAGACTTTGGTGAAACAAATGTGCTGGATACATTCTACAATGCCGATGTGGCGCTGGTGGACCTCAGCTTGCAGCTGCAGCAGAGTTCTCTCCTATACCACTTGGGAGTGCGGGAAAGCTTTGACATGAAGGAAAATGTTCTACTGTACAATGATGTTGATGCAGATTCTACGCTCAGGCTTAAGGTAATACTTTATTAGACAATCCGCACCACTGGTTCTCAACATTTTCTGATCAGGGTACACTTTGATATTATTGTAGTTAGGCAGACTGCCTCGATAGTCTAGTGGTCCTAAACGCGACTGCTACGGTCCTGGTTTTCGATCCCCAGGTAGAGCAGTGTTATTGGGTTTTTCTGTGAAATTCTCAGTAGCAGCTCGGAGTTGTGGATTTGTGCCCGGTGAATGGCAATAGGCTCGCCCTCTATTACATGGGACCTAAAACATACCAGCAAAATTGGGTGTACATTAGTACACCTTTGCCTAACCCTTCAGGGAATACAAGCGTGATAGTATGTTATGTTATGTAGTTAGGCTTCAAGTTCCCTCTCAACCCTTAATCCGCTGAACAATGTTTCAATTATTTTTTTTATTAAAAATTGGTTTGCTCTTGACTTCAATCTTGCCGCCGGACAAAGAATGAGATTGATTGTGGAGTGGAATGAAATAGAAGAAGTAGAATAGCATCCTGAGAAAGGACATTGCCATCTTTTTCCTCAAAAAGTTCTTTGGGAAGCGAGTGAGAGCAGGATAACTGCTAGATATATACTGGATATGTTTTTAATAATTAATTTTATATTATAATATAAGATTAATTACTAAAAAAAAACATAATTGCTTTAGCAATTTAGACTATAAAATTCTCTTTTATTGTTCTTCTTTTCTACATTTTCAATTTATTTGTTATTATACTCCGTAAAGACAGCTGTTGAAAGGTGCAGGCTAAAATATAAGAAGCTTCATTTTATTTCATCAGGTATTTTCACTAATCTTAATTTCATCAGGCTACTGGATACATTGCATATCCAATTTCATTGTTTTGACTTTGGGACCAGATTGATTTGACCTTTGTTGACCTTGTGCAACAATATGGGTATAATTATCAACACTTGGAAATTAAATTCATTGATTCTCTTAAAAAAATTTTTTTAGCATTCTAGGAATATGTTAAAATCTCTGTTACTACTTCATTTCACTATTATTACCAACAACTGCTGTAGTTTTATCCGGAAACTGATTTGTTTTGGCAATAATAACATTCGGTCAAAGATGTATGCATGCTGTCAGTTCACACAGGTGAACCCAAACCTGCTATATCTCTTTCTTTAAAAGGCCTATTCAGATATAGCCCTACATTGTAAAACCTCACCTAACTGATAATACTACTATTGTCTGGACTTTAAAAGAAACCATGATTTTGAATGACGCGGGAATCGAACCGCGACCCATAGCCTAGAATCCAATCGCTGAGTCTTGAGTCATTGAATAATAGAGTTGTCGAATTTTAAGTGCTAATAACTCATTGAGTTATGTACCTACTGTTTTCCAGAGTAATAAATCCCACCAAAAACATTTTCATGTAATATGTTGCCAAGGCAAGACCATATGGCTCGTACTGTCAAAAAGCTATCTGATCTCGTGTAGATAGAGCAAGGCTTCTAACCCCGTTTTTCCACTGAAGGCCAAAACATGTTGTAAAAAATTTTCACCTTACGCCCTTGTGACCATAGCGAAACAGCCAAGTTAGGTAGTGTCCTTGTGCTTCCCTTGACTCGTCTTGGCGGGGGCACTGCCGTGCCCCCAGATACGGTGCCATTAATCTCAATAATATACCTACTGTCTCGTCTTTCTTAAAAGTCAACGGCTGTTGCAATTGTGTTATTATGTCTACAAACAAAAGTCGCTATAATATATCTATAGTACTTATACTACATTTACATACGGAAAACTAGCTGTTGTCTGCGGTTTCACTCGCGTCTAGGGTTGAAACGTGTCCGGCTTTTCATAGTCTTGTCCGACCAAATATTTAGTCCGGCTTGTCTGGCTTTTATTAGGCTTCTGGTCAACCCTATAATAATAAAAGCAAAATGTCCAGCTAAAATATGAATCTGTATCTGGCTTTTCCAGTTTTGAGCCTGGCAATTATATTCAGGTCCCAAAAGGATCTACTTACTATAAACTCAGTTCAAGATGATCATTGTCAAGATCAACTATGAAAATCGCATCCAATTTCGTGCAGTAGATTTTGCGTTAAGTGGGTACACAAACATACAGACAGCCAAATAAACATCTAAAAATAATTGCTTTTGCTTCTGTTGCTCTTATAAAGAACTTTTATATTATCTTTTCTTAAATATCTCCTATGTACACACGGCTACACATCAAGCTATACAAAACTAGTTTAGACTGACCTCCCATTGTAAACATTTTCTGCACAATTCAAAGCCAGCTTAGACTGGTTTTGTATAGCTTGATGTATAGCCGTGCGTACATGTTAGTATGATCTGATTATATACCTAGATTATGTAAGTACTTAATGACTTATAATTCAAGCATATAATGAACATCTTATCGTATGCTATACATATTTTTTTCGTTATATAATCTACATGTGAACAATTAATTGTTGTCATAAGGTTTACAAGCATGTTTATACTATCTCACAGATGAACATAAATATCTGTTAATATTATTATATATAG
Source organism: Subacronicta megacephala (assembly GCA_958496365.1). Classification (NCBI taxonomy): domain Eukaryota; kingdom Metazoa; phylum Arthropoda; class Insecta; order Lepidoptera; family Noctuidae; genus Subacronicta; species Subacronicta megacephala. The sequence continues at coordinate 10,665,647 of OY292520.1, read as the reverse complement.
GTATTTGTCTCAACAAAGTACTTGGTCTTGTTATTGACATTATTCCCGTTTTCTTTTGTCTACAAAACTCGACCTAATAGCAATACATTTATGTTTTCAAACATAACACTGTTTATTATATGCAGTTGTGGTTTGTCGCTCTTAATTTATTTTGCCCACTATTCATGACTAATATTACCACTATTATGTTTAAAAACATTTCATGGGATTCTGCAATCTCTGTGGTAGTCTTATTCTTTTGTTTAATTATTTATGAATACGCCTTAAAGGATTCGTTGTGTGGTTAATTATAGTAGATGGAAAATCGTTAACAGTTGGACACTTTTAATCTTTATTATTTATCCTTATTACTTACTGCTTAACACTGTTAACTAAAACTTATTAATTATCATGGAACAAGTTAGTTGACTTGATGATAAATTTATTGAATTTAACAGGCCTATTGTAAAATAAAATTTATGATATATGCTGAAAAAAGTACTCAAATCGACTAAAATAGTTCTAAGATATAAGCGTTTAAAGTTTTTGTGGGGGATTGAGAAGGAATGCTCTGTCCCTTTCCCACAAAAGAGTGTTTGTGTAGAAGTTATATTATGGCATATCAGATTGTGACATCACAAGCCGATATCGTGCACTCTTTGTCTAGCTTACAATGAAAATGTTTCATCATCATCATCATATCAGCCAAATGAAGTCCACTACTGAACGAAGGCCTCCCCCATAGACTTCCACAACGACCGGTTATATGCCGCTTGCATCCAACGACTCCCAGCGACCTTTAACAGATCGTCTGTCCATCTTGTTGGAGGTCGTCCCACACTGCGTTTTCCGGTGCGTGGTTTCCACTCGAAAACCTTTTTTTGAAATGTGTATGAAATTGTTTATAACTTCCGTATTTTTGTTTCTGTTGTTCGGCTCTATTTACGTGCAACTTTTTTATGGGAGCATAAAAAATACCTACCAGTCAACTAGCCTATACATAACGCCCTTTTGATATACAAGTGGTACATCATCATTCTTTTTCTGATCCCTTCAAGATCTAGGTCATAGTTTAGCTGCAATTTTCCTATTATATTTGAATATGTATGTAGTAATACTGTCAACTCGCATCTTGAATGTGCACCTCTAAAGCCATTACTCTCAATTTGTCAAATTGTCCTCTTCAATCATAGTAGAATGGCAATTCAAATACCTCTAAGCCTAATTCAATTATGTGGAGTTTTTATTTGAAGGTTTGTGACCGACGTTATTGATGTATATGCACACTACTCTTCTGTTATATTTAGGGTATTAGATAGGTTTGCGGCCAAGTTGTAATATAATGTCTGAATCCACGAACGAATAAAATGTGTGGAAAGAAATGGATAGGTATTACGACCTAAACTGCTGATTTTTATATTTATCTAGGAGATTAAAATTTACTTCTTGTATCCAAAATTCCTTGAGTCTAAACGTGTGTTAATATTACTTTTTTTCAAATCTTGCGTTTGTAGTACTAAGCGCGACTGCTACCTTAGAGGTCCTGGGTTCGATCCCCAGGTCGAGCTAAGTGTTATTTAGTTTGAGTAGCAGCTCGGAGTCTGGATTTGTGTCCAGTAGCCGGCTCGCCCCCTATTACATGGGATCTAAACATACCAGGTAACTGTGAGTGTATATTCAGCACACCTCTGCCTAACCCTTCAAGGAATACACGCGTGATGATATGTTATGTTAAAAAGGATTCGATATAAAAGTTTACAACTTATAACAACTATTTCATAACTACAACCAATTTCATAGTACAATAACATTATGTAAATAGGTATCGTTTTATGTACTCAGAATCGTGACATGTTTTTACTTAGGCGGAAAAGTGGCGAAGATTTTATTCACTATTATTTATTAATTATACTTACTGGTATTTACAAATGGTGAAATAACGTTAACATTAAATGCATTTATATTATGATCATTATGAATTCATTAGTCTAGTAGTCCGAGGCGCTACTGCTATGATTGAGGTTCTGGGTTCGATTGCTAGGTTGAGCAAAGTGTTATTGGGTAAAAATTCTCAGTAGCTCGCTCGCTCATAGGCTCGTTCCCTATTATATAAGACTTGAAAATACCGGACTACCGGTATATATTATGTATAAGTACACCTCGGCCTAACCCTTCAAGGAATACAATTGAAGGTAAGGTAATAAGGAAGGTATAATTTTAATATTGAATTTTATTTTGATCACACTTATTACCTATTTTGGATTACATAATACAATATGAAGTCAGTTTCCTTTTCTTATAAGTTTAAAATAATTAGGGCTTATTTTTATATTGTCATCCAAATACACCCTTCTTTTTAGACCAAGGGCTGGTTTGTAAAACCATTACGGTTTATCTAAAGCATAATAAATTAATTCTTGTCCTTAACCTAATCATCATTGTTATCTAAGTATTGTTTTTTAATAAGTATATTATTTGCTTATACTATTTAAGTACACATTTCCCATCTTTGGGTTGAGTTGATTCACAATATAATGCAGCATATATTGCCATTTAAGAATACCATTATAATTCTACATTATTGTAGTTACCTACTTCAAACTTGGGCAAATAAGCACTATATTCAACAAAAACATTACTTATATTGAACAACATTATCTTATTGAATGAATTACTCATAAAATCATTCATACACCGTCAATGAATTATTTAAACCTGGTATTTCCCATCGCCAGTTATCACTACCTAACTTCCTGTTCGTGTCGTACAAATTGACGGATGCCGGGACTTGCGTCACTACGAACCCAGCCGCCACCAAGTTCAAGGGCGAAGACTCCGCAGATCCGAAACAGCACCTGACCTTGAGATTGAAGAATATTCTCCAAGATGTCGAGGTACAGACGAAGTGAGTATGAGATTTTTGGAATGGTAACATATAGAAGTAGCATAGAGTTGTATCAATAGGTCAAACAGAAGGCAGAGAATAGAGCAGTGGCGAATTGCTTCAACGACACGAGCTGAGCTCTCAAATAGGAGAGAGAACATTTAGCAAATGTTTACAAAAGTACCTATACCTATGTAAACACCTCATTAGTCTAGTAGTTCTAAACACGACTGCGACGGTAGACTTTCAGGGTTGGATTCTCAGGTCGAGCAAAGTGATAGTGGGATTTTTTAAATGAAATTCTGGGTAGCAGCTCTTAGTTTGGATTTGTATCTGGGTGGGTGTCCTTTACACGTACCGGTGAACTGTAGGTGTACACACGGCTACAGGTCAATCTATACAAACCCAGTTTAAGCTGATCTCGCATTGTATAGGCTTCTCGTACTATAAGAGGCCGAGGCCAAGAGTAGCCGTCCGTACATTAATTCACCTCTTCCTAAACTTTTGGTATGAAAATTCAATAATTTTACACGAATCTGTGTGACCAATTGGACACTATTATTGGTTTGATTGGTAGTATTGGTTATCAATTGGACCCGTATGTATGTAACATTGTTGGCATTACACAATATTCGTCTTATATGTCAGTCTATGTGAGTTTAAATTTCTGTAGTTATGTAGTTAGACTGCCTCGTTGGTCTAGTGGTCCCAATCGCGACTGCTACGCTAGAGGTCTTGGGTTCGATCCCCAGGTCGAGCAAAGTGTTATTGAGTTTTTCTATGAAATTCTCATAGCAGCTCGGAGTCTGGATTTTTGCCCGGTGAATGGCAATAGGCTCGCCCCCTATTACATGGGACCCAAACATACCGGCGAACTGTGGGTGTACATTAAGTGCACCTCTGCCTAACCCTTCGGGGAATACAGGCGTGATGGTATGTTATGTTATGTTAGTTATGTATGTTTATATATATATATATACCACGACCTTATTGGTGAGATCCTTCAGAAAGGTCAGGTGCGTAGTACCCGTAACCGGCGCATGTGTATGACAAGATGTATGAATGTGGACGAAGCAAAAGAAGTATGCAAGAATCGTAGCAGATGGCGTTCTGTAGTTTCTGCCTACCCCTATGGGAAAAAGGCGTGAGTGTATGTATGTTTAGTCTACAATTTTCTTAGAAACTAGAAACCCAATAGCCAATTCCCAATTCTTTTTTCAGAGCGCATCTTCAAGAGAAATTCCTGTCGGATCTCCGGAAAGCTCGAGAAACATACAGCGGTTCGGAGCTTGCGAACATGCTTCATGCAATGCGCCGGCGCCTCGACGACCCGGCCGTCCTTTCAGGAGACACGATACTCAACATGCTGATATCCTACCGCGAAATACAAGATTATGACGCCATAGTACATGTTGTGGATGACCTGAAAACCATAATGAATAGGAAGAATTATGTCAATATGCCTATTATAAGGTTTATGTACGCGTTTGCCATGAATCGGTAAGTTCTGTTAATGTTTTAATGAATGTTGTTATTCAAATAATTGTGGTAAAATGATAGCTTTGTTTAACTTTTTACCTACTGCGTTAATTAATCTTGTCATTGTTATTTTCCATATAATTATGGATTCATCATTAAATGTGAATTCATAATTATGTTTATACGTATGTATAATCTTTACATATATTAAAATTGAAATGGGCCGAGGTCAAGGTATACAAAACTGACAAATTTCTCCTAATGATTTTAAACCTTAAATTGTTAAAGATAAAGTTCAAAATCAACTGGGAAAATTTGACATTTTGTGGTAACTTGATGTGCTGGCCACCGTACCCTAAAGATATTGAAGAAAAATTAATATAATAATAAGTCTTAACAGAAGCTGTCTGAAAGAAGTCTGTCTGTCTGTATGTTTGTACGCGTATCACGCATAAACTACTGCACGAAATTGAATGCGGTTGTCGCAGTTGTATTGCTGGAGGTCTAACTTAAAATCTGGTGCATTTTTCATGTTGATATGCCACCTAAAAGCCCAGTTATAGTAAGTTAATCATTTTTGACGTGAGTGGAACTGCAGGCAAAAGCTAGTTTTCCATACAATTATGGATATACATCATTAAACATAAATTCAGAATTTATTCTTTTTATACTTGTCTGATTTATGAAAAATAATTCAAAATTGTCTTTTTTCTTGGTTTTGTCTTTTATTCTTTCTAAGTAAAGCCAATCATAACTTTCTTTTCTCCATTGTATTATAGACGGAACAAAGAAGGAGATAGAGAGAACGCTCTCAAAGTATGTGTCAAGGCACTGGAGAAGAAAGAAAACAGATTTCCGGATATGCTGTGCTTATGCGGGCGGATATACAAGGATAAGTTCGTTGAATCTCAGCACACCGATAAGGAAAGCTTGGGGAATGCAATACATTGGTATGAAAACATAAATCTCATAATCTTTCTAGCATTTTGTTTCTATGGTGAGGTCGGCTTAATTATATCGAATATAAGTATTTTACACGAAGCTACTTCCGTCAGCGGTAGTTGTTTGGTACTTGGTGGACATTAAATAAAAGTGGACTGTAATTTTACATAGGTGCTAGTTTATTCGCCGTATATTATTCTCACGAGAAACGATCGTCCGACCAATATCGAATATATCGAATTCTAAGGCGAGTGCGACGCGCAGCTATACTACTATGTCCTGCCCGCAGTGGAGGGGACGCACTTGGGTGGCTCCGCAGAACCGGTCCGCACTGGGTTATGATGTGTCGCAACAGTAGTGATAGCTTAGTGATTTGACTACTGGACTGCCACGTCTAGAGTCTGAATTTAAGGGACGCTCTGACTTCTTGATGTGGTGTGCGTATTAATAATAAATCATCACGTGCTTAAACGGTCAAGGAAAACATCGTGAGGGAATCTGCATGCTTGATAATTTTTTTTTGACGATTTGTGAAGTCTAGCAACCTGCAGTAGGCTGGCGTGATAGGCTATAGCCTAACCCCTCTCTTTGTGAGAGGAGACCCGTGCTCAGCAGTGGGACCATGTAATGGGTTGATCCAACCTGCCATCGAGGATAGACTGGTTGTTCTCAGGCGTTTTAGGCCACCACTAACGATTGTCAATAGTATTTATTTGTAAAACAACTGGGACTTACTTGCTCTACAAGGCATGGAGGGGTCTCTCTGTTAAAAATAGTCACCCATCAACACACTGACAGCGACAACCGCAGGTTAACTTTACAGATCTATTAATAAGCCTAGTTATTACTAGTCTTTCCTCATTGGTATGAAATCATATTGCGCCAGGTCAACAAGGAATTCAATCCAATTATTTATCGAATATAAAAGATATAGATATTTTTATTATCAAAACCGACCGCATGGCAGATCAAATGTTTTTTTCTCTCTATTAATGTCTGCAAATTTTTGCTACGCTGGTTAACAAAGCCTTGATGCACATTTGAGATTGAAATGAGATAATTATACATTCATAATACATTGTTGTATGTGAAACCTTGTAGTTGCGAAAATGAAAATATTTTGACGTGCTAGTACTCTGCTGTTGAGATTTTACATTGCTGTACAGCAATCATATGATATTGTGAAGTTTTTACATATTTTTTTGGGCAAAACTAAAAAAACTTGGGTCTGCCCCGTTAGTCTAGTGGTCCCAATTGCGACTGCTACGCTAGAGGTCTTGGGTTCGATCCCCAGGTCGAGCAAAGTGTTATTGGATTTTCTATGAAATTCTCAGTAGCAGCTCGGAGTCTGGATTTGTGGCCGGTGAATGGCAATAGGCTAGCCCCCTATTACATGGGACCTAAACATACCGGCGAACTGTGGGTGTACATTAAGTACACCTCTGCCTAACCCTTCGGGGAATACAGGCGTGATGGTATTTTATGTTTTTTTGGCAAATAAAACTTAACATCTAAAGGCTTAAGATGACAACGCGCGAGTAATGTTCCTGGTATTGGTCGTGTGCTAAAGTTACGGCTTACCTTTAGATGTGTTGTATGCTTTTTTGTCATCTTATTAGTATAAAAATATTCGTGCTACCTACAATTTTCCAAATAACTTGTCGATTTGTCTTGTCTCTCGAACTTTGGCTATGTTCAGTCGCCAGCAGGTCAAGGTATACAAAACCGTCAAATTTCTCCAAAAGATTTTAAACCTTAAATTGTTGAAGATAAAGTTCAAAATCAACTGAGAAAATTTGACATTTTGTGGTAACTTGTGCTGGCCACCGTACCACACAACTATTAGCAACATCTAATATTATTAATGCGAAAGCAACACTGTCTATCTGTTTGTAACGCCTAAACCGCCGAAGCAATGTTCATAAATTTTGGTATGAAGATAATTGGACTATGGAGAAGGACATATCGACTTGGAGAAGGACGTTAATGTTTTTTGTTATGTAGCTATTTTTAATAAGTAATAGCTGCCTATTGTTACGTAGACGTATTTAATTTTTCAGGTACAGACAGGGTTTCGAAGTGCAGCCAAATGAATACGCGGGAATCAATTTAGCAACACTTTTAGTTATAGCTGGCAATGATTTTAAAAATTCACAAGAATTACAACACATTGGTAAGTAATTTTTAAGATAATAGAAAGAGAAATCCTTAGGGTAAAGCTATTCGTGCGTATTCACGTATTTCTGATATTACACTCCCTCGTTTGACGTAAAGTAAGTACAAGTCATAATATCTTTGTATTAAAATTTGGATCTTTCACATGAATATATTGCGTTTAATTTTCCATTGTTAAGTGTCTTTTTGTAGACTGGGTTATAGTGAATGTGTTCACGAATCCCATGAAGCGAATAATCCATAAACATTTCAACAACTTGGTAGCAAATCAAACATAATTCACAGACCTACTTCAAATGAATTCTTATGATGCCGCCTTGTTAGACTAATTTTACTGCTTCACATTTTTTATTTGTTTCTGGCTTGCCGCCAGATGCCTAATGGATTATTCATTTTATGTGGCTACAACTCATACAACTTTTGGCATAGGAAATTGTAAATAATATCTATTTTATGTCTTCATCCTCCTATCTGGTGCTGAATTTAATAAAATCCCAAATATGCGAAACTAGATAGATCTCATTAGCATCTTTCCTATATCTCTTAAGTTAAGCTCAATATTTCAATCTTTTAATGCCTAATTTTCAAGAGTAGATTGGCTAATGTGCTAATGCCAAGAAAATAGATTTCTTGATATATATGAAGAACATGCTGTAAAATTAAACAACCATTTTCTAGGTATGGTACTCAATCATCTTATTGGTAAGAAAGGAAGTCTGTCCTCGCTCAAAGACTACTGGGATGTGGCAACCTTCTTCGAGATATCCGTGCTAGCTCAAGATTACGTGAAAGCAATACAGGCAGCGGAATGTATGTTCAAACTAAAACCACCGAATTGGTACCTCAAATCAACTATTGGAAACATTGAACTTATTGATAGGTGAGTTTTTATTTCAATGTTGGTGAAAAATTTATTTTTATTGATCGCGATGCACTCTTCGAGAGGGGGGAATGAGGCATCATTGGTTCCTAAATGGCAACAAAAGCGAGTGAAAGGTAGAAACAATAGAATAGGCATTAACATATTATGCTTAGGTGTTGAACTTGCATGCCTAAGAGATATTCTCGACGGCATGTGAAGTTTATCAACCCGCAGTAGGCTAGTGTGGTGGGCCATATCCTAACTCCACTCACCCTGAGAGGGGACCCGTGCCCAGCAGTGGGACTGTAGGTTTGTTTGTAGGTTGAACACTCTGTTTAAACATGAGTCTTGTTTCCGAAAATGACATTCAAAAACAGGATTAACAGTATCAGTGCGAGTAGATTTCTAAGAGTGGTTATCTTAGTGCCTTGAAAATGTATTAATCAGTAAATTGCAATGTGTGTTGCAGATTTAGAAAAAGCGAAGAAATATCACCGGAACAACAAGTATTCTCCTTTTGGATGGAATACTTTGTCGAAGCCACCAAAAGCGAATGTGAAAATATTATCAGGTTTCCTGTAAGTGAAATTCTTTTTATACCTTATCGTTTTTCGAGACCCTCTCAAGACCCTAAATAGTGTTGTCTCCTTGTAGTTTTTTTTTCATCTCATTGGCCAATTTCGACCGTAATGTTAAAAAATTAAGATAAATTATGATTTGTCCCCTAAAAAATCCTTGCCATGCCATACTCTCCGGTAGGACGTAGGTGCCAGGCCCAACTGTTTCATTTTACCAACAACTTATGATTCTAAACAAAAATAAATTAAAGAAATTCCATCTCTCTTCCAGGTTTTGATATTAGAAACTACAAAAGTATATATTCCGTCATACGTGAATGTGAATATGGGCGCCGAACAAAAATCTGTGGAAATCCTCAACTTATGTTTAGAGGCGATGCGTGGACAATGCCGGCAGGTTCATCGCTGGCTCTTCACTTCTGATATGATAAGGAGCTACAGGTAATTTTCCACATCATATTCATCATATCAGCTAAAAGAAGTCCACTGCTGAACGAAGGCGTCCCGCACATACTTCCACAACGGCCGGTTATATACTGCCTGTATCCAACGACTCCCAGCTACCTTTACCAGGTTGTCTGTCCACCTTGTTGGAGGTCGTCCCACACTGCGATTTCTGGTGCGTGGTCTCCACTCGAGAACTTTTTTGCTCTAACGGCCATCAGTTCTACGAGCTATGTGCCCCGCCCACTGCCACTTAAGCTTGCTAATTCTTTGAGCTATGTCGACAACTTTGGTACTTCTACAGATCTCCTCATTTCTGATTTGGTCGCGTAGAGGAATGCCAAACATAGCTCTCTCCATAACTCACTGAGTAACTTTGAGCTTTCTTATGGGGCTCCTAGAGAGTGACCACATCATAGCATCATATTAGTCTTAAATAATTAAAACCTAATATTTATACTGCCTATAATAATATGAAGAGAGATAATGAATTTTATGTAATATTAATTTTAATTCCAGTTTATACAAGCGCGATGAGCGGTGTTTATTTCTCTATGTGAGTGAAAATTCCGACGACTTCCAAATCTTCCTGCCGTCGCAGGCCTGTCGACAGCGCTTACACGACCTGCTGGGGGAGCTGACGGCTGATCATGAGAAAGTCACTGATTTGGATACTAGTGTTATGCAGGATCAACTAAAGGTATGTAGAGAATGTAGTATAAACTGACAGATTGACAGGAAGGCTATGTTGTAATATAAAGTTAAATATACTAATATTATCAGGAGGTAAAGTTTGTGCGGTTGTAGGGGGTAATCTCTGGATCTACTGAACCTATTTTGAAAATTCTTTCACCAATAGAAAGCTACATGATTCCTGTCTGATATAGGCTATATATTACTTATCCCGTAAAATGAAAAGAAACATATAGTCCACGCGGGCGAAGCCGCTCGTTGCTACTTCACCTTCAAAAGGTCCGTCATATTTTTTCAGTGACACATTATTACAAATATTTTACGAATAAGACAGTAACAATTAATTGAGACGGTAAACACAACAGTACTTCTAGAATAATACATGTTTTAAGTGCAGTTATATGACCATTGGTCTGCCATGTCAAAGGTCTCGAGTTCGAATCGAAGGACCGCATCTCTGACTTTTCGAAGGCATATTAATATTTTTTCTTGACGGCGAGTGGAGTCTGCCAACCCGCAGTAGGCTAGCGTGATGGACTATAGCTTAATCCCTCTCATTCTGAGACCTCTCCCAGCCGTGGGAGACCGAACAATATATGGGTTACTGATGATGATTTTTAATAAATTGTAATTATACCAATCTTCAGTTTGAATACGAGTTGGACGACAACAACAAGCGCGTAATCCTTGGCAAGGGAACCTACGGCGTGGTGTATGCGGCGCGGGACCTCAACACACAAGTCAGGATCGCCGTCAAAGAGATCCCTGAGAGGAACCTCGGAGATGTGCAGCCGTTACACGAAGAGATACTGCTGCACTCGCAGCTCAGGCATAGGAATATTGTACAGGTAAGTCAATACTGAAGATCGGACTGCGGCGTTCACTTATTCATGTTCATACCATCACGCCAGCATTCCCCGAAGGGTTAGGCAGAGGTGTACTTAATGCACATCCACAGTTCGCCGGTATGTTTAGGTCCCATGTTATAGGGGGCGAGCTTATTGCTATTACCCGGGAACAAATCCAGACTCCGAGCTGCTACTGAGAATTTCATTGAAAAACTCAATTACACTGCTCGACCTGGGGATCGAACCCAAGACCTCTAGCATAGCAGTCTCGATTGGGAACATTAGACTAACGAAGCAGTCTTATTCACATTCATATCATTTATTTGCATTCCACAATGTCAGATATATGCTTAGGAGCTAGGAACAATTGTGGACCCTGTAGGGCACAGCAAATAGCAGCATCCTACGTCTAGCAGTGGACAAATACGGGCTGATGATGATGATGAAGTCAATACTCGTCGGCGTTAGCCGCGTTCGCACTGACGACAAAACATATTGCAATCAGTTACCTATCCCTCTCACTCTTTAAGAGTTAGATAGAGTAAGATAGATATTTGCAACATGTTTTGTCGTCAGTGTTAGATGACGCGGGGGGGCCAGGCGGAGATGGCGGGACGAACTGTACTCCTAACTTTAACAAGCTCCTAACTTCACTCTTTACCAAGATAATGCTCTTAAAGCTTACATTGTTACATTAGCGTACATGGGCTCCCCCCGAACTGTGGGTGTATATTAAGTACATTCCTCTGCCTAAACCTTCGAGGAATACAGGCGTGATGGTAAGTTTTATGGTATGCTCTTTAAGCCTTCTGACTGCACGATTGTGATAGCTCTTAAATTGGTTATGGTTACCTCTCCATTACATTTATAACAACATTTAATATTTCAGTACTTAGGTTCGATATCTGAGGATAACTATTTCAAAATCTTCATGGAGCAAGTACCTGGAGGTTCGCTCTCCGCATTGCTGAGATCCAAGTGGGGACCACTGAAAGAGAACGAGGCTACCATAGCGTATTATACCAAGCAAATTTTAGAAGGTAATTCATAAAGTTTATCAATAAAATATACCTTTAATTGCTTAGAATTTAGATCATAGGTACGCACGGCTGCACATCAAGCTATACAAAACCAGCACAGCCTTGAATTGTACAGAAAACCTTTACAATGGGAGGTCAGTCTAATCTAAATTTCTATAGCTTGATGTGTAGCCGTACGTACGTGAATTTTACCGTCGCAAAATTGCGATTAAATTGAAGGACGCCATAATGGATGAAAGGAGCTGATCGGGCTCTGTGGCGTTCACTTAAGAGGATAGTATCCGCTTCGCGCCCCATACAAACGCAGTTGTGCCCTTGCTTGAATTTTAAACAATGAAAGTCATTGAAATTTTGCAGTAACAATCTTATCATTAATATACGTGTTTCTGTAATATAAAATTTCATTTCAATATACGGTTAAAAAGTTACACGAGCTCAAAGATTGGCAATTTTCGTTGAAAAACGGCCCAACTTTATGCTAGTATTTCTCGACAATGTATCAATACAGAAACATTCTGATTCGAAGGAAACCCAGATAATATAGTGAATATTTTCTTACAAGATTTTTTTTTTACATATTAGCAATATTATAGGAGTAATCTCCAAAATTCGGAACATACGAAATACGCGTGAAAATGTTGTTGTTTCTCCTCTCGGGCACGCGTTCGCATCGCGAGGGATAGAGACAGCGACAACTGTGCAACATTGTTGCGTTCGCGAGGGACACTCCTCTTAAAGAGACCTATGTGCAGCAGGGGACGAATACGGGCTGATGATGATGACGCTATAATTGTGGACTATCACCTCATTTCTCTCACCTTAGAGGAGATCCGAGCTCTATGATAGTACTTGTAGTTTTAAAATCATATGTTGGTGTCGAGTCTATTACATGAACCGTGCAAACATTGTATTTGAGTATATTGCAGAGTTTAGATTAGTTATAGAAGACCTCTTTGACCTCCGAAATTTTTCATTGCCATTCCCTTTAACAAACCTAACAATTTAACCTTGGGGGAGGTGGTGGCCCAGTGGTTATGGCCGCGACTTACGAGCTGTAGATCGTCGGATCCAGACAGTTTTAATTTGTGTAAATTATTTCATCATCTCCAGCTCCTAAAACGGTGTAGGAAAACATCGTGAGGTAACTGGCATGTCCTAGAACCAAAAATCCGGAGACATGTGACATCTGCCAACCCGCACTGGGCCCTCGTGGTGGATTACGGCCCACTCCCTCTCACCGAGAGGCCTGTGTCCCAGCAGTGGCGACAATATAGGCCTAGGCTAATTCAACCTTTATTTCCAGGTCTAAAATACCTTCACGACCAGAAGATAGTCCATCGAGACATCAAAGGGGACAACGTTCTAGTGAACACTTACAGCGGCGTCGTGAAGATATCGGACTTCGGTACATCCAAGCGGCTGGCCGGGCTCTGTCCTTCAACGGAGACCTTCGCTGGCACTCTGCAGTACATGGCGCCTGAAGTCATCGACAAGGGACAGAGAGGATACGGAGCCCCAGTTAGTACAGTCACCATCAAATATATGGGAGCAAACAGACTGTTCATAATTATCTGATCAACTAGAGAAATTAAACCATATCTCAGCGACACAAAGTATGTTTTCGAATGAACACTACACACGGCAGCTGTCATTCTGACATGTTTTTTATCCCATTGAGATAACGTTTAATTTCCCTAGTTGCTCAGATGATTATGAACACTCTGTTCGCTCCGATATAATTATTTGATGGTGACTGTACAATTGATCTATTTTGGTAGTGACGTGACGTCACTTGAAGGCGTAAAATGTGGAAGAGAAATTCGACATCACTGGCAGTGGTATCGGTAGCTTAGTTGGTAACCATCTGGTGTACTTAACGAGAGGGACGCAGGTTCAAACCCTGCCTGAGGTCGAAATTGCTTTCACTAGGAAATTTTCTTTCATTAGAAAATAGAAGTATCTTTGTGATTATTTTGGTAGTTTTTTTCACAATCATCTTTATCGACTCATTACATTGTCCCACTGCTGGGAACGGGTCCTCAGAACGAGACGGATAAGGCTATAGTCCACCACGCTAGCCTACTGCAGGTTGGCAACTTCTCATGCCGTCGAGAAAATCCCTCAGGTATGCAGGTTTCCGCGATGATGTCCTTCACCGTTTAAGCGCATGATAATTAATTATTAATACGCACATGACTTCGAAAAGACAGAGGTGCGTGCCTTGGAGTCGAACTCGAGACCTAATACTTGGCAGTCCAATGGTCATATCACAATGCTATCACTGCACTCAGTATTTCCACAATACTCTCCCATAAAAGTGATTAAACCTCAAATTATAGCTTAAATGACGTCATTTAATATTTTAAGCTGTGATTGTCTAGTGATATTACCGTTGCGTCTGCCAAGTCATAGATATCGATAAGTTCGTATCCAGGGTTCTCTGACTCTTGAACTCTGAACTTCAGACTTTTTGGAATCATTTGCGTATTAACCCGTCCCGCGTATCCCCCTCCCTATATGCAATTGCCAGGAACGCAGCCATTTTTTTGCAAATAAAAAAACATTTGCAAGGTCGTCGCAAAAATTAACATTGTGTGCATATATGATAATTTTTGTGTCATAAGTTATACATATTTACGTTGCTTATAATATTTCCTAACCACTACAATATACAGATTATAACCAAAAAGTCACAATACCTCACAAATTGGTTGTAAATCCGCTGGATACGACTTTTTCCCGCGCCACTCATTCCACTTGGTCACAAAATATCATATTCTCTAACACTTTCACATAAAAAAAACACTTACACACTATCTCAGACATATTACCATGCTCAATACAACAACTAATTCACCTTTTATCACCATAAACATACCATAAAACTAATATTTACGTTACGTTTCCCGCGCGACATAACTTTTTATCTATCACTAACGGCATCTTCCCGGCGCGCGGCGGGCGACCAGCAGCACGCATGCGCGCGGCCGCCGCGCGCATGCGTGCTGCGCGGTCGCTAGCCAGTCGCTCTAGGCAGCTAAAAATGTACAGCTTGCAGTAAAATCTTTGCGTAAAATGTTTCAAATTGTTTTTTTTTTATTCAAGTATGAATTTCGTAAACATGATACAACATGAACATCTTTGATTTATTAAAAAATATAACTAGTTAAATCGATCAAATATAACGATGTAAAATAATGGTTCATAGATAATTAAATAAATTAGATTTTTTATAAGTTCAGTTTCTGGCTATGTAAATAGTATGAGAAACACAATTTATCTTGAAATTAACTAGGTATTTTACACGACTTAAAAAAATGAGATTATGATAATATTATTACCTACTTTGCAAAGTAGGTAGCTGATTGGTTGCCCGTAAGTACTAGTTTTACTTGATATTGGTTTCTGCAATACTAATGTGTACCTATACACATACATAATATCTATTATTATTTAGATACTTCGATACTTTTGTTATGCTAGCCGTGGATAATCAAACAAAAATGTTGGTAGGTATGTACCTGTGGTCAGACTGACCACTGACTACTGATGGTCATAATAGGGAAATATAATAACATATATTATTTTATGTATCATCCTCTAACTAATAGTAACTTATAAGCAAGTTTCCAATAAGACATAAAAAACAAACTATCACGCGTGTTATAAGAATTTTATGCAAACCTTACAATTTTAGTTTGAATATGGCGGGCGCCTATATGCTCCACTAACTAACACACTAACTATAATAATCTTGTAAATATGCAGTAATGTATGTAACTGTGAACCAAAATATGTTTGCAAATAAATAATCTAGCTATTTATATACATTTGAACACATAAATAAGAAAGTTGTTATTAAAATATTACGAAATACGTTGGACTTTTGCGGGAAAATAAACACTCATCAAAAGTTCGTAATGTTTTTCTCAAATTTTATGACACTTTTTCATAAAACAATGACTTAACACATATTCTACAGTTATTTCTCAGTAATTCTATGTAAATATCTTATAGGAATACACTCAAATGTCGTCGTGAAGACATTTTTAGTAAGCCACTTATCACACAATAAATCGACTGCGCGCGAATCGACGCAAAAATATGGCGCGCTCGTGACAAATTATTTTGAATTATTTTTTTTGGTAGCATTTAGTTCCGATTTCCGTTATAAGTGAAGAAATAAGGTTGAATATTAATTGAATGAACGAATTTTGTTGTCCAATTGCGTGTTAGCAAAGCGAAACGTAAGAAATGCTTGACCAATTAGACCGGAATAAATAACGTACACCCGGGTGTACGGCCTGCGCGCGGGGCACATTTTAATAGTGTACACACGGGTGTACGTTTTACACTTGACGGGTTAATAAATAAAATATCACTCACTTAAAACGGTGAAGAAAAACTGTGAGGCAACTTGCACGACTGAGAGATTTTCTCGACGGCGCGGAGTGTGAAATCTGTCAACAAAAACTAGTCAAGTATGGCGGACCTTACCCCTCTTACTCTGAGAGGACTACCGATCCCAGAAATGGTGATTGGTTGATGATGACGGCAGTCAAATATTTGCATGATTACATTTTTCAGTGTCTAAATAAGTTATGTACTATTTTTAGGCCGACATATGGTCACTCGGTTGCACAGTGGTTGAAATGGCGACGGGAAATCCACCATTTATCGAATTGGGTTCACCTCAGGCAGCTGTGTTCAAGGTTAGTAATTTAATATCTTATTCTTAATTTTACTTTCGAAACTTTTGTTATCGCTGATAATACTATTTACAGTCTTATTCATAAAAATATAATATATCGTGTAATAAATTTCCTATAGCTATAATATGTTTTGTCTTCATATCCTGTCACAGAATATCACGTGTCAAAAAACATCATATTTCTAAGAGGCTTATGAGACGTTTTATATATTTATTAATCAAACGGTTAGACTGCAGCAAGAGTACCAAAGAGAATAGGAAAATAAATAAAATTGCCTAATAAAAAAAAATGTATCTATTAGGCATTTTCCATGCAAAGATTATAAAGTTATTTAAGTGAAGGAAAATTACTTGGCACCTAAAAGACGTAATTTCCAAATGGTAAATTTCTAACTGGCGGGTGGGACTCGCGTTGGCTTAATAGTCATAGCGTATACTGGTGTACTTAACCATAAGACACAGGTTCGAATCCTGCCCCTAGAAAGATAAGAAAATATTTTTTATTGTACTCTCTAGGAGATTGATGAAAGATAATATATTATAAATACCTGCAGGTCGGTTACTACAAGATGCACCCAGAGATCCCAAGCGAGCTATCAGCCAAGGCCAAGAGCTTCATACTGCGGTGCTTCATACCAGAACCGGAACACCGCGCCACCGCTGCTGAACTGTTGGAAGATCCGTTCCTTTGCGAGTATGTACCATCCTTATCACATGTCTTAAGAATGCAGTTCATAGATACTTTTCATTATAAATGCAAAAGTAACTCTGTCTGTATGTTACCTTTTAACACCTAAACCACTGAACATATTTCGATAAAACTCCCAAATTTACAGGACAGAATAGCTTCTCAGTGCTGTCCGAATAAATAAAAATGGAATAGATTTTGAATGGAATAATACATATTATGTCTTAGAAGGGTGGACTGATCGAGCTATAAACCACTATGTTTTTGTTTATTGAGAATTGATGGTCTCCTATTTTAAATCAGCTCTAGAAAATTGCGAAGATGTTGTCTTTCTCCTTTAAAGAATCGAGAATGCGCACATAACTAATACATTTTTTTAATCGGTTAAAAATTTGTAATTACTTCTAAGTGTTTGTCGTTTTCATGTCAATGAAGTTGGACGAAAATAAAGCCAAAAAACGTTTATAGCCGCCGCAGATCGTGAGTGTTTATTGTACGCACGGCTATACGTCGAGCTATACAAATCCAATGAACGCTAGCCTCGTATTGTACGGAAAGCTCATACTATGCGAGATCAGCTTAAACTGGAATTGTATAGGTTGACCTAGAGCCGTGTGTACTTTTTAAATATATTACCTTTATCAATTGGGGGTCAGAGTCTATCGGGTTCGAATTAGCGTATTTTTTTAAGTGCAGAAATTCGTCTTTAATCTTCGGGCGCCAGACTAGAGGCAGGGGTAACTATGTACTTCTACCGACTGAACACCCGTTTGTCTTTGCGTTTAGTATATGGTCGGGACCATAGGATGCGTGACCAAGCCTATTTCGGGTTGGTTTATGCGCTTGGAAATTTCGATGTTAAGCTTCCAAAACAGAAACCCGAACACAATATATAATGTAATTAACCTTTTGAACGCCAGAGTATAATCGTATCGCCGTACCCCTGATGCCAGGCCACTTTTTCTGTCCAATGTTCATAAATGAAAACACACTAAAGTAATGATTAAATTGTTTATTTCATAATATGGTGCGACGTATATTTTGTCATTTAATTGTGACGTTGGCGTTCAGGGTTAGATTTCGTTTGTCACATATATGTGACAATGGCGTTCAAAAGGTTAATAATAATTATGTAATCGTTCATCTCTGTTTTTGTGTATTTGTATGTTGTTTTAAATAAAAGACGTTTATTTGCAAGCGTCAAGCGATTCGTGCGATCCGCTCAATCGTCGCCGAACAAGTGAGTAAGGAGGCAACTCATGCGCAATTTATTCTTTAAAAAAATATATCCTAATTTTAGCCTTTTAGAACTAAGAGATGTTTTGTCTTTAACACGTGATATTTTGTGACAGGGAAAGGAAGATAAAACATATTATAGCTAATTATAGGACATTTATTTTTATTTTTATGAATAATATCGTTATTTTATATCTGAACCTTGGTAATATACGTAGTTCTACTTAAAATAAAACCTTTAAAAAACTAGCTCAAGCTTAATATACGCGTTATGTTTATTCATTGCATTACTTTAGACTTACTTCATCACTATTTCAGTCTATTGCCATCCACTGTTTGAATTATTAATTCATTATTGACATTATATAGAAACAGAAGTAGATAACTTACCATAATATTATGTTAATGCAATTTTATTAGGTTGCGAGAGAGAGATGGCACTATTTAACGTGTAGAGCAGCATCCTTTTCTCACAACCTAAAAGTGATCGCGTTAACACGTGGTGGTGCGGTCTCTCGATGGTAAGTCAAAAGTTATTTGGAGACTTGCTTCAGCAGTATCAGGGCTCGGTAAGGGTAGAGTTCGGCGTCTGCCCGCTACCGGCTTGGCTGCCTTTGTTCCTATTTTGTATCGTAACTAGATAACCTATTCGTTATTTACACGTCATTAAAGATCATTATCAGCTCATATTCATAACTTGTAGGATATAGGCCGCCTTACCGCATACTTCTTTTAAAAACATCATCAATACGGCTCCTTTAAGACTTAATTTGCTAGAAGTATTTTATGTTCTAGCATGTGTCGTGTTGTTAGAAACAATTTTATTTTCTCTTTGTATTTTATTGTGGCCCACAGTTTTTAGTCTCAGCTTATTTACAGCTTCGCTAAATAAAACTGAAGTCACAATATGATATCAATTCGTCTTAAAAGGATAATGATAAAATTATTGATTTGTACGGACGTGATTCACTAAACCTCAATAAAAAGTTCGTGCATTTTAATTGTGATCAGATTTGACGGTAGATTTTTTGACGAGATACAAAATTTCCCCGAGAAATTAACAGTTTCGTTATCAGTTGCTCTTTAAACTGCACAAACATTCAACAATGATGTAAACAATGATTCGTAATTCCAGAAAGAAAAAGCCTACAAGTCGGCTCGGAAGTAATATGGACTACAGCAGAAGTATATCGGTGCCGGCTGACAAGGCTCGCCCAGTCACCGCCCAGAAGAAAATATCCGAGCCAAGCATAGCTGGTAATCTGCCTAGCTCCCCAGAAATCGAGTAAGTACTAAATATTCCATTAATAGCATATTGAAGTTGCTTTAGAGTTTGCAACGCATGGTAATCAATGCCCTAGATTTTTTAAATTAAATGTAATCCTTTTTAATATGTTCGTTGCCGCTTAGATGTGCTATTTCAATAAATATTGAACCTCTTTTTAACGATAGTTATAAAAAAAAACTTATAATACTATCTCATTAATAATGCCTCATTCACATGGTTGTCCTGAATAGTTAATTATCAACATCAAAATATCAGAATGGATTGTCACCAAACAAATTTAATTTCTGAGGGACATAATATTCTATACAAAATTTGTTTATCAACTAAAGTTGTACGTTAGCATACCTACATAGTACATACGCAAACGTAAATCCATATAATCATATTAACTAAGGAATTGAGGAGTTCCTTTTTTAGTGTGTTAGAAGATATTTTAACACTAGCCATGTTTGTCAAGTAGTTTTTAACATGATTCGTTTCTTACATACTAAGCACTGGCAACTCAAATGAGTTTATGTTGGTATCATTTAGAGTGTACTATTGTGTGTATTTTTTAACCAAATAAATAAATAACTTGTTTTCCCAGCTAAGCATAAGAGAATTCGTCACATTTAATGACTATTTTTTCAGCCGCAACGAACATATTGAACGCATGGCCTTAATTCTAAGTTTATTTCGAAGCCAGTTTTCCGTACATGTTATACATTGTGTGATGTTGTCATACCATCATACATAATCTGGTGAGAGGGCTTAAGTATCGGGTGAGGACATTTTAACAGTTATGTTAAATGTGGTTTGACATGAAACGGATTGGCTTACATAGACTCATTCACACTCGAAAACATACATGATTTAGTGAGTTGTAACATGAAATTTTCTATTTTAACTTTGTATAAGAAAATTGATTTTAACGAAAGAAATATTTTTATATGATCAGAAAAAGGAACACTGTTTCTCCATCATACTATTACATCATCACCAATTCAACCCCACATGAAAATGTGGGGTTGAATTGGTGCTGATTCCATTGCAAATTGCACGTAATTATTTCTACTTATACTAGATATTGACCTTTTCTTGTGATTTTGTTACAGACATAGTAAGACTAATTTAGTTTGTCATCTAAAGAATAATCTTCTTTGATCTAATAAATAGTTAATTTGCGAATGAACAGTCAATATGTATCGAACGATAATGATGTTAATTACTAGAAAATTCCCTGTTACAACACAAATATTACTTTGAAAACATACAAGTGTAATTGTATCCTATCACTTACAATTATATTTCTATGAAAAAAACGCTCACAAATAAATTAAATCAACATAGTAATGTAACATGTAGACCACACCCTGTTGACATGTTAATAACACAATGTTTTAACATTGTCGATTGCTTGGCACCTAAGCGTGAATTTTTTCCATTGTTCCCACTACAAGGGTGAAAACGATCCGGTCTAATCCTACAATCACTAGGACTGCCTCGTCGATGCTCTCACCGATACTGATATACCCACCGGACTTGTCCAATAGCAGGTAACAGTCACATTTTTATAAAGGCACCTATTGATGTTCCAAATTCATAGAATACTATATTTTTTTGGCTAAATTTGAAATTTTAAAGCACAAATCTAAATTCGAAGTAACGGATTAATCACACTTTTCACATCATTTTATTGTATCGTCTTGTAATTACTAATAACGACAGATTTAAGGTTAACCCTTAAATCTATTGTGGGTTAGTCGGATATCGGCACCTACAGCAAATTTACTGCTCCTACATTTCAGTCATCTAATAATCATTGCAATGTGGGCTTTGGACCAATTTTTCTATACTACTTATTTGGTGACGTATTAAATAACATTAATCTGTACATACTTTGTAAGTATAATCTTACATTTATATATATTTCCTTAATTAAAATAAGTGTATGCGCACGATTTACTTAATGTCTATTATTGCATACGAAATGAGAAAGAAGCATGATACGAAAGTTATTATAAATATGTTACCGTAGTCGATATTTAGTATTATAAGTTGTAAATTATATAATAGGGAGTAAAATATTGCATTCTATGAACTCGCATCACCATCATACACGCTGCTATTAGTTACGCACTATAAGCGAACGAGTAGCGCGCACGGAGCTTCTTCAGCTTAATTAGACTTATGATATCCGGTTAAGGTGCTAATAAGATGGGGCTAACTAACTTCATATAATACTTGCTGACCCTACAGATGTTTTCCTGTCTCAGGTCTTAGCTATATATATTTAATTTGAACTGCAATAAATAATTAAAAAAATAACGCGATAAAAGTTAAAATATTCGTTAAGTTTTCTAATATTTTCCAATTTTGCTTCATCATTCTTTCCGTTAGAACCTTCTAAAAAGTTTTAAAAAATCTATAAAATCGTCAAGTTGTTTTATTTTTTTTAAACACTAGATCATTTGTTGGATCTATGATCTGAAACAAATTTCAGTGATAAGAGACGTAGAGCCAGCTCAGAGTTATCAATACATTTCTCAGTTCTTAAATTCCTTATCTTATAAGCAACTTAACTGGTAATTATTATAAAATTGCCTTAGGTACTTTATAAACGCTGAAAAATATAACTAAATATAGTCCGCCAAGAAAATTGTTCACTTTTGCCAGTGTGCACTATATTTGTCACATTGGCCTTTCAAGCAAAAACCGACCTTATTTTGTTGAGGCGATAAATTATAATTTCTTGGCTGACTTTTGTCATTGAGATGTAATGTACTTCACTATAGTACCATCTCAAATAAAAAATCAGTATTTTTCCTGCCTGAATCGATGAGAAGTATGTGCAAGTTTTATGGCATTTATAAATAAAGGCAATATCAATCACTGGTTCCAGCAAAATCAATCGAAAGTTATCCAATCGTGTAAACGCTCACTCATTACTAATGCTTCTTCAATCTTACTATAAACTGATAACTAACCTCACTTTGTTTACAAGTTACTCTATTTAAGGAGGTAAAAGATAAAATGTAAACAATAGTAAATAAAATGTAAACGATCACAACAAAACAATAAATGCACCACATTTTTTTAACGATCAATAGTGTCTCGCTGACATGTCTACATGCCAGCATGAATGAGTCCATACGACCGGGGAAATACTCCCACGGAATATCGACGTCAAGTAGCAGTATGCATACTGTTGCGTTTCGTACGGTGAGTTTGGAGCGCCGGAGGACCAATTCCTCCCTCATTCCCCCATCCTTTTCCCTTTCTCCTTTAATAGGCTCGGCAACGATTATAGATGTCCATGGTCCGCGATGACTACTTACCATCAGGTGGTTCGCCTGTCGCTTGCCGAGTTATCCCATAAAAAAGCCCACCGTTAAACAGCTACATAATTATCTTTTACTTCTTTGAATAACGTAGACCTAGTTATTATATTGTTGGTTGATGTATGTACCTACATAATGATTCGGTGATATTTTAGTACAATGCCCAACACGCCTTCAACTGACGAAATGGAGGGCAGTGATACGCTACTTAATCGTAGAAGTTCATCGGGCGGACTATTGTCACCTGAGGTGAGTATTGTGTGATAACTAATAAATTTAATACCTCAATGGTAGTTTTAACCTCGTTCTGCTATGGGACTGTAAACCGTGACTAAAATTCCTGTGTTAGAATTGCCATTTTGATGAATTCCTATTATCATTCGTTTGATGATTCATCATTTCATTCATCCTTGCTCTAACAAATATTTATACAAATCACAAAGGGTTAGGCAGAGGTGTACTAATGTTGTATATCCGCATTTCGCAGGTATGTTTAGGTCCCATGTAATAGGGGCAAGCCAATTGCCAATGCTATTAACAGGCACAATTCAAAACTCCGAGACTGTTACTGAAAATTTTATTGAAAAGATCTGAGCGTACAAACAGCGGGAGCGACTTTGTTTTATTTTATACTAGATTTTATAGATGATAAGTTGTTATTTCTCGTAGGTGGATATGCCGAATGTACCTCGATGTTCTATAGACGGTCCCGAACACGACGGCTTCTACTTACTTAAGAAAGACTCTCAACGAAGACTGACGCTGTCTCGCGTTTTAGAGCAGGACAGCGAGAAGATATGCTCCAAGTGGATGAAGAGTATACACCAAGACTTTGGGACGACTGTGCTCACCATGGTAATATAAGATTTTAACAGAACTCAACCTTGCGTAATGAGTTTAAGCACTAATTTCGCAAAGCATGTAAAATCTCGTATCCACTAGGCAACATTTCAACAACTCAACTTTTTTAGCAACGCTGTCTGTCCTCGCATACAGCAGGCAACGACACGCGCTGTTGTGCAACACGCTCAACATGTTCGGCACATGTTGAGCGTCTCATGTTGCGAGTCAAATGTTGTCTAGTGGATACGAGGCTTTGACTATACAGATGCTGACTTATATTATTTTTTACAGAGTCACCTAGAAATGCTAAGATGTGCCTTAAAAGATTATATAATGGATCAAAACAGGAGTGTCATAGAGCAAGCCATAATAACTTTAAAAGAAGAATTGGATTTTGATTCTAATGCCATAAACGAGTTACATTCAGCCATATACATGTTCCAAGAGGCTGTGAACGCAGTGTTAAGGATGCATAGCATCAAACCTCATTGGATGTTCGCATTGGACAATTTAGTGAGAAATGCAGTACAAGCAGCTATTACTGTTTTATCGCCAGGTAATTGTTTTAAATATAATTACCATACCTGTATTCCCCGAAAGGTTAGACAGAGGCGTATGTAGTCGGTATGTATTACATCCTATTTATGTAATAGGGGGCGTGCCCTTAAGCTATTATTTGGTACAAATTCAAATGGGTGACAAAAATGTATAGCTTGATATGTTGTCAGGTTTACGTACTTTTTATGCATTTATTAAGATGATGATCAAAAAAGCTAAAGTTGCTTAAGCTAACATACGTCAATATTATTGTTATAATAGAGAATATACTAAATATTTGGAAGTACTTACTGGACCATTATCCAAAGCATACTTCTACTGTAGTGTTTGTTCAAGATAGTTACAAAATTAGTCAAATGGCCAAATTCAATAAATTATGCTTATGAAGCTTACACCTGCAACAGCACAAAATCTTTTTAAACGATTCTTGTTCATCCAAATGATTGTCTGTAAGAAATTGCACTCAGCGAGAAGACCGCCAATTGTACCTACATTATGTAACTTTGTTTTCGTTATACTTTTTTTACCATCATACCATCACGCCTGAATTCCCCGAAGGGTTAGGCAGAGGTATACTAATGTACACCCACATTTTGCCGGTATGTTAAGGTCCCGTGTAATAGGGGACGAGCCTATTGCCATTAACCGGGCATAAATCCAGACTCCGAGGTGCTACTAGGAATTTCATAGAAAAACCCAATAACACTTTCGTCGACCTGGGAATCGAACCCAGGACCCAGAAGCAGTCGCGCTTGGGACCACTAGACTAACGAGGCAGTCAATATTTTTTTTTGGTGTACAATAAATAATAATCTATATATCTATCTATGATGATGACTTGATGGCTGTTATGTAATCTTTTGTTAATGATCTGTACGTAGAGTTGGGCGCCAACCTAGCAGGCCAGGACGGCAGGCGGGGGGCGGTGGGCGTGGCCGCCGACGCCACGCCCTCCGCCATGTCCTCGGCCAACTCCGCACGGGACACGCACGCATTACACGCGCTCAGGCACGAGAACCAGAAGTGAGTATTATTTTCATAGACTTTCAACTCCAGTTGAAAACCAGCACCAGGCAGCTTACCAGTGGACTGGTTTTTAGCTGAATTGGGCCATTTGGCACAGCCTTGGGGCACAAAATGCGCTGTTTATTGTCATTTTTTGTATATACTTTTTTATTGTGTTATTGTATGCAGCCTGCGTACCCATTGAGGGACCACATTTGAATTTTGAGCTTTTGAATGCGTCAGCCTTTAGTAAAAGTTCCCAAACAATTGTAAATTCAGCGAAACCATTGTTTTCTTTAGAAAACGTTGCTCCACAATAGGAACTGTCCACAAATACAAACACTTCAACAATATGTCTGGCTATTAAACATATTTGTTGCGTGGAATATATCTCGCAGCAGCGACAAAGAAGGCAATCGCTTATTTAAAAACGCGGAGCCAATATATTTTAACCGATAACATAATCACGTCGTATTTCATATACTCATTTTTTAAATTAATATTTTGTGGCTATAGTGTCACTGCGACCGCAGTCAGTCTATTGTGATCGCCACTTATTGAATTAAAGTTCACCGCTAAACCCTGCGTCTACTATAAACTGCAGGATTTTCTTAGGGTCCAGCTCCCTTATTTCGTCCGGTTCGTCTTCGCATTGCGCTTGTGTGTCACCGATCTGCATTCCCCCAGAAGGTGAAGTGGCTTTTCATCAGCATACATACACACATACAAACCGTTACACTCAATACCCTTCCTTATTCGTAGTCAGATTAAAAAGAACTAAGTAGTGAGCGTCTGGTGTACTTATCCAGAAGACGCAGGTTTGCATCCTGCCCGCGGTCGTATTTTTCCTTCACTAAAATAACTTAAAAATCTTTGCTTGGAAAATGCCTAAAAAATACAAAAAGATAGGTAAAAGGTAAAGTGGCATCGTACGACATCGTACTTGCTTTAAAGAATGTCATGTCGGTTGAGAAGCACGTTTTCAACAGATGTCACTGACGTCACCACAAAGACGTAAATTAAAATTAAAATTTTGAAGGGAAATTTCGACATGAAATGAAATGATATTTATTTCTGTAAATAGATCTTTTCAGGACACTTTTACAAGTCGATTTTTTACATTTTTTTTAACTAGATGGCGCCGACGTTTCCTATCTGACGACCTCTAAGAAGAAACGTCGAAACAAACTCAGAGAATCATGGTCTCTTTTAAAGTCCAGACAATAGTTGTTGTTAGATATGCGAGTTTAACAATGTAGGGCAAAATCTGAACAGGCCTTTTGAAGAAAGAGCCATAGCAGCTTTGAGTTGACCTGTCCTAACTGACGGCATGCATACATCAGTCATCGTGTAGCTCAACCATTTTATAGGGAGCTCAACGACCCGTCGCACAACGATACCAGATCAGCAGGACATTTGTGTAGGTCATGTGAAATACTCAAAACTGTCAGAGAAGTTTATTATACATCTGATACGTGTTAAAGCTAACCTACATTGTACTCACATTTACATTTTAATATCGTACAATTAACATTTGAAAACAAAATAATATTATGCATGATTACTAGGACCTACAAGGCCACCCAGTCAACTTGTGAATTAAAAAAGGGAAAAAAATAAATATAAATATAAATAAATATGGTGTACTTAACCAGAACACGCAGGTTCGAATTCTGCCCGCGGTCGTATTTTTCCTTCACTAAAATAATTTAAGAGCTGGTGGTTTCTATACCTCCTTTATTCTAAATTCCCACAGGTTACACCAGGAACTTCTAGAAAGTTATCAGCAGTATCAGAGTGTTCTACGACAGATGCTTGAAGAACAGAAGATGCACACCGTGATTTTGAGGGAAATAGCAGAAAAGAAGTCACGGTAAGTTTAAAAAGCTTCCCTTTTTATCATTACCAGCACTGATGCTGTATTTTTTATTATTACCATAGAGTAACAGATCAAAGCCAACCAGATTTTTCATTCTGGAAAAAAAAACAAAAATCCTTAAAATTACCTAAAACTTGACGCCAAAATAAACTAAGTTGCTCCCAGATGATTCTCTTAATAATGGATAATATAGATCTTACCTTGTTGAAAATTATATTGATCGTAATAATAGAGATATATTTTGCAAAAAAGGCTAGTGGACAAAAAACAGCAGTTTTAAGCATTTTACATTTATGCTAGACAGAGAGCGCACTATAGCACGTTGTGACATCACACTGTGCATTCGTTACACAAATTCTATACTGACACTCATTTTGTGGGAACGAGACAAAGCATCCCTTCTCAATCCCCATCACAAACATTACGAACTTAGATCTTGTAACTTTGTATGTCGATTTCAATTATTATTTCAGTATTGGAATTATTTTTAACATAATTTTTCAGTAGGACTTATTTTAATTAAATCGACCACTGATCAACAGAACTATCCTATTATTTTAAATATAACTTTTCTCGTAGCAGTTGCACGCCCGAAGTGTTTGCAAGTCAAAGTGAGCAAACATCAGAGATTGGCGAGGGTAGTGAAAATGTCGAGGAGTCTGAAGCAAGTCGCCTGCGGGAGTGGGTGGCGGCGCGGGGGCTGCCGGCCGCGGTCTCGGCCGCGCTGCTGCAGCACTGCTATGTGCTGCCAGACTTGCTGCTGCACGCTCAGAGGGAGGATATCTCCAGACTTAACTTAAAGTATGTATTATTACTCATTCGTTTATTTTACTCATAGTATTCCTATCTTTATACCATTGATATAAAGTTCAACATACATACATACATACACTAACGCCTTTTTCCCATAGGGGTAGGCAGAAACTACAGAACGCCATCTGCTACGATTCTTGCATACCTCTTTTGCTTCGTCCACATTCATACATCTTGTCATACACATGCGCCGGTTGCGGGTACTACGCACCTGACCTTTCTGAAGGATCTCACCAATAAGGTCGTGGTATGTCTTTCTAGGGCGTCCCCTCCCGGCGACTCCACTGACATTCGCTTTATAAATCCCTTTCGTCAATCGCCTTTCATCCATTCTCTCGACATGTCCAAACCATCTCAGCATACCCCTTTCAATGCGTGTCACTATATCATCTTTTAAACCGCAACGCTCCCTTATCACACTATTTCTCAATCAATAAAGTTCAAATTTCGATATTTTAAATTTTTAACGACCTTCATGAGATTTAATTTCAAACAATTAAGCGGCGGTAGCCTAATGGATAGGACGTCGGACTTACGATCATGTGGTTGCCCGTTCGAAACTCACCCATTGCACTAACGACGTGAACGCACTTGTAATACAAGAATTTTAGCTTAGTACAAGGGGTTAACAAGAATACTAGTAATTGAGTAAGACCCACATTGCTAGTAAGTTTTTTTTTAATTCTTCGATAACTTGACGGCCAACCGCATTTTGATTGTTAACTGGAAAAGGAATTGGTTAATGAGTACCTTTTCCCATTCGTTCAGCGTGGAAAGGTCCATGCTCTACCATTAAGCGGAGTCCTAAACTTCGAGTATTGCACTTTTTATCTCTAATATTTTCAATCATCATCATATCAGCTTATCGCCGTCCACTACTGAACGTACGCCTCCCCCAAAGAGCGCCAACCATATTTTTAATACCATTCAATAACTCTTTCACAGAGGTGGCATTGAACTCCGACTATGGCGGGCGATACAAGAGCATCGACTCCACAACAGCCCCTCCCACCTCCGTCGAACCAGCAGCACGGAAACCGACATGGACACTAACTCCATAGTCGTAGTGGAGTGTCAGCGATGCAAGGCAACCCGCCGAACACTGTCGAACACTTCATCATGTTCCAACAACCCTACCATAGTCATACGCGAACAACTCAACGGCGACGAAACAGTTGCCGAGTACTACGGCGAGAACGGGGTCGTCAACCTTTGACTACTGCGCGGATGGTGCACTCTGCAATGAAGGTCTTTAAGCTATTATTTATGAACCAGAAACATGTTCTAGATCATCAGTACACATTCATATTTCCAACTCTACAGATGACTAATAGTGGAAACATCACTATCAACCTATTATATTGTAGAGTCACCGTCAAATATATAGAAGCGAACAGACTCTTCATAATAATCTGAGCAACTAGGGAAATTAAACTTTATCTCAATGGAATAAAATGCATGTCCGAATGACAGCTGTCGTGTACGGTATTCATTCTAAATTATCCTTAGAATCGTTGCGATAAAGTTTAAGTTCCTTAATTGCTCTGATCATTTTGAGCAGTTTGTATGCGCAGATATATTTAATGCTGACTGTACGGGTCTCCTCTTATAATGAGAAAGATAAGCTTTAGTCCACTATGCTATCCTTTATCTCAATAAAGCAATATGTACGCTATTCCACCCAAAAAAAGTAAATTCTCAGATCAGCTTATATTAACACTGTCGGATGGAAACCAAACCAAATCTTTGTTGAGGTACGGCCACGCTGTTCACAGCATGAATGGACCGGCTCGACCGGGGAAGTACCACACTCTCGCAGAAGACCGAAGTCCGAGTTAGTTCGGCGAGCGAGAGGACCGGAGGCCCAATTCCTTCCCCAATCCCCTTCCTTCTCCTTTTCTCCTTCCCCTCCCTTTCCCTAAATAGGCTCGGCAACGCATCTGCAACTCCTTTGGTTTTGCAGATGTCCATGGGCGGCGATGACTACTTACCATCAGGTAGCTCGCCTGCTCGTTTGCCGAGTTATCCCATAAAAAAAAAATCGAAATAATGCCAATGCCCAAATTAAAAGCAACATAAATTATTTCCTTCAGCAATAAATTAAAACTTAATTCAACATTAATTAAGCTGATAAATATAACATAATAGAAAAAAAAACTGGTTGTTTCTGGTTGTATTAGTAAAGTGATAAGCAATTTTGCGACAATATCATTTATTTTCAATTTACATAATCAAGTTCTATTACGTATTGTTCGTGTTAGTTTAAAAGAATTGAGTGAAAGTTCGTCACAAATGTCCATTTTTATGGTCATAACGCTTGTGTGCTGTAGCAATAATATATTAACATACACGTAGAATTAATCCTGTCATTCTGAATAGTTTTATAAACGTCTTCACTTGTAGTGCCATCTCACTTTATTGCAATAAGAATGACAGAAACAGAAACACTGTCATCCTTCATTCATCTGAATTGTTCATCCTTAGGTTTTTATAGTACTGAAAACTATAGCCTTATAAAATCTTAAATCTATTCGCCACAAACAAGCATCTTTAGTTTTTTTATCAACTACTTTCAATCTCTATGGTCAATCACTTTAAGTCGAAAATTTATCAAACGCCCACGACCTTGATGGTACGCAAAAACTATCTGATCTTATTTATTTATTAATTATTTACAATTTCATACGTCTGAATCTAAAGAAATCAGTGTGTACATTAATTTTGAAAAGTCACCCGCGTTTATAAAATTTGGGTTAGATTTTTTATAAGCTAGAATTTCATTCGCTCAAATTGCTATTGCTGATAAATTAATACAATAATAATACCGCTTGAGGCCTTGAGTGTATCATCCGAATAACTCTCATGTAAATATAACGTCGTATTTATTAATATTGTTATGTTACTAGTCTTTGTAAATAGTTTACTTGTCTCGTGAATAAGCATAATACTTAAGCAGAATACGCTATAAAAAATAAATGCTATTTTCGTAGTTACTAGCACAAAATAACGTTAGATTGGTGCTATAGCGTTGTGATGGTAAATAAGTAGCAAGTGCCTTCTGTTAACGCTTGCACTTTTTATTACGAATCAATCGAAGTTATGCATATTATAAATATGTATTGATAAAAGTTATAGATATTCCGACTTTTTGGATATAATACTTAAACCATTTTTTTTTTCAAAAATATTTCGTTATTGCAATAAATATATATATTTTTTTATGATAAATAGAATTTATTGTTAACGGCAATTACGAGAAAACAATATCCTGACCGTTGTTACTACGAGCGCATATTTTCAAACCGTTAAAGGCACTGATATAAGGTGCAAATTCAAATAACGCGTTCATAAATTGCAATCGATTATCGATTATGTAAACGCTATTACGAGTCCAACATATAGTTAATGAACACTAAATACAATAATAAATCAATTAAACTGATATTTATTTATAAGCATAGCTAGCTATTTACAAATACCCACAAATTATGATGAAGTTTACAATACTGCGAAAAAAATCTAATATAGTATGAATTTATAAATATATACTAAGAAGCTATACATTAGAGTGCCATACGTACATATGTTCTTATAATATTAACATTGTATATTTTCGTATACCTAATTAATATTTACTGTTATTAATTAAAGATTTTATTAAAACATATAAATAAATAATTAGCGTGATCTGAAAGCTTAAATATAATTCAGAATTATTTTATCTAGCTAGTATTACTAAGATATTGGGAATTATTGTAAACTTATGTAATCTGACATCGCTTAGATAAAAAAAACTTTTCACCAGAAAAAAATATAATATATACAGTGTGTATTCTTAAATATTAAATATTTTTTAGAGTAAACGGCTTAGGATTAGGCTATACTTATGTTTGAGCAAAAAAAAACAACACAGCCTGTTCAATGTGTTTGCCTTGTCTCCTATTGAGGTAGGTAGAAACTCACTTTATTGTTGTTATAGATGGGTTTTTGCAAAGACATTTTGGCCATAAAAACTAAATAGGCATTTATAATCCTGACACAGCACGCATTAACCACCTCATGCAAGCATGGTGCTTTAGTGTGCACATAGCCTTGCCCTGAATTGAGGACTGAGGTCAGCCACATTGAACTCTATTGCTATTCTCTTCTTTGGTCAATCTACTTTCGTCTTATATCGCACCTGGTTACATAAAAGAATATAAAATAACTTCGATATCTATTATTATGTAGTAAAAAATGTAATAAAAACAAAAGCTATTTATAAATGAGTGAATTTTTCGCCTAATGTTTTCCTATATACTTACATGATGCCTAAATCTAAAAACCTGATTTAACTGTACTGCCTTAAAATGTATATACCGCTATTGCATATCGTATAGTTATCTTACAATACTCAGTAATACTGTTGTGAAGTACAAATACCTTATATATATGATATATAAATAGACATCTACAGAATATAAGTCGGAACGAGGTTCTAAGCTAAAATGGTTTGAGCGCCCAAATTGTCTAAATTGT
Source organism: Subacronicta megacephala (assembly GCA_958496365.1). Classification (NCBI taxonomy): domain Eukaryota; kingdom Metazoa; phylum Arthropoda; class Insecta; order Lepidoptera; family Noctuidae; genus Subacronicta; species Subacronicta megacephala. The sequence continues at coordinate 10,632,864 of OY292520.1, read as the reverse complement.
CACACAACTTTCACAAAGAATCATACAAAAAAGGAAACTGAAAAAAAAAATCAAAGTTTACTAAAATCGAAAACAGCTGCATTTTTTGCATAATACTGAGTCCTAGACTTATTGTCACTACATTTGCTGCTAAGTACCTTTCCGACTTAAATATTATATTTATATTATGAACTAAACATACACGAAACCCTGAAAATGTTCTTAGTTTTATTTAGATCTAAGTGTTACTTTATACGTCTCTCGTTAATTTGAGCTAAATAGTAGAAAAAAAAACTACTAAAATTATAGCTTTAATGTAATATCATTAATACTAGGCTTAGAGTTGTTTTGTTTGGTAATTAGGAGAATATTGTTTTTATAATATCAACTTACTGTCAAATTAAAGTATGAAATATTCATGTTTAGTATTTGCGCTTAAATCATATTTTTGAGGTTACTTATCTGATTACTTGGATACTTTAAAAAAAATTTCAACTTAAATTTTTGCTACCCAGTACATAATATCTATTATTTATAACTTGTAAGTTTTTTTTTACCAAATTTTAAAGTCATCACACTTCGGCTTTATATCGTTAACAGTACATAAGTGTCTGTTTATTGTAAATCCATAGATTTACGTGTCAAAAGTTACAGCTTTGTACGGACCTCGTAAGAACGAGTATAATATGTATGTCTACAATATGATGTTTTATTATTATATTTTTCTTCAAGTATCTTCCAACCATTTTATTTATAAATATATTCTATAAAAATGACAAGAAATTACATCAATCTGTATGTATCTATCAATCTAAGATCACCAAAGTGTATGGCAAAGTGTATGACAGAAAAATATACCTTATTACACTAATGTAATAAGGTATATTTTTCTGTGACAAATTGGTCGAAATTTTGTGATACCATGTCGTAAGAAAGATATAAATTGAGAAGAGAGTATGAATTTGTATTCTTTTTCTTTTGCATTCTTTGGTCCGTACCTTATGAGCTGACATTTTATAAAATACTGTCTTCTCGTATGAATCTTTATTGTTCTGTATTAACTACGTTATACTGTAATTTATATTCAAGGTTTCACCATCATTTGAGTAACTCCATACCTACGTTAGGTAGAATCTACCCATATAATTTAATTATAATTTCTTTGAGTAGCTAATTAATAAATGATTAATTATTATGAATTGTGTTTTCTTATGATCGCCTTACACGTGTTTTTGCGACTAACATCATGAAGAATTTCTATAAAATTTAGCGCAAATTTAATTCAATTTCTTTTTTGTTTTTCGAAAAATGATCGTCTATGGCACATTCTAAGATAAGATTAATTCTATAAGAGTCACACTCAATAGTCTTTCGTTTTTTTCTAGATCGACGAACAAAAACCATCACATTTCAAACAGCATTCGACAATGGACAATCAATATTTGATCACGCCAATAGGTTGCGCCACTTGTCACGATGTGCTTGGAAACTAATTTTCGTCTACCCTGGAACTAATAGAAATGTCTCATAATTACAAACATAAAAGTAGAATCTTACTGACTCACATTATTGATAGCTATAAACAAGTAATTATGATTTTATTTAATCTTTCTTTTGGTTTCATTAATTTTCGATTCAACATTCTCAAATTTGTAAAGTGTGACCTACCTATCTTGCTGTAATTCTCCATATAATCTTCTATTGGGACTAGTGATTCACGTGTCACGTATTTTGTAAAAAAATATTATCTTGGACTCAGTGCTAGTGTATCTGTGATGTGTGCCTACTTCCTGCTTCTGCGAGAAACCTCATGAGACGTGAGTACCTATAAATTTCACCACGTAGAACAAGATTCTCGGACCCACCTTTGACCCAACGTTGACTGATCGTTGTTCATAACTACAAAACCAATGGACGCAAATAGCAAGATCTAGTCTACTCGTACATAGTTAGTAAGGTAGGTACTATCACTGATATCAACTTCTCAAACCTTAGGTTAGGTAGAACATAATATCGTGATAAGACTTCCGCGCGCAAGAAACGCCACAAGATTCTAGAGAGAATTGAGGAGCCCGGTTGTGACTACAAACATCTAGTCCGCTTCAGAACAAAAATTGGATGGATTTTTTTAACTAAACTGCTATTTTTTACTTACTTAGAACCGGTTTTGATTGAAAATATTAACATAGATTTACACAAAGGGGTGCAAGACAACAAAAATCGAAAAAAAAAGTGTTGGATTATTGGACTAAGTCGGTTCTGTTCGCCAGCTCCTCAATTTTATTTTGTAGGAACAATGATAGCCTAGTTATATGACCATTGCACTGCCAAATCGTAGGTTTAGAGTCCAAATCCAATATACCCCTGACTTTTCAATAAAGACCAGATCATACCTTCGTAACCCAATTTATGGGCATCACCAATTTTCTAAGGATAGACATAGATATCAGGTGGTGTCTTCCGACGACGGCTCTACGTGCTCTCCGAGGTGCAAAGGGGGGTCTCGATGTATAAAAAATGGTCAGCCATCCACAAACTGACCACGGCAGGCCTAGTAACCTTACACGAGCCCGAAATACTTATATGAATTGCAATAAGGTTATGTGCAATCAATACAAAAGGACTGATTCGCTCCTGCAATTTCGTCATCATCAATCCATTACATTGTCCCACTGCTGGGCACGGGTCTCCTCTCAGTGCGAGAGGGATTAAGCTATAGTCCGCCACGCTAGCCTACTGCGGGTTGGCAGACTACACACGCCGTCAAGAAAATCTCTCAGGCATGCAGGTTTACTCACGATGTTTTCCTTCGCCGTTTAAGCGCGTGATAATTAATTATTAATACGCACATGACCCCGAAAAGTCAGAGGTAGGCCTTGGATTCGAACTCGAGACCTTTGACTTGGCAGTCCAATGGTCATATCACTCTGCAATTTAATAAATAATATAATTTGAAATCGATGTATAATTACGTAAATGTAAATCAGGAAACTGCTTAGACGGCACCGCATCTGTCCCGAGGGACGGGACGATATCTACGTATAAGACGTTCTAGAGACATTAATTTATCCAATGTTTGTGGGTAACGTAGTCAGCTCTAATTTACATACAGTAAAACGTATTAGCTTGCATGCATTTGTATTAGTTTGTTGTTAAAGGATTTACACGGTTCCCATTATTATCTTGACAGGTGGCGGCTCTGCTTGCGAAGGGAAAGCTCATCAAGGTATGTGACTTAATAGGAACTGTAGAGAATGGTGTGTCGTACCTCATTGCTGTAATATAACATTGGCTGAAATAATAAACAATCATATTTGAAATGATAGATATAAGAAGATTGTTCTGGACGGAAAAGAAGAAAAGTCGAAGATGAATATGGGCTTCGCTCCACTTATTGTATAATTAAACTATATACTTAGGTAGATAAACTCATTTGTAGTTAAAAACTCCACTACGTTCCCTACACTACCTATTTTTCTAATTTTATTTTATTTTGGCACACTAGAAGTTCCATTTTTACCCGACTACTATTAAAAAAACCATATTACAATATATCTATTAGCGTAATTTTTATACTTTTTAAAAGGGCCCCAAACTCTCCTATCTTGTTCTCCCTACGGCCTCCGGATATATACTGGACATAGATGGTACCTAAACTTTATGAAATAGAAAGAAAGAATGATAAGTGACGCTATTATATTAATAACTTGTTAATGTGTACTAACAATACAATTCGACTTCACAATTTTGCTGTGTAATGTTATTAATAAGACTAATAACGTGTAGGTGTTACTGTATTGTTTTGAGGAATTGCTAGGTACTGGGTGCCTACATACACTGCTTCTATAGTTCCAAGTCTGAGAACTATTCCATCGTCTAATATTATACATAATATCTAAACACGTCATGTCGAGAATTTTGTCCTAAGTACGACTGTTACGCTAGAAATCTTGGGTTCGAGTCCCATGTCGACCAGTGTTATTTAGTTTTCTATATAGCCGCTCGGAGTCTGGAATTGTCGCAATAGGCTAGCCCCGAACATATGGGCCAATTGTGGGTATGCATAAGTACACCTCTGCCTAAACTTTCGGGAAATACAGGCAAAGTACGACATTTAATAAAACGTTAATCTGATGCAATGGAGACAACCTCCTTCAGATTTTTACAACTTTTTTATTGGTTGAAGTTTTCTCCGCAACGGGGCAGGGTGGATGTCTACTCAATTACCGAAGCGTCTTAATTATATTAGATATGCCTGAGACGGGTTCGAATTTCAATTCTGCACCCCACACCTTGTACCATGGTCGTAAGAAATTCATCTTTAATTTTATTATTCTCGCCTGAAGCCGTGTTAATGCAAATCGTACGCTCATCTTATTTGCGTCTTTGGAATATTGTATCTCTTGTATGACTTATGTTTGGAATTACTTTCGCATGTAGGTAATTTGCATCATAAGCATTGTATATTGTGTAACGCCATAGAGCGCTCGAGACAACAAACAGACGTGGAATTTATAATTGTCGGTTATGATAATTAAGTATACTTACGTATTTAGACCTACTAGGCTTTGCCAATTCTTACTTATATTCGCTATCATAACCTTTATGTCTCTATCTATATTAGCAAGATGATTTTTTAACTTACGGTTCTTAAAATGTTCTTATCCTTACATTAAAATTCGGATTTTTTTATAAGGTAGGAATTTCGCATAATGTTACCTCGATTTTGCCAGTGTTTACAATTTTTTTAATTTGTTTTTTAAAAAGCTTACTAGTAATGTGGGTCGTACATTACTAGTAATCTTGTTAACCCCTCGTACTAAGCTAAATGCTTGTATTACGAGTGGGTTCACGTCGGTAGTGCAATTGGTGAGTTTCGAACCGGCAACCACATGATCGCAAGTCCGACGCCCTAGCCATTTGGCTACCGCCGGCCGCTTCAAATTACGGAATAAGGTACCCAAATTACTTGTTTAAAGTTAAATAAAAGTTACCTACTTAAATAGTTTTACTTTCTAGAACTTGGACTAACTTATAATGAGTACCTACCGTTATCGCATAGACTTGACTTATTTCATCAGAAAGTTTATTTACGTTACTTTAACACCCTGAGAATATCGCTGTTCTTTGTTACTTAATTATAATTGAGTAGCTAAGCTAATCGGAAGTTGTTTGTTTACATAACATAAGTTGGTGACAAAGCGTTGACTATGGCAGACTTATCGGTAGTGCGTGCTTATCGCGTGTTCCACTAGAAACCGCAACTATCCACGCATCGACAGAAGTCACTCATTTTAAACAATACTAGGCGTGCCCTTGATTTTTATGATTCATTTACATATAAACTTAGTATATACAAGAAGAATTGTTCCTATATACATTTGTAGATCGTCTCAGTCGGCTGGCAGTGAACCAAAACGTTGTTACTTGCATAATGTGGATTTATATCAGGCGCAGCGAGATCGCTTAAGCGGAACCTCACCGTCTGCCGGCGGCAATTTGCAAGAAAGTGACGCTTAAACAGCGCTATCCTAATCTGAGATAAGTTATTGTAAGCAGACCGTTTATTTACCCTCCCTCCATCGATAAGACTCCGTAATTTGGACCTACCTATTAGCTCAGGATCACGCAAGATTATTAAAAATGTATATAATTTACCATCACACTAGAGGACTACTAAATTACACCCACACTTCGCTGGTATGTTTAGTTTCCATGTTTTAGGGGCGAGCATTTTGCCATTAACCGGGACTCCGAGCTGCTACAAAAAATTTCATAGAAAAACCTAATAACACTGCTTGGTTTGGGGATCAAACCCAACGACCTCTAGCGTAGCAGTCGCGCTTAGGACCACTAGACTAATGAGACAATCATGGGATATAAAATATCATGCTGAATAGTTTTTGTTAAAGCCAATTATTGCTATCTATAGAATATTTGCAAAAAGAAAACCACGATATGTATCGAAATAGAATAAATAAAACCAAGTGAATCCCTAAGTTTAACATGTATGCATAGCATTGCCAGCACCTTTTTATAAATTTATTTAAACTCGACTTTGGCGACACGTTGCGCTCGGCAGTGAACACTTTACTCTATACCCAGGAGGGGCGAGAATCGAAATCCATAGATCGCAACGACAGACGTTTCTACCACGTGTTGAAAGGTCTTAGATAATATAATATAAAAGCTTTCAAGAGAATAGCGCTTCACGGCGTGTCTGAAGTATCAATTCAGCTTGTAAGATGACTACCTTGAGGATGTTCCAGACCTGTGATGGCTGTATTGGAAAATTGCTACGGCGCGCTACCGAGCGAAATCTCCAAGGAGTTGATTTTTATTAAAACTATATAAAAGAGATACTTGATCATGCACGTAGCGATTCCATTACACGTTATGTTATCACCATTATTAACAATAGTGTTTGTGATGAAAGTTTGCTTTGAATTTTTCGCAATTTTCGGTTGTATGGTGCAGAGCGAATAGCGGTATCGTTAAACACAAAAGATGTTTTCCGAGCCGGTGGCTCCGGCCGGGGAATCGAAAGAATGCGTACCGACTGCCTTGTGATATTTTATCACGGATAGAAAGGAACTTAGGGATTCCGCTGTTTGTTTGTACAAACGAGCAACAAATACGTTGTGGAAATGCAAACGTTCGCTTTTATTTACGAAGGTACTTATATAAACAATTCAAAGGGATACCGAGCTTTTGAGGTAGAGACGTAGTACCTAGTTACATTCACTAAATAAATCGTCGATTCGCTGAATTCGCTCGCGCTTTGAAATGCTCAAAGGGTAGTCTGTAGGAAAAACAATTTAGTTAGTGTAATACACGTAATAATGTTATTTAGGCACATCCCTATGCTTCCTTATAATATTCCTGAGTTATTTTTAAAAGAAAGTGTTTCTTTTACATGCTATACTACGTAATATAGGTAATAAAGCTGGAGAGTTTGTTTAATTGAATGATTATTTGGAACTACCCGTCGGATTTCCATTTGATAGCCCAATTCTTAAGAAAGTATATCATGTACCTATACTATTAAACATAGCTAATAAACGCATTGTAATAAGCAAGGTAAGGGTAAGCTTATTGCCATTAACCAGACACTAATCCAAACTCCAAGCTGATATTTAGAATTTCATAGAAAAACCGAATAACATTGCTCGACTCCTCCACTTTCCATTAGACTAATTAGTTAGTTATTTGGTAGAAATTTATTGTAATTGTATATGTATACGGTAGGGAAGTCAGCGGGCGGTGTATTTGCATATTGGCATCGCAAGCTGTCTTAATTTCGGCGTAATGTGTGGCAGGGATTGAGATTTCGCCGACTCACGGGTGTGCCCATAGGGTGTGTCGCCCACATGTTGCTATTACAATGCAATTTATTGTTCCAATCTGTGTACAACTTTAAATTAGAATGACATGAATATTGGATGCGTGCAAATGTATGTATATTTTAGATGGAAACTGGCATTGCCTTTATAAATTCGTATGCAACAACAAATGTAATTAAAGCACTTACCAGACTAGAAACATTTGATATTGGAGTTGTAAAATATTGAGATAGCAATTTAGTGTAAGCGCATGATTGTTCAGGCACTATAGTTCTATATGAATGATAGAATGAGAATAACGAAAGCCTCTACAGACCCAGCATCAATTTGACACAATAGGCGAACCGGAGAGCAATGTCCGATTTCGCCTTTTGTACGCAACGTCGCCGGTATTAATAGAGTTAGATTTCTCTCTTTGCGTTCCAGTAAAACACTGAAAACGTTTTATGATGAAAATTCTCTCTATTTAAAGGAGAGATTGTTCGCATAAGTGTCCTCAAGAGGCCGGGACACCGGAGATTTAGATGCAATAAAAATACCAACGGAGGGTCAATCAGGTTAAGTGTTTTGTCCGACGACTTGCGTCTGCCAAAATAATATATTTTATACGAGGTTTATATTTGAGTGGATAGAGAAATAGTTGGAATATTGTGGTGGAGCCACGCTGGGCGCGTGCTGGCTGAGATGCGCTGGTATTCCACTCCCGCGCAAACCCTCCCTATATACATTCCAATCTCGGACGAAATAAAAGTTATTTAGCCGAAAATCTGTTTCGATTACGTGGAATTATTTTATGAAATCCTTACGCTTTCGGTGTGGGCCCCTCTAAGAATGTTTGAAAATGTCGATCGATTTTCTTGGTAAACTGTTGTGGGGTAGATGAGGTCCTTTGCTAACATGAGATTTATATTTTTACGCCTTATTCACGCATATTTATTAACAGTAATGCAGCCTTTTTAATATAAATTAACTTCCATAGACCCAAAGAGATTTAAAAAAGAATATTCATAAGTGCTTTTCCAAAGACTACTCAGCAAAGGTCAATTTAAATACATACCATCATACCATCACGCCTGTATTCCCCGAAGGGTTAGGCAGAGGTGTACCTAATATGAGTACACCCACAGTTCGCCGGTATGTTTGGGTCCCATGTAATAGGGGGCGAGCCTATTGCCATTCACCGGGCACAAATCCAGACTCTGAGCTGCTACTGAGAATTTCATAGAAAAACTCAATAACACTTTGCTCGACCTGGGGATCGAACCCAAGACCTCTAGAGTAGCAGTCGCGATTGGGACCACTAGACCAACGAGGCAGTCAATTTAAAAAAGAAAATTTAAAGTCTTTACCGTCAAAAGCTTCAAGAACTTAACATTTTGTAAGTCTCAGAGCTAACATAATATATTCGTTCTTAAACTAAGTTAGACTTAAGTCTATGCAACAGGTAACGGTGAGGGTTCCTCAATCCTTAAGTATGTAGTTCGTCAACCAGTATGTCTAAAAGAGGGGTGGAATTACATTTTTCATAGCGCGAGTCAGATGAAAATGTGCCTTTAATAAATCCAATTTATTTAATTTTTGTTTTGTCAACGAAACAAAAGCTCGTGAGGTGTAGAGAATCTTATACTTTAAGGGTAGGTAGAAAGTACCTATTGAAGATTGATACTTACCTATTTTTCCAGAATATGTATACATAGATGACATACTTTTTTTGCTTTGATCGTTGATGAATTTGGTACGAACGAAATTTAAGGTGTCGCGGTTATGACAAATTTTCTGAAATTATACACCGAATGCAAAAATAAATAAAAAATCTAGCCGTTCATACTTTACCTACTATTATAAAATGTTTAATAAAGAAATAGTGACTGCAAGTCAAAAAGTGCGCTGCCGCCGCCATTTTAATTAGCACAAAGCCGTCTGTCTACAAATGGTCTTGCAGTTCTATAATTTATGGAATACCAATTTTTTCTCTTAGCAAAGCACGTCTTTGTAATAACGAGAAATTAAATTGGAGTGTCGTCTTTGTCGTAAATTTTAATGGGCGTGACTACAGCGAAACACTGTCTACTTACTAAGCTATAGGGTTGCGAAGGTGTTCTTTATAAGCATATAATATTGTTATCTTTTTGTATCTTTTAGGCATTTTCCATGCAAAGATTATTAAGTTATTTTAGTGAAGGAAAATACGACCGCGGGCAGGATTCGAACCTGCGTCTTCTGGTTAAGTACACCAGACGCTAGCTAAGCCACCGCGACTCCCACCCGCCATGTCGAAACATTTTTAAATTACGTCTTTGAGGCGACGTCAGTGACATCTGTTGAAAATATGCTTCTCAACCTTCATGACATGCTTTACAGCAAGTACGATGTCGCACGATGCCACCTTACCTTTTAACTATCTTTTTGTATTTTTTAGGCATTTTCCATGCAAAGATTATTAAGTTAGTTTAGTGAAGGTGGCTTAGCGGTCATAGCGTCTGGTGTACTTAACCAGAAGACGCAGGTTCGAATCCTGCCCGCGGTCGTATTTTTCCTTCACTATATTTTTTTTTATGTATTTAGGCAAACTGTAAATGTGGTGGAAAATACATAAACATTATTATATCTACCTACCTTAATTATCCAGTGTCTTCAATGGAATTATAACGGCCTACTTATATGATATTCTATGGACTGCCTCATTAGTCTAGTGGTCCTAACCTAGACTGCTACGCCAGAGGTCTTGATTTTCTAGATGTTCGATTCCCAGGTCGAGTCTTTGCTAGTTATTGGTTTTCCTATGAAATTCTCAGTAGCAGCTCGGAGTTCGGATATATGTGCCCGATGAATAGCAATAGGCTCGCCTCATATTACATAGTGGGACCAAGATATACCCTCTAACTCCGAGTGAACATTGAGTACACCTCTGTCTAACCCTTCGGGGAACACAGGCGTGATGGTTTGTTATATTATTCTAAGTATCGACAACGGATCTCGTAGTTACGAATTTGTTGGCTAAAAACACGGGGCACAGCTAGTTGCAAAGTACCTATTTATTGCTGACGTATATATTTTTAAGGCATATCAAGGTAACAATGGGCCTTCTGTTCGGTCTTATTTATTGTGTGTACGGGGTTCAAGCTACGATATGACCTCTTCAACTATTTGATTGAGTTGGAAGACATATTTAATCGATTTTCAACTTAATAGCCAACTGCAAAGGGGGTAATTAAAACTTTCATAGTACCTATTCAATGTTGAGGGAATTATTTGTTTGGTTGTTATTTTGAAGAAGATTGAGATGTAGCGTACCTAACCTTTACCTTTATCTACCTATATCGCTATCTTAATAGAATTAAAAGCTTGGTATACAAACGTTATTCAAATCCAGAATAAGTTTACCTCACATTGGTGTTTGAATGAACGCCGGCATTGGCGGCTGTCTCCATGTGTTAAGAATGGTCACCCATCCACAAACTGACCTCAGAAAGCTTAGTCTCGCAGATCAGTTGATTAGGGTAGGGAGTTGTTATTTAGCCACGAGACTAAAACTATTTTACATTTATAGTTGTTACGTACGTGTGTTACTATTATATATTTATGTATAATGTAATTTATTTTAAAGCACTAGACATGTTAGATACGTAATTGTTTGTCGTTCCTACATGAGTATCTTACCACTTAAGTGCATCTCAACACTGTCTCCGCGTCTCCTTGAAAGGATCAAAATGTTTTATTTATAAAACTAGGATACACCGGCGGAAAGCGACCGCGTTCTACCCGTAGACTTAAAATCGCAACTAGAGAATAACATTTGTAATGTAAGTATGTACTCTTAAGAGTATTTAATGATTAGCTTAACATTTTCTAAATGATTAGGTAGACTGCCTCATTAGCCTAGAGCGGTTTATTGCTTACTAACAAAATAAACATTGCTCCCTTCTATCGCTATTCAAATTTAAAATCTTTTTGAAATAGGCATGTAATAAGTTCGAAATATGAAGACCGTACGCACGGCTACACATTAAGCTATATACATCCAGTATCGACTGACCTCGCATTGTAGACGCTTTCCGCACAATGCGAGGCCAGCCTTTACTGGATTCATATAGCTTGATTTGCAGCCGTATGTACCACAATGTGTTAACGCAATCATTTTTGGTTGTAAGACAGAGATGGCGCTATGCTGTGGAGCAACATCTCTCTCTAACATCAACGACTGTTATAATAATGATTTACTAATGTGTGTGTGCCTAGACTAGAGCATTTACCATACTTATAAAAATAATGACGCGTTCATAACTTTAACTTATAACGTATATTTTAATATCGCGGAAATCGCCAGTGTGCCGACGGCATTACCTGAAGTTATTATATAGGGGGGAAGGGGGGACGCGGCACTAATTGGAAATACATGAGAATTTGCATTTTACTTTGTCTGTCGAAGTCCCAACGGAGTAAGGTCTCGCTGAGAATCCCTTTGTCGATTTTGAGTGCACCTTGCACCGAGCTGGTTTCAGCATTTATTAATACTACAGCTTAACATTTCATGATCACCTTATAAAATGTTATCTTAAAAAGTAATGTTTGTTTGTTTTGAACTTTTTTTTACGCACGGGTCTTTCTTCAGAACAAGAGTGATTGGGCTATAGTCCACCACGCTAGGAGGGTTGGTGGACTTCACACGCCTTCAAGAAAATATATCAGGCATGCTGGTAGCAGACATGCTTGGCAGTCCAATGGTCATATCACTAGGCTATCACTGCACCTGAATAAGTACTAGAAATACTTACTTTGTAGGAAATAATTTAAATAGACTATAATAAGGTAATTGATTTAAATTATTATTTCTGTATACTTATATTTTATTTTATTTTACAATAATTGGCCTGTTATTTTCAATAGATTCAACTACCCTATTCTTTAGCGTTTTAATTTAACTTTATTTCAGTGTTGCCACTCTTAGAACACAGTTGCAGGTACTGTTAGATTTGCATACGGGCTTGTGATCCGGCTTAATTTATCCGTAATGGGTTTAGAACGAGCTGCGAGAGTGTTCACACTGATTGCCAGACTCCCTCGGGGCTCGAATAAACAGATGAACAAAACTTATTTTTGAAACGATAAATAAATGGAGTAAGATTCGTATTTAATATACCATCATGCTTCTACTTCCCGTAGTTCGACAGCAGAGTACCTACTGGATTTAGGCACTCATACTCTCAGTTTATTAAAGGCCGATCCTGTTGCCGCTTATCGGGCAGTAATCTTAGTGCTCATGAGAATTTTATATAAAAAAAATCAACGTTATGCTCGACTTGGGAATCGAACTCAGAACCTCTGGCTTAAAAGCTCCGCGCTTACGACCACTTGACTAACGAGGCAGTGCAATTTTAATGACAATTAAAAAACAGATACTTTTTCCCAAAAATCATGTTAATATTCTATTCTTTATTCAGTGTTTACATTTTTATGCTTCAACCGTTTAACCTCTTTGCGAAATCTTTATCAAAATATGATGAAGATTTCGCAAAGAGATAGATTTTATCTTGAAGACGGGTACCTATAGGCTACCATTAATCTCATAAAGTCCTTTGGGACGCGAATGAAACCGGGGGCAACAATTAGTTCAAATATAAAAACGTCAAAAATTGTTATCACTCATTCAATTTCTTTAAAGCATAACGTAACATAAAATACAATCACGCCTGTATTCCCCGAAGGGTTAGGCAGAGGTGACGAGGTGTACTAATGTACACCCACATTTCGCCGGTATGCTTAGGTCCCATGTCATAGGGGGCGAGCCTATTGCCATTAACAGGGCACAAATCGAAAAACCCAATAAGACTTTGCTCGACCTGGGAATTGAACACAAGACCTCTAGCGTAGCAGTCGCGCTTAACGTCAAAAATTTTTTCACCCATTCACTATCTTGATAACATCATCCATTGAAATCAAATTTTCAATAAGCGCACATATATTTGCGTCTCAATAAGCTGACACGCTCGGAGGGTCATTTATCTTAGGGGACACATATTATGTATGTTGTAGTACTTTTAGGTTAGAATTTCATTTTTCCTAATTGATTCATTTCGAGTAGCAACGAGATGTAAGGCTTGTCACCCACTAAGTAGGTATGTACCGATAGCAAAATGAAATGTGTTTTATTTATTTTTTATTTATAAGGCACACCAACAACTTATTTATACAAAGATATGAATTTTCTAATTAAAGAAAATATCTTAGTGAAAGAAAAATTCGATCTCAGGCAGGGTTTGAGCCTGCGTCTCTCTGGTGAAGTACACCGTCTGGTGTGCTTTGCCAACTAAGCTAACGAGACCACTGCCTGTGATGTCGAATTTCTTTTCCACATTTTACGTCTTCAGGCGACGTCTGATCGAATTTTTCTTTCACTAACAAATTTTCTTTAATTAGAAAATTAATATCTTTGTGAACATTTCGCAATATTTAATGCTAAAAACTAATAAAAAATAAGCAACTTATTTATAGTTAGTATGTTAGGATAAGTTAACATAAATTGTAACAGGGCTCGAGAAGAATTTACGATTCGTCGTCAACCCATTACATTGTCCCACTGCTGGGCGCGGGTCTCCTCTCAGTACGAGAGGGATAAGGCTATAGTCCGCCACGCTAGCCTACTGCGGATTGGCAGACTTCACACGCCGTCAAGAAAATCTCTCAGGCATGCAGGTTTCCTCACGATGTTTTCCTTCACCGTTTAAGCGCGTTTTTCACGCGCTTAAACGGTGTTAAACGGGTTAATTATTAATACGCACATAACTTCGAAAAGTCAGAGGTGCGTGCCTTGGATTCGAACTCGAGACCTTTGACTTGACAGTCCGATGGTCATATCACTAGGCTATCATACGATTAATCTAAATAAAATTCCTGCTATTCGGGAAAATAGGGAGACTATAATACCTATATGTTTACGTGTTTTTTTTAAACTTTCCTAAACAAGGCACTTGGGTACCTATACCCTTAATCACACCATATTAAAAATCTGATAGCACTTCCATTATACGAGTGGACGACAGCACTTAATAGAGTCGTAGGTACTTTGTCTCTTTCAAACACCTAAAAAAAACAAGGACAACGCTTGCTTAACCCGTGCAAAATTTCATTTCGGGCAAGGGCTTGAGATTAATGGTGGCCGTCATTCCACCCTTGCTTTAAAAAATGGCGTCACAGGGTCGTTTCGTATCATTGTGTCGTTAGTTTATCCGCCATCACTCATACGCACACTAAATCTGTTTTGAATCGAGCTAGCGTGTTGCTTAATTTCGATAACGGATGACTTGTGCGTTTAAAATAAATTTAGACGCGTATGACGTAGGGAGGTAGGTACTCATGACGCTCATGCTATATACTTATAGGTACACTTGTGGCTCTAGCATAGGATCTGGTGGGAGACCTGATGTTACAATCATCATACCAATACGTCTGTATTCCCCGAAGGGTTACGCGGAAGTAAACCTAATTACACCCACAGCTCGCTAGTATGTTTAAATCCATGTAATAAGGGCGAGCCTAATGCCATTCAGCGGGCACATATACAAACTTTGAGCTACTACTTACTGAGAATTTCTTAGATAAACCCAATAACACTTTGCTAGACCTGGGAATCCTGGGAAACCCAAGACCTCTAGCATAGCAGTCGCACTTAGGACCACTAGATTAATGAGGTAGATTAAATTATCATAAATTAATGAAACATGTTCTATACTGACATAATAGAGCTGCATAGTTTGTTTGTTTGAAAAAGCTAATCTCTGGAACTGTCCCATAATTTTCCCAATTCTACAGGAAGCTTACCTACTTACAGAATATTCAACATCAAGCTATGACCCTTAGGAGCGGGGCTAAACTACTTATAAATAAAACGGGAATTTACGTCCCATTTTCATTTCCAATATATCTATCTATCTATCAATAGTTATTTTTCTAACATGAAAAAAGGTAAGAAATATAAGGTAAATTCTCTTAGCTATTTCAGTTCGGCTTCCTGAAGCTTTCAGAAAAAGTGAACGCTGGAATATGACTCAACAAAAACGATATTATTAATTTCAATCACTGTTCTGGGTAAAATGGTAGCAATTAATACTGAAACTCCAATTTGTCTTGTGGTTTCTCAACAAGTGAGGTCATTGACTGTATTACGTAAATTACAATTACTTAGCAGTCTTTAGAGCAGCGACCACAAGCCACCAATTGTAATAACTAAAAATATACTGGTGAACAACCGTATTTAACTGTGGGTACATTTTAGGGCTAAACAACAATAAGTATTATTTACATTAAGATCAGCGAATGCATTATCAGTTGACTGACCCTTCTCACTAATCTAGGTAATTACATATTTGCGGCAACATTTCAGTTTTAATATTTAGTTATTCGTAGTAAATATATTTGCAAAAAACATTTTTATATTATTAATTATATTGTAAGTGGATGGGCGCATATTTGAACACTGTAACTAACTTTCAATTCAATGCGTCCGTTGCTAGCCTTATTTTATTTATTAGTGTTGAGTTTATCCTTTATGCGTATCCTGTACAAATAAGTAATAAAAATCAAAAACAACTTGTGAACAACTTCAGATATGCACAGTTATTTCATCCGAACTGCAACTAAAGATCAGTTGCGGTTGTAAGTGAGAAGAGCAATCCATCAAGTGACCGCGCTGGCCCGTGCCTCGCTGACTCTAGGGACAACCCTACATTCAAAATGCATGACTCTTCGCACGATACTACCAATAACCATATTAAATTAATTCTAAACGCAAAAACACTATAAAGTCATGCATAATTACTTGAAAAACGTTCATGTTTTACGATTGCAATGAAAAACTGTACGTGCATGGAACAGTTTTATGGCACTTACTGGGTGGCACTGGCTTTATTAGATAATTAGACTAAAAGTGTAGCATTTTGAACGTAATAAAAATATGTTAAGTACTTAATTTTATTAGATTTTGTACTGTAAAGACTGGACATACAAGTGTCGACTGGACAATGTTATATTTTTGCGATTTTCTTCGACAAAATGCCACAAGGTTTAAGGAATTTATTTTAAAATTGGAAGATGCCTTATATTGTTGATATGAGATAGAGTAATATTAGGATGGTACTGAATAATATTTAGATAATGCAAGCAGACTGTAATAGACTTAATTACACAACATTCCAGTGACCAAGAAACCGACTGACAAGATACTTTTAAAACAGTTTTTTTATTTATTTTAAGCATTTTAATTCCTAACCAATGTGATTTCTATTTTCTGAATAAGCTTTTGGATTATACTACTAGGTTTGGTTAATGCTAGAATTAGAAGTAGTCACATACGAACTACCTATTGAAACTTAAGGCTTAAAAGCTTTACTGCAAATGGCGTGTCAACTAAGGCTTTTCGGTTTTGGAGCTCATAAAGAAATAGGTATGTAAAAATATATAATATTAAAAAGTTCCTATCCAAATCTAATTAATACTTTTAGCATTGCAAATCAGTACCTGTATTTAGATAGAAGTAATATTTTGGAATATGACACTCAAAGCGCGAAACATTTCACCAACAATCCGTAAAACATATCCGCTCTTATAAGCATAAGTTTAATCAAAAGCAGAGGGAGCGGTTGTTTCAAAGGCTGTTATAATTAGTATCTAAACATTTAATAACATTATAGAATTAGACATGCTCGAGTGGGTTACAATTTGAGCGCATCGGTCGTGTTGTTCCGAGATACGGGGCTTATAATAAAACAATATTAATTATCAATCGCCGCTCCACCGCCTCCTTTGTCCGGGTCAGCTCAGTGCTCAATAACAGTGGAATGCGTGCATTAAACCTACGGCATCTCTCAGCACCTTTGTTTAAATAATAATTTAAATAATAAATTGGATTTCTATAAGCGATGCAGCTCTAAGAATTTTCGTTCGCGATTATTAAATATTTTTGTTGATGGGTATCGTATGAATTCCTTTGTTTATAGGTAGATTGTTGTATGAATTGTTGACTCAATTAGTTTCGCTGTTCTAATAAATTCTAATACTAGGTCTATTATTAAATTATTTGCCAAACAGCATTCCAAATTCAAATTCTTCGTAACCGTCTATATTACTCTTAAGTGTAATTACGTAATTAACTAAGTAAAAACACTATTCGTTATAACGTCGAGCGAAGATATCATTAATGCTCGTTCCTTATATTTATTTAAACATTGTAAACGAAATACTTATTTAACAAAGACTGTCAGTGATCATATTTATCTTCTTTGCCTAAAATATCTGTTGTCATTAACCTACATAACAATCTCCGAGTTAATTAATTTAGTGAATTAATATCAACAAAAAACTCAATATATTTTTTTCAACCGGAGAATTGAACCCAGGACTTCACTCTCAGCAGCCGTGCTTGAGATCACTTGACCATGAGGCAATTTATACAATAAGATAATAAATTATCGATAAATTTCGACGAATATTGTAAATTTACTCTGCCGTATGGTAAAAGACTACAGAATGAAATTACTATAAAAAAATCAATTTGTTTCCCCTTCACTAGTAAAAGAGGGGCGAGAACGAATCAGTTCGTTAATGAATTCAAATTTATTCGTTGATCGGGCGCGTCTTCTTACTAACGTATTTAAAAAGTGATTAGAAGTTAAATTGACACAATATGAACTTTTTGTGTAGACATCAGAAACGGGATTATTCAATTTCCAGTTCATTTCCAAATTACAGTGCGGCTTGAAATTGATTACTTTACACGGCATGATTCAATTTACATTGTAATTATTCTGTTTAAGTGAAGATTTATAGTAGTCAACATTTTTGTTTCATTCAAGTACAATATTACACATACCATCACGCCTGTATTCCCCTAGGGGTTAGGCAGAGATGTACTAATGTAGGTACCTATAGCCTCAGTTCGCCGGTATATTTAGGTCCCATGTAATAGAGGACGAGCCTATTGCCACTAACCGGGCACAAACCCAATCTCCGAGATGCTACTGATAATTTCATAGAAAAACTCAGAAACATTTTGCTCGACCCGGGAATCGAATCCAGGACCTCTAGCGTAGCAGTCTCGTTTGGGACCACTAGACTAATTTTGCAGTCAGAACTACTATTTACAATACTTAGTTATTATAATTGACCTCTGAGTCAGGGGTCCTGGGTTTGATTCCCGGGTTGGTCAGTGTTATTGGGGTTTACTATGGAATTCCTAGTAGCAGCTCGAAGTTAAGATTTTTGCTCAGTTAATAGCTATACCTACATAAAAAAATATATACGCGTGGAATTGAGAACCAATTTCTTTATTTTTTCATCGTTTAGAGAAGTCATTTTTATATAGTTAAGTGCTTTGAGTATTAAACTACACTAGTAGGTTATACACTAGTAGGTTATAAAAGTATAATCAGTTTTGTGGCTTTGGAGACGAAGAATGTCGCTATTTACAATGAGAATTGAGATTAAATTTACATTGTTGCTTTAGCGGTGCGAGCTTCAGCTACTGTTATGGTAAGGTATTCATGAAAGCAAATGTTTAGTCCCTGGGGCGAGCAAGGTACACAGAGCACTCGGCGGAATCGCTCCCTGCAACATATGGTAATTATATTTGGAATAATCCGCCCAAAGCAATGAATGTAGGAAGCCAGCGAAGTGTTTTATTATCAACTAGCCGTTATCCGCAGTTTTCAGTTACTTACCAAAAGGAATTACTTAGTATATCTTCTAGACTAACTAGAAGCCGAGATATATATATTTTTTTAAAAAAAAAAAAGCTTACTTGCAATGTGGGTCACACATTACTAGTATTCTTGTTAACCCCTCGTGCTAAGCTAAATGCTTGTGTTACGAGTGGGTTCACGTCGGTAGTGCAATGGGTGGGGTTCGAACCGGCAACCATATGATCGCAAGTCCGACGCCCTAGCCATTAGGCTACCGACGCTTCAATATAGTGAGTAAATCTTTTTGGTAATGTTTGGTGTGTAGTATATTAACATGAAAAATGCACCAGATTTTAAGTTAGACCTCCAGGAATACAAATGTAAATACCTCATTCAATTATGTGCAGTAGTTTTTGCGTGATGCATGTACAAACATATAGACAGACAGACAGACTGATTTTATTGTCTGAAATAGATAAACAGATGAAAATTTTAAAAATATTTGTTTTGGGAGACCCCTCATATAAGTTTTCCTTCAATCAATATCAATAATTAACAGACATCGGATTTGATACCATTTCATTATATGTATAGATAAATAATAGATCCTCATAAGTAAAAATCATACTTTCCATTACAGACTCCTTGTTCTAGTTGTCAGAAGAACGTCTGCCGAGCGTAATTTCTAGGTGCAATGCCCAGGTCTAGCAAATTGAATGTTATGTTCTATGAAAGCATGGAGTTTGGATTTCGTGTCCGATAAAGGAATGAGTAATGATATCGAATGTTGTGTGAATTTATGGGATTAATATACAAGTAATAATAATATTCAATTACTTATTCATTTAATTAATGAAGTCTACACACTACATATTATATTTACCCTCATCATAAGTGTTCTTACTTCGAACAAAATAAATAAGTAGGTACTCTTCTCTTCTAGCATCTAGTTTTCCTCTTGGAGGGCTCAAAACTCTGATAAAGAGATTTACATAAAACGCGATATTCCTTCAAGTCCCTCTGGGCCTCGTGAGCCTCTCTCATGACCCTCCTATCCTCATCAAAGATCTGTGTTGTTGCTACCTTCACTACATTTTGATTTAAACCTTCTAATTTTGTGGATAGACTGAAATACAGCTTTTCAATATTATACATCAGAGTTTTCAGCGAGTCCCTTGGATCTTCTTTATCTCCAAAAATTTTACTATGAACGTACTGCACACACGTAAATAGCTTGGTAGAATCGTATGAAGCAATAAGTCTATAGAATTCTTTTTCTAAAATGTTGTCGAAGGCGGCCTTATATTCATCCCTCCTTTCCTCCATAAACTTAACTTCATTCATGAAATTCTCAATGATTTCTTGCATGTCTGTACATTTAGCAACCATACCCTCTTTATACTCTTTGCGATATAAGTTTACTTTTGCCAGAAAAGCCGAAAAGAATGTATTAATTTCCATATAATTCAAACATTGCCGACTTGTGTCATCTAATATTGTAGTAAGTTCCATTGGTGTTCTGAAGTAAAGTTCTGCTTGTAATTGTGATAGAGATAAGGCACTCTTTTTATATAAAGTGACTGTTTCGGTTTCTTCTGACTGCAACTGGTTGAATAATGTGGAACACAAGTTAGTGCCTATACTGCATAAACCTTCGTTACGTTCCCGCCACCAGTCAGGTGCCAAGTCATTTAAAAATTTCTTATATCTGGACAGCTTTTCATATGTCGCAAGAACGACAGAAAATTCATTCTTCAATTTAACAAATTCGAAACTATACTCTTCTAGTTGATCAATGACGGCTGCTAGCTGCAATGCTTTTTCATCCGCTAAATATTGCATAACTTTTGCCTCTTTATAGCTATCTGCGGCAAATGCAACAAAGGAATCCTCCATTTTACTAATATGTTTAGTTATTTTCGCATATTCTTCATTTTCATGGGTAGCGTTTGCCTCTATTTGAATAAGTTCGTCTTGTAAGTAACCTGCGCTCGCGCGGAATAACGTTATGTCCCTTATGTCTCCCATATAAGATTTGATGTCGTAAAACGATCTGACTGGCCTGCCTTCTACAATTTTGAAAAACACTGGGTCGATATCACAGACTGTGTGGATTTCACCCATAATGAACGGAGTAGGTTTTTCTTTCCTAGGTGGTAAACACTTAGTTGTTACTCTCAACCGCTCCGGTACAGCATAAGGGTTGCGATACGGATCCTCTTTCAATTCTCTATCATGTGCCATGAATTTTCTTTTCGTTTGATAATCTTGCTTTACTTTGAATGGTTCTATTTCTTTCTCATCGTACATTTTAAGACTGCATTCATCTCTTGTTACTTTAATATCCTTATTATTGACTACTCGCTTCTTAAAAAGCTGCTTTGGAGTAGGCGTTGACCTGAAAGTTGAGATATACAATTTTACTATTTCCTTCGGATTATAAGACTAGGTATTGTGATAGCCTAGTGATATTACAGTGGATTGCCAAGTCAAAGGTGAAGGTCAAACAGTGAAGGAAAACATCGTGAGGAAACCTGCATTCCTTAGACATTTTCTTGACGGCGTGTGAAGTCTGCCAACACGCAGTAGGCTAGCGTGTTGGACTAAGTATAGCCTAATCCCTCTTCTTCTGAGAGGAGACGTGCCCAGCTGTGGGACAATATATGGGTTGTTGATGATGATGATGATGATAAGACTAGGTATCTATATTTTAATGGTACTTGGAATCAGGACTTTTCTAGGCCATTGTTGACCTGGGTGTATGATTTAATAATGATAAGCGAGCAGTTTCACAACGGTATTGGAATCGATACCTGATGAATTAACCTCAAAAGCAACAAGAAATGGATCACCAGGCTGGATCGCATTTTTGGAAGTATTTTGGTACCTATAATAAAATTATACGTCTGTTAGATTTCTGTGACCCTCGAATACCTTGCCTATTGCCGTTAACTGATAAAATGTATTCTGAAACCAGTAATTACTTTATGACTAGGCGTGAAGTGTTTGTCTGTCCAAAGTTCTTGGCTAAGAATATAAAAAAATAACCACCTACGTAAAATAATGTGAAAATACTTACTTCTTCATCCTTAATATTATAAGACAACTATTATTATAATTATATTATAATTATTTCTTATTTCTATCACAAAATTCCCCGCACGTCAAAATGATGGGCTGTGGGTTGGTTAATCTTTGACGTTTAATGTAAAGAGGCAGAATATAAAAATCTTTTGCTATCGTGCCAAAAAAATTACACATTTTATTTGAATAACATATTTACGGCTCATTCACACTGGGTCCGTCAACGACGATTCGTCAAAAAAGACGATACGTAATGACGGATGAACGTTCACATTGCATACGGAATCGACTTTTTTCACGATTCATCAAAATATCCGAATAGATGTTCACACTGAATTCGTGATTCAGACTTCAGTCTTGGACGAACTATCCAACACGATGGATGTGAATATGACTGCCTTGCATAGTCGTCCCGACCAATCCGTCATAACGATTCGTGATTTAAAACTGAAGTCCCAGGTCCATATCCCATTCGTTCTCTTTCTAAGGGTAGGCCAATACCAATGTCACAAACTAAATAAAATTATGAGTACCTAACTATCTTATAACTACAAATAGCAATAATAACTACAAACCACATGCCTTGTTTATACAAATAGCCAATTTTAAAATAGGAACGCAATTGCGTGCACCAGCACAATATTTCCTAGTAATAGGGGTTTATTATTATGCTGGCATCATTTTAGATAATTCTTTTTTTGTTCTTCTTAATTCAATAAGCTTCAACCAGCAATTAAATCAGCACGTGTTATTTAAAAGAGGTGGCAATAAATTTTTTTTGCTAAACATTCGCTCTATGTTTACGAAGTATGGTATGATGACATATTTATAATATTAATCATCCGATTTATATAAAAAGAATGTCACACTCGACGGCTTAAAGTCCAAGTAAAGAGTAACTTTCTCGAAACGCAATTACTATTCCAACTTCCATACTATCTGAAACCCTACATGATTCACGCCGTTGCTAATTTATAAGACGGTCAATTAATTTGGCTGCCCTGTAGTGACCGCGACCCTTCCGGCCGGGATCTCCTCAGTCCCGAGGTGATGTTCTTGACACCTGTGACTGTGGCCCAAAATATAAGCTTATAGATAGTCCAGTAGTATACTAGTGCAGTGATAACCTAGTGATATAACAATTGGACTGCCAAGTCAAAGGTCTCGAGTTCAAATCCAAGACACGCACCTCTGACTTTTCGAAGTCATATGCGTATTAATAATTAATTATCACGCGCTTAAACGGGGAAGGAAAACATTGTGAGGAAACCTGCATGCCTGATAGATTTTCTTGACGGCGTGTGAAGTCTGCGTGGTGAACTATAGCCTATTCCCACTAGTTCTGAGAGGAGACCCGTGCCCAGCAGTGGTACAATGTAATGGGTTGATGATGATGATGATAGATAGTCCGTCGCCAGACTGACAATGGCCTCAGTAGGCCACGTAAGGCAAGGCCAGGCCCCGCTCTCTGGAGAGGTCCAGCAAATGCTGGTGTACTGCCGCTGGACACAGTCACAGTCCACAGCCTGTCATGGTCTTGAAGTCACAATTCCCATAGCAATGACTATAGTGCAAGGATGGCAACAGCGGTTTTTCCTACCGCCTCTTCATGAAGATTTTCCGTACCATTATTACAACAGTTTGATTCGACTAGGAAAAATATTTGTTTAACTAATAGCTAAATCTGCTTTACTGTTCAATCTATCTTCATTATTGGCAGTTATTATAGTTTTATCTTTTAATACTTATAAAAAAATCTCGTGTCACAGTTTTTGTTATGGAACTCCTCCGAAACTTTGTCATACGATTTTTTTTTGTGTTGTTAGTTGATACGTCTGAGAATAATAGGTCGTAGGTATTTTTTATACCCCTACCCTCACCCCCCATTCTTATTATTGTGATTTTAGTATGGCAGAACAACGTTCACCGGGTTATAATTTTTCTATAAAAATTCACGCATATTCCAGTGCAACGTCATGTATATTTTTATATTTCTGCAAATGGCTTTTTAGTTTAGTGGTCATAAGCGCGACTACTACAACGACGACTTTACAATTTAAAGCGGTGGTAGCCTGATGGCTAGGGCGTCGGACTTGCAATCATGTGGTTTCAGGTTCAAACCCCACCCATTGCACAACCGACGTGAACCCACTCGTAACACAAGCATTTAGCTTAGCACGAGGGGTTAACAAGAATACTAGTAATGTGCGAACCACATAGCTAGTAGATAAGCTTTTTCAAAAAAAAAGAAAAGAATCAATTGTTGATTACCATCCCACTTCACTTTCACGGTCATGGTAAAAACTTTGTTTGTGTGTTTTATTAATTTACTTGTACATAGTAAGTAAGTATCTGCACTCTTGTTTCTTGGACCACTCATGCGTTGTCAGTGGACAACCCCTTTAGAAATCTTCTAGAACTATTCAACTACACCCATGGGTATTGGTTAAAGTGACCCTTATAGATAAATTAAATTAATAGGCGGTGAATACTTAACTAAATTAAATTATATGTTTGTCGATATTTTACTGATAAGAGTAAATTATTCACTATGGAAAATATGAAATAACATATAACCCACTACAATGCAGTTTATCTTTAATATAAAAAATACGTTTTCCAGTCACAATACATTTTTTGAATGATAAATTCTGCCTCAGACTCGGTTTTTTTAAGGTTTTGTACAAAAAACGCTTAAGCCTATAATGCAATGCAATGCGTGGCCTATCTTGTATAAATATTCAGAAAAAAAAGAGAGTAAAAAACAATTATTGGTCTCATTAATGTTCTACGTAAAATAGTTTATTTAAGGCTCTAGACAGACGGACTGCATTTCAACTGCAATCCAACCGCAAATTGCAGTTCGGATGCAGTTTGAATGCAATTGACACGACTGCAATAGAACTGCAAACCAAACGTGCAGTCACAGTTCACACGATTGCGCGCCGACTGCAATTGAACTGCAATCGGACTGCACGTTTGATTTGCAGTTCTATTGCAGTCGTGTCAACTGCATTCAAACTGCATCCGAACTGCAATTTGCGGTTGGATTGCAGTTGAAATGCGGTCCGTCTGTCTAGAGCCTTAGTCTATTCTCGTTTTTAGGAAAAAAAGCTAATATAATTATTGTACGTTAGATTTAAAATGTATACCTACCATGCGTAAATGCGAAATACAATAGTACCTACCTAAAGTTTAACAAAATATACTTATAACTACGAGTTCGGGTAATTATTAATAAAAAACTAAACAATTTTCCCAAAAATGGCGTCGCTTCCTTTTTAAGTAAAATTTACAATATAACCTGAGCACTTTGCAGCGGTTATTATGGTTGAAAAGTTAGACTTAACTAAGTATAAGTAACGCGTCTGCCGGGTAACTTCGAGTAGTTCCCTGTAACGTTTATGTCTACCTATATTTGTTTCTTAGCCTCTAGGATTAAGGTTAGGCCACATTAAAACGTCTGCGAAAAGTGTGCGAACGTGTGCGAAACGGCGAAGCGGTGGTAGCCTAATGGCTAGGGCGTCACCCTTGCGATCATGTGGTTGCCGGTTCGAAACCCACCCATTGCACCACTACCAACGTGAACCCAATTAACTTAGCACGAGGGGTCAGCAAGAATACTAGTAATGTACGACCCATATTGCTAGCAACCTTTAAAAAAAATACATCTTCCAACTTCCATCTCAGCTAGTTTTGAATGTATAACTACTTTAACGTTCTAGAGTCTTGAATGCAGACAGTCAGTTATGCTCACCCATAGTAAAAGTACCTACTTAAGTAGCGAATAGCAAATAGATGTTTCTTGTTTCGTCATCCCTTCGTTTGCTTGGAATAACTGCAAATTTAATCACCGTAAAGAAACTTTACTCAGCATAAAACGTTTTGTACAACTAACGAGGTGCAGACGGATGATTCCGTCTGTTACTACAAATTTAATCAGCCCCCAGCGATTATGTAAATGAATCGCAAATGCTTGGATTTACCCTCATTCAAATTAGGCTTAGAGCCTACTGCCACCTGGAAAACTGCTTATTTATTGTATAAACAACGTTTCCTGACTCTAATGTTAATTATTAAAAGCTACTCTACTCTACCAAAGACTGAGAAGTCCTAGTCTCAATGATTAACATTTAATTTGATGATTAATTAAACTGAATTTTAAAATGGTAAGTATATAATTAACCGTGCATCAAAATACTAATTGCGCGACAAAACTACTGATTTGATGAGCAGCCAAATTCTAAATACAGATCGGTTAGGTTAGAATTGTGACCACACACGCCAGAACCAAATCGTGTTCATGTCTTGTTAGAAAAAAAAACATCGCCGTTTTTAACGCTTATTTGTAGTAATTATTCGTTTCTTTTTATTCTTTACTTTGACTTTTTAATCGCTTGTTACCTTTCAACACATGTTACCCATCACAATTCTCAATGATTTTACATGATAAAATACAAACACCTCTTGTGGTGACTGTGAGTGGTACTTCCTTTCAAAATGCTAACACCCTTTGTGGTTTAAAAGGCCATAATTAGTTTCAACCCCTCATCAGCCGGTAGCGGCCACCGCATTGGTCATCCTTACATTTCCTAGACCCCACGTCTTACGAAGAAGGGACTCTCAAGAATAATTGCAATCCTTGGAGCCAATGTCTGCGGTCACTGAGGCAGCAGATATTAATTAGTTGAGTTTCAGTACGAGTTGTGCCCCGCAGTGCTTCCATTCGTTTAGTTATTTACAATCCCGTAAGAATTTTACACCAAAATCATTTTTAGGTTAATAGGTACCTAATGCCTACAACATCAACAGTAACTGCCTCATTGGTCTCCAGCGCGACTTCTGCACTGGAGGTGTCCTAGGCTCGATTTCCAGGTCGAGCAGGTTTTCTGTGAAAATTTCAGTAAGTTTGGATTTATTTTATTGTGCCCTAAGTTTGGATTTGTGCCCTGTGCCCTTTGGCTACATGGGACCTAAACATACCGGCGAAATGTGCGTGTTCAAATCCCAACCTTTCTAAAAATACAAACAAAATTATTATCATTGAACATAATAAATCACTCCGTCCGTCCGTCCGTCTAAGTAGTTTTGTCTCTCTCATATATCAGTCTGATAGAAAGAGAAAACAAATCAAATTGGGTTTTTTTTGTACCTATGAAAATGTACCCAATGTCCGCTCTGCTTATATTAAGGAAGAAAATAATACTCAATTATATGTAGCCAAAGCATGGATTTATTTATAACAATAAACTATTACAATGGTAAAGAACATTCGGACCCTTAAAGTAACTTCCTCATTAACCTTAAAATTTTACAAAATAAAGATGAGTTCCATAAAAAAAGCTTAAGTAAATTATTTCACTTCGTTCTTTTCAAAATGGTTATAAAATTTCAAACACAAAACCAAGCAACTTCACACTTTAAAATTTTTAACCGGCCTCCAAAAAGGATAAGATTTTCAACGTGACCCTTTTTTATGTTACAATGAACCAAACAGGTTCCTTTTTTGATATACATTCTGAAATGGATTGGATAACCATCGGATTTAAGATACATCACAAGAAGTATTGTCGATTTTATTTTGCTAAAAAATTAAGTTTTAACATTGCGATTAAATAATATTGTGTATTAAGTAAGCTACTTAAAAGTAAGCTTCATTAATTCCTATCGAAAGACAAATGGAGAGTAGACTCATATAATTACTACAGCTCTTAATACAATAAATAGTAACTTATTTTATAGTAAACAAAAAAGAAATGACATCTTAACCGACTTCAGAACAGACGAGTTGATTTTTTCGCATTATTACCAGTACCTACCCTTTATATTTTACGATAGGTACTAATAAATAATTAGAATGCTGCACCTTTTATTTATGGTCTAAATTCCAGGTATGTGTAAGGTTTCACATCAATAGCAGTAGTAGTTTCAGAGAAAAGTGAGCGTGACATATGGATAGGCACACAAGCCTAATAACTAATAAAGCTTCTGTTTTCAACATTTGGAGCAGGACCCCTAAAATATTGCAGGGAATTTACCAATAATTTCGGCGTGCTTAATTTAAACTTTCAAGTAAAACCCTAGTGCCCTAAAAGAACGAAACGAAATAACTTGTAACGTACCTAAACGTTGCAAGTTATTTAAATAATATTAGGTGAGAGCTTACATAAAACTTATACTTTTATAATAGGTAGGTACTTTTAAACGCCACACTATAAATGTTTAACTGTATGCATTTCTTGGACGCCATGTGGAAATTCAATTATTTGTATAATATAAATACCACTACTACTACAATATACATAAATAAAATACTGCGATCGCTTTATCAGTGTGCAGTTATTATTTTCAATATTAAACAATACATACAATAATAATGCTGCAGTAATAAACTTGTTTAAATATTGAAAATAATAACTGCATACTTATAAAGCGATCTTAGTATTTTATTTATGTATATTGTATTATTATTAGTGTTATTTACATACACATTGCTACAAATAACCAGTATATGCTGGCGTAGCAATGTTATGTCTTTCCCTACAATGAGAGGTTAGCTTACACTGGACATTATTGCTGATAGGTGACTCTCAAACTTTGTACATGCTACGAATACATATTAATTTAGCCAAATAACTCGTATATTTCGACGGCCATATTACGCCCATTTTCCACAAAAACGACCCAAAGCCTTACATTTTTGACACAGATGTTGAGGATGGATTTTGTTCGGATCGCTTTTGTTCAAACCGTCAGGCTTCTCTAGAGGAGTCTGAAAAAAACACATTTCAGGGACTTTTAAGACGATTAAGTTCAGTCGATTGAAAAAAAAATTCATTTTGTGATAACTTAATGTGCTTGCGACCGTACGTACCTGCTTATGAGGCATGACCATGATCTTGCACTGGGTACACTCTTGCCCGTAGCCAGCCCAGGAATTAGCGCTCATCCATAATCTATTACATTGCGAGCATCTGTATTCGCCAAAGCAGCGCCGTTTTCCAAGATACGGTGTCTGAAATCAAGAAAAAGTTGGTTAAGAATTAGAACTGGCCGGTACAAATCTCCCCCGTTGGCCATCAGTCGCATCCTAATTTGGGTCAGAGAGCCTTAGGGGCAAGGAATTTTTCTTTACTAAAATAACGGTATAATCTTGAAAAATGCATAAAAAAAACAAAAAGGAAAGGTTGAAGGAAAACATCGTGAGGAAATTTTCTCGATTTCGTGTGAAGTCTGCCTACCCGGAGTGGGCCACAGTACAGTTGGACTATAGCCTCATCTCTCTGACTGAGAGGAGACTGCAGTGGGATAACGATTTGATGAAGATAATATGCATATATGTTCAGCATAAATAGTGATTTTTCCAACCATTAATACTAGAAATAAACATAAAATAGTGCCTAAATTTAGATGAAGCAAATTAACAAATAAGTAAATCATTTCTAGGAAATTGTGTGCGCTTTAACAATAATGTCCCTAAATTTGTCACCGATCTCACCGGCAAAAATAAAACATGTTAAATCTGTTCATGTTAAGAAAGCATATTATAAAATCAAGGACTATGTTGATGATAGAAATGCGATGATTGTGGTCTTCCTGGCAGCCTGAAGTTTCTTATTCACTAACAATTATCATTTGTATTATTTACTACAACCTTTTATTATTATACATAGGAACTGTAAACGTGAGCACATGTATACTATGTTTTATGCAACTAAAGACTTTATTTATAAAAAAATAAAAAAACATTGTAGCCATTTATGTCTTAGTAGTTTATAGATATTTTAGTTAATATATTTTGATGATGTGTATTATTCCACATAGGTTATCTGTTTACCTTTTCTTAATTTTAATCCTGACTTCAGGCTAATTATGACATAAACCTCCAATGTCCTCATACTTCGTTATCGCCATAATGTAACAGTGAATATTGTAATTTTTTTTGTTTATAAAGAGTGTCCATGGACTTTCTTGCCGGATTCTTCTCCATTTGACAACTTTTTGGAACCACCTTAGGTGCAACTAGAGTCAATAACGTTTCATAAACCCGTATAAGCTCATTTGGGTCAGAGAGTAGCATAAAAACATTTGATTTGATTTGATTTTAATGATAACATACTATTATGCACGTATTTGTGGGGAAACGAAGAGAAGAGGTGTACACACACAGTTCGTTGGTTGCAAAGTTGATTTTTTTAATGAAAAATATTAAAAAAAAATACAAAACAATAAAACAAAAGCGCTAAAATATTATTCTATATAAACTAATCACAACAAAAATCATTTTTGGTAGAGACGTAATTCCAAATTTAAATAGTTCTAATAGTATACTAGTGGTACTATTAACTCACCGACATTGTGGTGGTAAAAAAAACACACTTCACAATCTAATTTCGATATCTTGACAAATAGGTCAATTTTTGAAATGCTTTCACTAGAACAGCTAATGCCCCACTAATACATTTTTAACCATATCTCGCTGTTATATAGGTACTTGGGCGTTGTAGGGACGTGATGTATGATGAGAACCTACGAGTATTTCAATCACAGTTCTTTTTCATTCATAGATGAACGTGTCATTAGTACCTAAGTATCTAGTTGAATGATATTGTATTTTTGCATACTGCTTATTTTAACCCCCGGCGCAAAAACGACGGGGTGTTATCAGTTTGACGTGTCTGTGTGTGTGTCTATCTGTGGCATCGTAGCTCCCGAACGGATGAACCGATTTTGAAAGGTGAATTATAACAATAATTATAGTAAATAGAGGATTTAATTTAGTTTACTTGATTATAATAACAATAACTTTATTATAGTAAATATTCATTTAATTTAAGTAAATTGAATTTTTTAATGCGTTTAAAGTAATCTTGATTTATGTTATTCGAATTTGTATTTATTAACTTTTAAAAAAACCAGAAGGTAGCAGTAGTTCGCTTAAATCACTACACTGTGATAGGAACAGTTCATTTGTGATTATTGTGTTCGAATACACAGCACTAGCGGGCGATTTGCGGGGAATAACCGATTCGCCTGCTGCGACCGATGTCGCTGTTGACGAGGTGCGCACTTGTGCTTCTATTTTTAGATTGAATTTGCTCGTCATCAAATTTTTCATTTGTCCCACTGCTAAACATGAGACTTATTATGGGACTCCTCTCAGAATTAAAGGGATTATGATAATAATTATCCACCATTAGAGTTCCGTGGGCGGCAATATACTTAATTAATATAAAGCAAGGGAAGGCAAGTGTGGTGTTTGTTGAAGCTCTATTAATAGGCTCTATTAATAGGCTCTATTATTAGGCTCTATTAATAGTCTCTATAAATAAGCTATATTAAGAGTATATAAATAGGCTCGCCCTCTATTAAAAGGGACCTGAATATACCAGCGGGCGTAGAGATGGTGTACAGTGGGTTATAGCTGCTGGGGTCTAAGTGGGTCAGCCACTTAGACCCCGCCGGTCCACCTAGGGTGGGTCAGGTAACAGCTCACCCAAACCCACTGTACATCAAATCTCTAATGTATAAGTACCATCGATATATCTTCTACAGTACAACCCATGCTCAAAGGAAAGGGGCTGAGGGAGGAATTGGACATCCGACTCTCCACACTCACCGTACGAAACCAAACCATATGCATATATACTTACGGTTGTGTATGTATGCATATTTCTTTCTTTTTCTCATACTGCTACTTCACGTCGATATTCGGTGGGAGGGCAGTGCTTTCCACGTGACACACATGTGGCACGTAGACATGCCATTGAGACACTACTCCTACAAAATCCTTCCTGGTTACCAATCATTGCCACTCATCATTTCTTTCTAACTACATTGCCGTGATAGCCTTTACGGGCTTCGCATGGTGCCAATTCTACTGAATAGCCACAGAGAGGCGTGGCGGGGTGCCAGGTGTCTGCTAAATCCCTGCGTTGTGCCTCCCAATCCTGCGCAGTTAAATGCAATGACGCTCTCCTGACGGTGCAATTATACCATACGATTATGGGACAAACATAACACTTCTAAAAGTATAAAAAAACTGAATATGTATCGATCATAATGACTGCCTCATAAGTCTAGTGGTCCTAAGCGCGAGTGCTCTGCTAAATGTCCTGGGTTCGATCTCCGGGTTGAGCAAAGTGTTAATGGATTTTTTTATATGATATTCTCAGTAGCAGCTCGGAGTCTGGTTTAGGCTCGCCCCCTATTACATTTTTTCGGATGCCTCATTAGTGTCTAAAGCAAGAATACTAGTCGTCTAGTAGACTAGTCCAAAACAGGACCTTTAATGTAACAACACTAAAGGTCCTGTTTTCGATTACCAGACTGGGCTTATATTGGGTTTTTTCGTTCTGTGTTTGTATTTTTTTAAATTGTTTTTATGCCTCATTAATAGCAGCAGCAAATCATACCGGCTAACTGAGGATTTACCTATTTATTTTAGTAGACCTAAACATCTGCCTAACCCTTAGACCTTAACATTTGCCTAACCCTTAAGACCAGAAATATAGGAATAACACCAACAACCAAATCGAATTCACCTTTCATTCGCAAAAAAACAAAACGTACAAAAGTAAGGTAGGTACTTGAGTAGGTAATCTAAACTTTTGCCAACAGAATCTCACACCCTGCATAACCCTCCCATTTCACATCGGTCGCAAACAAGTGAATGATTAAGTAGCTCAGGGGCCGTATTACCACGTATTAATGCCATCATTTTTACGTTGTGAAAGAGGGACGCCACTATTTAACCTATAGAGCGGCATCCCTCTCTCACAACCTAAAAATAATGGCATTAATACGTCGTAATACGACCCCAGTACCCAACAAAGAAACGCAAATGTTAGCCAAGTACTAATTAGTAACAGTTGACGTTCTCCATTTCACAAAAAGCGACATCTACAGGGATGTTCGGGTTGCAACGATTAAGGATTCAAGAGGCCGCCGTCGCCGCCTCGTGCCTCGTGCCTCGTCTAATTACCATGGCGCTCACTCCCGGTCTGTTTACTCACACTTAAGATGGAATTACGTCAAGAATCCACCTTTGCCTCGAACAAGCGATGATTGAGGGTTAAGTGCTTCCCTAAACATTATAATTATTTTTGGTTACTACGCGCGGGTAAGTGTTTTACTGCAATGATTTATTAAGTATAAGTCATTGCTTAACTGTTTGTTTTGTAGGTAAGACTCCTGAGTATGTATAGTGTGCACAAATGTGTACTTAAAACTGGTCTGTTTTTTTTTATTTGATGAAATTTTAAATTAATTATTTTTATAGGTTACTTTTTTAAAAGGGTCATACAAAATCCGTAAGTAATATAGTATTACTAACACTTGGTATGTTTCTTTTTTGCATAGTTATGTTAAGGTAATTGCTACAATTTACTAACTGATACTTAATACTACTATAACTACTACTAATTCTTACAATTATTTGAATCTTAATACCTACTTCAAAATACTGTACCTTGCTGTCCACCACAAGTACCCGAAAATTCCTAAAAACCCGCGACGCGTTGGGGTTGAATGTATTACCTATAATATTCACATAAATATATGCAAATACACCCAAACCGTATTCACACGGGTGGCTGTTCAATTCCATCGGAGAGGACCGAACGAAGCCATCCAGTTTTAAATATTCTATGTGCGGTCAAGAGTGAAATCCACAAAGAAAACGTATTATATATATCCTTTATTGCGTTTCTCCCTCTTTTTCAGTGACCAACGCTTGGGGTAACACTATTTTATGATACTTTTTATCAATAAAACGAACTGTGCACGTGCCATAAATTTAAAAAATTGTTTGATATAAAAATGTTTGACAACGTGCTGTATATGAATACTATATTGAGGTCGTAAATAGTTGGATTGCTTTATTAAAGCATTTTGTAAAGAACATCTGTAACTATCGACTGTTAGTGATGATTATTATGGTTAAGGTAAAACAAAGTTTGAAACGAAATAACATGTAACACTTAACGTAGGTAATCCTACGGAAATCTATATCCCTGAAGGGTTAGGCGAAACTGTACTCCCTTATTTCGCCCGTAAGTATATTTTAGGTTGCCTCGTTAGTCTAGTGGTCCCAAGCGCGACTGCTACGCTAGAGGTCCTGGGTTCGATTCCCAGGTCGAGCAAAGTGTTATTGGGTTTTTCTATGAAATTCCCAGTAGCAGCTCGGAGTCTGGATTTGTGCCCGGTTAATGGCAATAGGCTCGCCCCCTATTACATGGGACCTAAACATACTGGCGAAATGTGGGTGTACATTAGTACACCTCTGCCTAACCCTTCGGGGAATAAAGGCGTGATGGTATGTATGTATATTTTAGGTCGCATATTATAGGAGGCGCGCCTATTTTGAAAGATTTAACCACCGATATATTACTGCATATAACTATTTATTCACAAACAAAATAAAAACGAGTCCATAGTGCAGTAAAGATAAGAATAATAAACAAATGATAATAGCAATACTTTATCAAAGTTCACTGCTATCAGCAGCTAATGAATAAATACCCAAATGTTTTATCAATAAAGACTTATCATAATCGATGCATCAATTAATATTTCTAACAATGTATAAGTAGGTACAGTTCTAACAAAGAAATTTTATCAACCAGTTATTGCAACTACTCTGGCTCTTTGTACACATAAACATACATTTTCTATACAATATCTATGTTCTAATAAACAGCAAAGTGTATTAAACTATACTATAGTCCAGAAAAAACAACTTTTATAAGGTTTTAACATCAGCTAAAGTATTTAGAATTTCCTATTGGATTGGGAAATACTAGATCAACACTATGGAGGACAGCTTGTAACACAGTTAACTATGCACTTAACAATTTGTAAATAAATACAAACAAGAGTTCGTTATATTGTAATCTTAAGTAAATACTCAATTATCGCCCTCACGGTGTTAATTAGAGCCGGCTTTAAAAGGCTAAGTAGGGTTTTGAGTGTGCTCTCAATCAAATTCCGTTTCCTATACAAAGCAACCCTTTTTCTTAGATGTCAACGGCTTCTTTTCGTGTCAGTTGCAAGGGGATCGGGTAATTGAAATAAATATTTGGTCATAGAATTTTGTTTCGTAACGAAGCTTGTCGTTTTGCAATTAGGAAACGAAATCCTTTATACTTATGTATTTAACTTATTTATTTTATTATAATTAAGTCTGTTTTTGTGTTTGGTTTTGGAGATGAGTTATGTCGAGGGTTATTTTCTATGGAAATGATATTTATTTCTGTAAATAGATCTTTTTAAGACGTCAATGTTTTTTTCTAGCTAGATAGCGCTGGCATTTACTATCTGACGAAATCTCAGAAGATGCGCAGGAGCAGACTCAGAGAATCATGGTCTCTTTTAAGGTCCTGAGAGGAGTATTAATTATGATTAGATAAGCAACTTTTACAATGTAGGGCAATATCTGAATAGGCCTTTTCAAGAGCCAGAGCAGCTTTGAGTTGACCTGTCCGATCCTAATTGACGATACACGTACATCAGTCATAGTGGTGCTCAACCATTATTTTTTTATGATTGATGCGGTTTCTGTATATCATAAAACGGTATTGTTTATACAAAAAGCCACTTCAAGAATGTAAAATCAATCATTCCAATTATATATACCTCCTCCTTTTTTTTCATGGGTTAAAAGGAAACCTGAAGAGGATTTAGGAAATTGTAGCGAAGCAAAACTTTGCAAGGCTAAGAGCGCTTTTCACGATCAGTTTAATTATCCATGTAGATTGAACCAATATCACGAATAGTGTATAATTCAAATACATCCAATTGCATTTCTTCCACTAAAACACTACAATAACATGGAATTTTCTATTTAGCTTTACCGAAAGCTCCGACGGCAATCGAATACCACTAATGGGATGGTACAATTGAAACTGCTCGGCGGAAAATAGAGCAATAAGTATGCATCACGAGGTCCTGGCTGCGGCTGATGGCGGTGGAGATGTCTAGCTTGCTCGACTCAATACCATTAGTACTGCGCTTACGTTCCATATAAGGGCAAGTGCATATCAGGAGAGTTCAAATGACCAATTAAATCTATATAGTAAAGCTGAAGAGTTTATTTTATCACGCTTATATCAGGAACTACCAGTCGGATTTGAAAAAATATTGTTGTGTGTGATAGCCAGATCAATGAGGAAGGCTATAGGCTATCTAGCATTACGCTACAATCCTAAGGAGCTAGGCAAAGCAGGTGAAACCACGGGGCACAGATATATTTGATATTCACAATATGATGCACGGACACACGTCTTCAACTTACCATAGATCGCTAGTTAGTGCTGATTTCCCATTGTAGGTACAAAAAGCCTATACTATGCTATAACATAACAAACCATCACGCATGTACTCCCCGAAGAGTATGGCAGAGGTGTACCCACTACTGTACAGCCACATTTCGCCAGTAGGTACGTTAAGGTCCCTAAAAGAGGGTGAGCCGTTGCTATTCACCGAACACAATTCCAAACTCCGAGCTGCTACTGAGAATTTCAAAGAAATCCCAATAACACTTTGCTCGACCTGGAAATCGAACCCAAGACCTCTAGCGTAGCAGTGTCGTGCTTAAGCCAATGCTTAATTGGCTTAACCGCGATATAACAACTTTTTGACAGCTTTTATAGTTCATCTGTGCACGCCCTAAGACGGTATGTTTTCGTCGGGCCATCCACACGTCGGGTCATACCAATATAAGTAAATAGATATCGAATGACACCGCTCCGCTCGGATTCCGTATTAAGATAATAAAGTTTCTACAATGTCCTCTCATAGCTTTGAAACGGCGTGCTTAGTTTAAAGCGCATGTTTCAATACATAGGTAGGTGAATGGCTATTGTGTTTTATTGATATTGAAGTGCCTTTAACTACTGGATATCCCTTATTCATTAAAAGCAAGTAACTACGATGACTGATGTATACGTGCTGTCAGTTAGGTCAGATCAACTCGAAACTACTATGGCTCTTTCTTCAAAAGGCCTATTCAGATTTTGCCCTACATTGTAAAACTCGCATATCTAATAATGTAACTATTCACTGGACTTTAAAAGATACTCTGATTCTCTGAGTTTGTTTCGGGATTTCTTCTCAGAGGTCGTCAGATAGGAAATGCCTCCGCTATCTAGTTTAAAATTTTTTTAATAGATAGATACCTATATATAAATTAATAGATTAATAGATTTTTAAAAGTGTCTTTAAAAGATATAAATATCAATAAATTAATGAAACAACAACGACTTTACTATCTGCTCTTTGTTTTTTAGTAGCTTGGGTTATAGCTGTTACCTGACCCACCGAGACCCCGCCGTCCCACCTAGGGTGGGTCAGGTAACAGCTATAACCCACTGTACCTACGGAAAGTCCTCATGGATTATTCACCCGGGAGAGTCGGACTCGTATCTACTAAAAACCACACTTGCTTTGCCTAGCCCTTTAGCCACGGTCAAGAGATTCGTGACATTCGCCATGACCATGACGGACTCTGGTCCTGCGTTCGCTGTTCAGAATAACTAACTGCCGTAGCTAGGCGGAGACGGAAACTTAAAAACCTGTCGAGCGCGAATCGGGCTCGAGGCTTCCGTACGGTACATACATAGATTCTACAGAACGCCATTTGCTACGATTCTTGCATACTTCTTTGGTTCGTCCACATTCATGTCAAGTTCGCTTCCGTACCTTCTGAAAAACAAACTTAACTTGGCAGTAAAAAGGAGAATTCGATTTTTTTAGAGGTACCTTCCGCACGAGGGCATAAGACTGTCACGGGGACTTCACAAACATACAACTGACACAAAGTGATTCGAAATAAATATCTGTGGAATACAAAAACATTCGCAACGGTAGTGTCGAGGTGATCATCTTAACTGTTAGGCCAAAAAGCGTTAACGTTCCACATCCACTTCAACTGCAAATGTTAGTTAGTTTGGATTCGTGCCCGTCTAATGACAATTGGCTCGCCCCCTAATACATGGGACCTAAACATACCGACGAACTATAGGTGTTCATTAGTAACTATACCTCGTCCTAACCCTTCGGGGAAACAGACGTGACGGTTTTTTGTACAATGAGAAACCAACAGAAACTGGCGATGTATGTATGGTAAGTTGAAGACGTGTGTCCGTGCATCATATGTGATTTATCAAACATAGCTGTGCCCCGCAGTTTCACCTGCTTTGCCTCGCTCCTAAGGACTGTTGCGTGAAGCTAGATAGCCTATAGCCTTCCTCATTGATGTAGCTACTTATAACATACAACAATATTTTTCTGCTCTTCGGGGAAAACTCTCCTCTTCTTCGTACCTCTTTATTCATACTTGCTTCCATTTCATTTCAGTACCTATTCATCAATTCAAAAAGGGAAGCAATCATAAAGGCTTGTTCACATTCGGCAGACAAAGAAAAATGAATGAGACAACGTAAGGACATAAGGCCGGCGACACAAGTGCGGCAAACGGCCAGTGAGCCGTGTTTACGGTTATTTGAGTGGGCGTATATGTGCCGTAAACGTCCTAATTTATAACGTTAATTCAGGCACGGCGTGATAGCGACATCCCATGCGGTATTGCACTTATGTGCTCCAGTCTGCCTGCGACGACTGTTATTGTCATTCGTGCGTTTAAGTGTAGAGTACCCTTTATATAATCAAGGATGTCGCTTTGTCTACGAATTGTCATAATTATTAATTATAGAAATCATACTTTGTTATTCCTGACTGCCTCGTTGGTATAGTAGTCCCAATCGCGACTGCTACGCTAGAGGTCTTGGGTTCGATCCCCAGGTCGAGCAAAATGTTATTGAGTTTTTCTATGAAATTCTCAGTAGCAGCTCGGAGTCTAGATTTTGTGCACGGTGAATGGCAATAGGCTCGCCCCCTATTACATGGGACCCAAACATACCGGCGAACTGTGGGTGTACATTAATTACACCTCTGCCTAACCCTTCGGGGAATACAGGCGTGATGGTATGTTATGTTACTTTGTTATTCCTAATTAAAGTTTTAAACGGCCGATGTCTGGTAGATCCTCATAATGGGGCTTCGAATGTATCCAGATGGCATGTGTTGGAATTAGGGTTATGGACGTCAAATAAAAAGCACAGAGTGAATTTGAATTGTATACTTTTGACTTTATATTTGAATTGATTATATTCTCACGGTAGGTTATAACGTCCTTTTGTTAGCACAGTAACAATTGAAATGAAAACGAAACTGAGGGCAACCATCTCAACCATTCCTTTTATGAAACATCATTTAGTGTCAGTGTTGCCAGTATTAATCATACAAGATCTACTGAAGACAATGTTGCCACTACTAAAGTAAGAATAGATTATTTTTGTAATTTACAATCAAGTAAATTCCAACAGAATGTAAAAAGGAATTAAAATTTACATGGAGCGTCTGCCATCAGACCCTCACATCGCAATATCAGAGCAATACCGATATTCGAAGGATACCTTAGTATTTGTAACCAACTACCGCTAACGATTGTCATAGGTGTTCGTTCGCCAGTTGTCACTGGAACCGACTTCCTGCTTTTCGTGGCCGTCGAGGGGACTTTTTTTATAACGGTCACCAATCTGCCTCATTGGTCTAGTGGTCCTTAGCGCGGCTGTTACGCTAAAGGTCCTGAGTTCGATTCCCAGATCGAGCAGTGTTATTGGGTTTTTCTATGAAATTCATAGAAAAAAGTAGCAGCTCGGAGTTTAGAATTGTGCCCGGTTAATGGCGATAGGCTTGGCCCCTATTACATGGGACTTAAACTATCGCAAACTGTGGGTGTACATTAGTACATCTCTTCCTAACCCTCACACACACACACACACACACACACACACACACACACACACCCACCTTAACCTCGCAGTTATAACTAGCTATGAGCTCGAATGTAGCTACTAAGTAAACATACATAAGTACATTTTTTTAATACAGTTGCAGCTTTATGTACGCCACGATAGACCACAATTATATCTTTTATACATTTTTTACTCCAAGACTTGTATTTATTCCTTTGAACAAAACACAGACAATCTTTTACATCTTCAAAGACCTTTATTTTCACAAACAGTTGTCGGGAAAAAGAAAATTTATAGAGAAACAGACAATTGTGGTAAGTATCTATGTATACCTATAAGTTAGTGTCTTTTATATTATGTATAAGAATATACAGTAAGATAGTTATCTTTTTGTATTTTTAGGCATTTTCCATTCAAAGATTACAAAGTTATTTTAGTGAAGGAAAAATACGACTGCGGGTAGGATTCGAACCTCTGTCTTCAGCTTTTTCACATTTTTAAATTTGCGTCACCTCAAAGAAGTAAATAAAAAAATGTGAAGGCAAAATTTTGTGTTGGCGGATAAGACTCGCTTAGCGGTCATAGCGTTTGGTGTGTCGTTTGGTGTGTGTGGTGCCTTCAAATTCAA
Source organism: Subacronicta megacephala (assembly GCA_958496365.1). Taxonomy (NCBI): domain Eukaryota; kingdom Metazoa; phylum Arthropoda; class Insecta; order Lepidoptera; family Noctuidae; genus Subacronicta; species Subacronicta megacephala. Next base: position 10,592,342 of record OY292520.1, on the reverse strand, counting down.
ATCCAAGGAAAGCACCTCCGACTCTTCGCAATCAGTGCGTATTTATGTTTAATTATCACTTGCCTGCTTCACTGCTTGCTAGACTGCCTCATTTGTCTAGTGGTCCTAAGCGCGACTGCTACGCTAGAGGTCCTGGGTACGATCCCCAGGTTGAGCAGTGTTATGGCGTTTTCTTATGAAATTCCCAGTACCAGCTCGGAGTCTGGATTTGTGTACCTAAACATACCGGCGAAATGTGTGTGTACATTAGTACACCTCTGCCTAACTGTTCTGGGAATACAGGCGTAATGGTATGTTATGCCGTCACACTGTGCATTCGCTGTAGAAATTCTATACTGACACTCGTTTTGTGGGAACGAGACAAAGCATCCCTTCTCAATCCCCATCACTTTACGAACTTAGATCTTAGAACTTCGTAAGTCGATTTCAATTATTTTTTCAGTATTGGAATTATTTAGTAGGACCCTTCAGGGAATACAGGCGTGATGGTACACCCAATAACACTGCTCGAATTGTTACCTGCCTGGAAATTGCACCCGTATTCAGCAACCGCGCTTGCCATCATTAGACCAATGAGGTAATGCTATTCTATATACTCGTAGGTATGACCAATGAGGAAATTACATTCTATAAAGATATACACCGTGTCATTATAGTCGCCTGACAGCCAAAAGCTGGTTTTGATACTGATTATTTTGACCAATTTCTACTGTGTGACCAACCCTAAATTACCGAAAAATAAATCAGCTATTCTCTACATTTCATTTTGTCGAAGATTTTTTCTATGACACTGCTGACTTTTTATCATGGTTACAGGGTTGATCGTATAGAAAAAATTGTTCATAATCATGATCATGTCGGAGCCCTTTTGCGTGTAAGACGACACAAATGTCACGGTGTATATTACTAGGTACCTATGTTGTGTATGAGAAAACGTCGATAAAAGTATCAAGTTCGCAAAATATCACAGTAGACAAAAATCAGCATTAAATTGAAATGGATTGAGGCATTAAAATTGAATGGATTGAGGGACGGTGTAAAATTAAATTTTGTTGCAATCAAGGGCCGCGGGGGACCGCTTCAACTACTCAATTGTTTGAAGCGCAAGTAATGAACCTGGCCACTACACCGGCCGCATAATGATTCATATGATATAGGGTTGGCAACATTGAACTCCGTAGTAAACACCCCAAACTTTTAACAAGTGATTTTGAACTTTAAATGTGAAACAAAGCGGTCACAACGTTAAAATTACCGCTGCATAACATAAGATGATATAACATACCATTACGCCTATATTCCCCGAAGTTTTAGGCAGAGGTGTACTCATCTACAATCAGTTTGCTGCTATGTAGATTCCATTAACCAGACACAAATACAAAATCCAAGCAACTGAGAATTCAATAGAAAAATCCAATAAGGGCAGTTTATAATAAAATAACGTGGAAATATAATGGTGAAATCCTAAAGCCTTTGTAAATGTGTATCTATGTTTATTGTGAATTGTTATTAAATTCCATTATTAAGAAGGTGGTAACCAAAAAAAAATCTGTTTTTCTTATTTACACTATTTACTTCGCTTTATTGTAAACATATTATTTACTTGTATATAGTCGATAGGTTGGTAACACTGCACGGCACACTGGGGCGGGAAAATCCCGCAATATCATGAATGATTATTATTAAACAACAAAGACAGTGTACTTATCTATACGTATTTTACGAATCAGTTGCAGATTACCTACCTAATTGTGCTAAGTAATTCACATATCGCGTGTTGATTACACGCGATACTTGTAGGTACCTACAGTCACAGTATTACCTAAATATATATTAATACTGTGCTACTGTACTACAGTCAACACAGACTGTTCATATCTGAGCAACTGGGGCGAGCCTATTGACATTAACCAGGCACTTATCCAAACTCTGCTGCTTAGAATTTAATAGAAAAAAATAATAATAATACAGCTCGACCGGGAATCGCTTCCAAGAGCTCAACCAAAATCCGAGTGGCTGCTATAGGTAAATTTCATGAAAAAAAAAAACAAATTACACTGCTCCACCTGGGATCAGACCTAGGATCTCTAGCGGTTACGATCACAACTAATGAGACAGTTCATTAATATTACCAAAAAAAGAAAAGCATATAAATTGTATACAATTCAGTAGCGTGAATCATCGCTGGTAATATTCCGAGGTCAACTGTTACACAAAAGTTTGAGTCACCGATGTATTGCAAAAATAAACACACGCAATATGTTACGCTAACAATTGAGTTTTTGTGTGTTTGTTTCAGTTTATTTATTCGTCAGACGGTATTGCAATATGCACATGTCCAAGTTATTTATGTTCGTTTTGAATGATTGATTGATTTCTGTTTTCTGATTGTTAAAATGTCCTATTTAAAAGCTCTTAGCGAATAATACAATGATTTATTTATTTTGCTGTGATGATTTCGTTGCTCTCAATACCGTGGGAAATTCCCATAATCCAGCCTGGGTGCGTAACTACGTTATTATAAGGACCTCTTGTGTAAAATTCTATGATTTCTAGACCCAGTTTTTATAAAGTGTGCCTAAAAGTAACCATTTTTTTTATATAAGTAAATATCAACAAACGGTCGTTAATCTGCAATGTATAGGTAGTATTTATACAAAATAAAAAATACAAATTCAATGCAAAAATAAAACATTATTAAAGAGTAGGTAAGTAGGTACCCAGGATGAATGTCACACGCAATAAAGATGACGACATATCCATCCATCGGATCACAAACATCATAGATGATATACTTAGGTAAGTACTAAAATAAAACCCTTGGGGATTGCTCAAATAAGAACTACTTTAAAAAAAACAACTAGTTTAAATAAATGAAAGTTATTGAATTTAAATGATCTACAAATATTTTACGAAAGTAAATATCATGCGCCGTTTTGACCCTAAAGAGATCCTATTCAAGATCACACTTTGAGGCTACCATTAGGCCCCTGATACAATTTATTGAGGAATTGTGCGCAGGCGCAGTGCGGTAACTATTGCGCTAGGCGTTAGTGATGAAGGCTCCATACTATTTCAATACCTACCGACTTTTGTTTAGAACTTTTTGCTCGGTGGTAAGATCTCTTATTTTTTTTAAAGCTTACTAGCAATGTGGGGTCACACATTACTAGTATTCTTGTTAACCACTCGTACTAAGCTTGTAATACAAGTGGGTTCACTTCGGTAGTGCAATGGGTAAGGTTCGAATCGGCAACCACATGATCGCAAGTCCGACGCCAGTTAGGCTGTCACCGATTCTTGGATTTCTTCTTATGTCCAAAAACAGAAACAATAATAATAACAAACACATTGATTGTCTATTATTGCCAAAATAATAGCAAGTCACGGTAATTTTTTTTGGGTCCAGCTAATATCTTTACTGATCCTTACCAATGTCCCATTGACTCTATTTCATTGAAGTGCAGAGCTTATAATAGGCGCGCGTAATTACTCGACTATTATCTACACATTACACACACACATTACAGAATTAAAACTAAATTTTGGTGATTTTTCCAACTCCAACTCTCAACTAATGTATTTAGGCCAGAAAGCTTTAGCAATAAACAAACAAGTCTTTCACAAAATTACTCATAAACTCCCGCGGACAGCCCTACCGTTAGTTTTCAGCTTGAAACGAACGGGCGGATGCCCAGAATAACTTAAACAATGCGTCTGAAATCTTGTCTAACTGCTTGACATACCGACTGTTCAATTCCCGACTACGTCTGTGGGAACTACGAGTACCTACCTACCCCTCGTAGACGTCTTGACGGGATTCGCAAATACCTTCGAAATCCCTTTTATTTTTTTACATTAATTTTCGATTATTATTTTATAATTATCCATATATTTAGTAGGTGAAGGAATGATAGTGAATACATCAGATTACTAGCAAAGTTTCTTTAAAATCCAGTATGTACTTATTGCATCTTACTACAAAGACGCTATTGATCATATTACGATTGATGAGATTCACAATAGAAAACCGTTAAAGACGAAAACTACTACAGTTTCTAAAAATGAATTTATTGTAGAGTTATGAAAAACAAAACACTGAAATCACAGGAACAATCTTTGTATTATTATAGTACCTACTTATCAAAGATGCTGGCTTTTTAAGACTAAGCCCATTCTTTTGGCTTTATATTTCCGACCACTACAAATTTACCCTGAAAAATTAAAAACATAATGTTATATCATCAAATTAAAAGGTTGCAGGAAAATGTCTGGTCCTACAAACTTTTAATTTGATGAATTCATGGCTTTTTTGAGGGAACGCCTTGAGCTCTGAGTTGACCAATACCGTCAGAGGGTAAACACAAAATCAGTCATCGTGCAACTCAACTCTATTAAAGCGAACCCAACGAATATAATATTTTCAACAATTTCTTCTATCTCAACTAAGGAAAGAAAAATGTACGGACATAGAAATAATGTCTGCTTACATGTAGTACCTTTATCATTTTCTTATGTACGCTACGTCTGTCGTATATTATACGAAATGCATGTCTGGCTCCTATCTTAAATGTCTGATGTCATGTTCATATTTTGTTGTCTATTTATTGAAGCTATCGCGATTTTAGTTGGTTGAAATTGTGTTTTGAATTCAAGTTCTTTGATGCGAATTTTAGGGAGAAAACACAGACATTCTACACGGCTTTTTCATAAAAATAAGACAAGGAAAAAACAATATTTTTCTCAACATATATCTGAGATAAAAAAGTATAGGCACTCAGTAACTCCTTTATTATTTTAGTGTATTTAACTTGTATACTTTATTATTTAACTTGTCTTTCTTTCTGCCTTATTGCAAAAAGTTCATCAAAGTATCAGCTTTTTAAATTAAAATTACATCATTAAAAATAAAGCTGTAATTGTACTTCTAGAAACCACGACGTAACGACGATAATTTCGTCGCAACATTCCCTTGAAATTAGGACCCTTAAAATTCAGTGAACATTACTGTTCTCGTCACGTGACGTTTTACATCAAAGAGGAATTACTCTCAAAAATCGCACTCCATTAACACAACCTCGATAAGGGCTTGTGCACACCGGTCGACGCCCGACACGATTTTAAATGTCAATATAACAAAGATGCGCAAACGTACATATGACCAGAGTGGGTGAAATTTTAAGAAAAATAAAAAAGATCTGAATAAATATTCATATTTTTTTTGGTTTCAAAACTTGATTTCAAAACTTGATGTTTACTAGCTATGCCCCACGGTGTCATTCACTATTTCTGTTTCTTCTTTTACTTGGGTCTTAAATAGTCTAAGTTACTTATTATATCATTATCAGAATCACATAGTGGATAAAACCTGTAAAACTAATCATTCATTTTTAAATTTTATTGAATTCATACCATCTCATCAGCTATCTGCCAGTGAAAGTCCCGCCAGAATCTGACCAAACCAGTACAAAGAGACACTTCTATTTTATTTATTTGTATATATCGAGGAATAAGGTTTGGGAGGAGCTAATACTAGTGATGTTTGCAGGATTTCAGTATTATTTGAATACTGAAGAAGTTTTCGTATAAATTAAGATTCATCAAGGGTGGAGCCAGATACTTTTGGGAGGACTTGGGCCCCTTAGTTCACCCTGGGTCCGTTAGTGTATAGATCGTTTTTTACCCTAGCCCCCCCCCCCCTCCCTCCCACTTCCCGAACTCAGATCGCCCGTAATTTGTTTTTCCTTTAATTTTTGTTATATTCTCTTCCTTTTGCAATGGGTTTCATCCTACTATTTACCATTTTTTTACTTTTTACCATTTTCTATGGTATCGGCACTGGTCTATATGGACAATTGCAACACATGGGCCTTAATTAACGTTAAAAATCTGAACATCTTTGTCGCATTATACAACCAGATCCTAAACTCTTAACGTACGTATTCCAACGACATAACGAGGCCAATCCTCATAAAGCGGACTAGTGAAACACGAAAGCCACTCCATCAGGCCGTCGTTGGTCGCGAGTGCATAATTTTAGCAAACCACCGAGTAATGAGCAAATGGAACAATAATGTGCAGGAAAAAAATGCAGTCAGTGCAAGAATCATCATCCTCAGCTTTTTAGGGTTCCGAAATTAGGAATGCCTTAAGGCAAACCATTCTTTTCAGGATTCGATAAGATCTTTGCTAGATTTGAGGACACAAAAGACCACTATGATGGAAAATGGACTGAACGCAGAGATAATGGCACTTGACAGGAATGAAAGGAAGACAAAGACATGCACACTAATCCCAAATAAAAGGCACAAGGGTAGGAGGTTTATACTATACCTATAACAGAGGTAATAGATTTTCATTGGTTAAAAATATCAAGTATTCGGTAGTACAGCATTATCATTATTATTATGATATCATCTTTGTCTCTTGGACCTGTTGTCGTATAAAAGCCGCCGCAAAGTCCAAATATCATTCTACGCTACAATGCCAAAATCTATATGCACTTTCTGAATACCAACATCAAGAAAATCCCTCAATAACCCTTACCCCTTACCGCTTCCTAATCATTATTATTTAAAAAAAACGCTAAGACGATTCTAAAACCAGTCAAATTAGGAATATTGCTGCTATGATCAATATTGGGTTAAGGCGCTAAAGTAATAGGTAAAAGCAAACTGCTTTGGGTATTATACCCTATAACAGCCTATCAGGTTAGATCAACGATCAAAAACTGATTTATTGATAGTTTTCTAAGCACTCCATTAATTTACTCGTCTTTGATTGATATAGAAGGCAACAGTAACTACGAAATTAGCCATTCGTTATTAAAATCCTTGCTAAAAGAAAAACATTTACATAAAAAAGATATTTTAAAACTTAAAACTTTTTGCTCAAGTGATGATTGTTCGCTGGTTTTATCAAGATATGTTTTTGTTTTTTATTTCAAGCATTTAAGAAGATTTTTTCCTTTTTTGGCGCTTCTTGAGGAAAATCTTAATCGTCCAAGAAGATGTGCTTGTATTTAAATTAGTATCAGGAAGCAAATCAATAAAAAATCCCATACAAAAACTAGTTTTCCTCAGAGGGACGGCTACGCTAGAGGTACCCTTTGAAGAATACAGGCGTAATGGTAAAACTAAAGTTATTCAGTAACATGACTAGTTTTGTTTTCAATTCGTTTTGGTAAAAGTAAAAGAACATTGATTTGAAAATCGCTGAAGCTTATATATTTATTTTAACAATACCTTTTGTGATATAAGCACCCATTAAGACAGGATTTTAAGTAAAGTAAGTTAAGGGGATTGGAGGAACTGTGTTTAAAACCTTTTTTTTCGACGAGGTGGACTTGTATGGAGTGTACGCATTAGCTTGTCTCTCTTCTACATATCGATGGTATGATATCTTTAATTTGTTAGGCCCGAAATTTGCAGGTTGCTTTGATTGCAGGTTTTAGAGCACAAAGGCATTGGCTATTTTTACAACTTTAGGGAAACTTATATCACCACTTGTTCATTCATCCTCCTAGCCTTTTACTATCTACTTTGGGGTCATAGTAGTAGTAGGTATTTAACTCAAAGGGACTGCCTTCCTTTAAGACCTCCGTAACCCAATGGCCAGGTAAATTAGGATCCAGATTTTTGGGCTTCTGACTACCACTAACAATGTTATGCTCGTATGGGGGACCTGGGACCAATGGCTTTAACTGATCAAAAACATCTCAAAGATCACCCCCAAGGATACATAAAGACCCCCTCCATGGGTTAAAAATGGTTACTCATACATAGACTGGCCCCTCAAGGAAAACACCCCTAACCTATAACCTAAATTTTCATTCGAGACAAATTTCCTAGTAAATGCTGAATATTTTTAACGCTCTGCATGAAACTTCATAAGGTGAGCGAAAAATGAAGTCATGTTAGGTTAATTATTGTTTTACGAAAGTCTAGCTCATTTATGCGAAAATAAAATTTATTAAGCAGTAAGTAGTTACTTACTTTTTATAATTTCAAAGCTTTTACTCGCTACCGACACGAACCTTAAAACGTGATAATAAAATTTATACAAGGTATTTAGAACGTATCAAAACTTTGACGTTAAATGCATTACTTAGTTTGAAACTATTAAGCTCCTTTTGTGAAAAAGCATGACTTTTTCACAAAATCCAGAGGCACGGCAGTGCACCTGCCAAGACAAGCCGAAGGAAACAAAGCACTTCCTAGTTTTTCTCAAAGCGTTTCGTCGTATTTTTGGACATATTACGATGCGATGTTTTAAGTTTGTTGATATTTTGGACTTAGTCACAAGCCCCTCTTTATTTTTAACTCTTATTAATAAATACCCATTCAATCTTAATAATACACTTAGTCAAAAGGAAATTTGCTATTTAAAAGTCCAAAGAACTAGCTCATTAGTCTAGTACTTAATTGTAAACGCAGTGATATTAGGTATATCTATCTAACAGAAAAATCTCGGTAGGTCCTAGTTTTGATTTGTGCCCTGTTCCGTATAGCACCATATTTTTTTGGGACCTTAAATATACCGGCAAACTGTCGGTGTCCTAACAAGATAAGTTTAAGGTTTTAAGAGAGAGATGCTGCTCTACAGGTTAACTAGCACCATCTCTTTCTTACAGCCGAAAGTTGTTCGGGTTTTGAATGGATGTAATGGCACCATCTTTTAAAGTTTATTGACGAAGTAAAAGGTACTATCATGTTCAGCTTAACGTTTATCGATCGTAGCGCCAGACTGACTTGTTATTTATTCATAAACTTCGAAAAACTCAACTTCCCACGCAAATTCGCTACCGTTACTATTTATCCATCTCTAAATCTGATAAATAAAAGTTCAGCTTATGATTTAAATAAGTAACTTGAAGATTTTTAATATTTGAGGTTATATCTGCAAGGTTAAGCTACGCATACCGTCGTCAGTATGTGGATGGGTTCTTAACACTGTGAGACCCCTCCGTGCCTCAGAGAGCACGTAAAGCCGTCGGCCCCGGTTTTATTCGAACAGCTATGTCAATCGTTAGTAGGTAGTAGTCTGAGACCCGAAAAGCCTGATAACATCCAGTCCAGACAACCAGTCTTACGTTCGAATATCGGACTATTACCTAAACGGCTTGATGGATTTTAGGTTAAGAGATATCGTTAAATTAGCCATAATCATAATAATCTTTATTTGCATAAAACATGGTATACAAAGGTGTTCAATGAAGTCACAGAGGTACGTACATGTTTTGCTAAGGTAGCATGCATTTTTTTTAAGTATGTACTATAGTTAAAATTTCTTATCTAGAAAATCTTTAATCTAGTCTTAATTGTGAGAGCGACATTTATCAAAATTATGAAAATAATAATGGCCGATGTTTGGCGTCTCCATTCATGTTATACAACATTGTCTGGACTCTTACAAAGCAAAGCATCGCAGATATAGCTAAAGCTAGACGCGTACTAAAACGGCTTGTCAGCCTTCACCCACGTATTGTATCGTAACAAAGTAACCGCTTGTTGCCGACATTGTGCTAGCTTGCCACGTTTGCGGCAAAGCCTGTCGTTTTCATCCACTTTGTTACTTAATCTGGATCTGAACTTGTTGAAGTTGCACCTTAACAATAACAGGTGATTCTTGTTAATACTTGCTTGTTGCTGCCCATAGTTTTTATGCAAAGATTTGTAGTGGGAACCGTTGCGAGATCACGATCAGCTATCACGCTCATTATTGTGATCGTTACTTTGAACTTTTTAAGTCGATTCTTTTTTCTATTCCCGCGATGAAGATTTTAATTGAAATTGAATACTTACCTAATTATTGTTGATGTGAATCGGTTTATGATAAGGGTTGTAGCAAGAGCTCTAGTGAAAGATCACGTTCATATAACACGCTCGTTACTGTGATTGTTACTTTAGACTTGTTGAAGTGGCGCCATAAATAATAACAGGTGATTTATTTTAGGAAGTATGTATTTAGTTTATAGTAAGAACTCTAGTAACATTTTATAGGTAGGTAGGTACTGTAATTATCTATACTCCATTTGGTTAGGTACTTAACTAAAGGTAAACAATAAAAATGGCGGCTTTCAGAGCTGTTGAACCTTTTATTACAATGGTATCATATGATTCGGGAGTGAAATTAATAACAACACAACTAACAATCAATAAAAACAAAGAACAAACAAAATAATAACTAATTAACACAATTTGCGGCAAAAGAAACACAAAAACGACCGAAAGTAAAGTAAATACAAACTGTTACGTATGGCGTCTGGTTACCCGACTAAGTATAATATCGGTTTATTATTTTGCTCCGCTTCCTCGCAATACTACTTCTATTTTTTTCCGAGTTATCAAAAGTCTACTACGTGGAAAAATGTTTTGAATATCTGTATTTTTAGATTCTTTCTAGTAGGCACTTTGCAATACTTTGTGTCATATTTATAAATTTTGATTTAATTAATTGTTCGCAAGCTTAAGAATAATGATTACCATTTATAATTAAACAAAGAAGTAAGATATGCTAGTATATAAAAGGAAAATGTGATTTTGAATGATTAAATTATTTATTTTGGTGACGTATTATTTCGAAATGAAAAATGGCCCTATGAAAGAACCTTTTTTATGATTTGTTTACATTTAGTTAAGTACCTAACCAAATGGAGTATAATGTGTTCTATCTAGTAAAAACTTAAAATATTTACCCACTACCTAGTTATTTTTGCATTAATGAACACTTAATAACTACAGGAAAATCGAATATATGTGTTTTTTTTATATTAACATTGTAGCTTGTACCGATTTGAAAACCGAAATCCCGATTATTTTAACTTTCGTCCCGAAATTTGGACCTGGCAACAGTGGCAACACTAGTCCCGAATCTTAGATAAGTGCGATTTATAATTTAGAACCATTAGGAGTTTCCGCACCATACGAAAAGGATAATTTAATCGTAGCAAGCATTGGTTTTCAATTAAGTAGTAACATTTGCTTTCGACTAAAACATATTGTATGTTTCTCTACAAATAATGTTCCAATTTTCTAAACATAGCCTATCTAGTTAATTTCGAGTGCAATATTTAATATTGTCCCTAGTCCCATTACTATTAGTTTTTAAGCCTCAAAATTGGAATCGAAACCTATTAGATTTCAATCCCCTTATAATTGGGTTTGCGAAATTGAATACAAACGAATGTAGATACACACGGCTATACATCAAGCTATATCAAAACAGTTAAGACTGACCTCCCATTAAAAAGGGTTTCCCTACAATTTAAGGCCAGCTTATACTGGCTTAGTATAGCTTGATGTGCAGCCTCGTGTACCTACACTGTCATTGAAAATTATTGACCTCAAAATACGTTGATGGTAATTTTGGCCCTTGATTGAAGTTATGCATCGTCTACGAAGCAGAACGGTTAGAGTTAAATAAATCTTAACATTGATTTCGATTTTGTCTACTGCTGAAATCGGTTGCAATGAAATAAAAACTGTTTTCAATGTTACAATATTGCTATTTTTAAACTATCCATGAACCCAGGTAAACCAAAAAAATAACGAGGAAGGGACTGCCTTATAAGTATTCTTCTCTTTTTCGTATCGTAGACAGTAAAACATTTCGAAAGAACTTAAACATTTCTTTTATAAAAAATATGATCTCCCCTAAGTAACTATTAACAACAACACTCCTTCCTTCACATCAAAGAACTTAACGTAAATACACGGAGCCAACTAAAGAGAATTCTTCACTGCATTTGTACGGCTTGCCTATTTCGAACGCTGAGAAAATATTCCATCTAAAGTTGCTTTCCTAAGAATTCCCGCTGTATTCAACATTTGAGTCTATTTAGATCGGTATAATGGTTCGACCTGCAGACGACGGGCAGTGGGGGGCTAGTAAGTCAGCCACTTCAGCCCCACCCCGGGTAATGGCCCCGACACCTTTGCCCCGTGTGGCCCAAACACGTTAGCTTGCCCGTTAAATGTCAACTGTACGCTTTTTGCTACTACAAAGGGCATCGGATGCGCTCTTGAATTTTGCGATTCAATTCCTCTGATTTGCTGGTATCGAAAGGATCTTTCTTTAAATAAATGGCGATGCGATGTTTATTGTGTTTAACTATCTTCATGAAGGTACTAAGAAGTGTTTTGTGTTGGATTTAGAAGGGAAAATCATTCGGTTCTTAAATTTTTGTTAAATATTCTAGTTTAAATATTTTACTAACCTTGTAACCTACCTGTATAAATAGTAATAGATACTGTAAACAAATATCATTAAAGGTTTTCTCTCACAAATAAAAAAAACATGGCGAAAATGATGTTTTTGCCATAAGTATTCTTCGAAAATAAAGCTCAAAGCTAACTCAAATCATACTTAAAAACATATTTTGCCATAAAAATAGCAGCTAACAAAAATTGCCGTTGAAACAGAGACAAAGCCGACAGCGGACAGTTCTAAAAACATTTTTGCCTGAAAATACCGCACGGAAATTAGGCAAACGAAATATTCAGCGTGTGGACGGAAAAAACGGCGAAAGTGGAAAGTGTCACGAATGGCATTTGGCATTCAGCCACGGACGGTATTGATGCGGCAGACGGGGGCTACTTATTTATTCATAAACGTTCAAAAACTTGTCAGTGGTAGCGCACCTACGGCAACTGGCATATTAGGCGGTACGTTTTCTGTTTATTTTATTCCGTGAACATGTTGCCAGACGCGGTCGCACTTTTTCCAACTACAATCGGTGAAACGTCAGATGTTGGTGTGCATGTTTTTGTTTCCCGACGTCTAGCTACACACTTCGAACAACGAATTTTGTTAATCGTACTCCGTTTTGCATTGAGAGACGAATATGAACGAATATGAAAAAAAGTTGAAGTGTTTTCGTTGGCATACATACTCATTGCCTTTGATACGTTAAAATTTTCGCTCTACTAGGCAAACATGAGTTTTTAGAATATGTTGGTTTAATATTGTATTTACTACAAACTGTGAAAATAAACAATTTAATATTTATATAAACTATAAAACCGCATAAAAATATTAATAATTTTCTGTTCTGCCTCAGAACTGCCTCATCAATCCTGGCTACGTTACTCAGGTCGACCAGTATTACTGCTTTTTTCAAAAGGAAACTATCAGTAAGCAGAACAAATCGAAAATCTTAGATTTTAGATTTGTTCCTGGTTAATAGGCTCAAAATTAACAAAGCAAGCTGTCTATGCATATGTATATATAAGTACCTACTCCTGCCTAATCATTCGGGTAAATTAAGCATGATGGTATGTTGCTTACGTTTCATTTAGGGAATAACGATGAGTTTTAAAAAGCAGCAAAAAATACACTGTAAATATAAACGTAGAAACCAATACTTCGATTATAAATAAAAACATTGGAATTCAAAATATCTCAATTCATTTCTATAGACAAAAATATTCGCTTCTTTCGAAGTACATTTCGTTTCCAGTCGTATTTCCAAAGGTACATAGTTACGATAATATTCTTTGACAAAGTCGTAGAGATAGCGCAATGGACTGTAAAGGAAAATCCAAAACAACTGTATTTCATTCTTTTGCAGAAAATCGTGGATTTACTTGAAGTTGTAAACTAGATGTTGCGCTAAAAAACTTGTGAAACTCATTCCATGAGACGTCCTTTAGATTTCAATGATATTGTCATAGTCTGTTTCAATGTGTAGGTAAATAAATATAGCCTACATTTAATTTTAATAATCATCAATTAATCAAAATTAAATGAAACATTAAAATAGATAAGTATTTACTATTAAATGTGTTGTTAATTCTATATATACTCGTAGGTGTCTGTGTAATAATTTCGGAGTCCAGTTAGAAAAGTTGTTCGTTTCATTTCGAAAAGTCAGAAGTGCGTGCCTTGGTTTTTTGCGTTGCCGATCTTATTCAAGGAAGGAGAAGGAGAAGGAAGGGGCCTGAGGAAGAATTTAAGCTTCCGGCGCTCCACACTTACCGTACGAAACGCAACAGTATTCATACTGCTACTTCACGTCGTAGTTCTTCCCCGGTCGTGCCGACCCATTTATGCTGGCATGTAGATATCGCGGGCACTACTACTACTAAAATCGATATGATCTTGAGACCTATGATTTAGTAGTCCACCGGTCATATCACTGCCATACGGACGATATATTGACGAACACATTTATATATATATAATTAAAAGAACAGACTATGATAATAAAATTGTAGTTCGCACGAAACCGAAATTGGTTTTCAAAGAATGGGTTCTTTACGAAATTCGGTCGCGTCCGTCCGATTACAAGCTTACAAGCTGAAGTAGAAAAATACTTAGGTAAGCATTGGCCAGGTTTACGAAGAATTAATGACCCCTTCGTGACTGAGCTCACTTTTCATGGACGGGGGGATGTTTTATGGGTTCGTGGTGGCGTATCCTTGTCATATAACCGGCTAATCTGTTGGGAGCGCTTTTACTTTGATATGATATTCTCGTGTGTTCGTGATTACGAAAGGGATTGATTGAAACTGATGGATTGGTTTTACGTCTGCTCTACACAGATGCGCTTGTAAAACAAGGTTTTATTATAAAATCGATTGTAGATTAGGTGGCCGATCACCTGTTCCCGATAATGGTTAGGTTAAGCACCTTTGATATTAATGCAAATAGACACGTACAGTCGCCAGCAGGTCAACGTATACAAAACTGTCAAATTTCTCCAAATGATTTTAAACCTTAATCTCTTGTAGATAAAGTTCAAAATCAACTCAGAAAATTTGACATTTTGTGGTTGATGTGCTGGCCACCGTACATAGTTTTATCTAATATTTAATAATTAACGCCTTACGCCTTATTATTTAATAGGTATATGTATAATAATCAAGTTCAAAATATTTAATACTAAGACGTTTAGGTACATTCCGATCGTTATGTGTTTTGTGCAATAAATAAATACAAACATTCATACACACCCGGCTCAAACAAGTGTCATTAGGTTTTTCTATGGAATTCTCAGTAGCAGCTCGGAATTTGGATTTTGATATTGATGGTATGGTATGTTTCAATGATATTATTATAAAGTAATATTATATTACACAATAATTTATTTTTTTAACATTAAAAAGTGTTTATTTATATCTACATACTTCCCGACTACTAGGCTTATCTAGATAAGTAGTTCAGGCCATAGTCCATCATTCTGACGACAGTAGAACAGAGTAGACAAATATCACGGTATTCAAGGATATTGTGAAGAACCATGAGATTTAAAAACAACAATATCATAATAATTCTTAATAGGTATTTATATTTTAACTGTAATGCCTGTAATCTTGTAACTGTTATTTTTTTTTATTTTTTTTTTATTAGTTCAGGAAAACAAACAATTACACACCAAAATACACATAACAGTAGGCAAACATATACATATTATAAGTGTGTAACTCACTACGTTATCCACAGTTTATATGTAAAATACTGTGTTTTGGTACGTCCACGAGTGTTACACAATTCAAGTTTTTAATAACTAGAGATACAATGATTTTATTTTTATTTTTCGTTTTATTACAAATCCTTGATTTTATTGTTTAAAGTATTCCGAAATTTGCTAGCAGACAGAGAAAATATATCTACATCAGAGAATTGTACATTGTAATTATTAAGCCAAGCGACGAAGAGGCGCGCGGAGCCCAGCATTTGTGCGACAAGAAGACACTGCAAACAGGGGACTACAGTTCTCGGTACAACATAGCACAAACTGTTAGTTAAGTCCGAACAATCATATCTATTAGCACAGAGGGCATAAAGAAACATACCATCATGTTATGTTTATCAAGATCTATAGGATAACGATTGCAAAAAAACAATGCGCTCCCTTTTCAAGATTTTACAATCGCATGTGTAATAAATATATAAATAACACAGTTCTAAGATAAAACACAACCTATCACATTGGCTTCAGCAATCAAAAAACTCAGATCAAATAAAAAGTTAAGATTTAACTTTGCGAACAAAGAAGTGAGGCCGGCTAAAACTACGCCTTGCCGTGTACAAACACAATTTTACACTATATAACAATACTGAAACTACGACATATCTTGTCAGTCGAGCTTTCGATAGCTCGGTAGCTCGACTGCCAAGATAAGGCGTAGTTTCGGTATACGTGTGTGCGTGTAATTGTGTTTGTACACGGCAAGGCGTAGTTTTAGCCGGCCTCACTTCTTTGTTCGCAAAATTCCAACTTAACTTTTTATTTGATCTGAGTAAAAAAATGAAAAATTGATTCTAAAACTTTGAAATGTCGCCGCTGAATATAAAACATACATATAAACTTTTAAAATGGTCGTCAGCAACTCATCAAAATCTAATAACACGGGCTTAGTGTCCTCGCGGGCGGGAGCCGCTCGTCATCCTTGTCTAGACAAAGATTCGTGACTTTTTCACAATTCGCAATCCCACGACAATTGTACCTGCGTCCCTGAAGCCTCCCCGTATCTAAAGGTGGCTACACACGGTCAAATAAAATTGATCGACTGATTTGCATGAAGCTTGAAGCCAGCGCCATCAAGTTTAAAACAAAAACATCGACTTTACAGAAATAAACAATAATGTAGGTATTCCAAAATCGATTTAATTATAATATATATAACTTATCTACTTAATTAACTTAAAAATATAACTGATTAAGATCAAACTAGACTAACTTAACTATTTTTATAACTAAAAGAAAAATTAAAAAAGGGCATCAAAAAACTCCGTATTGCTATCAGCCGGGAACCCAGAAGGCTGGCTGCATTGCCACGTTGTATGGCAATGCCGATACTCTGAGCAAAGTATAGGTCAGCCTTTGGGTCACGTGAAGCGTTTGGAAATATCCTTAAAAAGGGAAAGTGCGGTTGAACCCCATGGCCGCAGCATTTTAACCCCAAACGGTTCGAAAATATAACTATTAATAAGATTGATATATTTTCGCCGCTTGTTGATCTCCGCCGTTGCATATATCGTTATATAGAAGTAAATATCATTCATTATAGCTCGCTTCAATATTCGGTGATACACAAATTCCATTCTATACAGCAGTCCTGTAAATCGATATTCACACAGGGTCAAGCTTGCTTGATCAAACTTTAAGTATCATGTAAATTAGACAAATAAACTTCATCGTGAGTCAAATTTGATATTAATTTTCTTTTCATTCCGAGCTCCGACAATCCATTACGCTATGATATCGGAATTAGAGTTTTATAGTTGGATGCGAAATGAATTCTTCAGACGAGAAAAAATAATATGACGGATCGGGTGTTGCATTCCACAACTTGTAGTTGATAGTTTATTTTTATTTTTGTGAAAAGAAATAGACGTTCATATTTATTTCTTAGAAATGTCGCGTTCACTATAAATATCTCGCAAAATTCTGAGGTATATTCAATTATTGACATTGTATCTATTGGTTATAACTTATTTCATATATTTTTTGGAATAATAAATTGCTGGACTATCGTCTATGGACACATTTATTTTTAATAAGACATTATTATTGCTCTAAAAATATTTTTTCATATAAGTGTTATGAATGAAGATCACTAATATCGCTACGTTAAATTACAAATTCTGTATAATCAAATTCTAATAATCATTCAAATTCCAAATTCTTAAAATTTACAGAGTAAAAACTCCAGGTAACAAATCAAGTATTTTCCAATATATTCAACTATGCAAAACTTATTTAAAAGTTAAGGTAAATATTTCAATTTATGTTTTTCAATAAAGGCCCGAATTTTCCAAGGTTTTCTATATTTAATACCTACATCATGAAATATCTTAGTGCCAGAAACATAATGATATTGCAAAAAAGTCCATATTTTGCAGTCTCGCTACCCTTTATCATGTCACTCAATAATATTTAAAAGCGTTTTGAATTTCGAAATCCTTCATTTGCGCCTGACATGCCGCGCCTCAGCCAATGCTCGAACACCGCTCAATTTCCGCGTCCAAAATGAAACATCAGCGGCTATTTTAAAGAACGTTCGATTTGAATTTCCATAATTTTAATTTCAAATTAAGTACCTATATCGATAAAATTTGAATTTTCATAACGCTTTAATTTTAAATTTCGAATTATATAAATGCTGACCTTACTCATCTTAACATTCCAATTTGAAATAATAAAATGGAGTTCGCTAACCGTACCGCGAGCAAATTCTTTTGACCTTCGTACACTGTCTTCGCTGAATCCTATCCTGGACGCCAAGCCTGAGTGACATGTCTTCGCGTATGAATGGAAGACACCTTCGACAGTATGTTTGGAGTATTGCAAGAACAGTGTATGAATGCTATGTTATTACTGGTATGTCTTTAATTGATGTGATTAGCCAGCGGGTGTTTTAATAAAATTTAAAAAATATATAAGTATAAAACACGGAAGTTTAGATCAATTTCAGTTCACAAATTCACCTTAAGCTGTATTTTTACATTTGTATTTGGTATATTATTGCCATCACACAAACTTTGTTTTCTACCGCAAATTTTCAGAGCTGGGCTGTTCGTGTCATAAAACCATAAACTTTGCAGGAATTAATCATAATTAAAAGTTTCTTGTGTTAGTCGCCATCATCCTCGGTTTAAGGAAATTATAGATATTAATAGTAGTAGATAAGTGCAGTGATAGCCTTGTGATATGACTATTGGACCGCCATGTCAAAGGTCTCGAGTTTAAATCCAAGGACCTCGCACCTCTGCCTTTCCGAAGTCATGTGCGTTTTAATAGTTAATTTTCAGGCGCTTAAACAGTGAAGGAAAATGTCGTGAGGAAACCTGCATGCCTGAGCGATTTTGTCGATGGCGTGTGAAGTCTACCAACCCGCAGTAGGCTAGCGTGGTGGACTACAGCCTAATCCCTCTCATTCTAAGAGGAGACCGTGCCCAGCAGTGGAACAATATATGAGTTGGTGATAAACAATAGTAGATATAAATGTTTTAATACCTTGCATCTGGACCTGCAGTTATTTTATGTTGACAGTGATACTATACATACCATCACGCCTGTATTTCCCGATCGTTAAAGCTGTAGGAGGTCTAATGATAGTTCTTTGATAGAAATCAAAATTTGAATCGAAATGGATGCCTCTAAGTATCATATATCTATTGGTATTTCAATCTAACTTTTTATAACCTGCCTCATTAGTCTAGTAGGTAGTGAGTGAAGCTGCTACGCAAGAGGTCCTGATTTCGATTCCCAGGCCGAGCAAAGTTCTATTGAGTTTGTCTATGAACTTCTTAGTAGAAGCTCGGTGTCTGGATATGTGCCCGGTGAGTGACAATAGGCCCGCCCCTATAACATGGGACCTAAACATACCGTCGAAATATTGGTGTACAATAATACACTTCTGCCTTACCCTTCGGGGAATATAGGCGTCGTAATTTTGTACATTTAGCGTCTACGGTTACTTGCTACAAAAATCAAAATAACGCCATAGAAATTTCTATTATAAAAAATATAGAACGCGTTGCTAATAGACCCCGGGGTTCAGCGTTCGGATACTTGTCAGATGCGTTTGGTATACGGTCTCGCATCGGCAACAATGACACTACGATAATAATATAAGTTAATAGGACCATGTATTTCGTAGCCAAATATCAAGTCTGCAGTATCTTCAGGTAATACATATAAATTAAAATAAAATGCTATATGTTGGGTGATGGGATCGCATTATTTGAGAAAAGAAATATTTTTGGTCGTAAAATGTTCAAATCTAATAGAGCAATTGAAGTTGCTATATCTACCTATAAGAAAAAAATTTATTCGAGAAAAACTAACCCTATAATCAGGATACCAGATAATTCACTTCTTTGCTTCAATAACGTCCCAAGTCTGAATACTCACTTTTTTAAGGTTTAATTTTAATTTAATGTAATCATTATAAAAACATTAACACACAAGATTAGTTACTCTATATCTATATTACACGTACAAAATTTCAGTTTATATACTAATACTTACGTTCAGAAAACACAAAAGCTATAAGGTACAAACAGCACATTATATTTTTCCCTTTTTTAATTTCTCATAATTTCTCGTAGAGGAAACCCGTGCCCAGAGGGGGGTATAAAATAGATTAATGATAAAAATTATGATACTTACTAATAAAATAATAGGACACTTAATTTCTAACTATGGATTTAATTTCCTTACACACCCAAATCGAAAGCGACGCGAACCATAAAACTATACAACTATCCATTCCATGACGCGTCCATTGTTCCCAAAATATAATGCACGG
This sequence comes from Subacronicta megacephala, assembly GCA_958496365.1. Taxonomy (NCBI): domain Eukaryota; kingdom Metazoa; phylum Arthropoda; class Insecta; order Lepidoptera; family Noctuidae; genus Subacronicta; species Subacronicta megacephala. The sequence continues at coordinate 10,572,081 of OY292520.1, read as the reverse complement.
TATCAACAGTCCCCCACGTCGCAATATCATTGCATTACATCGCTTCAAACTGGCTGCTGTAATCTGGCTTCATACATCGCTTACTACGGATGCGTAAGGAAATGGAGTGCCAATGGATGATTATTGTCACATGACATGAAATTATAATATTAGACTTTAAGTATAGCTTATTAGCTCCCTTGTTGGGATCTGGAGATAATACCGAACTGCCTGTCATGGTTGTGGCTAATGTCGTTAATCCCATGGCCTTGACTATAAGGCTAGTGAACGCAAGTCCAGTTAGCGTCCCAATATACCCTGTGGCACATCCATTTTACGTACCATAAATAAAATTCTGTTAGTGTGATATAATAACACGTTGTTAGTAATCAGATACGTAGTAGTAATAAAAAAAATACAAATTGAATCAAAAATATGTCAATTCGGTCCAAAAATATCAAAATTATGCGTGAAAATAATGAAAAAAATTAAGAGAAATTGAGACCCTCCACGCTTTTCCTGAAGTCATGAATCAAAAATAAATTATTTGGAGGTAAGTCACCTATTTTGAATGAATGGAATTCACTGTTATTAGCCTGTAAACCTCCAGCGCTTTGTATCTTATCATATAACTAGTGCTGTAGCAAAAGGAAGGAATAAAATTGCAATGATCACCACGCTTGACAAGAAATACAGAAGAACTAAAAAGAATCGGTATATTTGCATCAGTAAACCCAATAGCGTTACAAAATAACACCTGAAACCGTACGTCCAAAAGAGACACATGCAAATGAATAAAAATAAATTTCTTCAGCCATCACTTTCAATATGCATATGCGCACTCCATTTATACTCTTGTCCGTGTTTGTCGTCATGCAGCGCATATTGTGTTTGCTCTGGTAGCGCAGACCATTGTCCGGCCGACCGACTATCTGCTAATATCACTTAAGCGGTACCCAAGCTTCATTTATACTGCGTACCGTAGGTATACCTACATATATTGTCTAACAAAATGCTTTTATAAAACGTCTGGCAGCAAAAAATTTATGGGAGCAATAGTGATACTGATGACTTATGCTTTATTTATTTTTTCTTTCAACCGACTTCAAAAAGAAGGAGGTTCTCAATTCGTCTGTTTGTTTTTTTTTTGTTTGTTACGCGATATCTCCGCCAATCGTAGATCAATTTTAATGATTGTTTTTTTGTTTGGTAGGTTATACTTCAAATTTTATCGAAATCGGTTGACCAGTTTTAAAAATATTAAAAAAAAAAAAAAAAATTGTTTCCATCGATGATATTATCGTTTACTCCGAAACATCGCTGTCTTATTGGAGCAGTGCGTTTAGTTGGCTAACAAGTACGCATAAACAAACTTTCCACTAAAAATTAAAAAAATAAATTACTTTTAATAAAAAAGTAAAACCCCCTTAATAAAATAACAAATAAGTTTGAGAAGTCGGTGACGACAACGAAAGAACCACTCAAATAGAAGTCACCGACTTCCCAAACTGTTTTAGACAAAATTATTTTATTATTTTTTGAAGGCAGTTTTATTATAAAGTATTAAGCTGATTTTGATAACAGATTTGTGGCTAAGTAATAACGTTGATGAGGTTCTTACGGCGGTAAGAGCAGCTGAACCTTACCTGACCAGCGGCCAGTCTGTGGAAAGGTGACCTTTTCTAGCATATTGAGTCAGCACAAACCCGAAAGGACCACGATCACAACAATACCTATACGTGGAGATTTTTGTCCCGAGCGAGAATTATACGTGGGACGCAGAAGCCAATACCAAATCCACTGCGCAAATCGTGGCTCCAATCATAAATTTCAAGTAACATAACTCCTCCAAGCTTTTTACTGTTATGATGCCAGATAAATCATTCTGTAACCCTTACCGCACCCAAGTTCCCATTATGGCATAAAATAAGCGATCATTGTGGATGCTAAGTAGGCGATTTAAGTAAATTTCTTATCGCGCCGGGAGCGAAAAGCTTTTCCGTGGGTAGGTAGTGTACACACTTTATCAAGCGCTGTTCCACCGTAGAGATATGTAAATATACTGTTTACATGGAAAACAAATGAATGACGCTTTATTTGCATTTATTTTTGTATGCAAAAACATTGTTGTTGATAGTGTTCATTCAATTCGAATGTCACGAACATTTGTATACGAAATACTGTGTAATGTTTGTTTCGAAATTTGTTAAGACTTCAACAATACAAATAATATTCAAAATTTTACCATATAGGTACCTAAGTAAATATGACACTGTACCGATACTTTATATACTTACTTAAGAAACCGCAAGGAGTGAACACTCCACTGATAAAATAGATAAAAATAACTAAACACATATCATCCTTCAACCATTGAGTTGATTACCAAGCTTTTCTTTCAAATTGATATAACCTTGACCTTATATACATTTTATAATCCAAATAATATCATTTCTTTACGCTTACAGACAATGCCCGCAGTAGAGAATAAGCCCTATGGCATAGTTTGTCTCTGGTGGGATTCGATCCCACAATACTCAACGGTAGTGGCAAACTGGCAAAGTGACCAAACTGCTACACCAAACCTATTCACATGAGGAGAAGGACAGGAGGAAAATTAAATTTACATTACACTTACAAATACCATCACGCCTGTATTCCCCGAAGGGTTAGGCAGAGGTGTACGAATGTGCACTCACATTTCGCCGGTATGTTTAGGTCCCATGTAATAGGGGGCGAGCCTTTTGCCATTAACCGGGCACAAATCCAGACTCTGCTCAGCTGCTACTGAGAATTTCATAGAAAAACTCAATAACAGTTTGCTCGACCTGGGGATCGAACCCAGGACCTCTAGCGTAGCAGTCGCGCTTAGACCACTAGACCAACGAGGCAGTCCACTTACAGATATTAACAACTAGCTTTCCGCCCGCAGCTTCGCCCGCGTGGACAACACGATTTTGACCCCCCTTTTTTACAACAAAACGTAGCAATCCTTTGCCCAAGGTCTATTTTTGATCCAAATTTCATCAAAATCGGTTCCAGGGTTAAACTTGAAAGCGTGACTTTGTTTGGACTTCTAAACGAACTTTCATCCCCTATTTCATCCCCACACAGGTCTAAATTTCAAAAACGCTAGAATAAATATTTATTTATTTCTTATAAGTGCCTTAATATAAAGTTTCATGGTTTTATCTTGAAAAATGACGAACTCCCATACAAACTTTCAACCCCTTCAAAACTATTTTTTGCAATAAAAGGTAGCCTATGTCCTTTCTCAAGCTTTAGACAGACAGACAGACAGAGCTACTTTCGCATTTATAATATTATATATAGTAGGGAAGTAGGGATATCTGTTTAACTCAACTCTAAAATCTACGTCGAAATTGTACACTTGCTACTCGAAGAGCCGTTCTGCAGAGCTTTCTAAAAAAATAAAATTAATTAGCAACACATCGAGTTTCCGGACAGCTGACAGTTACACCTGCGGCTGCGGCGCGGCAGCGGCACGGCACCGGGGACGCTGCGGGGCGTCATGCCAAGGGCGATGCCTCGTAAAAAATGGTAAAGATAATTTAAGTGCCTAAATATTTATGAAAAACACGTTTTAATCAAGTTAAAATTTTAAAGGCTCTTTTTAGAGTTTAACTTTTTCTTTTTAAAATTTGTGCCATAGCTAGTAGGATTTTCTCCTGAATCGTGGGTGCGTTGACAAAATATATAGCAGGTTCAAAATGCTAAATATACTAAATAAACCTGTATATTATCCGTTTTTTGCAAGACCACAACTAATAACAAACAAACCACTCTCTCATTTCATAAAATACTACCTATATTTTTTGTAATAAGTGGCTTTTACTGAAAAATAATTTAATTGGCCGAAAAAGCCTGTAGGAGATTAGGAATAACAAAAACAACACGGAAACATTAAGGTCATATCTATTTAATCTATGTCAGTACATATAATAAGTAAAAAATGTAACAGGGCGATGTCTATACATTACATCATATTGAAGAAAAACGAATATAGCGGTAGGAATTTATTAGAGCAACAGAAGCCTAAATATATTTTTTTTCAATTTTTGTCACAACATCTTGTCATTTTGTACGACCATCACGCAAACAGACCATCACAAAATTGGATGAGATTTTCCAAGTTGTATTGCTGTAGGTTCCACTTAAAATCTGCACCAGATTTAAGTCAAACCTACGTTCATACCCTGTTCCATGTTGATACTCTGCCTATAAGCCAATTTTTGTACGTAATCCTTTTAGTAGCCACGTGAGTGAAGCCGCGGGTAGCAGCTAGTACCATATAAAATAGCAAGACAAGCGAATTGAACAAAGTTAACAACATTAAAACAAAAGTTTTCGACATCACGAAGTCACGTAAAATTCATTATAACGAAGCGTATGAGTAGAAATTATTAGTTGGAAGTTTCCCCGACTTTATCACGACGTCGCATCGATGGAAAATTTCAAACTCCCGGAGTAACGAAGTGGGAACAGTGATGTGCGCTTGAAAGTAATTGTAATTATGATCGAGTAGATATCGGGAATTGGATGATCGTTGTTTTATTGCCTGAAAACAATTATTCAAAATTGTGGATGCTTTTTTAACGAGTTTTGTTTACTTAGTTCCAATATCAATCAGATTTATATGACATATTATTAAGCCTGCATCTCCGAAAGGTTAGGCACAAGTGTGGCGATGTACCTACACCCACAGTTCTCTGGTATGATTTAGGTAAGTACAGTCACCAGCACATCATGCTATACAAAACTGTCAAATTTCTCCTAGTGATTTTAAACCTTTATGTTGACAATTAAGTTCAAAATCAACTGAGAAAATTTTCACAAAGAACTGAATTTTCTAATTACAGGAAATTTTCTAGTGAAAGAAAAATTCGATCTCAGGCAGGGTTTGAACCTGCGTCTCTCTGGTTAAGTACACCAGACGCTTTGCCAACTAAGCTACCGGAACCACTGCCTGTGATGTCGAATTTCTCTTCCACATTCTACGTCTTGAGGCGACGTCAGCACCATCTATTGGAGACATTACTATGTCTTTCAACCAACACGACTGCCTTTACAGGTAGTTCAATGTCGAACGATGTTGCTTTACCGTATTATGCTTATTTTTTATTATTTTTTAGCATTAAATATTGCGAAATTTTCACAAAGAACTGAATTTTCTAATTACAGAAAATTTTCTAGTGAAAGAAAAATTCGATCTCAGGCAGGGTTTGAACCTGCGTCTCTCTGGTTAAGTACACCAGACGCTTTGCCAACTAAGCTACCAGAACCACTGCCTGTGATGTCGAATTTCTCTTCCACATTCTTATTAGAAAATTCAGTTCTTTGTGAAAATTTCGCAATATTTAATGCTAAAAAATAATAAAAAATCAATTGAGAAAATGTATAATTTTGTGGTAACTTGATGTTCTGGCCACCGTACCTACTATGTTATAGGGAGCAGGTCTATTGCCATTAAGCGGGTACAAATCCAAACTCCGAACCGCTCCTGAGATTTACCTAAGAAAATCTAAGAATCTTTCCTATAAAAGTCCTCTTGGAGTTTGGATCAAAAAAATCTAAGGAAACCTTATCACAATAAGTCTGAGGCTACTGAGCATAAGGTTCTGTCATGCTTACCAGCCGTGCTTTCGACCACCACACTTCGATCTCTTGTCTACCATGCCATCTGCCATAATGTTATCATGGCAGTAGAGAAGAGATCGAAGCAGTATTCCTTTCTCCCACACTTCACTTTACCCTTCCACCACCAAACCAATAAGGCACCATTTGTGTACAGAATATTGTAATTTTATATTTATGTTTAGGTTTTTTAAAAATAATGGAATAAATACTACCAATGTTTATTCCATTCCGTTTTCAACTTATAAAATACTACCAGGCAGCCTCAAATATACAAGATTAATAGCAATTATTTTGTCTACCTAAGCCTCGATAACAAGGGAAAAATCATAATTAATAAGTAGGGATAAAATTTCTACTTACGTAAGTAGCTCCTACACCGACTTCCCTCAAAATATCCTCAAGAAATTCGAGATAAAGGTATCAAATTAATTTTTAACAAAGCACTGAATCTCGCATTTTTCTTTTGTTACACATTACAATGAAAATTCGTTTTGAAATTCGAATATAACGCTATAAGGCACGCGGGAGCAGAATAATGATTTATTTATGTCAATGGGCAATATCCGAGAGCGGTGTTTTCTTACCCAAATTGGTTATTGTTCGACATAAACTTCTTTTATTAACGTTTGTTAGTAAAAGGAGCAGGTAAGAGAAAATTTTACAATATAATAATACGGATGTTTTATGAAAAACAATTTCATGTCAAAATGGCCGAACAGGGAATGTTTCATGTTTGTTTTTTTTTGTTGCAAGCAAACGTGAGGAGAGTTTTCTTAATACAAAAGCATTGGCAACGTCTAGACTTGGCCATGTGTGAAATAACCTGGCGAATTGTACACCCACTAATAAACCTTAAACGTACAACATAAAACTAATAGTGAGCGTCACTACGTCGTAAAGAGTGTTATTAACGAATAAGAGCCTGAGTGTGCATTTCCATTGTTTGTAATGTTTTTATATACATTATTTTGCCAATGAAAAAATGCCAAGCATTTATTCATTGGCATTTATTTAGTCGGTAAGCCAATGCATATATACGCAAACAGCATTACAATTCTAAATATAATTTTGATCGCGAGTGTAAAATGTGTAATTTATGTTATTACGTATCACACGACTGTGCGCCACGTAACAATTTGTTTTCTACTGAGTCTTTCAATTCAAATTAATCACACCTTGGAAATAATTTTTAACCTAAAATTTTCTATCAATTATCCCAATTTTTTGGGGTCAGCGCATTACGTATTTATTTTCCACACGTCTCTTATCAGCCGTCATCTCATTATTTACCTAGTTCCCTCCGCACCTACGTAATGTCTCCATCTTTCTGACAACAAGATACCTTGATATTTTCATCCGTAACCTGGAAAAACATACATCAGAATATTGCGGGACTTTTATAGAACTTCATGACAATAATCACGTTTTTTTCTGTATAAATAAATAAAACTCCTTATAATAACTAACTTTCGTCTTACAATGGACACGAACATATTATTCGTTCTCAAAAGAGACGAAAGATGAACTGACAAGTTCTTTAATGCATCACATGCCGTCTAATTTCGCGTATTTATGCTTTTAACCTTCTCTGGACTTAAACATAAAATATAAAAAGAAAGAAAGTACAATTTTATCTACAAAGTTGCAATTTGCAATGTAAATTAATTTCATTGGAAATTTGATACCTACAGGGAAAGCGCTAAAGGGAAGGTATTCAGATAACGGATCTAGCGATTTTCCTAGAATATGAATATTAATGAGTGCACTAGACAAGTTACTATTCAATGAGCTTGGCGAGACTCGGAGGATAACATTTTAATTGAGATATCTGAATGAAATTATTAATGAACGGAAAACTGAATCGTTCCGTCAAAATAACTGAAGGAAATCTTGATTTACAAAATATTGACAGGGTCGCCCCTATTATATGGGACCTGAAAAATACTCGCTGATTGTAGGTGTATGGATTGACTTAGGGGCCGTCCATTATTTATTATTTTTTAGCCCTTCCTCCCCCTTGGTGATACACGGTGAGGTTTAAAACTAACCCCCCCACCCCTATATCACGTGTATTTTTAGTACCTACAGAAATCTTAATTTATTTTTAAATTTGCGGCGCGTATGGCGAAAAAATTAAATACACGTGATATATTACTACACCCCCCCACCCCCTCGTGATATTTCGTAATTTTTTATGGACCATTCCCCCCCCTTTCGAGCCTCACGTGATTAATGGACAACCCCTTATGATATGACGAGTGATGGTTCAATGATGTTGATTTTAAGACTATATTATTATTTCCCCTATTTTATGTGAAATTATAAGAACATACTAATTCGCCTGTTGGCAGAGGTGTACTAATGTACACCCACACTTTGCCGCTATGTTAAGGTCCCATGTAATATGGGGTGAGCCTATTGGCATTGCCGGGCATATATCCAGACTACAAGCTGCTATTAATGCATAGAAAAACTCGATAACATTGCTCGACCTGGGAATCGAATCCAGGAGCTCTAGCGACCCCTAGACTAATGAGGCAATGGAATAACGAAATTCCAATTAGAGCACGTCATTCACATACAATTTTATCTGAGGAGAACATTCACGTAGTTGTACTTAAATAATTCTGGGAAGGCAATTAATTGAAATTACTAAAACAATACTATGATCACAGTAAGAAATCTAGGTATATTCTAATATTTTGCTATGATCATCACTCTACAAATATCATACAAGATAGGTACTAGTAATCTACTACTCTAATAATGAATCCTCTCTCTTCAATGGCAAGGTCCTTGGATAATATTATTGTGAATTTTACCATCCATGTAAACTACAATAAAGACGTAAGTTGTTAAGTAAGTAATTCCAAAAAACTCAATGTAAACTGAAAGGTTGTTGTGATATAGTTTTAGTGGAGTTACCCACTAAAACTACATACTTTGTTTAATAAATAACACTTTCAGAGCACGATATCGTCCTTATTGCTCTTAAGGGGACGGTGAACGATAGAACCGCTCATCTTTGCAGCACAATCCTGGCAACCTGGCAATCTTAGCAGGATATTAATGAGTTCTCCGTGACTGGCAAATGGCAATAGAGTAACGAAAAGGAAAGTAACAGTGATGAATCGCAGTGTTATTTGTTCTAAGAGTTTATTGGCCGTGCTTTGTATAGTTCGTTCGAAATAACTGTGCGATTGAAGTTGTCCACAGGTGATTTTTAGGGGTAGATTTTATTTATTTATTTATTGTTATGGTACTCCAACGACTTATTCACTAATACAAAGGCACGTAAACTTAAATGATATAGAGAACAGAGTGAATTTGTCAATTACAGGAGTACACAGCAATTACATAGTTATAGATTTAATAACTTAATTTGGTACATACAATGAGATCCTACACAATCTAATTATAAAGTAAAAATATAAAACATTAATTGTAACAATTTGTGAGTTATAACTATTTAATTATTAATTACTAAAATTAAACAGATCAATAGTTGTACCGTCAATAAAATAATTATAATATAATAAAAAATAATAGAATAGAAATAGTAGGGAATGCAATTATTTTAATTAATTTGATTTCAAGATGCTATGGAAGAGGCGTTTGTTGATTCGTTTTGTGACACTATATTGGTGGTGAGTCTAAGGCGAAATTGTTGTAGCGAATTAGAGAAGATGTCGATGCTATTGGTTCGTGTAGCTATTGCATTATAGTTTCCCATTAAACGGTTTATGGGAGCGGTGCTGCCAAGATTTGTACGATATGCTATTGTGGTAAAAGTGTTTGTTCTGCGAGTAGATCTATATGTTTTGTGTCGGGGTACAGTGATTCCCAATTTTGTTGTAAGATCCGGAACGTTTACTAAGCCAT